>OZ025206.1:19379577-20052077 GCA_964019055.1 Anthopleura xanthogrammica | reverse complement strand
AAGAGAGTTCAGATGAAGGCATTAGTTCAAAAGCAGATACAGAAGAAAACCAGACATCTGGAAGTGCCCCTGTATTGTATGTGTGGTTCTTGCTTTATTAGTTGGTTATTTAATCATCAACCATTAACCAATGTTTGGGTGGTTTGGTCAGTTGAGAACGTATGACAGGCCACGTGATTGTTTTTAGCCATTTTGGCTGGCGATCATGTTTATTTTCTTCTTTTACACGCGGGGGATCATACAATTCCGTCTCGACAAAATAGGGTTTTGGTAGATGCCAGTCAAAGTGTTTCCTTAACATTGTCGAAAAAAAACACAAAGTTTTTAAGTGCTTGTCTATTTCTCTTGGTCACTTTGAGGGGGGAGGGAGGGGGTCTTTCACCGAGCGAATTTTTTTCTCTTTATTCCTTAAAAAGTCGCAAGATTATAGTGTTAACAAGGCCAGGTTAGAATAAGGTATTGTTAGCCAAGAGGATTGGATCAATAAAGAAGCGGGAAACTGACTGTGCTCGGCATCCAATCACGTTGATTGTTATGTACGCGTCACATTTTTCATTTATAGAAAGCATCTTTTGAAATATGGCGATTTGTTGATTCATTTCAGTGTTCATAACGTGCCAAGAGAATTCACGATCGGTCAGCCAATCACCTTCACCGTACCGACTGAAACAACCAATCAGAGAAGCCAACAACCAACCCGAGGTGAAAAGTTCCAGGACTCGACCAACGGCGTGTTGCGTTACGGCAAAAAGGATGAGGATGATGGATACGCTCAGATGAAGGACATCCAGGCAGCGAAACATACAGCCAGAATGGAAGAATCGAGACCTAGGTATGTTTAAAGCCTCCATGTTTTTACAAGGGTAGCACTTAATAGCCAGTGGCTAACAAACCTGTGGCCTTGTTCCATGAGCGAAATGGAATTTAGAAGTTGTTTTTTTTTGTGGAGGGAGAAAAATCGAAGAACACGAAGAAAAACCCTCGAAGCACAGGAGAGAACCAACTAGAAACTCTACTGACATGATGGCGGGTCCATGGATCGAACCCATAACCACAACACTGAGTGACAGGTGGCGCGCGCGCATTAGAAGCACACACTACCCAAACTTCCCTTAATAGACCCCTTGCATCTGACGTCAATCTGGGGGTCAATAAAAGCGATAAATTACATGAAAAAGTTTTAAAATCTCACAAGGAGAAAATTCGGCTTTTGTTTCGAGCCCCAGATCTGAATAAGGAATTACTGCAAGAGGTATTTTTCGATGAGAATGATGTAGAAATATTTTTTTCCTATAATCAGTGTATGCTGCGCTCTAAGTTGTAATTTGTGTTCTCGTTGCAGCCCGATAGTCATATCTAAAGATATTCACACTCAGCCATCGATGGTAGCAGTTTTATCGTCTGAACCCGATCAAGAAATTCCGCCAGTTGAAACTCATGCAATCGATGGGATTCTCTCCGAGATGGCAGACATGGAGTAAGTTGAATGGCTTCTTAAATAAATGTTGTATTTTCATTCTTTGTTTATTTGCTTGTTCGTCCGTCCGTCCGTCCGTCCGTGCACACACTTCCTCTACATTTAATATTCTAAGCACACAATTCTTATCTCACATGTTGGTTTTTGTGGAGAACGAAAACCGGGGTACCCGACCCGAAGAAAAACCCTCGTGGCAAGGGAGGCAATAACACATCAAACAAACTCTGTTTACATGTGGCGTCCACAGGAATCAAACCCGCAACCAGACCTTAGTAGGACTCACAGTATATATAGTGTAAGGCAAACGTTTTACTACGTCACGGTCACGGTCACAGCACGGCACTTCGCGGTCACAGCACATCACATGACGGTTACAGTACGTCACGGTCACAGCACGGCACTTTGCGGTCACAGCACATCACACAACGGTCACAGCCCGTCCCGTCACGGTCACAGCACGGCACTTCGCGGTAACAGCACATCACATGACGGCTACAGTACGTCACGGTCACAGCCCGTCTCGTCACGGTCACAGCACGGCACTTCGCGGTCACTTCACGGTCACATAACATCACGATTAGAGCATGTCACGTTCACTGCACATCTCATCACGTCACGCTCATAACACGTCAGGGTAACAGCACAGCACTTGGTTACTGTCCGTTTTTCCCAGTATAGACCCCGTGCAGCACGTCGGAATGCAGCTCAATTTGGAGGACAAAACAATAGGTTTCAAATTCTCAGGAGATTGAAATTCTTTTGTTTTGTCCTCCACATTGAGCTGCTTTGACGTCATGTGAAATGGGTCTATAGAATGTTTACCAGTTGAATGGAAAAATTCCAATAAAAATGTTCGTGGATGATTGAACACGGAGAATAGTGTCACAAGATTTATTTGCAGCAACCTATTTATTATCTTTCACTATTCTTCGTCAGACTTGAGATGCCAAGAGCTGATGAGATTCCAGATAACACAGGAAGACCAGCAACACCCCAGACACCTTCATCGTCTGTATCCGGTCCCTTCGATAACTCGCCCAGGAAAAAGAGATCTCCCTATCACTCAGATAAGGGATATGGATCAAATAATAGCTTGTCTTCTGATGACTCGTCAAGCGGTATGGACCATGGTTTGTTATTCATTAGAAAATATTTAAGACACTACCCCCCTCCCCCTGATTGGCTGGCTACCTTGTATTGCTTGGTTTCACTTGACGTCATTTCCTGTTTCGTGCAGAATGTCCATTAGTTGAATCACAGGTTTTCAATAGAATGTTTTCTGGTTGACAGCAGATGGTGGTCAGTGTTTGACCACCATTTGGAGCAGATATTGAGATTCAAAAAGTTTTGTCAGCTGATTGCTACAGTTGTTGTTGCTGTACTGAGTTGTTATTGCTGCTTCTGTTGTTGTTGCTGTTATTATTGCTGCTGTTATTATTGCTGCTGTTATTATTGCTGCTGTTATTATTGCTGCTGTTATTATTGCTGCTGTTATTATTGCTGCTGTTATTATTGCTGCTGTTTTTGTTTCTGTTGTTGTTGTTATTGTTGTTATTTTGCATTGCAAGTGCAAACTGACATGAGGCAATTGCAGAAAGTGCAAATGTTTAAACCTTTTCAGTTTTCTTTTCAAATTTTGAAAACTGCCCATGTGTACTGGCTAAAAGACATCATGAATCGACGTTTCCAGCGCTAAAAAAATTTGCAGTAGGCAGCTTTAGTTACCGAAGCATTTTTCATTCTGTTTGTACAGTGTTGTATCTACGTCACTGTATTTGCTTGTAAAACGAACTCAAATGTTGACAAGTGAACGATTGCTTGTTTTTTGGATTACAGAAGTGTTTATGGACAACCTGCCCGCTCATGGAGTCAAGTTTGATAAAGATAACTCACAGTTCTGGTACAAACCAAATATATCCAGAGAACAAGGTATTTAATACTACTACAACTGATTTATAAGTAATCTCCACAACTAATCCCTCTTAACAGACTGACGAACTTTTAACTCGAATCTGCCATCTTATGTTTATTCTACTCGACACCATTGCTTTAACATCGTTTGCCAATTTATTTCTGAGTAAACTTCAGAGTTAATCTTCATGATAATCATCTATAATTTTTAACCTTGAGGTGAAATCGCTCGCACATTTTATGGATGGAGATGTCTGTTCAGTTTTATGTTTTTTTTAATGTTTTAACTGTTAAAATAATCTGTTAGAAATATTATCTACACGGCTCTCTTGAATTTAGAGTTCAATATTCTTTTTGAACTTTTCTGATTCCTTATGTACGATGAGATTAAGGTCGTTTTGGTAAAAAAAACTGACAAATTTTTTCATAAGTGTTTTGGTATTCCACAACATCATCCCCTGAGCCAACTCCAGGACCAATTTATCTTTCAAATTTAACTCTAAAATCCATCTCCATGCTCACTATCTGGCCTGCCTCACCTCGCTATCGTTGTGTCTTAGTGTCTTACGGTCGGGATAGTCTGTTTCATAGATGTAGGCCGGTGACAAATTCATTTTGTATAGAGCGGAGTTTGTTTTGGGCCGAAAAGTTGTAACGGGAACCCTGTGTAATTAGTGTAAGATTTCGCGCCATTTTATAGACTTCTTTCACGTGTCGTCAAAGCAGCTCAATTTTGAGGATAAAATAAAAGAATTGCAATCTCATGAAAATTGGAAACCTATTGTTTTGTCCTTCAAATTTAGTTGCATTCCGACGTGCTGTAAGGGGTCTATTAGTTGGTTAACCGCTGACCGTTGATGGTGGGCTCATATACTTTTTTTTACCTTAACAATATGATTTACCCTTATTATTATTTTTTTATTTTTAGCTATTAATATACTAAGGGATAAAGATCCAGGATATTTTGTTGTACGGGACAGTCAGTCGTTTCCTGGTGCTTATGGTTTGGCGGTTAAAGTAGCGGTTCCTCCACCACACGTGCTTCAAGGAGATCTCAGTAAGTAGTCACCAGATTTATTCCATAAACCATTCTATTGCGGTGGCCTTTTTTTCCCCCATAGACCTTATGCAAAAACGTGAAGCCCTAACTTAATTGGGGAATTAGAACAGTTTTTTGTAAGATTATTAAAAACTGACAGCACGGACAGAAAACATTCAATCCGCGCTGCGCCGCGCCGTAACCGTGCCGTGTGCCGTGATTTTTCACACTCTGCTCTATTTTATCACCATCTCAAAGACCACCAGTGAGTATAAATAACTCAAATATGTGCATAGTTTAAGTCTGGTTTTCACTTGGGACGGGATCGCTGTCGGAAGTTGCTTATGACGAAGTGAAAATCAGAAAACGGAGTCGGAAGCGCGTCGAGATAGGAATCGCAAGGTTTTCTTTTTTCTTGGCTTGTGCTTAGGCTTATGACGAGCAATTTTCACTTGCAATTTCATCCATGACCTTCTGACTCCGATTCCGTCGCAAGTGAAAACCAGGCTTTATACAAGCAATTAATTGGTTGGCGTAGCGGGTAACACACTCGTCTCTCACCTCTAAGGTCTCGGGTTCCATTCCTGGACTAGGTATCACATGTGACCAGAGTTTGTCAGTTCTTTCCCTTGATTCGACGGTTTTTCTCCAGCGGTTCTCCGGTTTTCCTCCCTCCGCAAAACCTACACGCGAAATCCCAATTCGACCTGTGAGTTAACCGTGCCCTGATACAATTTGAAGGTAACTCTGTTGTTGTGTTGTTGTTTCAGCCAAGGTTGATTTAGCAAGTGAATTGATCCGACACTTCCTAATCGAATCCACCAAGAAAGGAGTAAAACTTAAGGGAATTACAAATGAGCCAGTATTCGGTGAGTGTCTTCACATATGACGTACTAATTCGTACCTTTACGTCTTAATACTCCAATAGACTCATTCAGCTTAGGCAGTTTTTCCCGAGAATCTTTAGGCTTATTTTGGATTAAAATTCTTTGTTTAAGTTGTATCCATATTCGAGTATCTCCATAAGCGTTACCGCTAAACAAAGAATAGATACTCAAAGAAATGACACGTAGTCTGAAATGGAAACACTTTACGCCCAACCTTAATGGAAACTACTAAGGCAAAAACGTTTATAGATGGGTACCTTCACCACCATCTTTGATGCAAAATGAGATCATAATGAATATTACATAACCTCCAATAAATAATAGATCCAGGACATTTTTTGATAAGTAGGGTTGCTGACTCTGGCACCTTACCCAAGGGTATACCATTCAGTTTTTCTGTTTAAGAGAACGTGCAGATGAGAATGAGTGAATGAATGAAAGCAGGGGTAGATTATTTTTCATAAGAAACTTTTCCTGATGAATACCCTTTTTATGTTGTTCTTTCAGGGAGTTTATCAGCGTTTGTTTTCCAACATACAATTACTCCACTGTCTCTACCAATCAGACTTGTCATACCTAATGAAGGTAAGCTCTATTTATATGCCCGTTTTTCTCAACGCAATACTGATAATGCGTTATTTTTCTGAGCACTAAAATAAAGCAAAGCAGCTTTTTAGAGAGGGTGGCACGTGACAGTCACAACTGATTAACTTAGGGCCCTCTATGTTAACGTCTCTAAATGCGACGGGATTTGCATTCTACTCGCTCCCCCGAGCCACGGCGAAGGTCTTACCATTTGCAGATATTTTTAACGCAAAGGCAGCACCTTCTACTTGAATATTTTAAGACCCCGAGTGTTGGTTCGGCCGAGGCTTGAGCCCACCACCTCTAGCATAACAGGCCGAGTCTACCGGGAGGCGATGATCGAGTTAACTAATGTATCACTTGAGTAAACAAGCCATTGAAATCATCTTTCTTTCTGTTAGATCTTCTTCCAGGAGCAGACCAGCCAGATGGGAGTGTGAGCACGTCTCCCAAGTCTCCCACTACGGACAGTAAGTGATAAACTACAGAGACATGGCTCGTTAACCTCATTTGTTACCCAATGTATAAGACCCACAGATAATGCTGGTCCGTGTTACCGTTCGCAGTGCCCATGGTTGGTCACATAACCAACTGGGGTATTAATAAAACTAGTCACTCCTCATGAATGATTTGGAGCTGTAAAGCAGCTATAAGCGTCATTTATAAGCCACAGTTCATCGAGTCCCAACATACGTTGTAAATACGTCATAATTCAGCGTCTGCTAATTCAACGTCTGCTGCAAAGCTAGATTATTTTTTGGTTCTGTCCCTTGTTTCGAGGATCTATCTCCGGCTTATATATCAAAACCCAACACGCTAAATTCGAATTCGATCTGCGAGTTAGCTGTGCCATGACTTTGATCATCCCAGTGCGGCACCAAAATTTCATTTATTCCTTTAGAAATAATTCCTTTGGAAATGGCGGGAAAATGGTACACAAATCCCCTATGATTGAAACCGCGCTACGCCCATCAGGCCAGAGGTCGTTTTAGGGTTCAATAAAATTATTGTTTATTTATTCTTAAAAGAATAAAACGTGGTCTGAAAAACGAAGGCAATTTCGTTAATTCTTTTTATTATTATCTTCGCAGCCATGAAACTGATGTTCGTTGGTGACTGTGCAGTCGAGATGTTGTCCGGAACATCAGCCATTCAGAAGACAGTAGAAAGTCTACTTGCTTATTCTGCCGAGCCGAAATTTACCTCAGCTAGTTTTAGAGTCACGAAGGAGGGAATTACCATAACTGACAATGAACGGAAGTAAGTGGGTAGTTATTTTCATTAGCGGTGAAAACCATTCTTATGGGAAGCCATTTCAGTGTTTATGGCATTTCGCGCCGAGATGTAAGTCAGTATCGTACGTTTCTCATTCATGCGATACTCATTCTCATGGGAAGCCATTTCAATGTAACAGCATATCGTACCGTGTACGTGCTGTAAGTCAGTCCCGTACTTTTCCCACTCCGATTGTTACGGTATGTCCAAAGTGGACAAGTTTTCGGTTCACTCGAAAACTGCTCTAACCGTAACTACTATTCCTTGGTTATGACTGAAAAATTTCAGTTCTAGGCAGTTCAATTACATCGTGACTTGTCTTCCAGTTTTGTTGCACAATAGAATGTGCATTGCATTTGCACCAGGCAGTGTCTCTAGATTATTGGCGCAGTCGTTGCAACCATTAGAACTCTTAATTCCAGCACTGCTGCAACAAAATTAAAGGCTAGGTTTGGCATTTTATACCAGAAACTTTGGCGTGCAACTTTTCTCAGAATTTGCAAGGAAACATTGTTTAGTAATTCATGATCAAGCTTATGCAACTTTTCTTCTTTTCTTCAGGGTTTTCTTTAGAAAACATTTTCCTATGAATAATGTATTGTACTGTGGAATTGACCCACTGGATCACAGGTAAAAATAGTTTTTAAGTTTCCCTTTACCTTGTCGCCAAAAGCAGAGATCTCTTATAATGGGAGGGAGGAGGATAGTTGAGTGGCAATGTTAACTTGTTTTCTCCAGCAAGAAACAAGATCAAGCAAACTTGGCATGAATTAAATGAGTCTAACTTTGGATTTGTTTGTTCATTCCAGGTGGGATCTCAAGCTACCGTCCTATAATGGCAAATCAAGGTAAGGATATGCTTACGGGGAAAGGGGGACATCATCACTATCACCATCACCATCACCATCACTATCACCATCACCATCGCCACCAGGTGTCCAGGGCATGCATGAACTGACCAACCACAGTGCACTTCAATGCTTAGCCAAGCTGTCCTAACTCCAAGTCTCTTCCCAATACAAGAACATGAGTTTCCAAAAATTTAAAGAAAAAAGTTAAAGTATACTTGTTGTATGAAGATTTAAAGCAAATCTTAGCCATCCATTTCCTCAAATTCCACAAGATGTATGCCTTTTAAGGCTGGGGCAAGGACCACTCGAATTACAACAACAATCCTTTTTGCACTTAGTTTTTCATACACCTGGCAGCATCATCATCATCATCATTAGTCATCATGATGTCATCATCATTTCTCCTCAATTTTTATCCCTGCTCCCCCTTCACTCTTTCAAGTCTTTTATCTTTCTTCAATATTTAACATAATCATTCAACCAATTCTCTAGGACCTTTGGTCTCGTGGTACGCAAAATTGGAGAAATAGGCAACGATTGCCACTTGTTTGCAGAAATGGACACAGACTTTCCAATCAATTCAGTAGTTAACTTAGTCAACAAATTCATATCTTAGTAATAATAAAAATATGAATAGAATAATAATCGAGTACTGCTATATATACAGGTATATATATAAAGAAATATTTGAAAATATATAGAATAAAATTACTGTTAGGAGTAAAATAAATGGCCAAACCGGCCTTCGAATAGCCCACTTTTGATATTCTGGTTGAGTGATCATGCACAAAGCAATCCAAGGCAAGGCTCCGGACAAAAAAGGATATATTAAGATTACTTCATTGTTTCCTCAGAGCCTTGTCTCGAATTGCTTGTGTGTGATCACTACCAGAATATCAAAAGTGGGCTATTATGGTACTTTTTCTAAGAAAATGGTATATGATGCAGAGAAATTTATTTCATCTCTGAAATTTGGAGAAAAAATGAAGAACACAGATATGAGAAAATTCTTAGTCAAAAAATAGACTTTACTTCTGTTAAGACTGGTCAGTCTTACTTCTAAAGCACATTAAGTAACGTGTGCAGACTTGCAGGTCATGTATAAGCTATCAAGCATAACTTGTTGGTTTTCACATACTGTATTCCAGCTATTTTATAAAAGATTTGTGAAGGTTTTGTTGCATGTTTCATACAAAGCCTGAAATGTATTGTGGATCGTAAACAGCACAGGAGAAAATATACTGAAAAAAACATGCAGATAAAGTTTGGGAAAATTCTGAGTGTCCATGTTGTTGTGACCTTTTGCTGATTGCATTCACATTACCCATAGTGCTTCTTGGGCTTAGAATGCAGTTGGCATGTAAAGAAACCTTTACCAACTTTTTTTTGAAATAACTGTATATTAAATGATGCTAAAACACTATGGATTTCCTCACAGACATGGATATAGGGTGATCCTGGTCCTGTTTGCTTTTTCGTCTTTGGAGATAATTTCAGGAAAACAAAGGGATTGTACTTTCATATTAATGAGGCCTAGATGCAGGTACTTATTAAAAAAGGTTATTCACATGTCCCAAAGGAAAACCAATTGTACATTTGCTACGATATGCTGAATATTATGAAGGTTTTGCAGGATCATGTGCCAACAGCTACATAAGATATGGCACATCAATTGAATTCTTTCTCTTGTCAGACAACTGTATTGTTCCTGCTATACTGAAAAACTTCTATAGACCCCTTTCACATGATGTCAACGCAGCAGCTCAATTTGGAGGACAAAACCAAAGAATTCCAATCTCCTTAGAATTGGAACTTGTTTTGTCCTCCAAATTGAGCTGCATTCCAATGTGCGGCAATACCATACCTCCCCATAGAAGAGAATTAAAAGAGTGTAATAAAAGTATTTTGGTGCTTTAAATTCTCAATTCTCCTTATTATGATTATACATGCATGATACCTCTACTACCAGAATCCTTTTTAGTAGTTCCTTTTGTTGGCCTGAATAACAACATTATCTTGCGACTCCCAAAGGAGGAGTTCAATAAGGAATATAATTTGAAGAGGATATATTCTGGTGGTGGTGGTATCAGAGGTAATAAGGGGAAAGGTCAATTCCTTGTGGAACTCCAGCAAGAGGGAGAATGTGTGTAGGAAGTATGAATATTGTATGTTGCTACCAATAATTAAATAGATACATATTATAACTATAATAAATATGAATGTAATATGTTTCCAAAACATAAATGACTGAGTTGCTTTGTACTGATGTAAAAAGAACGAGAAATAAAAAAAAGCACTCCCAAATTAGGGCATTGTTTTGGGGACACTTCAACTTCACAGTAACTTTGTACAATTATGGTTAATGAGCAGTTTTCTAGTTTTGGGAATCCAAGTGAACCTCAATGGACTTCTTTTACTTGGGCACATGTTATCCCATTTTAGATCACGTGTTGTTCTCTTGAGAATAAGATTCTTCGTGTGAGTTGTATCCATATTCATGTGTCTTCTTATATGCATCCATCAAATGAATTGATACAATAAGGAAAGATACTCTTGGGTCTGAAATGGGAAAACACTATGCCTAAGATGAAAAAGTCTATTTAGCTTGGGCATGTTTTCCCATTTTAGACCAGTCATGTTATTCCCTTAGGTATCATTTCTTTGTTAAATGCATGGTTGTGCATGCTGAGACCTGAAAATTTTAGTGGATTTATATTTGTGCAAGCAAAACATGGAGGAGGTACATATAGACCCCTAAGGTTCCCACTCGGCTGTGAGCCCTGCTTTGTACCTAACAAGAAAATGTCAAGACAATCGAGCATTCATTTCAGTCATCAGCTTCTTGCTTTCAGCCTGGACAACAATTTTTGGAATAGTTGTATAAGAGTGACCCACACGGTATTGTTTCAAGAATGAGCCAGGTCTAAAATTATAGTGCAATTTGTACAAGATATGATTTAACTATACTGGCTGAAAACATGTGAAAACCCTATGAAAAATACCTGGGAAATTATATTTGAAATTTCACTGTTTTCACAGGATTTTCTACATCTGTTTCTCATCCAATAGTGTATGCATGTACATAATATAGGACTATATAAACAAAGGTTTTTTCATATACATATTATATTAAATTAATATTAGAGCATATATATATTATATACAGTGCCTGCGACTCAATCTCTGAGTTGCATCTTGTCATCAGAATCACTTGATGTTTTTGGAGTACACAAATATATTACAAGTAAATCATAAAATTATTAAAAAGACATATGAATAAAAAAAACACAAAACCTGGTATCCTCAGTGATAATCATCATCGTTACTTTTGTCATGCATCATCAAAAATGTTCCCCGAATTGATAAAAAATTTAAATGAATAAATAAAGCTATCTATATTACATATGTCTGTGACTTTTCTAGTGTGATGTCTTCATGGTAACCCATTCAAGAGGTCAGGTGATTAAAATGGCCCTGAAATATCAATAAAACTTATTATAACACAGCATAAACAACCATCGTCAAGTTGGTTTTCAAAATAATTATAACACAATTATCCAAACAACTAGACAAAAGATAAACCAAAGTAAAATCGAAAATGGCTTTTTTGCTTCTGCAAATCAAATCTTCAATGATCAGAGATTGCAGCTTTTTGGGAATCAAGGGTATGTATTGTGGAAATAGTGTTTCTCTGGGGTCTTGGGTTTTTCTGGACTATATCGGACTATTCTATCACAGAGGTGCTTGCAGGTCTTCTCTGACCTGTGTGTTTGATGGTTTTGCTCTGGGTTTTCCTTCCTCAAAACCTAACAAGCTAATTCCAATTCAATCTGTGAGTTAGTCATGCCCTTATTTTGATCAGCCCAGAGGTTGTTTCAGGGTTTGATTTGTGAGTTATCCATGCCCTTATTTTGATCAGCCCAGATTTTGTTTCAGGGTTTGATCTGTGAGTTAGTCATGCCCTGACTTAGATCAGCCCAGGTGTTGCTTCAGGGTACAATCTGTGAGTAAGTCGTGCCCTGACTTTGATCACCCCACTAAGAGGTCAGGTTTTGATAAAAATTTGAGATAAACTGAAGCCAAAAAATTATCTTGATTGCAAAATGATTTACCGCCATCCAGTACAAGAAAGCCTGTTAGTTTATAAGTATTAGTAGTTATAAACCAGTAGCATGAATTTTAAAGATTTTTGGTCAAGACTTACGGGTTCTCCTGCACCGCAGCGACTACACTTAACAGGACTTCTCCTGAAGGAGCTTGCCACATACTGAAGACAAGATAAGCAACAAAAATAAATCCATCAGTAAAAGAAAAAGAAGGCACTCTGTCAGGGGGATTGTTCAAATCTAAGCAAGGATGTTTGCAGCTTTGATCATAATAAATGAATGGGAATGGAATTAAATGGATGGAATTGGACAAATGAAATTGGGTGGATTGATAGATGGGTGGATGAAGGAATAGGATGGGTAAATGGATCAATACATGGATGGATGGATGGATGGATAGATGGATAAATGGAATTGGATGGATGAATGGGTAGAAAATCAACTTACTGGGTTAGGGATTGAGTTCTCATGTTGCTGTGGTCTGCCATCTTTACTTGATTCAACTTGTTTCACACATGTGTTGTTATTATTATTATTTTCTGATTGGCTACCACTATCAGAACACTCCATTTGTTCATCACTAGTCTGACTAGTTGTCTTCCTTGATAAGGTAGGTATGTTTCCAATGGCACATACTTCATGGGATCTGTAGCAATTTGACATCTCATGCAGATAAAACTCAGAAGAACAACTTCTTTTCTGAAAACATGAAGAAAAAATCCCACAATTTTTACAAATTTTTACCAATTTTCATTTTCAGAATGATGTGACCAATGCCACCCAAGATGTTGTGATTTTGGGCTTCCATCAATCAAAAGATACTAACTGAGAGTGTTAATGGAAATTTAATTGATTTGAAGTCAAAAATTCAGAGGTCTTGACTAATAGCTAGTTGCCTAGGTGATGTAATGAAAAAAATGAAAATGAAATGCTTGATATAATGGACAGGAAATTGACAACAATTTTGCAATTACTCCTTTTACTGGTCTTAGGTTCATAGCTTGTACTACCCTGCAGTTTGCACTACTCATGCATAACTTCTCACTGCTGTGGTCCTGGGTTTGATCCTCAGACTCACCATTGTACTGTATGTGAGTGAGTTAGCTGGTGGTTCTCTCAGGTGCTGTGTATGTCACTTGTTTTTTTTTCTGTTGGATCTCAGATTCCATTTTCCTACCTCCACAAAAACTATCTTCTTACTGGGGTGGTAAGGGTTCACGAAAAATAAAAAAGGACGATCACAGCTCACAGAAAATACCAAACGTTCAAATTCAAGAAAATTCACGATTCACGACGGTTTAAAACATGCTCATCACAGATCACGAAAATTAAAAAACTTTGTTCACTATTTCACGTTAAAACCCCTTACCACCCCTGTTCTTACTAGGTGGTTTTAGCTTGGACATACATGTAATGTTTTCCCATTTCAGACCATGCCTCATTCTCTCAAGAATAAGATTCTTCATTTGAGTTGCATTTGTGTCCGATTCATATTCTTCTCATCTGTACTGTTAAACAATGAAATGATACTCTAGGGAATGACATGTGATGGTCAGAAATGCGAAAACATTACACCGAAGCTAAAGGAGGTCAGATCTATTCCATTTTGATCATGGAATGTTGGAGGGCCACAGGTTTGTTAGTCACTGGCTAATAAGTGCTATACCCTTTCGCCTTATGCCTAAAACCAAGCGTTAAATATCAAGACCATTTCCAGTAGTGTGAATCTCTGATATAATTACTATTTATATTTATATCTCTATTTATCTATATATATAATATATATTCTCATGTATATAATGTCTGTTGGCCATCCTCGTAGTTCAGCCCTTGGCTGCAGCGAGAAGGGATGAATAAACTATAACTACTAACTATAACAATGCAAGCCAGGACATGTCATGATGATATTTACGACAATTAAGCTTAACACAGCATGCAATAACTACAAGGACTACAACAGTAACCTCAACAACAACGACAAAGATTATTGAAGATAATCGTTCTGAAATATGTTCTTTCATTTGAGGAACCGAGTTTGAATCTGTAACTACTGCTTCTGTTTGATAAGCTTATTTTCAACTGACTTCCTCCAGAATTCGAAATTTTCAAACCTTCGAATGCAGGTAAAAGTTAGATAAGAAAGGGTTTAAAATACTTCCTGTTGCTTCTTCCTCGTTTGTTAAAGCCAAGAAGGAAAGAAACAATTCAAAATAAGACGAAAAAATTGAATTCGAGAAGCCAGAATCAAAGAATGATTAGAAAACCTAACGTTGAGCATCAAAACACGTGGACTGAATTTGACAAAATCAACATTTTTACCGGTTGTGGAAGAAGAATGGAGTCTTCAAGAGGAGACGACGGAGCACATCTCTTCCTCGGATACTCCTGTACACTAATAACATCCATTATACTATATTTTTTAACCCCAAAAACTCAGAATCATAAAATTTTGATTTGAATCCAGTTATGTCAATCGATTCAAATTTATATAAACAAAATTAGACTCTCAGGGGAGGCATGGGGTACAATTTGTTATTTGTTTATAAAAATTCAAATTTAATAAACATATTTTATTTTATTGCTCCCAGTAACTTTAGTTTACTATATTGATATCTCCAGTTTTACATTATTTGTATAATGTGTTATTTTTAAGATTTAAAATTATGGTCGAAAGTTTTTTAGTCTTTACCCTACCCCTGATAGGTTGGATACCGAGGTAGACTTGTACTAGTACTCAGTCTCCGCGCATGGTGGTTGATCTTTTGATCCACTGAGGCGCGTGAAGTTTTTGCGGCGAAATCTCCTCATTTTTTCTACCTTTTTTCCAAAACTAATCATCAAAATGACCAAAGGACCAGGAAAAGGGAGAGGTATGCTACAGATGGAAACGTGGGTGCCGGCTAGAAGACCAGGACAGCCTAGAGATCCGACTATTAAGCCAGTCAGTGTAAAAGAACTTGTTCAATCTGAATCTGAACAGAAGCCTAAGAATGGGTCGTTAGAAAATGGTTCTTCTATGAAAGCAGGTAGACTCTAGAAATCTAGCCATAAATACCTCTATTAGGTTGTATATCTGTATATCTTTGGAGATTATTTTACGATTTTTAGGAATATTTGGTAGCATGCATGGTTGGCGTCGGTCTAGTCATCCCTCGGAAGTGTGAAAGTCATGCATTATGGGAATTAAAGACCAGATTTTCGCGGGAAAATCTTAATCCCTCTTATTAAATTCAAATTTATATTTATAAGTTTTCCTACTTAAATTTTATATACTTAAAGTGCTAGTCTTATGAAAATGACACTGTAATATCATCACTTTTCTGTGATTATTATCCACAAATAGGTCGTATAGTTTACGAATTAACAAAAATCGGATAGAAAAAAATAATTAAGGGAATGAATTTCGTTCTTAAAATCGCTAAAAAGTGGGTCCGCCATTGTTCGGTCAGCTGAGTTGTATTTATTCGTGACGTCATATGCGCACTTCTGACTTTGCTCTCCATATACCGACTCTATATTCGACCCCATATATTCTGAAATGGCGTGCGTTTTAGATGAAAATTCCTGCGAAATATCAGCAGAAAATGACAGGGAAGAATCCTCAACTTTAAAAAAAATTATAATCGTTGCCGTATGACGTTACTTTCGTTGAATTGCTACCACTGACAGGAACGCATTCGTTTAATGGCGGACCGAAAATGCCGAACTTTACAGGCTAAATACAACATCTTCCCGGTCTCGTATCGAAATAAAAGTTTGACAATTAACTATATAACATGTCTACTTTTATAAGATATATTCTTTAGGGATAGTGTCATTTTCGTAAGACTAGCACTTTAATTTGTTTTGTTTATTCGTATCTGTATGAAGATTATTTGAGAATTGATAGCCTGGATAGTTGGTTGTGCTCTACAGCAGCCATCCTGAGGTGTGAAAGTCTACACGTAGATATCTGCATCATGGCCATGTGACGATGCTCTAGATTTTTGCGGGAAAAGGTCCAGGACTAATACGTTCCATAGATTTAGATTTAGATTTACCAGATTTCATAGGGATGTAGGAGGGATGGGAAAATAATGCTGTATAGACAACAGACCTTTCCTAAATTTGCCTCAGGAACCATGAAACAATGGTTCCAATTCGACGTTGGACTTGATGCGTTCATAAATTTATTCTATTTTATCAAATCCATTCTCAGCTTAGAGCCATTGTTTATTGCAAGCAAATTGGGCAAAAGTCTGTTGTTGAAATGTAGGGCTGTTAACATAGTTTATTTTGTCATTTGCATTTGTGTGCATGCGCCAAGCAAGCAACCTCTTCCTGCAACTTGCCTCCTGAACACAGTACAATATGGTGCAGAATTATTGCATAGAGCTGTCTCAATGGCATGCTGCTAAGTGTCTTTCATTTTTCTGTTTCAGCCTTTCCAGCCCCACCATCGCCTAAAGGTTCAAAGATTTTGATCGCAAAATATAACTATGAAGCCAACTCGGGCAAGCCAGGTGGCTTTGAAGAAATGTCCATTGCTGCAGGTGAAAGGTTAACATACGTAGCAAGTCACCCAGTTAACCCATACTGGTGGGAAGCACAGAAAGAAACAGGAGAGATTGCATTTATACCAGCCACTTATGTTATGGTAAGAAGTTAGTCTTCAGTGAAGGGAATATGTTATTGAATTGTTCAGAGTTATTGCATAAAACTTTCAATCTTCAAATTATATTAAATCCTGCCAAAAAGTCTGCACTGATCAATGCTAAGGCACATTTACATGTAGAAGTCCATTTTTTGAAATGGGAGGTCAAACCTGAAAACACAGAGAAAAACCCTTGAAGCACAGGAGAGAACCAATAAGCAACTCTACTCACATGTACGTGATTGTGAGTCCAGGAATCAAATGCATGACCATAAGTGCAGAGGGAGGAAAACTGGAAAACACAGAGAAAAACCCTCAAAGCACAGGGGGAAGCAAGCATACTCTACTCACCTATACAATTGTGAGTCAAGGGATCAAACCTATGGCCACAGCAGCGAGAGGGGGCACATTAACAGAACACACCATCTTTGCTTCACATCTGGATCCATAGACTTGAGCAGTCATGAGTAAAGGAGTGATCAAAGTTAGTTGAAATTATTTTTCTCTCATCTAGATTTTAGAGGAAAAGGTAACAAGTCTACCATGGTTGGAAGAGAAAAAAGCAGAAAAAGAAAGAGAAGAGAAAGAAAAAATTGCAAGTCGATCAACTGGTTTTGGTGGACCTGAAAAAACAGAATTCAAACCATACACTTCTGGTAAGTAAATGTAGTACTTATACTAAGGAATCTAGACTGTATTCCTTTGGAAAGTTTTAGTGTGATAACTACTTGTATGGTAAACTAACTATAATAGCATGGATAAAAAGTTAAATTTTACACCGTAAAAAATAAGAGAGATCACTTACTGACGTTTCGGACGCTAGTCCTTCGTCAGAGTAAAAGAGAGAATAAGAGTGGAAGGTAGTGTATATATGATAAAGATAGAAAATAGATAACCAAATATCAACCATTTGAAAGTTGACCTTTTGTGTAGGAAGTTGTTGTTCAATCCTCGATCATACCAACACTTGGGTTTCTTAAAATAACCCAGGAGAAGGTTCTGCCTTTTAACATCTACAAATGGTTAGACTTAGAAGTGGCATAGATGACCACATAAAATGGCAGTCCCATCTCTCCACACTTCATCACCTTGCATCAGAGGGATGTAAAAGAGCCAACGATTGTGTAAAGAAATCCTGACAGTAGCTAGTGACCACCCTCAGAGTCTGGCCTTTACTAATGATTTTTTAATTGGTCGATTGTGGTATGGATATAGGGATTTTAAGGGGTTGGAATTTGGTGCAATGCACCTTGAAGGGGACCCAGTGTCCTATTGTGTAGCACAAGCTTGCAGGCAAAATCTCAAAAATTAAATAAATAAATAAGTGGATGTAAATTTATGCAGGTATTATGAAGCAAAGGTGGAGTGTAGTGCTAATATACCACATCTCACCTCTGTGGAACTAGTGATGCTTGTTGGAGGTTATCTCCAGTTGCTTTGAGGGTTTTTGTCTAGCTTCTCTGGATTTCCTTCCTGCTCTATCTTACTTGTTATCTTACTGAATCCTGTGATGCCAGGGATGACAAGCATTTTTGAAATTGCACCACAGGCAATCCACTGTAAAAATGTAGCCTCTTCTCATAAAAATATAATTTTGCTTTAATGAATGGTGAACACTTGTTTCCATAGCCCAAACTGCCCTTCATCGAGAACGTAGAGTAAAGAATGCACAAATATAACAATATAAGGCTTTCATGTATGGGCATTTCTCGTGCGCATCCTTTCTACACAAGAGTTTTGTGTGCGTGCTCATCCTGATGACATCATTTGAATGTTTTGATGGGCAAAATATCAAGGAAACCAGCTTTTCACTTCTTCAAACTTGCATAGAGCTCTCTAAAATGAAGTAGGTGACCCCATTTTTCTTTGACTTAAAATTAATATACTACCAAAATCCAAAATCTACATATGGAATTTATAAAATTCTGATTGGGGAATGATTGACTCACACTAAATTTATAAAAAATATCCACCTGTTAATGAACTCAAATTCTATACATTTGACTGCATCACACGAATTGAAAGTTTCGTAAATCCTTATCCACTATACACACATGCTTTTAATGCAGAAATTTAATTAAAGAAAGTCATATTTGATGGCTATGATTTTTTTCTGCATTTCTTTGATGTTTTCAATATTTTTTGAAGTGTTTCTTTGATACCTTTAGTTACACTATAGCGTACATCTTTTTACTTGCTGAATACCATATTTGCTTAGTGTTTAGCAAAAAACGAATTTGGTGAAAATCAAATTCATTCAGTTTATTTCATTTTTTGAACAAGAACATGTTTAGGAGTATGTTATGCCAATTTTAAAGAATTCTGATTGCAACTTTTGCCCACAAATATCCTTAAAGACTGAAATTCCATGTACCTTCACTGGAACACAAGAATATTCTGTGTTAACCCTGAGCAACACTAGAGTTTCTAGTTATTAGGGAAGCACAGGTAGAGTAGTTTTGAGAGTGCTCATCTCTCACCAATGCAACAGGGATTCAATTCCCAGGCTCAATGTCAAAGCAAGTAGAGTTTCTTGTTGGTTTTTCTCCTGGTTCCCTGTCCTTCTCCCACCATAAAAATCAACTTCTAACTTCCAGTTAAATGATCTCTTGTTAATTCCTATTGATTTTAATTAACAAGAGTAATTTTTTTACAGCTTACAACAAACCGGAAAAAGAGTCCTCCAATAACAAACCAGAATATTCCTGTGAAATATGCAACAAGCAGCTGAATGGTCCAAAACCATACGAAGCACATATGGTCAGCAAAGCACACAAGGATGAGGTAGAAGCAGCTTCAGCCTATGATTCCTAGGTCTCACAGTCCTAGAAAATGTTACACAAAATTGTACATTATTTATAGAATTTAGGGCTGGTTTGTCATTTATTTAGGATGAGAGAATGGATGAGAAAATGGGAATCCTGATGAATCTCATTAGCTTGGGCATAATTTTTTTCCCATTTCAGACCATGTACAGACCCAAAGCAAGCCTTGAAAAACTGGGGGGGGGGGGGGTGTGCGCAAAAAACATGTGACCACTACAAATGAAAATTGAATCCCATACTTACTATCTTTTTCTGGGGAAAACTACTGGGGCCTTGAGCCTCCCGCTCCTCCCCTTGCTACAGCCCTAATGTATCATTTTCTTGAGAATAAGATTCTTTGCTAAATTCCAATCAAATGAGAATAAATTGAGTAATTCATGTCCTGAATTTGATCAGCACAGTGACTGTTTCAGGGTATTGATAAAATTTGAAGGTTTTTTCCTTTCAGTTGTATCCATATTCATGTGTCTTCTCATGAATGATACTCTCGGGAATAATGTGTGGTCTGAAATGGGAAAACATTATGCCAAAGGTAAAAAGGTAACATTTAGCTAATGTTAGGACATTAGGACTACATGTAAATTGAAAGGTTGCCATTTTCTGACCCTCCTCCCCCCTATATCAATATGGCCCCTATTTTTATACTTGAAGGAATCATGATACATTAGATTTCAATGCTTACACTCATTCATTTGACTTTTGACTGGAAAATTTGTTAGTTTATCAAAGCCAGGGCTACATATACCCTTGGTTCCAGTGGTTCTTGGCAGAATGCAAGACATTCGATTGTTTTGATATCTTTTCCAAGTTATTTTCTATCATAGGTTTGTTAGTTGTCAGACTACATTCTGATTGGTTATGACAGATAGACCTCTAAAAATATATCCAATAACAATGCAGGATTTGTTATATTTATAATGAAATTGTTTATATTAATTGTTTATATTAATCTTTTATATTGATCATAGTTATAATGATTATAATTGAAGGATTTTGGTTACTGTTAGAATGTTAGATTATTTCTTTATAATAAAATATAATACAATACATCAAATACCTATTAACGCTCTATTTCTCATGACTGTTAAAGTGGCTCTCGTATTACTGTTAAAAAACTCCATGGCAATAGACGACTTGCACTAAAAGGTCAGGTGACCCTACCCCCCTTAGGACAAGCAGCTGTGTCAAAATGAAAAACACAAATTAGCACCTTGCCATTAGTAGTGAGGAAGAGTTTGAGCTCATAAAGCAGTCGTCTGGTGAGTGGGACCCGGCCCCCCTCTCGCGGCCCCCTCACCCGGCTCCCTCACCAGAGGGCTGCTACGTAGGCTAATATAAAACCGAATATTTTATAAGGTTTTGTATGGGAAAAGTGTTGGCTGGCAAGCTCTTGCCATCCAGTGCATTCTCCCATACAAATCCTTATAAAACATTCAATTTTTAAATTTAATGTTAGTGCAAGTCTATTGTCTACCAACACGTCATGCCTTGTCCGTACCATGTACGTGTTCTGATTGTATGAGCAGGAACCTCGCGAACTCTGATTGGTTCAAAGGATGTTGTCAATTCCGTGCGTGAAAAGTTCATACCAACTGACCTTTTTAGCTTGGGCATAATGTTTTTTCATTTCAGACCATGTGTCATTCTCTTTAGAATAAGATTCTTTGTTTGAGTTGTAACCATATTTGTAAAATATTTGAGATAATACGAGCACTGATCAGCTGGATAAAATATTTGGGATATAACGCGCGCACTGATTGGTTGGTTACCGTGTTTATATCAGAGAACAGAGAAATGTTCATACAAAATAATTCGAAAATATTTTATGAACGTAATATAAAACGGCCGCTTATGTCTCTTGTATTGTGATATAAACGCTCTGGGAACTGTAGAGCACTCGAGAAGCAAGAGAAACACTCGGCTACGCGTTGTGTTCCTAAGCTTTGCTTCTCTTGCGCTCTGTACAGCTCCCAGCGTGTTTATATCACAGTACAGAGACTGCGTGCGCGTTTTATATTCCTTAATCGTGTGTCTTCTCATGCGCAATCTTAAACAAAGATATGATACTCTAGGAAATGACATGTGGTCTGGAATGGGAAAACATTACGCCCAAGCTAAATAGTTCTATTGCATCCATGGATATGTAGAGAGCATATTTTCTTGACATTTCCATACATTTTTCGAATCCACAATTTTAGTTTTAACAGTGTTTTTATGGTCTATCTAAGGCGGAACAGAAACTAAAATGTTATAATGGCATTTGCGGAAAACCATGCAATAGGGCACGTCACTATGGAAACGCCTAAGTTTACACCTTTTTATGTTTGCTTTTGGGGAGGTCACGTGACCTGTTACTACTCTGGAACAGACTCGTTACCAATCGCTTCTCTTACTCACGCTATGTTTAATGGGAAGGGTCAACAGAAAGAAAAGGTGAATAATACGTAACCAACCTCCTTCCCAACCGCTATATCAGACCTATAACGCTAGCGTGACATTATAAGATATTTGTTGTTTTTTTTCGGGAAAAGAAGTTTACTATCAAATTTTTCACATCGATATAAGTAAAATTGAAAAGTTTGGTAAAGGTTTCCCTTAAATTGATGAAGTTATGATTTTTTTTAAACTAAGATTTTGTGTGGAATTTTTGCAAAGAAATGTATGTGTCTAGACTGCTAACGAGGCTTGTCGGACATGCTATGCCCGGCAACATACATTACCATAAATCCTCTATTGAGACCCCCTCTCAAATAAGCCCCCTTCTCTTTTAAGCCCCCTCCCCTTCACAACAATAATGGTAAATCATACTTGAGAGACAAACACAAGTGAATCAAATGTTGAAAATAGCGTGTAATTTGAACAGAGCATATACCATATCATTGACACTTCTATAGACTATGCAAGACGGTCCATAGTAATGCTATTTACGGTATATTTCTTTGTAAAAATGCTTAGTTTCAAGAATTTGCTATTTTATTATCATGGATGTAACAAATTTGATAGTAAACTCTTTTCTTGTAAATCAAATATTTTATGTCACGCTAGAGTGATGTTGGTCTATTACCTCCTTCCCACGATCCATAACGAATGGACTGGGAACGAGTCTGACTCAGGAAACGCAATAATTTCCCTGAGATTGAGAAAGAGAAAAACATAATTTGAAAATTTGTGTATCGGTAGCTAAAATAAAAAAAAAAAGAAACTTAGATTAAAAAAATTAACCATTCCGCTACTAATTTACTTCGCAGTCGTAAAAATGTCAGTCCCAGATCCTCCGGGCCCTACTTCGCTACTACGCACAACTACGCACACAGGTAAGTAGAAAGACACTGAACTGAACTTTAGCAGCTGGCCAGCGGTTGAGACCACTTGACTTGGTGTACTCGAGTATCATAAGACGTCGTTGTTCTGTTGTGTACTCTAGTATTTTGAATTCATCTTCAAGTGACGATGAGCAGAAGGCGGCACATGGATTCAAAGTAAGTCATTTCTTACATCTGATACCCAGCTCTATATCGATTTTAAATAGCTGTCAGTCATATTAATAAACTACAGGCTTTCGTTTCTTTCATGGCTTGGAATGAGGTTACGTTTCAGGTAATTAAGCTTCTTATTTCGTTTAAAATTTAGATAATCTTTTTTGTTTAGATGCATTTTAAAGTACTGCGATTAATACGAGCTAAAGGAAGCCTATTAAGCCTATTAATGGGGTAAATTGTAGGTTTGTTTGGAAAGGCGTAACTAAAAACATTGGTTTTACTGTAAGCATTCACTGGTGAATCTGTAAGAAGATCCAAGATTTTCCCCTCGGATAAAAAATCCTAACCGGCGCTTTTTCAACCATAATTATGCTAAATTTGTCTTCCAGACGGGTACAAACCTGTGTGGAAAGTAAACTTTAAAGGCATGTGTAGCAGATATGACAGTTTTTAGCTGTCTTTCTTTAGAGAATGCCAACTTTTGTCAAAACGCTTTTGGCTGACAGCAGCTAGAAAGCACACATTGAAAAAAGATTAGACTAAAATAGCAAAAGACGTGCCCTGTGTATCTTAAGCTCACCTAGACTAGGTTAAATACGTGTTTTACGCTGGCTAGTTTTAGATTAAAAATTTCTGGATAATTTCACAGACGGATGTGCAAAGATATAAACTTTGACGAAAGCCAAATTTTGTTTTCTTCCACACCACAGGGCTCCCATTTCGACATCTTTAAATAAAGATTTGTGAAATTTTCTTACACAGACTTAGTTGCTTTATTCGATTTTTGGGAATAACATTTTCATCTTTTTGAAAAAATACATTCCTACATTTTGGTCAACGGAAGCCATATTTACTTTTTCTGCCAACTGTCACTTCGATGTCGGCTTTTGCAAAAGTATTAGACATTGTGTCGTCCTATCAAGAACAATATTGTTCCCAAGCCTTGTCCAAATCTTCTTAGCGTAAGAGGAGGATAAAACTCTTAGGTATTTTGGTGCATTCTTGCACGAAATCCTTCAGTTTATTTGTATTGTCGGCAAGCTTTAACATCACCAAAAATGAGATATCGCTGGATATTTAATTTCAATCTCTAGCTGTATCTCCGACTTACCGCGAGAGTCAACTTTGGAACAAAAAGTTGATATCAACACGTAGCCTAATTTCATATTTGGATTTTGATATTATCATGTTAAATTATCGACTTCAAGGAAAATACAAACCCAGTACGCTGGTTTCGTTTTGTCAAAATTGGCTTCGATAACCGTATAAATATCTTTCTTTTTTTCCTTTCACTACCTCATCGAGAAGCCATTTTGACCTTGTTTGAGTTTTCGATAATCATAATACGATATTGAATATCAAAGAAAACGAGTTCTAGAATAGCCGATATTTTTTTCATTTTGACAGAACTCTTCTTTGATGATTGCGCCGTAAGTTAAAGGTGACAAAGAACCGTGTTGTCAACGTTGTACTGTTAACTTTACGGAGAAGAAGCTGAAGTCGGATCTCTTCATTATCAATGTGTGCTCCTTATCCAGTAGCTCACCTTCTTCTCCAAAAGAATTAACGTTGCAAACGAGAGAGAAAAAGGAGTGGAAAAAAAATTGAAAAAGAGGAAAGAAAAAATGGAAGAGAGACAACTGAGACATAACGTAGAAGCAACTCCCTTTTGTGACTTAGAATACGAGTAGTTTGAGATTAGTATTTTGCGATTTATTGACAGCGAGGGATAAGATCGTTACCAATATTGTAACGGAAATAGGGCTAGTAACGCCTTGTTGTTATCGATCAGTTCAGATATAATCTACACCATCGTTAATTGGTACTATTTTAAGAATAGCCCAACTTGTGGTCTACTTTCAAGTGATGCACACTATATATTCCAGAACACTGATTATATATACACCATGTGGAATGATGATGATACACTACGTATACACTACAACAACTGTACACCACCACTACAGCCAATGTCATATAACAACACATACACCACACTAGCCTATAACCCACCAAAACCCATACACCACACTAAAACCCATACACCACACCACGACCCATACACCACACTAAAACCCATACACCACATCACAACCCATACACTACACCACAACCCATACAACACTTAAAGCCATACACCAAACCACAATCCATACACCACACCACAACCCATACACCAAACCACAACCCATACACCAAACCTCAACCCATACAGCACATCACAACCCATACAGCACATCACAACCCATACACCACATCACAACCCATCAACCACACCACAACCCATACACCAAACCACAACCCATACAGCACATCACAACCCATACACCACATCACAACCCATACACCACACCACAACCCATCAACCACACCACAACCCATACACCAAACCACAACCCATACACCATGCCACAACCCATCAACCACACCACAACCCATACACCAAACCACAACCCATACACCATGCCACAACCCATACACCATACCACAACCCATACACCATACCACAACCCATACAACAACCCATACACCATACCACAACCCATACACCATACCACAACCCATACCACATTAAAACCTTTTCACCGCATGACAACCAATACACCACACCACAACCAGGAACCCTAGTCTTCTCGACTTTTCAAGGGTTTTACATGTTTTTCATTAGATTTCCTAATCCTAATGAAATCAGGAGCTTATTGTGAACCTCGCCTTTCCGTAAATGATAAAAATCCACAGAAACTCTGAAAACAGTCATGAGCATCGGATGCTGTTGATATCATTTGATGATATACCAGATTACATTCAACAATCAATGCTATTCAAACCGTAGGTTTAACATGACAGCAATCTTTGAAAAAAGAAACCTGTATGACTCTCAAGATCCTTCCCACTCAACATTGTTGCAGATTCGAAATAAATCGAAAAATGTGCTGTACTTTGACACTCAACTGGCTTCCTTATTCAAGCATCTCTGATTGGATTGTGCGAGTTTTCTCGATTTCTGATTGGATAAAAGAGAAAACCTTTAAAGAACCATAATAAAGTATATTTATCACGAGTAGTGAGAGCCACCTGTTCGAGGAACTTTATTTTAATGCAATCTAATGACGTGGATTAAGCTTTCTGTAGCTTCAACTTTATTTGTTATTTAAATACAAAGTTTTGTTATTGTCTTGTTTCACCGACGTTTTTCAAGAAACTATTTCATTTGTTTTTCATGGACGTTAAGATTTCTTTTCTTTCTTTTCTTTTTTTCTTTCCTTTCTCCCTGTTTTTATTTATTTTTAATGTTATTATTATTTTTTTAATGAAAACAAGTTATTTCTGCTTTATTTTTTTCTTTCCTGAAATAAAAGCTAAGGATGTAATAAAAAAGCGTCTCGGGATATTTATATGAAGCAACGTAGCCAACTTCAGTTGGTAAACAAAATCATACGCTTTGAAATACTCTTGTTTTTGATAATAATTGTATATTAAAATTGTCGTTTTTCATGATTACTTTTTTTGTTACAACCCAACCATCAAATTTCCCCCGGGCATTTACATCTATAACGGCTTGTTAGTTGTTTGACCTAATAATTATTGCGTCCCACCCCCTAAATATAGCCAGATCTATAATACTAACACACTACTAACGAACCGTATTACAAACAAAAGACCAAGATGAATAATTCAAATGAGCCTCATATTCCGGGTATTGGTTTTTAGCCCAGTAAGAATATGTCTAAGGATCTACCAGCTGTTAGAATTTGACAAACTGTCTAAAAATTATCCGTCAAATGTCATATGAAATAGAAAACCAATGCAAGTGGAAGGAGGAGGAATAAGTGCATCTGATTGGCGGGTTGAAAAAAGGTTATTGACAGAGCTGGCGTGGTAGCGTTTATCAAGTCAACTTCATCTTTTTCTACAGGCACATTGTGTGTGGTACTAAAGGATATAATTTTCGTTAACCAATTTGATGGTTGGTTAATGTTATTGGGATATTTAAGGTAAGTTTATCCATAATTCGATTACAAATGAGTAAAACTGAAAACGCCAGATCGAGAAACATTCTAAAAATGTTTAACACGTTGCGGTAAAATGCTCACCGACTGACATCATCCTAAATTCGGTTGGTGTGGGTTTTATACTCAATGGAATTATTGTTACTGTCTGTACTTAGTTCATTCAAAAAAAAAATTACAGAAGATTTTCGCAAGGATTTGCCATACGGTCAATTAAATTCAACTATATTGCACGCTTCACTCCTTGGATCGTCACGTCAATATTTCGTTCAAACTTTACTTTTTGACAATTAAAGAACTTGGTAACTCCAAATCTAGAGTAAAAACGAGAACAAAATCATAATTATTGTTGTCGAAGCTTCTGCTGAATATAATTGTGTGAAATACTGAGTGTTGATTAAGAATTTATTTTTAGTTTCCTTAGAATTTGACGAAGAAGAATCAACACCTAACAATCGAGAAGTGAATAAATATTACGAAGAGTTAAAAATATATAGGGTGTGAAAAATAGATTATGTGTAAAATATTTGAATTTCTTTAGGAATTAATTAAACACGTATAATGCAGAAAGTAATTCAACAAGACAGGCAGGTCATCTTATAAGTGTCAGCTCAGAAGATGAATGCATTTTGCTTCCCAACATTGCTCATAACTAGTGGCAAAATCTTTAAAACTTTTTACGTAACTTCAAATTTTCAGAATTCTGTACGTTTGAGATTATTTTTTTACCATTTAGGGAGAAGGAAAGACTCAAACATTTCGAATTCATTCTAAAAGACCTTCGCAAGAGGTCAAGAATAAACTGCTACAAGAGACAAGACAAAAGAAAAACAGTGTCTATGTTTGTCTGGTTTAGTTTGTGTATGTTTGAGTCTGATACATGAGAACTTGAACTTGAACGTGCTCTAAATCGCTTGGTTGAACGTTTAAAAATGAATTAGTAGTTGAGACCCTTTGCGTAATCTGCATATGCCAACCTAAAACCTAAAAAAATATAACAAGTATTGTGACATTTCTTCTTCTTTTCCCCCTTTTCTTTCAGATTTTTTCTTGTTTTGTTTTCTTTTTTGTATTCCTCTTTCTTTAGCTTTTCTTTTTTCCTGCAATGACAAGAATGCAAAAGGGTAGTTTTGCTACGTAACTGAGCAATCTGAACCGTATTTGAAACAAATGTAGACTGCTTTGCAGACTCGATTTTTTTACGCTCAAAAATATCGCCAAAATTTCGTCAAAAACAAATGTTGTGTTACAAAAAGCGAACAGGCCTAAAATTATCAACTTCACATCAGCATAGTGTATATCACTAGATCTAGAACTCATCGATGATAAACTTGAGGACATCAATAAAATGGAAAGTAGATATTTCTTGCCATACCCTCTGCCATAACCTGTTGAAAACCTGAGACAACGGCCAGTTACGTTTGGAAATTACCAGTTTAGGTTTGATGGAATGTTTACCTTTCCATAGAGACCATAGAATACTGCAATACCGACCACGTCTACATTAACACTGACCTCTGAGCTGTGATGACCTCCATAACCATGCTTGTCGGTACTTTTCAATACCGACCACGTAAATAAGCACTCTGACCGCCTTACTAATGCATGTGAAAACACTGTTCAATACCGACCACGTAAATAAGCACTCTGACCGCCTTACTAATGCATGTGAAAACACTGTTCAATACCGACCACGTAAATAAGCACTCCGACCGCCTTACAAGTGCATGTGAAAGCACTGTTCAATACCGACCACGTAAATAAGCACTCCGACCGCCTTACTAATGCATGTGAAGACACTGTTCAATACCGACCACGTAAATGAGCACTCTGACGGCCTTACTAATGCATGTGAAAACACTGTTCAATACCGACCACGTCCATAAGCACTCCGACCGCCTTACTAATGCATGTGAAGACACTGTTAAATACCGACCACGTCAATAAGCACTCCGACCGCCTTACTAATGCATGTGAAAACACTGTTCAATACCGACCACGTAAATAAGCACTCCGACCGCCTTACTAATGCATGTGAAGACACTGTTAAATACCGACCACGTCAATAAGCACTCCGACCGCCTTACTAATGCATGTGAAAACACTGTTCAATACCGACCACGTCAATAAGCACTCCTACCGCGACACCACCCACGTCATTTCTTGTGTAGTCAAAAATGGCGTCAGAGAGATCAAACTTGATCGCAAGATAGTCAAAAAGACTGTTGTGATAGAGGCTTGGCAGTTTTTTTGGCATATACAAAATATTAGAAAATAATTATGTTCCGGACAAACTATTTTGGCTTCATTAACGCTGCAATTTTTGCATTTAAACTTAAATATCTTCATTATTTTATTCTTTTTTATCACTTATATATATATATATTTTTTTATATTTCTTTGCGAGTTTCTGATGTACATTATCTAGTATCTTCAAAGTAATGAATTCAGTTTTATTAATCTTCGTCTGTTTTTTCGTGTCTCATTACTGTTCGTTAGTAAAAACCCTCTTAAAAACACTTAACAAACTTATGTCCTATTACACTCTGTGGGGGAAATGATTCCTTGATCAATTGTACACCAAATTCTGATTACTAATCTCGTTGGAATAAATTTCAAAGTAAATAAGATACCAAACTCTTGCCAAGATTATAATTTCTGAACAAGAAACTAAAAATTAGACCTAATTTGCGAGATTAAAATTGATTTTTTTTTGTTCGGGTTGAAATCTTAATGTTTTGAAGCCGTCAGACAGAATTTTAGGAATTTTTTTTTTTGAAGTTTGGTAGAAGAAAGAAAGGATGAACATCACACGTGGTTTTAATTATAAAAACCACTAGAAAAGCAGCAGGTCAAGACAGCTTCTTTACTGGTTTTCGTGAAGAAAGTGTGAATATATATTTTCAACCCGTTTTCGATTCGATAAACATTCTTTTCAGTGCTTTTAGCAGATAACAGTACACAAATTTTACTCTTATAATTTTATATTGTTTACTGCTTTTGATATTTTTCCTTAGTCGAATTCACTTATGTTTTGGAAATAATGTCTGAAAACACGTCTGCCATTATCTAGGAAATAAAACTTTGAAGAGAGTCCTTAAAAATGCATTAAAAATGCTTAATTATTTTCAGAATTTTTAACGATAGTTTCTTGATTTCAAGATGTCTCGAAGCGATCATTCATCTGCATTCTTTGCTTAGGAGTTTTGCTGCATGGCTGAGGGCTTTGTTTCGCTAGTATTTTCACTGAATCGTGGCTAGGTTATTGTTGATAGTTGGAGGCGTGGTTGTTGGTTCGAAATGCTTTGTTTAGATGACTGAATTACATCGTCATTGAAGAGGCTACACAACAGATGTGAATTGATAACACAAAAGAACCTTACTTCACAATTAGACCCTAACCGAGCCCCTATCTTTAATCGACCAAACAACATATATTACACTTTACCATCGTTCTGCAAATTCAATGTGTAAAAGCTCATTAGCACTCTGGTATTTAGGGACAGAAAATTTACAGCTTCAAGGCGTCTTTAGAGATTTAAAAAACGGAAGTTTGGAATGATTCTTCAGACAATTCCCGCCTAAAAGCGTGAAACCAAAACGTTGAATCAAATATTGGTAGCTTTTCAGTTTTTACTTGAAGTAGAAGCATAAATTCATCTAGCTGGGTAGCAATCAATTATAGTAGAAAAATAAATAAAGTAAGAAAGAAAGAAAAGTCAAATAAAACGTACATATTGTATATAGTTATTGAATAGTTGGGCGGCGAAGTACTTCATGAGGGAGGTGGTTTTATCCGAAAATAAAGCCATTATTTTTCGTTTTTTTTTTAGTATTTTGAATATATTATGTATAGCTTATATCGGAGAGTAATGTATAAAATACCCCAGCAGACGTACGGCAAGCATATTTTATTAGTCAAGTCAATCTCTTAGCGGGAGTCGACTTTTTTCTAGGATTTGATGTTTGTGCTTAAATGTGAAGAAGAATATTTTTGATTCGGAATTGAGGTCTTTTTGTCAAGTAAATGTCTCTCTGGAAGTCATTATGCCCAGAATAACCAACATGTTGTCACTCAATAAAATATCGTAGATCAAATCTCGTTTGTCCCTCCCTTTTTGACAGGCTTGATAACCATCTTATTTGAGATATGTCAGTTCGCCTAGGCAGCTACAATCCTATTAGATAACCGCGTAAAAAGGTTTTGTGCGACATCTTGGCTGGCCAGACGAAAGAACAGACTTTGACATTCATGTAAGATGCAGGAAAAGAAAGAGAAAAGCTTTCTCTACACTATGCAATTATTCAATTTATCAAGCGTATTGTTTTGGGCTTTTGCAAGAACTCCGTATCTTAGAGCGCTTAAAGAACCTTTGTTTTGCTGTCATCGCTTTAGACCGACGTTCACCTTAATCTTAGAAAGGGGCGTGAGTTGCAGTAGATGTATTGAAAGACAAGTATAACACTGTGCCAGTTGAGCCTGTAATCCTAAAAACAAATATTTACTGAAACCGGGTCGTGATTATTTGTGAACTATTTATGTGCGTAAACTTTCTGTATTCATAGTTAATTTACACCAAACGCTTCGCTAGAATCCTAAATTCATTCTCTCTTTTATTTTAGGTTTTTTGTGACAAAGGATTTGAGAATTATCGAAGAATAGGATTGACGAAGCGGTAATTTTCGTGGCTTTAGGTTGCCTTGCTAATGGCTTTGGTCTGAAGCCTCTATTCACCAAAGTGAGAATTACACAAAACAATTCGCTAATGAGGACATGGTGTGCTGTGATTGGCTGGGCCCGGAATCTGTCAATATCACTAATCTAATGACAAGACGTGACATGCAATCTGCTAAATACTGACAAAACACTGCTGCGAAAGCAAACAGTCGCAGTTAACCTCGACGATCGCCATGACTCGTATACGATCTACCAGTATTACGATCATACTGGCAATAATTTTATACTTTAACGATGTTTCAAGCAAAGAAATGAAATGTGAGGAGATAACCATACCTATGTGTCGAGGAATAGGTTATAATCTAACCTACATGCCAAATATGTTTAACCACGATTCACAAGCCGAAGCAGCACTTGAAGTTCACCAATTTTGGCCGCTTGTTGAGATACAGTGCTCAGCCGATCTGAGATTCTTTTTGTGTTCTATGTACGCACCGATATGTCAGACAGACTATAAGAAAGATTTACCGCCTTGCAAATCGATCTGTGAGCGAGCGAGAACTGGCTGTGCTCCACTTATGCGAAAATACGGTTTCTCTTGGCCTGAAAGAATGAAGTGCGAAAATTTTCCTGAACTTGGAGACACAAAAACGTTGTGTATGGGTCGAAATGGAAGTGATGAGCCTTCAATCGATTCATCAAGACCTGTTACTCCAATCACTCCGTTGAACCCAGATAGCATGGCGATCTCGGCTAACTGCTGCTCGTGTCGACCGCCATTCGTTTCGACGGCTGGTCGAAATATCAAACCTACTCGAATTGTATCCATTGGTGGTGTTTCAAACTGTGCTATGGCTTGTAATCGAACATACTTTTCGAGAGATCAAGAGAGCTTTGCATCGTTCTGGATCGGTCTTTGGGCGATTTTATGTTTTATTTCTACGCTAGTAACTATATTAACGTTCTCAGTCGATATGCTGAGGTTTAAATATCCCGAGAGACCGATCATATTTCTATCTGGCTGTTATTTTATGGTCTCTGTTGGCTACATCATCAGACTGATAGTAGGAGCAAAAGCGATAGCATGTGATTCCAATGGATTAATGCGTTACGAAACATCAGGACCAGCGCTGTGTACGATTGTATTCCTCTTGATCTACTTCTTCGGAATGGCTTCCTCAGTTTGGTGGGTGATATTGGCTTTTACGTGGTTTCTAGCAGCAGGAATGAAGTGGTCAAGCGAAGCCATCACCAATTATTCCCAGTATTTTCACGTAGTAGCATGGCTCGTACCAGCTATTCAGACGATTGCTGTACTAGCTATGTCAACGGTAGACGGAGACCCTGTGAGTGGCGTTTGCTTCGTTGGAAATCATAATCTACAGAGTCTAGTTGTATTTGTTATAGTTCCTCTTGTAGTGTACTTGGTCTTCGGAACCTCGTTCTTATTAGCTGGGTTTTATTCTTTAATTCGGATCAGAAAAATGCTACGACAGCATGCAGGGACCAAAACAGACAAACTAGAAAAACTTATGATTCGAATTGGAGTCTTTTCTGTACTTTACACAGTTCCTGCGACTATAGTAGTTGCGTGTTACTTTTACGAGTATGTAAACAGAGAAAAATGGGAAAAATCTATCAACTGCAATCAGTGTGGTATTGCGAGAGTCAAGCCAGACCATTCAGTTTTTATAATTAAGTACTTTATGGCTCTAGTCGTAGGGATAACATCAGGGTTCTGGATTTGGTCTGGGAAAACAGTCGAATCTTGGAAAAACTTTTGTGGACGTTTATCGGGTTCGCAGGCAACGCACAGACCTGTACCGAACAAGCAGTCAGCTACAGCTACAGTCTAAACTAAGTAAACTAACAAGAGACTTGTTTGTTTTTTATTTTTGTCTAGATCGAGCGAATATTTAATACGCGTGGAGCAAGTGATTTGAATTTCAGAAACTAGAACGATAGCTGTTATGTTATACGTTTATATTTAGCTAACTGAAAAGCTTTTAGGGAATCTAAACTATTTGCTTAATAGAAAAGAGGTTTGGTGTTAAGTTCTTAGAATCTCGGATAATCTTTTCCGGGTATGTATCTAACTAAATTTATTGACTTTGCTAGTTTACTCCTGTGCCACGCTAGATCTATTTACCTAAAACATTCATGAACCATGAGAAAACAAAGAGATAATTTGCATAAGCCTAATGGCTGCTGCTGTTCAGTGAATCACTCGATAAGCCATGGAGACACAGAGTGGCTTTTGTGTACGCATTGACTCGAGTATGAATCTCACTATTCTTGCTCTCTGGCTTTGTTTTATGAAACACTCGCCTTGGAAAAGGTTTCGGGACGTAAATTTCAATATTTTAGGCCTCAAAGTGGATTCAGTAAAGCCTAAAAGATGTTTGTTCATAAATGCTCTGCTTAAAGAAACAGTGAATCGACAATTACCCAACTAATTACTCGTCCCGAGAGGCCTTATCCTTTAGTATTCAAAAACAAAGCTACGATGTGCAAAATCCATTATTCTTTTCTCTACACACATTAGACTAAGACTTAGGGCTATTACGCTGTTGTAAAATTATTAGGCCTTGACTCCCGCGCTACTCTAGGAATCTCAAAACTGTATTTGCCCAAGAGACTATATTGTAAATTTAAAGTAAATTGAACTTTATTCTTTATTAAATGATACAAGATTATAAAAGTAAATGTTTGCCGTGGACAAGTATTTTACACCGCCCCGGAAAAGACTTAGTATTACTCGTGTTTAGTTCACATGGAAGGATGTTGTGGTTCTAAAGCTTTTTTTCTTCAAATCCACAGTCTTGCAATTAACGCCTTCGATGATAAATCCTTTGTATGATTTTTCCCAAAGGAATCGTCAAGAAAGAGAACAAAAAACCCACAAAAAACACACTCAACCTCTAATTACCGATAATGAAAGCCTGAGAGCTAAAAATTTGCTACAAAAAACGCAAAAAATTTGCCTAAAACTCACTTAAGTTCTGCGATTATTATAAATTATCTGAAGAATTGGCATGACTCTATGGATTTCCATCTAAGTCCTTGAATATCGTTCGACCACATCCAATATTCAAAACCCAAGTATATGCCATTGTCTTGTGCCATTAGGAGGACAGCGCCTCATTGACTCACAAAAAACCATGTTTTCTTGGATAGCACAAGTCGTAATTTTTTTCGTACTTGCTGAAGTACTTTCGGAAATAGCAAAACCTTCAGCCTTGCTTTCAGACCAAACTGTCGAAACTGCCATCTCAGTATATTGAAATCCTCGACAGCGCTCAAGAAGGCTTTTGTTCGATATATTCTCACAGTAATTCTCTTCCTCTTGTGAGGCGCCGAATATGTGATTTCAACAAGATGTTTTCTTAATCCGTAAAAAAGACATTCACACGATTTCAAACTTAATTTTATTTACGAAAATTTCCAGAATGTTTTGATATTCACTTATTATCCGGTCGTCTCGTCGTTTGAAATAAGCTAATACACACCACGTTGCAAGCGAATCTTTAATACCTAACATCGCGAGCCTTTCTTCTCATAACTGTAATGACATTGATAAAGTTTTCTGCCAGAGATCATGTAATTGTATAACTTTTAAATTTGGGGATTTGAAATCAGTGGGGCGTTGAGCCCTTAAGGCTAAAAGCATGGCAAAGCCATATACAGCGAGTAGATTTAAAGAAGACTTCTGATAAATAAGATAAGAGACAGAATTTGAATAGGCTTTCTTTATTCAAGCCGTAATCTTAGGATTACCTTGGTAGTAAGCTGTCTGATGGGATATAAATTGCGGACAGCCGAGTTTGACGGAGGTACAACGGCGGGTTTGACTGCGGTCACAAGTGCAACGTTGATCCTAAACGCACTCCGCCCTCAATTGAAGTAAAACAATTATTTAGGGGCGAAGGGTCACTAGCATCGAGATACTATCGTAAATCAGTGATACAATGACACCATCGAGGTCTTAATAGGCAGGAAAAAACACAAACATATATACTTTATATACATGACATATATAGATCAATTAACTTGATATTCACTTCGAAAAGAAATTTTTGGTCGATTAATTTAGTTGCGTTCTGGAGTTAGCCTGAGAAAACAGACGTTATTCTGGAGTTGACTGGTGTTTTAAAAAACAAACGGGGAAAAATCCAATCGTTAACTTCTATCGTTATTGTCATCATAAATAGAATCCTTTGAGTTCGTATAATAATTATTTTTTTCTTTGTGAATCACAACACTAAAATAGTATTTCCAGAAAAAGTCAGAAAAAAATGCTCTCGTGAAAAAAATCCATTCAATTTTGGAGAAAAAAATAATATCCTAGCATGATTATAAGATATTTAATCTTCAAATTTGATCTTGTAAAATCAAGAGAAAATATATACAGGCTATTTTGTAGTGAGGTTTTCGTAATTTCGAAGACTATTCTACGTGAGGCGTTCGAAGCTTCAGTTTGTCGTGAAACTGAAATGGCGAACAACATGAGTCCAAAATAGTGATAGAATCAATTCCTTTTTATGTTTCTGGTGCCATTTTCGTGACAGTTTTGATTGGTAATTTTAACACCTGCATGTACATTGAAGTAGAAAGAAGCTGCTCTTCCAAAATAATCTGTAAAATTGACTACAAGTAATGGAGCATTCGCTCACTGCGTTTACAGTTTAGATTTCCTTGTCTTTCCTTGGTTTCAGTTCAGACTTTCAGCTTTCTCGTCACCTTCTAGCTTTCTTGAAATAACTAGAATTTTAATTCTGATTGATTCATTGGATTTCTGGGCGTGATTATCTATCGATAAAATAATTTTATTTTATAAACAAAATGGCCACTTTGGAAAGCCCATTGAAGCTGATGGCGAGAGTTTAAGTCAGTACACTACATGACATAAATATCACTCATGAAAAAATCTCATGAGAGTCGAATGAGAGGGAAGGAAAAAGAGAAGAATCAATCAGTTGGAGAACTGGTGAGATTACCGAGCAGGGGGAAATGGAGCGAGTTCCGAATTTTAAGAGCCGAAGGTTTAAGTTCGTTTGATCTCTTGGAACTTTAAAGAATATGGCATTCTATTCTAGGAAAGCAGAAATGTAACCTTTTGATGCCCACTTCACTCTTTCCGAGCATAATCCTTCGAAATGCCAAATTTTTGACTTGGTTATTTGACTTGTTCACTGAGCAATTCGAACGGAATTCAAAAGATTTTATCCGAATTCCTGCTACAAAAAAAAAACGAAAATTGAAAGATTGTCACAAAAGGCCAAAAAAATCAAAGCGTCCATAAGCCTTGCCCAAGGGATTGCATTAACGAGATGCACATTAATAATGTTTTTTACTTTTAATGCCATGCATTATGGAAATTCCACTTCAAGTACTAGACTGCATTTCCAAGAATTTACTACCAAATACTGAATACTCCCCTTTTTGTAATCATTTCCAAGTCATTTATTGTTCATATGTCTAGTTGGATTATGTACCTGTTGTGTATATTCCTCGTTCTTACTGGCAATGTATTGTCAATAATAAAACTTGTATTTTATCTTGAATGTTCAATACCAGTTTGACATTCTAGCCACGAGGCCGACTCATATCACAAAGGTCCACACAAAGGAGACAACTTTGAGAGCTTTGTAGGCATTTATTCTCAATCCTTAAGATTACTATTCCAACACGACAGTGAGTGGACTCAAACAAAAACGAGATCGCGCCCAGATGCTTCCACATCTAAGCCTATCTACCACAAAGAGACTTAAATCTGAATCCATATTTGCTACAGATAAAAACAAACCGGCGCTGTGAAGCTTTGAGGATAAGGCAGTATTAAGTCAAATCCTTTGCCTAAGCTTCTCACTTCATACCGGACAGGATTAGACCTCCCCCACCGGAACATCGAGGTTACCTTCTGTCAGTTCAAGTGGACACAACCCAGAGAGTTTACGATAAAGTTTATAGCGTGCCATGACGTAATTAAGCGCAGTAATACGATTATTAAGTGAAATTGTCCTTGATCAAGTGGAGAGAAAAGCTTTGTGCGTGGAGAGGCTTTTGCTTTTCACAAATGAGATCAATCGAGAGCAAAAGGAAAGAAATTCCCCACTTTCGTACGTAGGACTCAAGAGAGTACGCCAATGTCAAGAAAGAAAGAAAGAAAGAAAGAAAGAAAGATATGAAGAAAACCCAAACGATAAGGAATGAAAAGAAATTGAAAAACAACTCTTTTCATTATGAAAAACTGCCTACAATTTGTAAATTCAGGAAAAAAAAACAAGTTTTAAAGACTCTTATTTATTTTTACTAACCTGACTGACACTTTTTTGAGGAGGGAACCTTTCAGTTTGGTTGAGCCCTGTATCACGTGCGCATCACGTGTTTGTGGTAGCACTTATCACACAAGTCTTTGACAGAAAATACCAAAGTGGTTTTAGATTTGAAGTGTTCTTTTTCTTAAATCAGTTTGAATAAAAAGATAAAGATGAAAGAAGTGCCAGTATAAGGAAAACAAAGGAAGCTCTTATCTCTTCCATTCATGCTATTGACTGCCATATTTTAAACTGTCAAAGTAAAATCACGCAAATTTCCATAAATGAGTGAGCGAGGCAGCCATTTTGAATTCGTAATTTTAATCAAATAAACAACGAAACAAGAAGGAACGACTTCAAAGAATTCTAAAGGAAACTACAAAAGCAAAAAATAACAGTAAAATAACGATAATGGAGTCAGAGGATAAGGAAAAATAAAGAAAATGTGAGCCGGCTTAACTGAAGACAAAAAGCGAGCTAATTTTTTTTGCAGAAAAATTTTCGACACCGAAATATCACTAATGAGGAAAATAAAACGCTATTTTGGATCCTAACCAAAGATAATCTGAATATTTGAACATATTTGAGGATGAATAGCTTTTGAATAAGTTAGTTTGATTTCAGCTTAAAAATAGCTTTCCTGATAATTAGGAATACTGGACCTAAAAAATGTCAGTAAATCGTTTCTCAAACGTCAAAATCAATACGGAAAACGAGCAATACCTTGGTAACAAAGTACGTCACAATCCACTTACAGAACAGAAATTGAACGAGTCTTAAAACGTTTTATAAATCACTTTTGTATAGTCATTTATCCTATATATAAAAACTGTCATGTTGTAAAACTTTTGTTTGATGAATGGTCCATTTACTTATTCGTTCCTTGACCACACAGCGAGGAGGAATTCGGTTAGAAATGATTTGACATTTACACACAAAAACTATAAACAACTACAACCAACTACAACTTTTTTCATCATAAAAGGTTTTCTGTGATTAGAATCCTATTAAATTTTTCACAGAGACATCTATACATAAATCTAGTTTATATGCTTTTTTAGAGGCAGGATTAAATGCTGGATGAATAAGTGGTCGTAAATCTGATATATTGCGGTAGTTAAGGGGGAATTCAGTCGATTTTAATTGAAGTTTTTAAAAGTGGTTTTCAAAAGGCTTGCTATTGTTATTGTAAGGTTTTGTAATAGTTAGAGACTAAAAATATGAAAGATTGATGGGTTTACTCTATTTGTCTGTGACCACGAGTATGGGAAAATTTGAAGACCAAATAATAATAAGCTCTTCCTTATATTTCAAGATATAGGAGGGGGAAAATGGAAGAGAAAAGAAAAGAAAAAAAAAGAATATTAAAATGTACAAATGAAAAAAAAAAGAAAAGAAAAGGAAAGGAAAAGGAAGAAGCCAGAGAATATATAAATAAACAATAAATAAACAACAACAAAAAAAGACAAACTAAGCAAAACATAAAACAACTGCAAAAAAATAGCAAAAAATAAATAAAATAAAATAAAATAAAATAAAATAAAATAAAATAAAATGAAATAAAATAAAATAAAATAAAATAAAATAAAATGAAATGAAATGAAATAAAATGAAATAAAATAAAATGAAATGAAATAAAATAAAATAAAATAAAATAAAATAAAATAAAATGAAATGAAATGAAATGAAATGGAATGGAATGGAATGGAATGGAATGGAATGGAATGGAATGGAATGGAATGGAATGGAATGGAATGGAATGGAATGGAATGGAATGGAATGGAATGGAATGGAATGGAATGGAATGGAATGGAATGGAATGGAATGGAATGGAATGGAATGGAATGGAATGGAATGGAATGGAATGGAATGGAATGGAATGGAATGGAATGGAATGGAATGGAATGGAATGGAATGGAATGGAATGGAATGGAATGGAATGGAATGGAATGGAATGGAATGGAATGGAATGGAATGGAATGGAATGGAATGGAATGGAATGGAATGGAATGGAATGGAATGGAATGGAATGGAATGGAATGGAATGGAATGGAATGGAATGGAATGGAATGGAATGGAATGGAATGGAATGGAATGGAATGGAATGGAATGGAATGGAATGGAATGGAATGGAATGGAATGGAATGGAATGGAATGGAATGGAATGGAATGGAATGGAATGGAATGGAATGGAATGGAATGGAATGGAATGGAATGGAATGGAATGGAATGGAATGGAATGGAATGGAATGGAATGGAATGGAATGGAATGGAATGGAATATCAGAGGGGGGTCAGGTGTATATTTTTAGAGGACAGGGTTAAGTTTTGTTTGAAGAGTCTCATGCATGCCACGAAATTTACAATGCAATAAATATGTTGCGAATGCCCCTCAAAACACTGGAAATCTCAATTTCGAAAGTTTTTCAGGGGGAGCATGCCCCCAAACCCCCTAGATTCTGCCGAAAATTCATAATTGCAAACATCAGAATATTTAACAATTAGTCCTCGAGTCCGAATGGTCTACGAGTCAATAGCCCATGAGGCCGAAGGCCGAATGGGCTATTGACTCGTAGGCCATGAGGGCGAGAGGTCTAATTGTTTTAGTAAAAACCTACTAATCGGTCCAATAAAAGGATGCAAAAAGTTTTGGATTTTGCTTTAAATATATATTTTTTGGTTTTCAAAACCGGCGCTTTTCGCTACTAGAGGTCTATCACTAATAGACCCCTAGTAGCTCAGCCAATCACAGGGCTCGATTGGTGATAGACCATTAGTAGGTTTTTTCTAATTAACAATTAGTCCTCGAGTCCGAATGGTCTACGAGTCAATAGCCCATGAGGCCGGAGGCCGAATGGGCTATTGACTCGTAGGCCATGAGGGCGAGAGGTCTAATTGTTTTAGTAAAAACCTACTAATCGGTCCAATAAAAGGGTGCAAAAAGTTTTGGATTTTGCTTTAAATATATTTTTTTTGGTTTTCAAAACCGGCGCTTTTCGCTACTAGAGGTCTAGTAGCTCAGCCAATCACAGGGCTCGATTGGTGATAGACCATTAGTAGGTTTTTTCTAAAACAAATTAGAACAGAACTTGGACTCTTGTAGTAGCTCTTATCTCTTTCAGTCATTATCTAGAGTGGTTTCAAATAAACTGTTAAATAAATTATTTTGCATGTTAAAATACGAATAACAATACAATGTGAGTTATTTTTATACAAGGGGGGGGGGGGGGGGGGGGGGCGGGGGTCACATCTTAGTAAATAAAGTTCATACAGGGGTGGGCCAAGAACTATAATTATCATTATATATGATTATAATTATCATCATCATTATCATATCATCACCTTTTCCCCCGCGAAATCATCAATATTTACCAAATGAGAAAAGGGTGAATTCTCACAGGGCTGACTGAGCTTTGTGAAGCAGAGGAACAGAGATTCAAATAGTCTCCCTCTCTAACTTTTATACCATTTTTCTCTCCCCCCCCCCCCCCCCCCCACCCCTCCCTAATTTTTTCGGCCATTTCTCTCTCCTCCCTTTTCCTCTTTCTGGTTTTTCCCTATGAGCCCTTCTTAATATTCCTGCATGAAACCCTTAGACTCTTGTTCATACAGCTCTGATCACATTTAATTTATTTGCATGCTTCCATGCACGGGCTTTGTGTGTTAAACCAACACACATTTCGATGCGAAGTAGGCTGCATTTACCAAATAAGGTGCATAGAAGTATGCGAATACATTAAATGTGTCCAGAGCTGCATGAACGCGAGGCCAAGGATTTCGTAAATAAATATTAAGAAATGCCTTTTCAGTAGAGGGTCCTGAAGGGTAAAATGGGAGCTAGGATTCGCCTTTTTTTGGGACTGGGAAAATGGGATTTAATGCACTGGGACTGGGATTTAGCTATTACTTGGACTAGGATCTTGTAAAATCTCAGTCTAACTCTAACTTTATGACTCGGACTGAGATTTTGCAAAATTTTGGGCTAGGAAATGGGATTATAGGACCCCCTTTAGGGCCCTCATTCTAGCTTTTCCCGTTGTTTAACTCTTTGTCCTTTCTTAGCTGTTTTTCTCTCTCTCCCTTGGTCCGTTCCTCTCCACTCTTTGTGGCTCTGTAGCCAGGATGACCAGCTTTATGCGGAAAGACAAATACATGTAGAAACAGTTGAAATATAACATAATACGTAGAATATAAGCACAGATAGACTGAATGCTATCATACATTACATCTTACTTAATTAACAATATCAAAGCAATATTGAAATATGATATTTAACTTTGTACAACATATATTGCAGTGTTGGTCTTTTGCTAAATATTGATGATGATAATGAATGTTATTTTAATATTTAGCAATAAATAATGCAATATATATATAATATATAAAATTATTTTTAACAAAGTGAGAATATTTTTCTGGAATCTAGATTTACGAAAAGCTAGCTTTACGGCACTGCTTGGCAGAGGTTTTCTTATTTCCCTCCTCTAGCTAACGAGAAGTACCGGAAGGAAATAAGGAATTATGCACGGATTGTCGAAGGTATCTTTTAAGTATTTTAAGGTGACTGGCTACTTTTGGAAAAAACTTTCAACTCTTTTTTTAAACTACAATTTTCTAAAGTGAAATTTAATACTGATTCCGAATATGAAAAGTTTCTCGAGCTCGTTTTTCGGAGATTATCAGCATTTAATGGATGCCTACGCGCGAGTTTTTGGAGCAAATATTGCGTCACCGGAAGTGTTCAGGAAAAAAATTACAACTCATAAGATATATAGTTCTTTGAAGACTATATCATGCACAAATGACGGCTAATGAATCATTCTACAATACCACATGGATATTTTTGAATAAAAGACAAAGAAATACATCGATTTGTCATATTTCGCCCATACAGCGCCCTCAAAAATATCATAAAGTCGAACAGAAATTCCTACAAAAATCTATTTTTTCATGCGTTAGAAAAAAAACCTTTTACTTAATTTGATATACGTAGATTCTTAGAAGTTCTTTCAATTAAGCATAATTAAAGTGTAGAGACCCGTGCAAAATTTGAGGGTTTTGCCTTGTGGAAGTTCAAAACGTGTATGGTTCCTCAATAAAATTTCGTATTTTATTTTTGTGCGCACGCACATCGTGGGCTCAAATCGAGCGTTCAAAAGTAGGCAGTCACCTTAATTATAAAACAATTCAAATACTTCACTTTTTAGCATGAATTCATGCTTTTGGCATTACAGGAATCGGCTATACCTTGAAGAATTGCCAACAAAAACGGCAAAGTTCTATATACTTTGAATTTGAAAAAATTAAATTAAATTGAAGAAAAAAGACCCCGAAATAATTAAAGGATTTTAATCATAATATAATATATTACTTAAAAGTAGGTATAAGTTTCAGGTCACCCATCCATGTACAAACCTCCCACAACCGGGCTTGACTCTGTCAGTCTTTAAAGCCTAAGTTATTTTTCACTGGGCTACGATTCCAAGAATATAGCACAACAATAGCTTTGAAAACAATGGACAATATCGGACTAGACTTTTCAACATCAACTTTCCCATCGATTCCGTGCGTGGCAGGTGGTGCAAGGGATTAGCTGTAGATATGGTCTTGGGCCTGCTAGTCTTTCCCCTGATGCTTCCGGGCTAGAACATCATCCTGCGTAATCCGTACAAACAAGTGCAGAAGGCCTTACTTGCCGTCAGGTCCGAAGTCCATTAGCACAGTAAGGAATCGAATATTTTGTAACCTGAATACACCCTTTTCGAATATGGCGTCTGTGATGTCAAACGAGGAGAATGAGAATGTCCCGGATATCGAAACCCGATGATTTCCACTAGCAGCATCCGGGACTGTAATGCCACGGATTTCAAAAAACAATTCTTATCACTCATAACATCCGGGAATTTCCAGGACTGCTCGTTTGACGTCATAGACGCCATATTCGAAAAGGGTATATTTAATAGGGAATTTCTCCTAGAAGACGTGAGTTCGAATCCCAACGTATCCTGATAGCAGGTTTTTTTCTTTTTAGTAATTTTTTTCCTTCATATTTTTTCTTTATGTTTTTAAGATTCAAACCCTCACATTGGTAATCTTTTTATAGATAAACTATTCGATTACCCCCCAAAAAGCCTCACTCGTTTTTGCCAGAGGCTATGTGAAATAAAGGTCATGTGATATTATGAAATTTTCCCCAGAAACTGCTTTTATCCTAATGGCAGAGTTACGAAGTTTTGGACTAAAAAGTGTTAAAAAGATATATACAGCTAGCGAGACGGAATACATTAATGAACACTCTCGTTTTGTTTATAAAACAGTTTATTCTTCATTTGCCGAAGCAAATGAGCGTATCTGTTTGGGCTGCCTGTGGCAACACCAACCATGCAAACAAAGTATCAGTGATCACAGCATCAGAAGGGTAGAAAGAGATGAAAGCACAACACAAGCCAAATACAGCATCAGAAGGGTAGGAAGAGATGAGAGCACAACACAAGTCAATGACAGCATCAGAAGGGTAGGAAGAGATGAGATCACAGCACAAGCCAATGACAGCATAAGAAGGGTAGGAAGAGATGAGAGCACAGCACAAGCCAATGACAGCATCAGAAGGGTAGGAAGAGATGAGATCACAGCACAAGCCAATGACAGCATCAGAAGGGTAGGAAGAGATGTGAGCACAGCACAAGCCAATGACAGCATCAGAGGGGTAGGAAGAGATGAGATCACAGCACAAGCCAATGACAGCATCAGAAGGGTAGGAAGAGATGAGATCACAGCACAAGGCAATGACAACATCAGAAAGGTAGTAAGAGATGTGAGCACAGCACAAGCCAATGACAGCATCAGAAGGGTAGGAAGAGATGAGATCACAGCACAAGCCAATGGCAGCATCAGAAGGGTAGGAAGAGATGTGAGCACAGCACAAGCCAATGGCAGCATCAGAAGGGTAGGAAGAGATGTGAGCACAGCACAAGCCAATGACAGCATCAGAAGGGTAGGAAGAGATGAGAGTACATGCAGCACAAGCCAATGATAGCATCAGAAGGGTAGGAAGAGATGAGAGTACATGCAGCGCAAGCCAATGACAGCATCAGAAGGGTAGGAAGAGATGAGAGTACAGCACAAGCCAATGACAGCATCAGAAGGGTAGGAAGAGATGAGAGTACAGCACAAGCCAATGACAGCATCAGAAGGGTAGGAAGAGATGAGAGCACAGCACAAGCCAATGGCAGCATCAGAAGGGTAGGAAGAGATGAGAGCACAGCACAAGCCAATGACAGCATCAGAAGGGTAGGAAGAGATGAGAGTACATGCAGCGCAAGCCAATGACAGCATCAGAAGGGTAGGAAGAGATGAGAGTACAGCACAAGCCAATGACAGCATCAGAAGGGTAGGAAGAGATGAGAGTACATGCAGCACAAGCCAATGACAGCATCAGAAGGGTAGGAAGAGATGAGAGTACAACACACGCCAATGACAGCATCAGAAGGGTAGGAAGAGATGAGAGCACAGCACAAGCCAATGACAGCATCAGAAGGGTAGGAAGAGATGAGACTACATGCAGCGCAAGCCAATGACAGCATCAGAAGGGTAGGAAGAGATGAGAGTACAGCACAAGCCAATGACAGCATCAGAAGGGTAGGAAGAGATGAGAGTACATGCAGCACAAGCCAATGACAGCATCAGAAGGGTAGAAAGAGATGAAAGCACAACACAAGCCAAATACAGCATCAGAAGGGTAGGAAGAGATGAGAACACAGCACAAGCCACTGACAGCATCAGAAGGGTAGGAAGAGATGAGAGCACAACACAAGTCAATGACAGCATCAGAAGGGTAGGAAGAGATGAGATCACAGCACAAGCCAATGACAGCATCAGAAGGGTAGGAAGAGATGAGAGTACATGCAGCACAAGCCAATGACAGCATCAGAAGGGTAGGAAGAGATGAGAGTACATGCAGCACAAGCCAATGACAGCATCAGAAGGGTAGAAAGAGATGAAAGCACAACACAAGCCAAATACAGCATCAGAAGGGTAGGAAGAGATGAGAACACAGCACAAGCCACTGACAGCATCAGAAGGGTAGGAAGAGATGAGAGCACAACACAAGTCAATGACAGCATCAGAAGGGTAGGAAGAGATGAGATCACAGCACAAGCCAATGACAGCATAAGAAGGGTAGGAAGAGATGAGAGCACAGCACAAGCCAATGACAGCATCAGAAGGGTAGGAAGAGATGAGATCACAGCACAAGCCAATGACAGCATCAGAAGGGTAGGAAGAGATGTGAGCACAGCACAAGCCAATGACAGCATCAGAAGGGTAGGAAGAGATGAGATCACAGCACAAGCCAATGACAGCATCAGAAGGGTAGGAAGAGATGAGATCACAGCACAAGCCAATGACAGCATCAGAAGGGTAGGAAGAGATGAGATCACAGCACAAGCCAATGACAGCATCAGAAGGGTAGGAAGAGATGAGAGTACAGCACAAGCCAATGACAGCATCAGAAGGGTAGGAAGAGATGAGAGTACATGCAGCACAAGCCAATGACAGCATCAGAAGGGTAGAAAGAGATGAAAGCACAACACAAGCCAAATACAGCATCAGAAGGGTAGGAAGAGATGAGAACACAGCACAAGCCACTGACAGCATCAGAAGGGTAGGAAGAGATGAGAGCACAACACAAGTCAATGACAGCATCAGAAGGGTAGGAAGAGATGAGATCACAGCACAAACCAATGACAGCATAAGAAGGGTAGGAAGAGATGAGAGCACAGCACAAGCCAATGACAGCATCAGAAGGGTAGGAAGAGATGAGATCACAGCACAAGCCAATGACAGCATCAGAAGGGTAGGAAGAGATGTGAGCACAGCACAAGCCAATGACAGCATCAGAAGGGTAGGAAGAGATGAGATCACAGCACAAGCCAATGACAGCATCAGAAGGGTAGAAAGAGATGAGATCACAGCACAAGGCAATGACAACATCAGAAAGGTAGTAAGAGATGAAAGCACAACACAAGCCAAATACAGCATCAGAAGGGTAGGAAGAGATGAGAACACAGCACAAGCCACTGACAGCATCAGAAGGGTAGGAAGAGATGAGAGCACAACACAAGTCAATGACAGCATCAGAAGGGTAGGAAGAGATGAGATCACAGCACAAGCCAATGACAGCATCAGAAGGGTAGGAAGAGATGAGAGTACATGCAGCACAAGCCAATGACAGCATCAGAAGGGTAGGAAGAGATGAGAGTACATGCAGCACAAGCCAATGACAGCATCAGAAGGGTAGAAAGAGATGAAAGCACAACACAAGCCAAATACAGCATCAGAAGGGTAGGAAGAGATGAGAACACAGCACAAGCCACTGACAGCATCAGAAGGGTAGGAAGAGATGAGAGCACAACACAAGTCAATGACAGCATCAGAAGGGTAGGAAGAGATGAGATCACAGCACAAGCCAATGACAGCATAAGAAGGGTAGGAAGAGATGAGAGCACAGCACAAGCCAATGACAGCATCAGAAGGGTAGGAAGAGATGAGATCACAGCACAAGCCAATGACAGCATCAGAAGGGTAGGAAGAGATGTGAGCACAGCACAAGCCAATGACAGCATCAGAAGGGTAGGAAGAGATGAGATCACAGCACAAGCCAATGACAGCATCAGAAGGGTAGGAAGAGATGAGATCACAGCACAAGCCAATGACAGCATCAGAAGGGTAGGAAGAGATGAGATCACAGCACAAGCCAATGACAGCATCAGAAGGGTAGGAAGAGATGAGAGTACAGCACAAGCCAATGACAGCATCAGAAGGGTAGGAAGAGATGAGAGTACATGCAGCACAAGCCAATGACAGCATCAGAAGGGTAGAAAGAGATGAAAGCACAACACAAGCCAAATACAGCATCAGAAGGGTAGGAAGAGATGAGAACACAGCACAAGCCACTGACAGCATCAGAAGGGTAGGAAGAGATGAGAGCACAACACAAGTCAATGACAGCATCAGAAGGGTAGGAAGAGATGAGATCACAGCACAAACCAATGACAGCATAAGAAGGGTAGGAAGAGATGAGAGCACAGCACAAGCCAATGACAGCATCAGAAGGGTAGGAAGAGATGAGATCACAGCACAAGCCAATGACAGCATCAGAAGGGTAGGAAGAGATGTGAGCACAGCACAAGCCAATGACAGCATCAGAAGGGTAGGAAGAGATGAGATCACAGCACAAGCCAATGACAGCATCAGAAGGGTAGAAAGAGATGAGATCACAGCACAAGGCAATGACAACATCAGAAAGGTAGTAAGAGATGTGAGCACAGCACAAGCCAATGACAGCATCAGAAGGGTAGGAAGAGATGAGATCACAGCACAAGCCAATGGCAGCATCAGAAGGGTAGGAAGAGATGTGAGCACAGCACAAGCCAATGGCAGCATCAGAAGGGTAGGAAGAGATGTGAGCACAGCACAAGCCAATGACAGCATCAGAAGGGTAGGAAGAGATGAGAGTACATGCAGCACAAGCCAATGACAGCATCAGAAGGGTAGGAAGAGATGAGAGTACATGCAGCGCAAGCCAATGACAGCATCAGAAGGGTAGGAAGAGATGAGAGTACAGCACAAGCAATGACAGCATCAGAAGGGTAGGAAGAGATGAGAGTACAGCACAAGCCAATGACAGCATCAGAAGGGTAGGAAGAGATGAGAGCACAGCACAAGCCAATGGCAGCATCAGAAGGGTAGGAAGAGATGAGAGCACAGCACAAGCCAATGACAGCATCAGAAGGGTAGGAAGAGATGAGAGTACATGCAGCGCAAGCCAATGACAGCATCAGAAGGGTAGGAAGAGATGAGAGTACAGCACAAGCCAATGACAGCATCAGAAGGGTAGGAAGAGATGAGAGTACATGCAGCACAAGCCAATGACAGCATCAGAAGGGTAGGAAGAGATGAGAGTACAACACACGCCAATGACAGCATCAGAAGGGTAGGAAGAGATGAGAGCACAGCACAAGCCAATGACAGCATCAGAAGGGTAGGAAGAGATGAGAGAACATGCAGCACAAGCCAATGACAGCATCAGAAGGGTAGGAAGAGATGAGAGTACATGCAGCACAAGCCAATGACAGCATCAGAAGGGTAGGAAGAGATGAGAGCACAGTACAAGCCACTAACCCAGAGTTTGTTTCAGGGTTAAGTTTGATCTGTCAGTTATTAAGCCATGCCCTGACCTTGATCAGCACAGAGGTTGTTTCAGGGTTCTATCTGTGAGTTAGCCGTGCTCTTACTTTGATCAGCCCAGAGGTTGTTTCAGGGTTCTATCTGTGAGTTAGCCGTGCTCTTACTTTGATCAGCACAGATATTGTTTCAGGGTTCAATTTATCAGTTAGCCGTACCCTGACTTTGATCAGCACAGAGATTGTTTCAGGGTTCAATTTGTCTTTTAGCCGTGCCCTGACTTTGATCCGCCCAAAGTTTGTTCGTTCCGGATTTCGATCTGTGAGTTAATTATGCCTTTCTTTTGAATTGATCAGCCCAGAGGTGGTTTAGGGAATCGATAGAACTATATTTCAATTTGAAGGTTTTGAACATGCAATACATCAACCACCGTCTTGGTATTGTTGCTGGTTTGTTCTGATCAGCTTGAGAAACGAACTTTCGCATCGTTTAAACTTGCTTTGGAAATACTCATCAGGGTCATGAACGATTTAGCGATAATATTAACTGACTTCATGACAACCAGATGGCAGTCCTCTTCATCATTTAATAACATTTTGTTAGCTTACAGCATATGAGATTATCATTACATTAATCAATTATTTAGGTATTTTCTTAGTTTATGTGGATATTAATCTTGCTTTGATGTCTTCAGTTCAGCTGCCAGTGGGTCGGACCATCAGGTACAGACTGTTAGAAAAAGATGGTACATTATTGACATCAAAATTACCTTTCAAAGTCAAAAGTATGGTCTTTGTAATATTATGTTGTTCCTATTGCTATCCCGAGTGATAAGCTCGCTAGTGATATGACACATGCATCTCAATGAGGGACTGGTCATAAAGTAAACATCCTCCCCCCCCCCCCCCCTCCATAAGAAAATTTTGAAATCTAGAAGATCGGAAATGCAATTTCCTTCATTCTGAGCATCAAATCAACATTCACTCCCTATATCATTCTAGAGCATGGCCCACCCTCTCTAATATACAGTTCTATAGACAGCCCACCCCTTCAAAATTGTGTGACCAAACATAGTTTTACATTATGACCAGACCCTGAGATGTTGTAAAATAACGTCGGGTAATAAGGAGGTGGTCACTCCACCACCAGCGTCAATTGAACGCGCCCGTTTTTATGTTCTTTCTTATATCTCGATCCAATAGTCGTGCCCTTGCTTCTTTCAAGGTCTATATATATAGAAAAATACCGTCAGATAATGATCTGGTAGAACACATGATAGTTGGTTACAAACCTTGTTTGTCCGTTGCAGTACTGCAACAAATGAAAGTGGCCTCATTCAGACCAGATCGGTCTCCGTACGTCCCCCTACCTAGTAGCACTCTTGTTTTGATGCCGCAGATGGCAGTTCCGGTTGGGCAGGATACAGTCTTACTCCATGATCCCCAAGGCAATTTTAAAGTGCCTCTGAACTTGTTTTTTAAACCACAAACAAATTCAAAATTGGTGGCTACAAATACGAAGAAAGACCAATCGGTGAGGAAATCACAATGAATAAACAAGAAGTCTGACCTACCCCGGGGATCACATCAGTGTTAACAAACTAACTGTATAAAACGGTTTAATATCTATAATAAATAGAATTTTATAAAAGGCCGATATTAAGAAAATGAAGAGGAACAGCCGGGGCGGGGCTTCTCTTTACTTATGATACAGGGAGCCCAGTTACATATCTTGACAATTACGTCACAAATCGTAAGAACAATTATCGATGTAGTCAACGCATGCGCAAAGATTACTCAATGGGTCCCACAAATGTTAGGTTGTTGAATAGTGTGTAGTACAGAGTCATTGCTTCAAAGTTTCTATTGGGTCAATGCGATCCAACGATGGTCCCGGTTATTGTTATATGAGGAACCATACCTCATGAATAGTAATGAGTGATATTTAGTCTAAATATCCCTCATCACTATTCATCCAGGGGGATATCAGAGCTTGAACGTCGCTCTGGAAACAATGGATCCCGAGGTAATCATGATATTAAAAATGCAAATGGTTATCAGTGTTCTCAACTTCTTACCTCCAGCGGTACCTCCCCACTTACTAACAGGCTCAGATCTTATAGAGGCGCCGGTGATCAACTCATTACAGAACTGTGCCTTTTCCCAGTTACCGCGATATTCCCCCACTGTGGATGTGATGGTTGCGTTCTCTGCAGCTCCACCAGGAGAACTATATACGTAAGTCGGAAAGTGTTATTAGAAACTCCGCTCAGCAATATATATTTAATCCTACGCCAATTTGCATCGTGCCGAGTTTTTTTCCATCGCTTTAGCTGTCGCTCGACCTAATCCCCGCAGCTATGAGCAGTTAGTACATCGATCAGTACAGGAAACGCAGCCGAAGTGTGAGCGCTGAGTACAAAGCAACAATCTTTCTGATACGGGAAACCATACGAGTCTTTGCTGCCATAATCATTTTTGGAACCGGATAGCCGATTAAGATGTCAATTGAAGTAACGACCCCCTATAGTAACAGTCAAATACTGCATGCAGAGACTACTTTTCGGTAGCCTGCATAGCGGCCTTCTAATGAAGAGGAAAACCTACGCTACGCAGGCTATTTTCTGGCTATCGCTGGTTAAGCAATTTTTGCGGAAACGGTGTTTACATATCTTTTTACCAGGGGGGTAGCACCCACAGGGGCCAGGGGCGGACGTTACCCCCCTCCCCCAGTTTTCTCGGCAAAACAAGAGTACCAACATCTAGACATCATGAATTAAGGTGATTCCGTTAATCAACAAAGTCATAGTTATTCCAGAAATAAAATAAAAAGGGAGTCACCATGTTCGTTTGGGCGCTAAATGATGTACAACTTTGATGTATTGGGTATCGGTATGAAAATCGAACGAAAATTGAACTCAAATTAGCAGGAACGTAATATCATAACAGAATAAATCAAAAATTCTGATTGCTATAAGCAATCCTCAACAGCAGAAAGAGCATCCATTTGTTTATCATTGTCAGTTGGAGAAAAGAGAGATAGAGCTGAGTGTCATCAGCATAAACATTTACATTGGGAAGATGACGATCTGTGATTTCAACGCTAGTTTACTAGCATATAAAACAAACAGCAGTGGGCCCAAACAATTGAAGCACACCATTACTGACCAAAAGTGTCAGACCAAACAAACATCCTTTACAAGTACTTAAAATGTTCTACCTGGCAAATAAGATCTTAATAACCAAGATGGAAATGACCCATTGAGCCCAAGCTTATATTGCAGTCTTGATAAAAAAAAAGGTCATGATCAATAGTGTCAAAAGACGAGCTTAAGTCAAGAAGCACTTTCTGTCCTATAGTTTGCGATTGAGACCAGCAAAAGAGCGTAGACAAAACGCATGTTGAAACCTAGAAATAAGGAGAACAAAATAGTACTTGTGACGCCTAGCTACTCCGCACACAGAAACTGGCTTTCAGTGAGTTGAAGTGTAACACACTCTTTATGGCCAGAAATTCCGAATCACAGTGGGAGGAGCTTTTAAATATACCAATTTAGGCGTAATGTTTTCCAATTCAGATCCCTAGGAGATCATTTCTTTGTTTAATGGTTATGCATGAGAAGGCACATGAATATGGATAACTTGACTTTCCTCCCTTGTTAAATTATATTAACAGAAATCCACACGTAGGATACCATAGGGAAATTACATTGGAAAACAAAGGCGCGCGCGAAAAAAAATGTTCTAGTCCATTTTTTACGGATTTTTTTGCTCGTTCGTATTATAGAGGACATTATCTTGACCTGGAATTAAAAAAATTAATTAAACGCGATTTTTTTCCGTTTTTATTTTCACCTTTTACTTTTATCTAAATTGGGCTCCCTGTGCTTGATGGAGCCATTTGCATACCATCTTCCTCATTTCAGCAAGGATGCCGCATTATCATTAATTTTGCGTCTTCTGACGGCAATATTATAAATAATGCTGTCCCCTCAAGTAGCTGACTGCATTATTAATAATAATGTAGCGTGTCGTATGATTTCGCTATCAGAAATCATTGATATAGTGTAGAGAGAAACAATAGGCTGGGGCATTTTTCTCGTCGAAAATCGCTTGCGTGCAATACATACAAGTCGAGCCGTAAAGTTTTTTTTTTGTAGAAGAACTAAATGGATAGCTAAACATTTTTTGAAACAACCGTCTAATAACCTGTAGATAAATATTATGCGAAAATATTTATGAATAAATACAAATAACTTGTAGTTTTGGACTCGAATTTGCAGCCACCATGCACAAAAACCGAAAAGTCAAAAACAGAAAGCGAAAAGTTGAAAACAAAAACCGAAAAGCTAAAACCAAAAACCAAAAACCTGTAGTGGCCCTCCTGGGCTTCCGTAAATTACACATCTAGTTAGTGGTAAATTTTCGACTTGATATGTGGATCCTTGTTTGTTTTTATTCAAGTTTTATGGGTTAAATCTAGAGAAACGGTTATAAGTTGTAGCCAGAACCAACTATGAAACACGCCGCGAATGCTTCTTAGGGAAAAATACTTAAACTTAAGGAAAATATCTCTTGAAAACTGACAGGGCTGAGTGATATAAAATCATGTGCTTCTTAATATTTTATTGAAGATAAACGCTATTTTTCGTGAACCTTCGAGTAATGAATTTTGAAATACTTCGATCTAGATGCGCAGTACGTGTGCGACCGCCAACAATAGTAGGCACCGTCCCCTTAAAAGCATCAGAAAACGTATTCAATATGAAGATAAATAATTAATAAATATTTCCTGTATAGAAGAAAGAATTTCATCAAGAAAATGTTATGTTGAATTTTTTTGAGGTCGGAAAATGTTTTCATAAATGTTTTCCGGCAAAAGTTTTCGAAAATTATAAAGTAATATATAGATTTAGGCACTGCCTAAAAGCGGAGCTCCCATAAATAGTATATTTAGTGCTAAAAACGTGACAATTGTGTGACGCGGCATAACGCTAGTTATAGCGTTAACACTTCGTTTGATTTTACCAGAATCCAGGAGGAAAAACTAAAAGAAAAACCATTATTTTAAGCCTTCAAAAGCATTAGAAAACTTTTCAATTCGAAGAAAAATAATCATAGATCGTAGAGCATATGAATACATGTATAGAACAAAGGATTTTATTCAGCAAATCTTAGTAATCAAAGTTGTAAGTTTTTTAGGTGGAAAGTGAACTTCACTGAAAATTGTCGAAAAATATTACTGATAAGCTTAAGCTTACATTCACTTGAACTTCACATGTAAAAAGAGACATATTCATTAATGCAAGATAATAATTTTCTTTGTTAGTAAGTTGGTCTTTGAAAAGTTTTTTTTTCAGATTTATTCTTAACTTTATTATCGAGCGAAATATCTTACAAAAACATAAGCTTATCCATAAAAAAAAAAACAAGCTCATCATTTTTGCGATTGTGCAATAGTAATAGCTGGAAAAGCCAGATAAATAGCAAATATTTGGTGTGATATGTATTCCTTTTTCATATTTCATTCAACATTAAAATAAATTATCTATAAAAATGTCAAAATATTCATATGATTATGAAACTGGAATCTTGTTTTGACTTCGCGTGAGGTTCGCTGGCCGTCAAATATGTTTTTTCAAAGAACCAAGTCTTTTTACTAAGTCTTAGCCTTTTTTCTTTAAATGGGATCAAAAACAAAAGATCAAAGCTTCAAATATCGCTTTTTTGGTTCACAAGTATTGAAGAAAAAGATGATAAAAATCTAGAATGCAGTAAAAACGACAAACTATCCAAGTTTTTCTGACAATGTTTGCCGAACCAACGTCCTTGGCTTGTCTGAGAGTTTCTCCAGCTAGTTTACACATTTCTTGTCGATTTTTTACGAAATATTAGTTAAAATTAATGAATTTACCTTCTATGAAGTGTTTTCTACGGAACTGAAATATCATTCTCGCAGTATAATCAGGTTTTTCTGGTCTACAGGCCACTTTTTCTCTCACTGAAGTTTCAGTCACGAAACTTCATCTAATCGTAAGATTAAGAATCTTCCCTCGCTTTCCCTCGCTAAATCTTCTTTAGCAAGTCGCTAAAGTCGAAAAATTGTTTTTGTTCACTTTAAGACAGACATGACTTCGACTAAACGTATTTTTCGCATTGCAAAAATAAGAAAAAATACTTCTTGATCCATCTTTGACTACATTATTGCAATTTTTCTGTGCATTTGTGAGTAAGCAAAGCGCGCGGGAACCCTGTGCAAAGTGGTACACGGACGGACGTATGTATGTATGTATGTATGTATGTATGTATGTATGTATGGACAAGATGATGACGTAATCAAGCCATGAAAAATCAACTCGATGGGTTACCATTTTTTCTTAAGTATGGTGCTCCGCTCGCGCGGGCCTTCGGCCCGCGCGGGAGCTCCGCTATTATTTCAATTGCGGTTTTTCATGTGACGTCACAATTTAGAGAAATTTCTTTAATCTGAAAACGGAGTTGATATTCAAAGTTTTCATACAGATATTAGTAAAACTGTGAAGTTTAGTAAACTATCGAAGATATGAATTTTTAAAAACATGAAATTTTACAAAGAAATGTATGTTGGCAGGCAAAATTTGCCTGCCAGCATACATTTCTTAGTAAAAGTTGTCAAATTCAAAAATTCATACATTCTCTGGATTATGGACAATCTTCACAAAACTTTGCAATTTCACTAATATCTACATGACAAATTTGATTGCGAACTTCTTTTCTTGATTAAACAAAAAACTGATGAAAAGGAGTTGCAGGATATTTATACTTGAACATTAGTCTTTTATAAAAAATAAATCTAAACCAAACGATTTTACAATAACAAAGAAATCCTCCTTTGAAGTGAGCTGTGAAGCGTGACGTGACGAGTATCACGATCCCGATGGCGGGGTGTGACGTCATCCAGTAAATTTACTGGTAAAAGGAGATGGCGGCTACCTGTTACTTATCCGGCCGAGTGTAAGTTTTAAAGACAAACTTTGATTTCTGGTTTTGCGAAGAGCGAACCTCTCAGCCAGAGATACCCAAAAGGCACCACACTAACACTTGCTCTTGTGACTTACGGGCTTTAGTTGGCTGGAGAGTAAACACCCTGAGACAATTTTGTGGCACAGACGGGGGACTGGTTAGACTATTATAATATAGATTTAAGCTTACATTCAGTTGAACTTCACGTGCAAGAACAAGCTAAGAGACATATTTATTAATGCAAAATGATAATTTTCGTCAGTAAGTAACTGGCCTTTGAAAATGTTCTGGAATTTATATTTTTAGCTCTCTTATCGGGCGCTACAAGAACACTTCCCTAACAACATGGCCCATTTTGTGTTATTATAATAACTGGAAATGCTAAATAAATGGCGAATATTTGGTGTGATATGTATTCTTTTTTAATTTCATTCAACATCAAAATAAATCATAACTGAATAGAAATACTAAAAAAAATAGTATTGGATGGGAGGTTTCGAGGAAACACAATCCTCTCGCGTCAGAGGCTACATAATTAGCCTTTTTTCTTGAAACGGGATCAAAAAACAAAAATTTAAAGCCTCAAATATCGCTTTTCTGTTGCTAGCAATGAAGACAAAGATGATCAAAATGTAAAAAGGGAGTAAGAACAACAAACACATCCCAAGTTTTTCTGTCAATATTTGCCGAAGTCGCAAAACAAAAGTTGCGATAGTTTCTTTCGGCGGCCTTATCAACAATTACACATATTTTGTCGACTTTTATTTACGAAATCTTAGTTAACATCAATGACTGTACCTCTATCGGAAGAGTTTTCTACGGAACTGAAATACTATTAACCAAGTTTTCCTGGTCTTTAGGCCGCTTCTTATAAACTTTCAACTACGAAAATTATGCATCGTATAAAATCTTCCTTCGGTGACTGAAGACAAATTGTTCACTTTAAGACAGACACGACTTCTGTGCTTTCAGTCATAGATTAAACGTCGCTTTTACTTTTCAAAAAAGAACAAAAAAAACTTCTTGATCCATCTTTCACTACATTATTGGTGTTGTTAGCGATGTTTTCTGTAGATTTGCGAGTTTTGCTTTGAAATCAAACGGGCGGGAACCCTTTGGTGGGGCACGGGATACGTACTGATATGTGTTTCGTCCAAACCTACTGGCCGGGGATGGTTCTTTTGGTGAAAATAAACAGATGTTACATACCTTGAATTCAGTAGTGAGTCAGTGAATCTTGTTCTCCTTGTCTTCTTCCAGATGCTGAAAGTGTGTTCTTCATCTGGTTATTCGCCCCTTTTATGCACTCGATGGGTGTGCCAACCCCACGCCTGCGCAGTTTATAAGCGCCGGCCTAACTGACTTATTCATTTTATCGGATATTTCCATGTGCTTTTAGTAAAGAAAAAGCATGGATATCAAAACCTTATTTTTGAACAACAGATATCTAAAATTTACATATGTATTGATCGCTGATCTTGATAAGGTGGCTTTCATTTATTAGTGTATGGGGGGCCGGGGGGGGGGGGGGGGGGGGGGAGCGCGGCAAAACCATCTGTTGTCATTTCCAAATATTACACAACCCCCTCTTCCTGGTTGGGAAAAATATCATAACCCCCCTATATTTCGCCCAGTTTAATACTAATGTCCTATTAAGCTGCATACAATGAATAACAACCCCCCCTATATAGCTTCCGAAAATAACGTGGCCTCCCCAATATTGCCGACACCCCCCCCCCCCCCCCCCTCAATCAATAATAAATGAAAGCCCCCTAATGATGCTGTACTAAGCACACGTGGAAACAACGCGTTTTTACATACATTTTATTTTTAAATCGATTATTGTGATTTCGGGCATAACTTCTTTTCTGTGTTCTTATTATAACATAATAGTGTTGAAGTTATCGTCATTGCTAAAAACAATTAAACAACAATTAAACGGTGGAAACTTGAAAGTTTTTTTTTGGCAGACAAAACGTGCTTCATATAATTGAAATGATCGAGAAGAAATAATGCATGAGATGTTCAAGACGCTATTCCGGGATCCATGCTAGACGCATTTTTGATTTCGTTTACGCGCTATTACCGAGAACTCGCTTTTGGAAATATATCAGTTTTTGGGAAATATTAGCTTATTTTTTTAATTCTCTGGGATAAATTTTGATAAATTCTGGGGTAAATGAGCCCAGTTATATATTTCTGTGGTTTTACCCGCTATATATATAAGCCTATCATAGTTAGTAAGTAACGAAAGATATATCATATTCGATTAAAGTAGTTGAAGTGATAACAAACTGCTTTAATAATGTCAGTGATCATCAAACTCCAAAAGTTCTTGATACATATATACCTGAATACGATAAACTACACCCGAAAACATACGATCTCCGATCAAAATGATCTCTGGCTATATACTGAGTGAACCTACTGCCCAGCTACAGAACTAAAATTGCCGTTAAAGTACCAATGCAACACCTTTTGAGTTTTACATCAGCTAATGAATAGAGATTATCACATGTTAAGAGCCTGATATCGATTTTATTCACGAGTTTCCCGTCATATCGCAAACAAGCGAGTCTGAGAGGGAGTGAGAGATATGATACGGAAAACGAGTGAATAAAAATGATATCAGCTCTTAACATCTAATAATTTGTTTATTACACATTTAGGGTGGATTATATATTATTATATATCGCGAGATTTTATTGGACAGTTTGCCGTGAAGTGATATCGTATCACTTCACTGATATGGTTTTTATTCACGGCTTTATTTCACGGATATCGACCCTAAATGCCCTAAATGTGTAATAAACCAGTTCACACTAGTTTAAAAATCGTTTTCAGTGCGCATGCGATTTTATCCCGAATTTTTTACCTTCTTTTGTTTAATTAAAAATAAAAGAAGGTTTAAACAAAAAAAACAAAAAACAAAAAAAATTCGGGATATCGCATGTACACTGAAAACGATTCTTAAACTTTGAACTGGCTTATTGAACAAAGGCAAAAAAGTCTCACTAGGTTCTGCATGCAGTTTCGGTATACAGTCAACGAAAAATCAATAATGTCGTCCTGGATAAAATTGGATCTAGCTGCAATATTTGTATTCCTCGTCTGGCTGCAGTAGCCTTCTAGCAGTAGTCGTGATGGCAATATAATTTATTCTAGTTTACCAAAATATTTGCACGTGCGTTACACAATTAATCATATCCATTTTGAAATCATTAGCAAATCCTGCAATCTGATTGGCTACAAAGTGTGCGATTTAAGCATTAATTGCACTATTTTGAATCATTAATTGCATCATTTTGTCAAACAATCACTTTTGAAGCTACATATAACTGTTGAGTATTTTAATATATTAAGTTTCAAAATGGAAATGATTAATAGGTAATAGAACTGAGTGTCTTGCAATTTTGGGCTGAAATCACACTCGTGATTAACAAATTGCACTCCCGCTGCGCGGTCGTGCAATTTTGTAATCACTCTTGCGATTTCAGCCCAAATTGCACTCAACTCAGTTCTATTACCATTATTAATATCTCATCAGTTTTTCTGTGATAAAAATTATGTTCAGGCAACTATCGACAAGACAGAAATGTTATAAAACATGTAAAGTGTTATGAAAATATACACAAGAGTATTGTTACGTTGCTTTCTCGGTGTTTTCTTAGGAAAAGTTCATATAGAGTCATAGAAATATACACAAGAGTATTGTTACGTTGCTTTCTCGGTGTTTTCTTAGGAAAAGTTCATATAGAGTCATAGAAATATACACAAGAGTATTGTTACGTTGCTTTCTCGGTGTTTTCTTAGGAAAAGTTCATATAGAGTCATAGAAATATACACAAGAGTATTGTTACGTTGCTTTCTCGGTGTTTTCTTAGGAAAAGTTCATATAGAGTCATAGAAATATACACGAGTATTGTTACGTTGCTTTCTCGATGTTTTCTTCGAAAAAATTCACGGCAGCTAATGAATATCTTAGATTAAAATTTTCAATTTATGAGCTGAAATACTTTAGTATTACTAAACTACTTTATTTTTCATATTTTAGATGGATCTTTGGCGGAAAATCCGAACGTACCCTTTAAAAACCAGTGTAAATTCTGAAAGAATTGAAAGTTTATTTCGGATAGATGAGAGTAGGAATATATTGAACAAAGGCTAAGCATGAGAACGTACGGTTGGTGTATCACGTATTTCTTATAAGAACTTTTTCACTTGGAACCACAAAACAATTTCTCAAGTTTAGCTTATAAAATCATAATAAATTGAAAATGCCTCATGGGGTCTTGAACATCTCAGACATGTCTTTGTCCTCGTGTCAGTTGTGTGTTAACAGGATTCGTCCAACAAGAAAATTTTTCCATCCTTTTCTTATTATCCTTGGCAGTCACAATAACATCAATACTATTCCTTTTGGACATGAACACCGAAAAGAAGATCGATTCTGTTGAAACAAGCTAAAACTAACTAAAGTAGAAATTGTTTAATATATAATATTTCATTAATACTAGCAATTACAATACTCAGATCAATACAACACCATAACACAATAAGAATCACAATGACATCAACACGGGAAAGAAATCACATCTAACCTAACGTAGTCTTTTTCCATTCAACTTGAGCCGCGCGCAAAAAAGTTCAAGTTGCACAAGCTTTTTTTTAGCGTGTAACACCCCTTCGTGCAACTTATTTTTCAAACATAAAAGTTGCACGAAAATTTGATTTGGTTTCTACTTTCTCAACAAATTTTCGAAAGTTGCAACGACAAAATTACGTGTGACATGCTCGCGTGCAACTTGAACTTTTTTTCGCGCGGCTCAAGTTGCATGGAAAAAGACTACGTGTAACACGGGCTTTACTTGTTGAAACCGTGCAATGTTTCATCCATCATTCTTGTAACAATCACAATGATACTACTGATTTCGTTAGAACAAGAACACGGAAAAGAAAAAGCCTCTAGCAGATATCCAATAGCGTCTTGAACAACTCAGACATTTCTTTCTGTGATAACAGGTTTTTGTTCGAAAAAAAACCAAACTTTTCTACCCTTTTCTCATTACTATTCTTGGCGATCACAATAACATCAATACTATTCCGTTTGTACAAGAACCCAGAAAAGAAGTCACATCGATGCTGTGCGCGTGGAAAAAAGCTTAAACCAACTGAAGTTAAAATTGTTAACTGTATAATTAGGCGGCTAAGGAGTTTTAGAGGTAAGAGGTAACGGTATTATAATAACCGTTGATAAAACCTGTTTTGAGAAAGCGTAAATGAATATTCATTGGCTATTCAATTAGTTATTAGTGTAGTTTTGAGTCAGTTTTCATAAACACTTTTATAATTGAAGATCAGCGATCAAGATATATGTTAATTTTAGACATCTTCGTTGTTCAAAATCTAATCATCTATCGTTTGTGACACCGAACATGTCGGGAGCATGTATCATTTTAGGGACAGATCATTTGATATTTGATTGGGGGGGGGGGGGGGGGGTGAGGGAGCGCGGGCGGGGGTTAGGGGGTCGGGCCAATTTTAAGTTTGCTCGATTTTTGTTCCCGCCCTCAAGTGTTGCACGATATTTTTTTAGTGCCATGTGCTTTCATGATATTTTTCTATTAATTTTGTTTTTGCTTGTATATGAATACAGGATGAATGTCTATTTATTGCTAATTATTCATTGATATTCCGTTATATACACAATATACGAATTATATTTATCGAAGTAACAATATTTATCGAAGTAACAATATTTGTATTATGATCATCCGGGTGGATGTAGTCCTGAGAAGGACTGATTGATAGGTATATATAGCTTTCGGTGTTTGGTTGCCATTAATTCATTCGTTCAAGGTTCGTGAGGTATGTTGTCTGTAGGCATGTGGCCTACCATTGTCATTAGCTTTTCTAACGGTCAGCTGAAACTACTTACAAACGCACACGCTGTACGTGGTAGACCCACTCTAAAAGGTGTTATTGAGCGATTTTCTAACGGGTTGGTCCACGCACTCAAAGAGAGAAGTCTGAGTATCTATGAGCTATCTTTGAGAATCTATGAGCACACTATGAGAATAGTAAAACTAGACAAACTAGTCATAATAGACTAAGAGAATCTTTGAACTATCTAGCTATGATCAAACTTTTCATCATCTCGAAAAAGCTGTTAATGAAATTAAAAGAAATTAAAAGAAATTAAATAAAAATCGATTTAAAAAAAAGAAAAAGAAAAATAAAGAAATAAAAAATTGAAAATAGTTTTTTTTAAACTACCAAAAATTAAAAATAAATAAATAAATAAAACTTAATAATAGTAAAAAAATAAATAAAAAAATAAAAGAATAAATAAATAAAATAAAATAAAATAAAATAAATACCAAGCAAATTTCCAAAATAAAAGATAGTGCCCTCCACATGCCATACCCCAAGCATCCGCAGATCTGGGACAACGTATGGACTTCGGACATGACGGCAATTAAGTCCCTCCGCCCTTGGTTGCACGAATTACACACGGTCATGTTCTAGCCCGGAGGCATCAGGGGAGAGACCAGCCGGCCCCCAGACCATATCAGCTAGCCCCTTGCACAACCTGCCACGCACTGGCACATTGATATGAAGTGGAAAATAAACTAGTCTATCTGGTGCATTGTTGTCGCCGCTATTGTTGTGCTAATATCTTGAAAACCGTGGTCCAGTGGAAAAAAACTGAACTCCAAGACGCTGAGTCAAGCCCGATTGGGCGAGATCATTAGTTGGATGGGTGACTTGAGACTCGTACCTACTCAAACTTTTCTTTCTTTCTTTCTTTTTTCTTTGTTAGTGTGATGTCATTAATATGTAAAAGAGATGCATACCGGGAGATTATTAAGGAGGCAACCAAGATGGCGTGGTAGTTGGAAAGTTAAAGAATAAATTTAAAGAACTGAGTACAATCCACTTCAATCTGATTCTATACACTACAGTTAGTTTGAATTTAATCTTATAATACTATCCACCTGTTCTACTCTAATTATACGTGTTATAAAGAAGAGATAATACGGAGTAAAGGTAATTGAGCACAGTTATGCTCTCTGTGATGGGCGCTTTTAAGGGTTCTTCCTCAATTTTTCTGATTTTGTACGGAAATTCCAAAAATGTAATTTTGACTGTTTTCATTTGTGCTTATAATATTCGCACCCAAATAAAAATGTAGGTCAATTGGCACCTGAATCATGATAGCAATGTCCTCTTCCAATCTTAGATAATTTATTTACATTCAAGGTGAGTTAGCCGAGTTTTTTATGTTCATGTAGCTTCACCTCAATTTTGTATTTTAGTGCAAAGATTCCAATGACAAGATTTGAAACATGTAAACAGATTTGACGAAGGATAGCTTCTAGTTTCAAGAGGAAAAGAAGTCACTCTTTTATTTGAACATTGGTCTTTTTTTTTTTTTTGCTAGTATATGAATACCGGATGAATGTCTAATTATTGTCTAATTATTCATTGACATTCCGCCATATACACAATATACAAAGTATATTTATCGAAGTAACAATATTTGTATTATGATCATCCGGGTGGATGTAGTCCTGAGAAGGACTGTTTGATGACAGGGACCGCGAGTGTAATTTTGGCTAACGACCACCAAATACTGGGTCACGTAGGGGGGTTTATATTTAGGGGGCATGCTCCCTCGAAATTTTTTTTAAATTGGGAATTCTGGATATGAAAAAGAAGAGAAAAGGCATATTTGATAAAAGATAGTAGGAAATATTTTCACTGACTATAAACCTTTACTAAATGTCCTCCCTGTTTTCCTTATTGCCCCCCAGCCTCTCCTGCTCCGCGGTCCCTGAGTATTATTGCATACCTAACACGGTTTTCTTTGTTATTCATCGGGTTTTATCTCGGATATCAACCCGATGAATACGTTTATGAGGGTTTTTTTAATGAGGTTTATATCCAGATTTATTTGATGAAACTGTAATGCCCAGGTTTACTGAAATGACTATAAGATTCAATAAAGACCATACTTCAGTTGACTTTGAAAGTTAATTTTGATGTCAATGTACCATCTTTTCTAACAGTCTGTACCTGATGGTCCGACTGACGATACCCACTGGCAAAGCAAGATTAATATCCACATAAACTAAGAAAATAAATAAATAATTGATTAATGTAATGATAATCTCATATGCTGTAAGCTAACAGTATATTATTAAATGATGAAGAGGACTGCCATCTGGTTGTCATGACGTCAGATATAATATTATCTCTAAATCGTTCGTGACCCCGTTGAATATTTCCAGAATTGATAAATGATTTCTAAGCTTTGTTAAAGTAGGCTAAAGGTTATGGTATCCTGAAATTGTGCGCAGTATTTCAGCGCACGCGCTTTTTATTATTTTTCTTGGTTGGGCTACCTGTGGTATAACATTTTCAATATGGCGGACATGCACTAAATACTTTGATCAGGAAAGTCTCACCTCTAGAGTTTAAAAAAAAACTTAACTAAAAAATCATTTTACGTATCAAATGTTTCAGAATGTCCTATTTCCTATGAAGCAAAAAGTCAATAGTAACTTTACTTCAAACTTAATAACCTTCCTAGAACTTTAAAGGTCAAAAATGTCGAGTTTTTCTCGGTGTTTTTGGTTAGCATAACCACAGGGAGCCCAATTTAGATTAATTTTTTGTTATTATTCCAGGTCAAGATAATGTCCTCTATAAGTGACTGTACTTTCCTCCCTTGTTAAATTATATTGACACAAATCCACACGTAGGATACCATAGGGAAATTATATAGGAAAACAAAGGCGCGCGCGAAAAAAATATTCTAGTGCATTTTTTACGGATTTTTTTTGCTCGTTCGTATTATAGAGGACATTATCTTGACCACGAATTAAAAAAATTAATTAAACGCGATTTTTTTCCGATCTTATTTTCAGCTTTTACTTTTATCTAAATTGGGCTCCCTGTGGCATAACGGTAAAGCTGCAGGCTTTCTTGACATAGAAACGCGCCGAAAGCAGAGTTTGTCACGTCGTTTCTTATGCTGTGTCACGCTCAGGCTTGTCACGCAGTTAGTATCAGATTGATCCTACTAAAATCTTTAAAAGTTCGTATCTCTTTAAAACGCCTGGATACCCAATCTTTTTAGTGATGCTACCCATAATTTGAAAGCAAAATTATGTTTCTGTAAATATCTTCTTGAAAAATAATTGAAACAAGGCGTTCATTTTGCAATCATTTTGAGAGGGTTTTTAAAAGGTGACCGCGGATTTCGACGTAAAACTCGAAAATCATTGTATTTTTTTGCGATATTAATGGCATTTATTTTTTTCAATTCCTAGAGAAATCCCTTTGTTTATTAAATATACTGTTTACTATCGAAACTATACAAAGGCAAATTTACATATTTTACATAGAGTTCACCTTTGAAATATTATCGATAGGAAAATAATGGAGCGATAAAAAACAAAAGGCAGACACTTTGAGAGATCAACATCTGCACCATAAGATGTGATAAACATTTGATCCGTCCACTTCAAATCATTTATGGAGACCACGTGATCTAGAAAAATACGAAACCACCACGTGGGCTGCGCTTTAGACGAATTCTCGGCTCCCATAGGGGCTTGTGAAAATGTATTTTAACTGCAGGGCCCTCTCTGCTCATTTTGGAATAAAGCGTCGAACAACGGTAGTGGGGAAATTGCTAGAGCCTGCTACCCTACCGGTCACGCCCAAAGGCGCTTGATCGACGGTCCCATATCTTAATGAGACAATAAGATGAGAGGGTAATGAAATAGGATACCTTTCTTGCATTTAAGTGGTGCTAGTAGTCTGCTTCTGTGATTCTCTTATTGTACATGAACTTTGTTTTAAAATTATTAATATACGTTTTAGAGATGTACAAGTACACTCAGACGATATTCAGATTCTTGCAATGAAATGTTCTCACACAGTTTTCTAATAAATCATCAGTATTTTTCTTTCTTTCCCCTTTTTTCATGGATAGTTTTGGGTGTTTCCATCTCATGGTTTTCCCTTGCAGTTATATCTTGTTCCAAAAGTAGTTTAAGGTCGTTCCTGGACATTGATCGCGAAAAATATGAAGAAATCTGAAACCAAGTTTATCAGTTCTTCAAACTCTCAAAGCTTTGAAATAAAGTCTTTGACCCCGATCTTTTTTAATCACGTATATATTGGTCCAAAAAATATTCCCTCGTGGAAATGTTGAAGAACTAAAATTTGACGATAGGAAGTAATTGACTGAAAAAGCATATTTTGCGTAGTGCGCGGTTGCATGGCAAAGTGCACTACTATTTGAAGTTTATTCTGGTCTCATACATCCAGTAAGTTTTATTTATTTATTTATTTGTCTCTTACTTTTTATATTCTTCACGTCAACTCAACAAATCAATTTATTTATCATTCAAATTATTTTTTTCCGTCTTTTTTTTTTGGTCGAGCGAACTGTAAATATGCGCAGCAACGTTGCATTTGTCAAAAATATGGCTCGCTTCCCTGAGCTGTCAGAAAATGACTTGGCATGTTTGATAGACAGCAAAAACACACAAATAATTTGAATGATAAAACAATTATTGAACTATTTATAAAAAAAAAAAGTGATTTGTTAGTGTCTCGGAAACACTTATTTGCCTCCAATTTCGCCATCGACAAATAATTGTTTGCTCGCCACTAACAAATCACGATATTTTGCTCGAGATCGTCCAATAATTGCTTATTAATAACTTGACGAAAATTATAAGAGAAAAATATTATTTCTCTCTCAAAATTTGTTGTTGCTTCACGCCGAACTTGCTACTCTTTACATGCACCAAGGAGCATTTTACCTAAGAATATGGTCCACTTGCAGTTGACATGACAGCTAAACTAATTCAGTTTCGTCATACGAAATTTAAACGAGGGGATCTTTCGTCTATGAAAGTCCTTAATCCACATGGCTGGTCATTAAAGTTGGTAGTAGATGACAGGATGCCTGAAGGCCCTGTTACAATGTGCATTTTTTCCAGCAACTTGTCTCGCAATTGCAGTGTTGCGCGTAGCGTTGCACGAAGTAGAACGCAGTTCTACTTTTCGCAACGGATTGCAGCAACCGTGGCAACGCCATTGCCAGTGTAATTGCAGTGTAACATGCGTTATCTCGCAATTTTTGTTGTTGCGCGTAGCGTTGCACGAAGTAGAACGCAGTTCTACTTTTCGCAACGGATTGCAGCAACCGTGGCAACGCCATTGCCAGTGTATAACCCCTCCAACAACTTTTCTCGCAATTTTAAGGCACATTTTTCTAGTCGCTGCAAGTTGCTGAGATCGCGTTGCAGTGTAACACACCTCACCTCGGCAACCTGCAACGCTACATTTTCAAACATCGAGAGACAAGTTGCTGAGAATATTGCACAGTACAACAGGACCTTTACCAAGGATGTCTGTCAAGCCATGTGCTTATCCATACGTCCTCATCGGTATATTTTAATCTACATGATCTTTCACGCCTGTTTCTGCTACTCGAGTGGTATCACCTGGCTCATCACCCTGCGTATCTGATAGCTCACTTGTCCTCTCGTCATGGGTGTGTTTTAAGTCACGTGATCCCTCCCTCTCGGTATCACTCAAACCACCTGACACGTTGTCATGGTTAACAGTCAAACAACGTGATTCTTCATCTTCAGTGCTGGTTACGTCACTTTTAGCGTCATCTCGAGTTTCACACAAGTCACTTGTTTCTGCTGACTGTTGTTCTTTGTCACTGTCAAATGGCTGATCTTGTATTTGTTTGTCTTTGGCAGATAACCAGGATGTAACAAAGGACTTGGCGGTACTTAATGCACCTCCTGTAGAAATGGAATGACGATCGTCAGCATTTCAAATATACCTTTTTTGAATTCGTAAAATACCGCTGTGTTCCTTGACTGCAGATTCAGTTACTCAGGGTTAACCTCGATTTTGTGTAGAATATTCATGTGTTCCAGTGAAGGTCTGTGAAATTTCAAAGTGTTTGTATTGTTGAAGTGTTGCATTCTTTACTTTACAGTTGGTATTTGTGAATATTCTGACACTGAAATGAAGCTAACCCTGACTAAATGAATCTCTAATCAAGGAACACAGCGGTATTTCACGAACTGGAAGAAGGTCTATTCTCAGTCTTTTAAGGTGGCTCACTACTTCAAAAAATTGACCAGTACACTTTGAAGTATTTTTTCAACAGAATTTAACGGTAATTCAAATGGCGGCGATGACTTAACGTGCAAAAGAGGAATCCGTTTGCCCTAAAATATACCCCTTGCAGCACGTCGGAATGTAGCCAAATTTGGAGGACAATACAAAGGCTTCCAATTCTCAGGAGATTGAAATTCTCTTGTTTTGTTCTCCAAATTGGGCTGCTTTGACGTCACGTGCAAGGGGTCTATAGCTGCCATGAAACCTCTATTCTGTCGTAATAGAATCCCTACGATAAAATCCATTACATTACTCGGCATTCAACAAGGCACCATATTTGTTACTCACCCACGGCCCTCCCTGTTTGTGCTACTGCTTGTCCTAGTTTTCGCCCTTGTTCGGTTTGCATACTCTTTGCCGCAACATCATGATACGCGCTAAAGACGAACAAATAAATGAAGTTAATGATACGAATAGACCACTTTAGCTTCGTTGTTTGTTGTGCCCATTTTAGATCATGTGATGCCAGTCTTGGGAGTTGATTGTTTTATGTGTAAATATTTTAATAAAAGAACATTTCTCAAGGGAATGTCATGTGGTCTGATATGGGAAATTTGCATACGAAACTAAAGAGGTCTTATAGACCCATGATTTTAATACTCACTAGGATAGCCTGATCTTAAGGTCGTTCAATCCAACTTGACCTTGGAATGGATGCCTGTAAAAAATGTCATTTCTCAATGCAGCTAGCAAGCAAAACATACAATCAAGATAAATGAATAAGGCAAATTTATAGTCGTATCAGGAAGCAATTTTGGTGACAACGGGACTTACCCAGAATGCACTTCATCAATCCCAACATGCTTTTTGTCATTCCAAATGGCATAATTGTGTGTTTTCTTCCAGCAAGATATAAAGCTGCTGTTGAAGTTTTCCATTTCCTCTTCATCTAAATAAAACAACCGACAATGGAAAAAGTAAATAATAACAGTCAAATGCGACTAAAAAAATTATCTAAATATTCATTCTATCAGCCAATCAGAAACAAAATTTGCATGCAGCTTTGCACGCGGAAAAACATTAGCGTGCAGTCTACAGAAAAGAAAAAGAAAACTCCTTTTGGCAAGCTATAAAAGTAAAATTGAAATACTATGTTGGATGTTAATTCAGAATTTTAGCATTTGATATGAACGAGGGTGATTTATCAATAGTCTTTCTAATTCAGTTATCGAAATATTTCCAAGATATTAAAAAGTTCCTTTTTGGGTCGAATGTAGACTTGCTCCAAGTCGACCTCTGAGACTCAGAGTGAAGCAAATGAAAAGAAAAACAACAACACAAAAACTAATAAAAACAAAGCGAACGTCGAAGTCGTGAGAGGTCGATTTGTTCCTCTTGCAGGATTTTCATTGACGTTTCGCGCCAAAAATTTCGTGTATTTCTGTAGCGCGCTAAATTTCCGTACGTTGATTTGCGGAGGGAGGAAAACTGTTCGGAGAAAGACTCTCGAATCGAGAGAGACTTAAGAGGTGATTGATTCCCTGATTAACATATAAAAATTGAACACATGTAATTGTTGAATCGCAGTGTTTACTGCCTCACCTGAACGATTGACAGTGGATAACAAAGACAAGAGATAAACTCGAAACTGCATTCTTATCCATTCTTCACTTCCGTCCCATCCTAAACATACAACAGGGAAAGTAAGAGGATTAGTGAGTCAATAGATGAAGGAGGGAAGGAAGAATGGATGGATGGATGGATGGATGGATGGATGGATGGATGGATGGATGGATGGATGGATGGATGGATGGATGGATGGATGGATGGATGGATGGATGGATGGATGGATGGATGGATGGATGGATGGATGGATGGATGGATGGATGGATGGATGGATGGATGGATGGATGGATGGATGGATGGATGGATGGATGGATGGATGGATGGATGGATGGATGGATGGATGGATGGATGGATGGATGGATGGATGGATGGGTGGATGGATGGATGGATGGATGGATGAATGAATGAATAAATATTGGGATGGATGGCTGGATGGATGGGATGGGTGGGTGAATGGATGAAATATACATGTAATAAAATAGACCACGTTCGATAACATTCAGACTTGATTGCATTGCGAGGCTTGGATAGCATGATACTTCATGTATGGTACAAACATGTGGATCACCAAATACATTTATTGGGAGTAATAAAATAATGTACCATATACGACGTTTCTACCTTTCGGCAACAATGAAAAAAAAATTGGTACAAAAAACGCTAGTCAGATCACTACTCAACAACGTTATAATCAAATCTACACCACTATATATACTGATCCTTGTGAGGTTTACAATGCAATTTTAAACATGATATTTCCATGATTTTTTTACTTCAATGGTATAGAAATATGTTGGAAGCGAAGTCGCCACTTCCAACATTTCCCCATCATTTGGAGCGCGCATGATTTGTCCAGTGCCTCAGGGCGTCAACCAAACAACATTAACTCAAACCGTTCGAGATTTGATTGACGGAAGCCAAAAACCTATTTTTTTCGAATTATAACTAGATGCCTGTGTCGCATAATAATCATAATGAGGTATGAAGTAGATTATAATCGCACAATGGTATCTTACTATCTTGGACTCGAACACCTTACTTAATATCCAAAGATCGGAAGCATGCTAGAAGGTCAAAATAGGATCTTAAAGCTGATATTAGCGATTGAATACGATTTCTTTGAAAATATTTTTTAAAACAACTTTTGTCACCAAGTTTTGTGTGTGTGAGTGTGTGTGTGTGTGTGTGTGTGAGTGTGTGTGTGTGTGTGTGGGGGGGGGGGGGGGGGGTAGGGGGTTATGTATGTATATGTGTGTATGTGTAAAAAGCCTGTCGTCGCGCACGTCCATCCGCTGCTAACATCTTACGTTAAGTTTTTTCCCTTGAGATTTGGAGATTGCATTTTTCGCCGGTGTCAGTCGATTACAGTACATACTTAGTCTGTCTAATTACATATTAATTCGCACCGTGAAAAAACCTGACAGTTGAATCCAAACGATTATCGAGAATACAAAATACTCTTTCCTGCAAACCAAACGAATAAACACAACACTGAACCAAATCGACAGAGGAATTGATTCCAGAAAACACTCATGAAATCTTTGTTTTACGAGAAGTGAAATTAAAGATAAGTTATTAATGAATGGGCTAAAAAAACCAGAGTCATTTGACTAATTTGGCAAATTAAATTTAGGTTTAAGTGAAGGCAATGATGCCGACATGACATTCTCGCAGGACCTTACAGTTCACATAGCATGAAAGAACTGAGCAAAAAAAGAACAAGATAAAAAGGACAAGATAAAAAAGGACAGAGAGAGAGAAAAACAGAAAAGAAAGAAAAAGAGACAGAAAGAAAAGAAAAAAAGAAAGAAAAAAGAGAAAGAAAGAAAAAAGAAAAAGAAAGAAAAAAGAGAAAGAAAGAAAAAAGAGAAAGAAAGAAAAAAGAGAAAGAAAGAAAAAAGAAAAAGAAAGAAAGAAAGATAGAAAGAAAGCGCAATGAAATGATTTTGTTCTGTTCATTGATCTATGTTTTTTCTGATTTCAAGAGGTACCATTTCCCCTCACGATCTCGGAACCCCTGTTAGACATCAAAAACTCTTTACAGCATACATACAAACATACATTCCCTTAGATCTGTATTCAGTTTCCTCATACCCAACAACAAGACAACGGCTAATTGCTTTGATCATTATTTTCTATTTATTGCGAACTCGTCTTTTCCTAACACCGACTTGTTCATTCTCCATTTTCAATTCATCCTTCCATTTTTTTAAATTTCTATTTATAGAAAACGGCTAACTTATCTCTGCCGATGTACCATTTGGAAACCAAAATATTTTGACGATATTTCTATTGCCGCATCCCGCAGATTTTTTCTTTGATTCTAGACCGCCATACTTTACTATAAATACAAAACCATAAAAAAACAAAAACACTGGCTTGATTATGATCAATATTGCATGCCTCAGAACCATCTCAATTTCTAACTACGGAAATTATGGAAAATAATCAACTTTATCATAAAAAAAATAGCATTTACTTCAAATTTTCGCGTAAAGTCTTTGGAAAATCGGAGATCTGCGAGGCCTTTTGATATTGTGTTTAAGCTTTGTCTCTTATATTCATAAATACATAATTCCCTCAGTCATTTTGTCGCCTATTGAACGTTAGAACGTTAATGACCACAGTAGAAATCAATTAATATGAATTTACAAAATCCGCCGCGAGCAGTTCCGTTTTATTATCAGCTTAAGACAAACTTTGCTATCACTGTTGGCATGATTCGCTTCCTTGATCAACAAATTCATTAACGAAATAAACTCGCAGATATCTGTGAAGAAAAAATCTTGAAGATAATTGAAAATACGGGTTAAATTAATGAGAGGGGGTGGAAAACTTCTAAACATTTTCGTGCTGTCTTGGATCCTGTTGTAACTGTCGTGTTGTTCACTGCTTACTTTCACGTTGAAGAATTGTGAAACGACCAAAAACAGGTGAGTGCTGAATACTTTTTACTCTACTAAAAGATAAAATTAAAGTAGAAATTTCACTTATTAAGCTTCTAGAGGTCACATTGAGTGCTTTGGAAACCAAATTTTGTATGTTACAAATAATTTTCATTTCGAGTGGTTCTAAACCTTCATAAAACTCTTTTAACGCACTAATAAATACATATATTACAAACAATTTAAGTTCAGATTTTTTTTAAACGAGAAATATTCAGAATTTCTTGTTTTTTTGTGTGTATTTTTGGTTGACAGTTGAAAACGGTTTTTTAGACGACAGGAAAAAATCAATTCCTACTTGAAATATCACCTTTTTTTTTTTTTTTTTTTTTTTACAAAAAATGTGTTTCTCGGCTTTTACAATTCTTCAGATTTAAAAAAGATGTCTGGCAAACTCTTGTTGTTGATAACCGTTTTGTTGGTCGCCGTGTCTTCCTACGTTTCTAGCAAAGGTAGGTCAGTAGACAAGAACTTAAAAAAGCTCTCACCAGTATGCAAATAAGTTAGAACATATTCTTAGACATCCAGCTTCGCATGACATTCCCAGTCAAGGCTGCATTACACGAAGCAATTTTCTCTACAACTTGTCTCGCATCGGCGTTGCGACACAAGTTGCAAGAGGGTCTACACAGTGCAACGGAGACGCCGGCAATCGTTGCCAAAAGTGGAAACGAATTCTACTTTTCGCAACGCTTGCTGTAACTTGTCTCGCAACATTTCCCATATTGCACTGTAGGTTACACGCCGCAATGCTCCTTGAAACTTGTGTCGCAACGCCGTTGAGAGACAAGTTGTAGAGAACATTGCTCCATGTAAAAGCGCCTTAAAGTGAAGAGAATTTCGACATATTTTAATAAATAATTTTAATTTATTTTAAAGTTTATAAAAACCCTCCTATTTATTGATTGGGTTTCTTGCTTGGTTTTGTGACGAGGAAAAATAAAACTACGATGTTCAGAAATAGTTCAGTAGAGCACATTTGTCCGGTGTTAATATAGCTAATTCAATCATTTTAACTGAACCTGTTTTTCATGTCCGCAGGAAAGAACAGTTTGATTAATGACAAAAAGAAAATAAAAAATGAGTGTAATCCCTTTAGCTCAACTGAGAACCAAAACTAATTAAATAAATCTAAAAACTAAATGTTAATTATTGAACTTAATTGAGAAAATCGTACCTAGTTATGATTTTTTTGACTCGGAATGAACGAAGGTTTTCTTTTTTTCCCCCAGCAGGTCGTCCAAGATTCAAGTTTCCTCTCCCCCCACCCCCACCCCCAGGTAAATATGGTTGAAAAAAAAATCTTTTTTCTTTTTCTTGTTCTTTCAAGTTTTCTGTTTGATTCGAGCGGTTTTCGTATGAGCGGGAAACAATGTGGCAAATCCGTAGTCGTACTGTAGTCGCACCGTATCTTACCCTAATCGTAACTACGCGTTGTGACTGGATGAATTACTGGAAAGCAATGGAAAGCCATTTCAATGTTACGGCATGTAGTGCCGTGTATACGTGCTGTAAGTCAGTACTTTATGTTGCCCACTCATATCAAAACCGCTCTACGGCATGTCGTACCATGCATGTACGTGCTGTAAGTCAGTACTGTATGTTGCCCACTCATATCAAAACCGCTCTACGGCATGTCGTACCGTGTACGTGCTGTAAATCAGTACTGTATGCTTTCCACTCATACGAACTGCTCTATTCAATAATTCGGAATGATAAGTAACTTGAACACTTTTTAAATTCAAAAGGTGTACTTCAATGACGTTTCGGACGCTAGTCTTTGGTCGGAGTAAACGGGTATCGACAAATTTTGCAAAAAAGTAAATAAATGCTTCTACATACACTGAGTTAACTTGCTACTTTTCTTTTGTATATAATCGTGTGATTGACGGCAATACTTTCTTGATATATATTTGACGATGAAATGCGTAAGATATTTCATTTGATATTAGGATAGCTGGTTAAAACCCACCGCATTCTAGAGGGTTTGCTTTTTTATTTCCTAAAAATCCATGAATCCAAGACCTTAGTATATCTGTTATCTCTTGCCTTACTGGACCGTTTTTACACCTATTTCAAAAAAGGTTGTCGCAGCTGAAAGCAACAAGCAACAACACAAGAGGACGAGAAACATCTGTATTTTACTCCTTATTTATCATTTAACCGCGACTATTTTAGTCGTTGCAACTGTTTCCGTCGATTCTTTAAGCGTTTCGAATTTTCAGCCAATTAAAGCATTGTTTGCAGGTGGTCTTGGCTTGTTGCTTGTTGCTTTCGTCTGCGACAACTTTTATTGAAATAGGTGAATAGATAATAAGAACGAGCTAAGATACTTATTCACCCGCCTCAAAATTCACTTAACGCCGGTTCTCGAAATGTCAAACTCTATGATTGATTTTAGCTGCTAAATAAACATCTAATCCTCTTACTCATACTCAATTATATTTTTACAACTATCCCTCCCCACACACGGCTCTTCCGTGAGGCTCGCTCCACACGCTTTATCACTACATTTGCTATTTCCAACACACAACATTCAATTCACCTATCGATCTTTTTGGAGGGAGCAAAACCGGAGAAAACCCTCGTGGCAAGGGAGAGAACAGCACATACGCGGACAAACTCAACTCGCGTATTCGAACTATATAACGGTGAGAGACAGCGGTAGCAGCGAATGCCAAACGATAATCGAATGTCAAATTTTTTATGAAATTCTGAGTAAACTATTTGGTAGCTTGATTGTGATTGCAATCACTTTTCAGGGTGTCTGCATCGCGGCTCATTCTACGAAGTGGGAGAGACATTTTCAGACAAGTGGTGTAGAGAATCCTGTGTGTGTAAAGATATGGGGGTCACTGTCTGCAGACCCATCTGTCCCATGGAATGGGTACAATGTGGTGAAGGCTTACAGGAAGAGATCTACCAGGAACCCGTGTTGGGTGGAATGTGTTCTTGTCCTCGACATGTGTGTGTCGAGAAATGAAAGGTATCTAGTACAGAGATGGAATCTTTCTGCCAATCACCGCTCTCCATACATCGGTTCACTGGTCAAACACAAAGCATTCAGTCGAGGTGGCAAGGTTCAAATTGGAATAATCCTTTGAAACTACCTTACAGCCTCGATTGAATGCTTTGTGTTTGACCAGTGAACCGATGTATGGAAAATAGTGAATTATTTAAATTTAAAGCTCTCAGTTTCGATTGAATGTTTTGTGTTTGAGTAGTGAACCGATGTATGAAAAGTGGTGAATTTACTCCCTCCCACCCCACCCTCCAAAAAAGGTATTGGAGTTACCTACAATACTTCTCTTCCCACCAACAATTTACGGAAAAAGTGCGCGTGACGAATACCCTATAGGAATAGGTGCGTGACACACAACAGATGGACAAAGCGTACAAGAGAATGCGTGACATATAAAAGATGAAGCTGAAACCCAATCCTTCAAATCCAATTTTTTATCGATACCCTGAAACAGCCTCTTGGCTGATCAAAGTCAGAGCACGACTAACTTACAGATCAAATTGGAATTTAGCGTGTTAGGTTTTGGGGAGGGAGGGAGGAAAGCCGGAGAACCCAGAGAAAAACCTTCCTTCGAATCAAGGGAGAGACCTAACAATCTCTACTCACATGTGATGCTGAGTCTGAGGATTGAACCCGAGACCTCAGAGGTGAGAGGCAAATGCACTACTACACTACCACTACGCCACCCTTGATTCCCTAAACAACGCGCCAAAGTGAAGCAAAACCTCTCCCTCTTAATTTTTCCCATCTAGAGCAGGAAACCCCTGTCACATGAAGGATAGATAGAACTGTCAATTGGGATCACTAGTGTTGTTCAAAAACCTCAGATCTCTATCATATCGTTGCACATAAATATTAAAGAAGGAATCTTATCACCAAGCTAATGGCGATCCCATTAGTAATGACGGAAATTGCCAAATCAATCCTTTCCAAACCATTTACTTGATCTTTAGGAAATGCAACATGCAACATACTTCAGTTTAGTCGATTATAGTTGGATACAAAATTTACGTAAAATTATACGAAAATATATATTCATGGGTTGATTGGAATCACGCCATTCACAAAGGAACTTTAGAAAATAACTGTTATAAATCTCGCGTTCTGATTGGTTAGGAGTGCGTGCGTTATCAGAGCACACAGCACGAGTGCGCACTTTCTTTTTTTTTCATTGGTATCCAAAATAACGGCTACTCTAATTTGTATTTTATAAAAGAAATAAAAAACTTGCTTGTTGTGCTGTGTGCAGTCATGACGCACTTGGGGATTGGCAGAACAGTCGAGAACTGTTAAGAAACACTCCGCAACGCGTCATGCTTCTTCTAACACTTCTCTCGTGTTCTGCCATACCCTACGTGCTTTATAACAGCACACAGCACACGCGCGCGTTTTCTATTTCTTTAAAATTTACTCTAAAAGCCATAACAAAAAGTATCGTTTGTATTTTCAGGTTTTACCAACAACAGCACCGGTGATATTCTTGTTTGATGTATAATAAAGCCTTCAATTAAACCCCAAGTTGTTTGTGATACATGACTTTATAACTCACCTATTTCGCTTGCTTCATTCTCATCATGGTCTGTCACATGTTGTACGATATAGTCAGTAAATCTTAAATCTGCTGTTGAAAGTGACAGAGCATCTTGTAAATCTTGCTCGTAAATCTCTATAATACCAGTTTCAAGCTATAGAAAGAAAACAAAATCAAATCGTCAAAATTTTGGTCAGAATCCATTGTAATATCTGTAAGAAAAGAGGTCCCATTCGACAGGCCTCTTTCACTTGTTTTAACAACAGGGTTCCCACTCATCTGGAAAATTCCTAAAATTTCCTGACTTTTCCCTGACTAAAAACATTTTCCACTGGCCACACTGTACACTTGTTATTTTACGAAAAATTATAATTATATGGTAGTTTGACCAAAGTTAACCCAATTAAGAATTCCGAATTTACATGTGAAACGATTTTGTGAAGGCTGACAGAAATTCCCTTACTTTTCACATGACTTTTCACTAACAAGTTTTTTGGTAAATTGCAAAAATTCACTGACCAAAATCAAAATTTCCTGACAATTCCCTGACCTTGAAAAAAAATTCAAAATTCACTGACTCTTCCCTGACCATGGGAACCCTGAACAACCTTTTCTCGGTGAGGGGAAAGGGGAGCGGGAGGGGGAGAGGAAAAAACTGTGTTGAAAATTGAGGATTTTGGTTTTCAGAACCGAGGTATTCATAATTAGTTACTTGGACTCAAATTTAACAATATTTATTACATGTATGGATCAAGGAACTCCCTACAATACTCACATCAACCATGACATCACATATTTGTCTCTGTTGTCGGTATAAGGCATTGGACACTCCAACAACAAAGCTTTCAACCTTAGGATCCTTTAGAACATCCATTTGTTGCAACGACAAATATGGATGGAAAACAGAGTTCTAAAAGAAATATCAAATGGACTCAACGTTAGCAAGCAATGTTTAAACATCAATGCACCGTTCTGATGTTGAACTTTTGCTGCGTCAATTATAATTGCTTTTGTGGTCGAACGTTATTTTGCCTTGAAACTAGTACAAGTATGTAGACGAAACTTAACACATGTTCTCTCCTGGTGCTAAGCAAAAGAGCTGATGTCTTATATGGTAGTTCTTGGCATTTTCTTAGCCGCTGGCCTAAAAGGCAATAGACCTCTTTACGTTCGTATGCAAATTGTCCATTTCAGACCACATGCCATTACCTTGAGAATTATTCCTTTATTAAAATATCTACACATGAAAGAATCAACTCCCAAGAATGGCATCACATGGTCTGAAATGGGCACAACAAACAACGACGGTAAAGAGATCTATTAGATTCAACATGGCAAAAGCTAGACGTCTGAACTGGGCCTGAAATAAAAGATGATCTCACCTTGGTAAACATAGCTAAAGGAAGTCCATACTGGTCTGTATTGAGTTGATTATCATTCAAATGTGCTGGGTATAAAGGATCCTATTACAAAATGACAGACACAGACAGTTAAACAACTAGGAAAACTTTATGTCCAAGCTGAAGAGGTCTCTATATTCTTTCATTGTTTAACGGTTGTGCAAGAGAAGACACTTGAATAAAGATACAACTGAAAAAAGAATCACATTCTCAAGAGAATGACACATGGTCAAAAAATAAGGAACTATAACACAAAGTATTTTTTTTCTTGTCATTGTCATTGTTGTTGTTGTTCATTTTATGCAAGAATGTGGCTTTGTAGTTTTTGGAAACGAATTATGAATTCATGATTTATTCAATGAAATCGTGAAATTAACCTGGAAAGGATTAGAGTATAATTTTGATATATATTAGAATATAATAAGGAAACTCAGAATATAATTTTTCCCAAATCACAAGATTAACATGTCACAAAAATTTCATGTAATAAGGTACTTAGGGTAGAGCAAAGACACATTATTTAGAAGATAATTCCTTCCAAAAGGGGTGGCTGGCAGAGTTGCTTCAGGACTCCACTAAGTCCATCCACCCATGATAATGCACTATTTTGTAAATGACTATTTTCTTGATGTGTGGGCTATGTGTAAAATAGTAAATGAGTGAGTGCCCAATTCTCCTGAGCCAGGAGCTCATGTAGCAATAAAGAGTTCTAAGTTACATTCTTTACCCCTCAAACTATAAGTGAGTGCTTCTTATTATGGGTATTAAAAGCTAAAGCTACACAGAACAGAGAGAAGTCGAAACAGACATGGAGATCCTGAGGATCGAACCTTGAAGCTCTAGCTCCGAAGGCTGCATACTATTAACCAAGGGAGCTACGCCTGCTCCTACAGTACATTGTGAAAGTAAAGTAACAAAAAAAATTTATTCAGCTTACAGAATCATGATCTTGATAGCAGTAGTTACTTTGTTCTGTTAATGCAGCTTGACCTAGACCATTCTCTAGAACCCCTGGAGACAATAACAAACAATAGTCTGGTGATTGGTGTTAAATAATCATTATTATAATAATATAATATAGGTTGGAAACCATGCAAAATTCATTTCAACATGATTTGATTTTTTCTACAATGTAGGTCTTATACAGTAAAAAGCCTGCGTTGCACCCCTTTGTTGTAGAATGTTGAGGTGGACTGCTAAGCAAACCTATGGAGAAGGCCACTACACAGGCTGTCTTATAAATTGCCAACATTATACTCACTTGGTAACAGAGAAACCAATGACATGACTTGAGAACAGACATTCATAACATGATAACCATAAAATATTACCTATACAAGAAAAAAAAAAAAGAAAAGTCAGGGAAAATGATTGAAGTTTGATTGGGCGAGAGGAGGTAGCCTCACTGTTTTTTGGGAAGGAACTGAGCTACTGTACCCTTACTACAAACAAGCCTTGTTTCTGCAAATATGAAATACTGGAGGAAAGGAAACTAATTAAAAGTACTCACATCCCATCCCCTCAAAAGTCACTGGAAATAGGAAAATGTCAAATAAAAATAAGGATAAAAACTTACTTTCTTTTCAAGAAGGAGAAGTTTAAAAAGCATTAAAACCTGCAGAAGAAATATTGAAACCTTTATTATGGGTATCCTAAGCATTTATTTTAACATAAAGTTCTTGTGAGGGATGGGATAGGACAGGGTAGGGAAGGATAGTATTGGATGGGATACACTGTACGGTAGGATAGGATGGGATGGGATAGAGTAGGTATTAAAGGACTGTAGTATTAGATGGTATTAGATGGGATAGGGTAGGATAGGATGGGATGGGATGGAATAGGTATTAAAGGACTTTAGTATTAGATGGTATTGGATGGGATAGGATAGCGTATGTTAGGAAAAGGAAGGATGGGATGGAATGGAATATAAACTTGACAGAAAACAGCAACAATGGAAAATAACAGATTGGAAACAGGGTCTAACAAATCCCTGAACTCCTAAGAAGTTGGTTTTAGCAATTTAATTTAATTTACGAGAAAGAGAACATTAAATTTAAAAAATAGTAACTTACTCTTTGCCTAAATTGAATGATGAGTTGTAAAGGAGATAAACCTAAAACAAATGCAAAGTGGGCATTCTAGTTCAGATCAACCAGAGGGAATGAATTGTGCAGTTTATGGTGAATCCTAAAATGATTTGATATCTTGATTTCTAAAGACATTAGGATTTTAGGCTTTTTCTTCATCAAGCTTACATCAAAATTTGCAACTGAAACTTTCTAGAGTAAAAATATCTAAAAATATGTTTTAATATTTGCACACCTACCCACATGAAGTAGTACATCAGTCATTTCAGGTGATAATGATGAATTTAAATTTTTGTACAAATCCTGTTGAGAGAAGCAAAATGATAAAGTACATTATGGAATAATTGTCAAGTTTTAGTCAGGAAAGTAGGGAAGGATTACTAGGCTTCTGGAACCAAACCTTTGGCATTAGACTACAGTATGGCCTTTTCAATAGAAAACCATGTAGATTCCCCTAAATGACTGGCCAATTCTTATGAATATGTTTGTGGTTTACATGTGGTTACAAAATTAATAATGTAATCAATAAATGTCGCTTACTTTTAAAATATTAACTTGGGAGAAATCTCTCTCTTCAAAATATACTTTAGTTGCTACTTCTAGTTTGGCCTGAATGTAACCATATAGTGGCTGGAAGCAAATGACAAACAAATATTTTTTTGAAATTATTTTCATAAAACTATATAATTATAAATACAAATTATGTTAAATTCAAATATAAAAATAGTGAGCACAGTTAGTGTGATTTATCATGTGTGTAACTTTAGATTTTTTAATGTGGGAATCAAGGGTGGCATACGTAGCAGTAGTGAACTTGCCTCTCATGATCACCTCTGGTCTCAGGTTTGATTCCTGGACTGGACATAACATGTAAGGGGACAATATTAGATCTCTCCCTTGATTCAAGAGTTTTAATTTGTCTGGCTTCTCCAGTTTTCCTCCCTCTGCAAAAACCCAAAACCTAGGCTTTCATATTTATTATTGTATGGGGGGGTCACGTTATTTTTGGAAGCTAATTATGGGGGGGGGGGGGGGGGGGGAGGTTACTAATTGTATGCAGCTTTATAGGGGGTTAAGTAATAAACTGAATAAAATATGGGGTTAAAATATTTTTGCCAACCAGGGAGGGGGGGGGGGGGGGTAGGGTTGGCTAAGATTTGGAAAAGACAATGGGATAACTGTGACTTTCTAAAAACCCTTAACCCTTCCCTCTCTGTTGTCCCTGTCAGAGGAATCCATGCCCATATATCCTCATCAGACATACCACACTGTGGACAATATATATACAGTATCTCATACTTACAAACTTAGATATAACACAGACACTTTTTTGGACAGTTTGTCTTGTGATGTCTTCTGTCTTGTTCTTTAATTCCTATAAGAATAGCTAAATGTTTATCATGGGTTCAAATCAAAAATAAACTGTATTTTGTTCATCCTTAACTATATCCCATTCATGGGGCTATCCTCCAAATGAATGTACTCTTGAACTAATTTTTTTATTTTATTAGTGAATCAACTAATAATTACCTACAAACAACCTACCAACATCCCACCAACAACCTACCATCACCCTTAGCTGATGCCCGACCGATACCAATTTGGGGGTCATATTGTTTACCATTACCAATAATAATAATGTGAATATTCCATACCTTTGTTGCGATTTTTCTGCAGCAAGAGACACAAAACAAGGTGTTTTGTTTACTACTGTTGTGCTTTTTTGTAAGGCTTGGTAAATGGAAGTATGTTGTTTCTAGAAATAAAATAATATGAAATAGTTGGTATAATAATAAATTACTGCCATTATCATCATCATCACCATGACTGTCATTAGCATTATTACCATTATCATCACTATTATCATCACCACCATTAATTACTATCATCACCATTGATTATCATCACCACCACCAACAACACCATCATCATCATCACTGTCATTGTCATTATCACCATTACCATCACTATCATCATTACCACCACCATCATCACCACCACCACCACCACCACCGTCATCATTATCATCATCATCACCACAACTATTATCACCACCACCATCATCACCATTACTATTATCATCGCCATCATTATTCAAGCATCAGCATCAGAATCATCTTTGTAAAGCCAAAAAGTTACCACAGTTATACTTTATTTTAGCAAGGCATATCAACAGGCAGAGTAGTAATATACTCATACATACTATCACTAGGGCTAAGTAAAATGTATACAGAATCTTCTTCAATTGCATTCAACTTTAACATAGATTTTATCTGACACTTCAACCTCAAAATTTTTAGGTTATGTTTTAACATTAGCACCATGTTGTATCAGATATACAACACGAGCAGGAGGGGAGTGATTGTAAATCTGATTGATACAACAGGGACACAAATGTTTTTAACTACTAATTCAATGTTTTCCTTTTCTATTAAAATTTTAAAGAATTAGGTTTTGCTGAGAATAATTCAAGCAAAGTTTATGCAAATGAACAGGATTTTGTAACAGATATATACAAAAGTCTTCATTGTTATGACTTCTATTGTGTTCTCCATGAATTATTAATGAGTTTCAAAGAATAGAAATTATATCCCTGCACATTTGATAAGTAATAAACAATATTTGCCTCAGCTGATCTGTAAGGGTGTTACGTTACAATGGTTTCCCATAGTGAATGTCCAAACATATTGGCGCAACCATACAGATTATAGGCTGCTCATATTAAACATATATATATTAAAGAAGTGCAACCTGAATCATGGTTGTGTGCTCCATCTGGCATAGCCATAAAAGGTAATGTTTTCCATTCTACCGGTATCTTGCTACTTTTGTTATCTTCTCCTTGGATTAGAGGTGGAAATGAATACTCAACCTAAACCAACAATAATATATCCATGTAATAAGCTTACAGTACTTTAGTATCAAGAAAGAGAAAATTTTCCCTATCAGAAAACAGAATAGAGACTTACATCCTTATGGAAAAAAATTAGAAAGTTATAAGCTTAAGATTAAACTTACATAAACTAAATTCTCACGAAAAAGGGGTTGAAAGAATCGGGAGGCAAGATATTTTGATGTTCGAATTTTTAAAATACAATTTAATAATCAAATATATGTTTTTACCTCTGATCCCCTTTGATGGTGAAAACCAACTACAACCACGTGTAAGACAGGTCTTTTGGCGTCCTCGTCAGCCATGAATCTCAGTTAAATGGGAAACTAAACCTGTAAAGAGAGGAGAGATTTACGTGGCCTTTACATGTTTGCAGGTCTACCGACCGCCATCTTGGAAGCGACAAAAATCGGGAAACTGGGACGAGATGTTAACGATGGCGGGAAATATTTACCTACAGGAAGCCCAATATTGAAAATGCCAACACGCCCGCTTTTTCTATATTTCACACTTCTAGAGTTTAAAAAATTCATTTGTGCTTTATGAAAAAATTATCGTTAGCTAACCACCCCTGGAACAGCCGCTGTAATCAACATTCAATTTAATTTACCTCTGATAATTTTAAGGTGTCAGTTGACCTACTTTTAAACCTCCAATTTAAAAATCTAAAGAACAGGGTGGAAAAGGGTTTTTTTGTCATCCCTGATTCAGTCTAATTAAATAATTCCGTGATCTGTGAATATCGGCCCCTTCATGAGTTTGCTAATTTCGAAGACCGGAATTCGTGATCATTGCAGCGGCCATTTACGTGAAATATTGTATTACTCCCTGAATCCTTGTATCAAGGTTATTCATCAAGTGCATTTTCGTGATTCGTGAATTTATGAAAAAAATTGCTCGTGGTCGATACCCCCTTCACCCCCGGGGGAGGGGAGGGCGTACTCCCTATAGTGTACTATACTTGAGGAAGCTCCACCCTAAAGGGGCACCTTTTTCAGGTAGGAGGTATAGAATAGGGTTGGGAATTTGTGAGTTATGGTATTGAAAATAATTGGGAATCGAATTCGCGAGTTTAGGTAACGAAAAGGGTAGGGGTTCACAATGCCAGCATAAAAAGGCACCTTCAAACGTTAAAAACCCTAAAATTTTGCATGCGACTCCATTTTTTGCCCAAAAGATTAAATTTAGAAAACAGTTAAAGTTGATTTTTGCCAAGGGAGGAAAACAATACAAAGCGGGCTCAGAACACACACACAAAAAAATAAATAAAGGAAAATAAACAACTCATGATCAGTCTACTCATATAAGATGGCAGGGCCAGGAATCAAACCTACTGTGATGAAAGGTGGTGCATTAGCAGCACACAACAACTGCATTTCCCATCAGGGGTTTCGTCGCGAGGGCCCCCCTCCACGAATGTTTCACTAAGAAACCGTAAACTTTGAATTTCTTTTTTTTTTCTTTTTTGTGAAAGAGAAGTCTTTATAATAGTACATTGCTCCCTCGCTACGCCCCTGTTTCCCATGTTGCAATATTGCAAAAATATCTAACAAACATGCAAGAGTGATTTAGCCCCCTTTGCCCACAGTCAGTACTCTGCTTCGTGGTTTCTGATTTTTTCCCCCACATTTCATACGAGTTGACTTTTATGAAAATTTAATTATTAAGCTAATGTTTGGGATATATCTTTACAGTATGATAAAAGACAACCAGACTATCAGTATTTATCCCACTCTCGAAAATGCAGCCAATCAGAATGCAGGAAAGCTGTTGTACATTCGGCAGTATTCCGCCATTCCTTCCCATCATTATGTATATGAATGTGTGGGCAGGACCCCATTACCCGGAGCGTGCAACTGGTACCCGTATTTCGAGTTATCGTTTTCTCAAGCTGGTTGTTTTTAGACTCATAATATATTTCCCGCGTAAAATTAAGTGCCACAACAAAAGATTTCAAGTTATACCATAGAACGAAGCTAACAAAGAATACAATAGGTTTCTATTCCATTATGCACACTGTGTTCTCTACAAAACTATGCCCATACTCGAGCTTCGTTGATTGGCTACAAGGCGGCATTCATTTTCGGGAAAGTCATTCTAAAAATAGACGGTCTGGGAAAACGATAACTCCAAAAAGCTAGATACGCGAGTTGTATACTCCGGGTAATGGGCTTCTGGTGTGGGATAAAATAGTTAAATGTATGCCAAATTGTTTTTGTAACAAACCACGGAATATCCCACTTGTGTCTTCTTACAGTATATACTCACTTGCTTGAAGGCTCTTGTTTATACTAGAAAATAATACTAGAAGTGACAAGTGGGATATCAAATGGTATGCCACCCAAAATCATGTAAAAGAAATATATGAGCGAAAAAAACTTGCTTGCTGTGCTCAGTTATAAAGCACTTGGGGATTGTCAGAACATTTGAGAAGTGTTGAGAAGCACTCCGCTACACCCTGTGCTTCTCCTAACACTTTTCTCATGTTCTGCAATGAATCCCCTCATGCATGCTTTATAACTGCACACAGCATGGATGTGCATTTTCTATTTCTTCAATAAACAAGATAACTAGTTTTCTGCAAGAAATACCAAGTCAAAGCAATTATGGTTAAGCTATTAGTGCGATCCTCCATATTGTGAACTCGGGAGTTGTGAGTTGCTCATTGGAATTTGGTTTTTCACTGCCGCTGGTCAAAAATATAAAAGGTACTGACTGATTAGTTTTGATTGACGGCGGTGAAAAACCAATTTCACATCAAGCTGTTGGAATGTCTGATTTCGCAGAATATGCAGAATCGCAGTAAGCTACAAAGTAGGCAATGAATAGCTAGGGGAGTGGCACGCTTCTAAAATCTTAAGTGCATCCTAAAGGGAACTACCCTAGTCTCCTATGCAACTGCCAGTAGGGTGATCTCAGATAGAACGTAGAGATGACCCTAGCAGCTGCTGCATAGGAGACTAGAATTACCCTGGTATATAGTAAATATACACATATTGGTAATCATGAAAGTTAACTATAATTTTGTACATATAGTTATACAGATTGTGCTTTGCATCACAAGCAACAATCTCATACAAAATAAAACGTGCCATCTACTATTCTAGAGGAGTATCTTATGACATTCTATGCATTTTACCAGCCAAATGAGCTACATATGCCAGAAAATGTCAAAGACCAACATTCCTGAGGGGGGATAGGGGGGATAGGGGGAAGGTGGCACTTTGTTTTTGCAGAAGATTGTAGGTCATGAAGTAAGTCTCATTAGCTAGGCTTATATATGAGAAAAATTGTTTTTTTATCATCTTCCATTGGTAGTAAATAACCATTTATCCCTAGGCCTACTGTAGGGTCACCAAACATATCCAATCTCTTTTTATACATCTTGTAATGTTAATTCATGCATCACTTTCTTCACCAGCTGTGTTTTCTTCTTCTTCACTGGGTTTACGGGTTAAAGTTTTTGCATCTTCTATGGGTACAATTAAGTTTTCTTTTGCCATGAGGTCATATTTTAGGACAAATGCTGTGAATCTCGAACACAGATGAGTCTCATTCTGCAAGAAAAAAATCTCTTTATATAAGTGTCTAGTTGTTCTAGTGCTTTTACACTAATTGACTAATTGGGGACCCTTTTTACTCACACACACTACCACTACATTCAATATTCTATTCACACAAAGCTAGCTCACAGTCATGTTGATTTTTACAGAGGGAGGAAACTAGACAAAACCCATGTAGCATAGCAGAGAACGACACATCCAACAAACTCAATTCACATTTGGAGTCTGCAGGGCTCAAACCAGTGACCCAAACCTTTGGAACCACAGTGGTGAAAGATGATGCATTAGCAGCGTACACCACCCATGCATGCTACCCATAAAGAATAAATGTACCAGATATCAAATACTGTATCAAACAAAGTATTTATTACGGCATAAGCGTAAAAGAGAAAATATCTTATCTTACCTCAAATTCATCATATAGTGTTTTGTGGTGAAAAAATGCATGAGAAAAAATCCTGTAAACTCTACGGCAAACAGAACCAAGTTTAGCCACTGATGACTCTTTTATGCTAACTCTACTTGGAAAGTATTTATTGCTGTTTAAAAGAGATGCAGCACCATCAAGAGTATGTCTTGTGTAGTCAATAGCTGGGCACTGTTGATTGAGAAAGAAGAAAATAATATTGAATACATGTACTAACCAAATGAACATGATTTTATTGCTGATCTGGTTTACAAGTGACCTGTCACTGTTAAAGCATGGTTCGTGAACACAGTGTTGTAATCATAGTCATAATCAGAGTGAGGTGTGTGAACCTCTAAATCATAATCATAGTCATTCATAATCATAACGGCCGTTATAAAGAATGGAAATTTTTCTTCCCATACCAACCTCTTTAGGTGTTTTGTGGGCAGCACACAAGAATATCCACTGTTCTGTTGCTGTCATTTGAGTACAAGTTGCTGGGGTGCATTCATTCTGAAATAAGATTAAAGGGATATTTTCTATAATAAAAATACAACCTTATAATGTCTCCTCTATCTTGCACTGTATGTCCCAAGCTGTAGTGTGTGGTGACCATAGGAGAGTCAGTTGACCAACATGTCATGCTGCAACACTACAAAGGTTTTCCCCATAACTTGGATCAAATCATTCAATCGCAACATGCAGTTATGATTATGACAGGGGTGTAGAAAGGTGTCAACTATAGGGGGCAATGTACTATTTTCTGGCCAATAAACACACATATACATGTGCATTTCATCTTTAGAGTTTCCTGCCATATCTACAGGAATCCCAAACAAGAATGAATGAAATTTCAGGGCAGCCTGAGATGCAAGGTGCAAAATAGTAATATATACTCATATCCAAATTTTTAAATAAAATTTATTTTAAATAAAATTTAATAAGAAATTAGACTTAACTTTTATGTAAAAGAAAAAAAGAAAAGTTTACAGCTTCTTGGTCTAACTAAACCACACTCAAGCTACAGTTATAAAAGTATCAATGAATAGGCCTTTTGCAACAAACAGTCACGTGACTGTTACTGGATGGCAAAAAAATTCGGACTTCCTTTATTTCAAAAACTTTTGCAGGATTACCAATGTCATATCCAAGACATTTTCCAAAATGATATTTTTCTCTAATAAGATTTCAAGATACAAATCAATTTGAAGTTTGTTTGCCATCTAGCAGAGCCTTCCCCAAGGGTTGAATTGATTCGTTATCAAAGTTATATATCAGCATGTGACTGTTTGTTGCAAATGGCCTATTTGTAATATTCTTCCCTGTCACATGAAAACTGTAGCTGATAATACTTAATATAATAATTATATAAAATCATTCTACCTGCAATTTAACAGCTAATCCATTGAGCTCCATACAAAATTGTCTGAAATCAACAAATGCCTTTTAGCAAAATTACATATTGCCTGATTACTCTACATATCATTTCTTGTCTCATGTGGATCATCCGGCCTGAATCACAAGCATCACCATTTAACCACCTTTTGGAGCAGATAATGAGATTCAAAGACTACCATCAGCTCATTGAAATCCAATTGTAGAAAGAGCACTAGCATAGTCCAAAGCCTTATTATCAAGCCTAATACAGGTTTGATTACCAATTACGTCAAAAAACAAAACAAAACGAACAACTTAGCCAGTTCTTATAAAACAAATGTTGACAAAGAGTACCAACCTTAGATGCTCATACTTCCAGACTCCTTCATCTTGACCTTCGGGTGGCTCCAAGATGCCATTAAGATTAGTGTAGTCAGCACGGATCTGTTGTTGAATGTACTATGGATGGAAGATGGAGAAATAAAAGATTGAGCAATATTAGCACAATAAATGCTGGCACTAATATATCTGAAAAGCAAAATGAAATTCTTTCTGAATTGACTTGGGAAAAATGAAGACAAATTTAAGTTCCAAAATGACATGGTTCTTGTACCAAAATAAAATAATATGTCTTTGATTCTTTCCAGTCTCAATGTAATAAATTTAAACACAGCTATTTACAAAGTGCCAGGGGTCTGGTGCATGCACGAACCGACCAATCACAGCGCGCTTTGATGCTTGGCCAAGTGGCCCTAGCTCCAAGTCTTTTCCTACTACAAAAACATGCATTTCCAAGAATTTAGAGACAAAAAGTTGAAGTATATGTGATGTATAAAAAATAGAAAAAAATCTTTGCCATCTATCTCCTCCAATTCCATGAGATACATGACTTTCAAGACTTGAAAGAGGGATGCTCAAATTACAACAACAATCCTTTTCGTGCTCAGTTTTTCGTACAGCTGGTGTTGGGTACAAATACCCTCTTTAATTGCTGTAACTGGTACTTCTGGAAACAATAGTTCTTGTTCAATTCTCCCACTAGCTTACCAATCAAACACTGCAGACAGGAAAGTGATACTAACTTGCCATTTCCCTTATAGAACTAGCCATGAAGTGCTTTATCTATTTATTTATTCTCTTACCTGTTGGACAGCTAGTGTACTGTCCATTTCTTCAAATGGCTCATCTGGCCACTTGTACATGTCCTGTAATGGTTCAAATGAATAAAAATAAGTATCAAAGACAAAACAGTAATGATGCAGTACCTAGTTCAGGTTCATTAAAAAATTTTTGATGATATGTCTTCAAAAGTTTTTTTTTTCACCAGGCAATTGATCTCTGGTTGGTTTATGAAGGACAATTAAAGTTTGTCCATCACATGAATGGATCATTGTTATATTATGCCGCAAAATTATTAACTGTACTTTTATCTTTTGTACACAAAAATACTCAGAAAGGTACACCATCCTTGTAGCTATGCCTTAATCAATCAACAGTGAAATTAAATCATAAATGGCAGTTTATGAAGGTTAGCCAGGTGTCCAGTGCATGCACGAACTAATCAATCACAGCGTTCTTCGATGCTTAGCCAAGCCGCCCTAGCTCCAAGTCTCTTCCAAAAAGAAAAACTCAGGTTTTCCAAAAATTTAGAGAAAAAAATTGAAGTACATGTATATATACATACTGTACGTGATGTATGAAAAAGCAAAGCAATTTAAATCTTTGCCATCCATCTACTTGTAAATCCTCAAGATATACCTATGACAAGGGCCGCTTGTATTACAACAACAATTCTTTTTCCTCTTAGTCTTTTGTACAGCTGGAGGTGATAGAATGTTGACCAAATTTGATCAATCAGTGCAGTACTTTATACTCCGGAAGACAGCACTATTTGTATTTAACATCTTCGAAAAAAAGATATTGTGATTGTGGCTAGATACACAGAGTTGTATATCAAGTTTTCAATTCCTTTATCGTTTTTTAAAATCTATTTTGGTCTTCTAGCTCTCAAGTACGTGGGAATGTCGCATAATCAAAAATGTACAGAGGAAAATGGGCTTTTGTTAAATTGATAAACAATCAAATCAAAGGCTATATTGTAAAACCAAGTTACGAATTATTTATCAGCAATCAAACTTCAAGTAAAATATATTGTCTTCCTAACTTAACAAATCCCTGGAAAGTATTTTTAAGGCTCCAAACTCCATAAAACAAAACGTTCAAGACCAATATAAATATTTTGACAGTAAGCTTATAATCAACATAATTTTAAGATTGAGTCGAAATACCACAAAGCTAACACACATAATTTCGAAGTTTTTCATCCTTTTATTCCACAGAATGTCTCTAAAGACCTTAACGAAAGTCTTATTAATAAAAGAATGAGGAATAACTCACTTTTGTCTTGGTTCCTGGCCGGTTTCTTCGGGTAATCGTGTGCTGCATAACTACATCAGCCGACGCCATTTTGAATCCTTTACGCGATACTAGTTACCAGCGGCCGAACCATGGTTATGATATGGTAATTAGATTTAGGTCGAAAATGATTTTACGATGGAAGAGAATATCTTATTTATTTTCTGGTGTTTGCTCGATTAGATTGAGTTTCTCCAGAAAACTGCACCTTAGGGGTGGGTAGTCAATCTTATGGATTTATCTGTTGGTATATATTGTGATATTTATTGCGATTGTTTTGTTGTTGTTGTAGATGGACCAAACTATGGCAATGAAGGTCCATTGTCTGGAATTAGAATCCTAGATCTTACAAGGTATTTATAGTGAAATTATGGAATTAATGGCATTTATCATTGGTTTTCTGATATAGAAATCCCTCTGTACATGGGGTGCTTATGGGATCAGAAAAAGTGGTGGCAAAATTGGAAATACATGTGGGAGTGAAGAGGAGAGGAAAATGGGAGAAATAAAAGAAAGAATAGGATAGGAATAGGGAGTCAGGAGAGAGAGAGGATTTCGAGGAAAAAGAATGGGAGGGTTCTTATTCTTTGCCTCTTACTTAAATATCTGTGGTCCTTATAATAAATAATGCTAACAAAAAAACCTAGTTCATATAAATATGGAGTTGATGCGACAGTGTGCAAAGTTGTTTTTGAAAAGTGTCCGTTCAGTAGTTTTCCTTTCTTATACCTACAGAGTTTTGGCTGGTCCATTTGCTTCTATGCTTCTTGCTGATCTTGGGGCTGAAGTTTTTAAAATAGAAAAACCAGGTAATATAAGCAGTTAAACAATCATCTGCATGATCACAGATACTGTTATGATTCACTTTTATTCATCAATTAATCAAGAGGAAATTGATAGCTATTGAAATAATATACATGAAAGAGAAATATGCTTGCAGTAATTAGCATAAGTAGAATCTTGCAATACTGTACTTGTCTTTTCAGGAACTGGAGATGATACAAGATCCTGGGGCCCTCCATTTATAGGCTCGGAAAGTACTTATTTTTTATCAGTTAACAGAAACAAAAAGGTACTGCTTGCTGATAGACACGTATCTATGTGATATGATTTGGATGGGCAGCTAGTTAGTGTATTCAAAAAGTTCAGGATATATACCTAGCAAGAGCAATAGGTCTTTATAGTATTTATAAAACTTAGTGGGACAGTCAGTCTATATCACTAGTCATGCATTCTGGGATTGATACCTCAGTTGACAATCCCAGGATCCTGTACATGATCCTGAGTAGGATCCTGGTAAGATCCTGGCAGGATCCTGTGTAGGATTTGCACCAGGGTAGCAGCTCTGTATGATACTATATCTGTTATTCATTAGAAAAAAAAGAAAGTCAACAGTTGCATATTATTTTTCTTTTAGAGTTTAGCAGTTAATATCAAAGATCCAAAAGGAGCACAGTTGATACAAGAGGTAATCGTGCCATATGTTTGACTTTGAGAGCATCTTTAAGTTTTGGGCTCCCTGTGGTTATGTACCACAGGTAACCCACTAATATGCAAAATTAAACGGCTTCTTTTCTCTGTCTAAAGCTATCAAGAAAAAGTGATGTTGTAATTGAAAATTACCTACCAGGGAAGCTTGAAAAGCTAGGACTTGGTTACACCACTCTGAGCAAGCAGAACCCCTCTCTTATTTATTGCTCAATAACTGGTTATGGTCCGGGTGGTCCATATGACCAGCGACCAGGGTATGATGTCATTGTATCAGCTATTGGAGGACTGATGAGTATAACTGGTCCTGAGGTATGTGAGAAAATTGAAGCCCTTGAGAGGGATTTGATTTGTCATAATTTATTTCAAGCAGTCCAAATATGGGGAATTACAGATCTTGTATCCCTTGGGAATCGAGGGTGGCCTAGTATAGCAGTAGTAGCAGTAGTAGTGGAGTCTCGTCGGTTCAGTTTCTGGACTCTGCATCACAAGTGAGTAGAGTTTGCTAGGTCCCTGCCTTGATTTGAAGGTTTTCTCTGGGTTCTCCGGTTTTCCTCCCTCTGCAAAACCTAACAAGCTAAATTTATTCCAATTCAAACTGTGACGTTAGCCATGCCATGACAAGATCAGCCCAGAAGTTGTTTCAGGATTCGATAAGATTTTAAGTTTGAAGGAAAGAATTTCTTAAAAGCGTTTTTTAATGATCATTTAAAAAAAATTCCAGTAGAAAATTACACTGCTTATACTCCAATAGAGCAGTTTTCGTATAACTATGAAAAACTTACGGCACGGACCGCACCTTGCTGTGACCGTGTCAGTGCCGTGCCGTGTATTTTTAAAAACATTCGACATTCCATGCCGTTTCCGCGCTGCGCCGTAACTGTGCCTTGTGCCGTTGACTTTCCACACTCATACGAAATCTGCTCTATCATACTAGGATGGTGAACCATGTAAAACTGGAGTGGCTTTGACAGATTTGATTACGGGTCTCTATGCACATGGGGCAATAATGGCTGCCTTGATTGACAAGCAGAAAACTGGCAAAGGAAAAAAGATTGATTGTTCACTTCTGGCATCTCAAGTAAGACAAAGAGCTTTATGACATGATCAGGTCTCAATTATTTGGCAATGCATTCAGTTCACGATGTCTTAAACATGTTTAATATATGCAGGGAGCTATAACTAGAGGCTACTGTTTTATATTTAGTGCTTTGGCACTGACTGATCATGAAGGCACTCATTGAATGCACTCATAAAGTTATTCAATTCAAATGAGGTCTTCACAGGGACTGAAACAAGGAACTGACTACGGCCATCAGATGAAGTACCTTAAGTTTCAGAGATTCTCTCTCTTTTTAGTGATTTTTTGTTTCGTAGGCTTTATCTCAGTCCTTTACGATCCTTGGCCGGGCAGATCCATGCTACGGTATTCTATTTCTCCCCGGTACTGGTGCAAAATGCCTTATTGTAGTTTCTTTCATTTTACGTTTTCTTCACAGGTTGCTGTTTTGAGTCACGTGGCAACTAGTTTTCTAAATACAGGTTTCAAGACAGGACGTTATGGCACTGCACATCATAGCATTGTTCCCTACCAGGTATAAAAACTATAAAGTGAACTCTTTCAAAGATTTTGTTTTTTCTGAGGTTATAAGAGTCGAGGTAAATGATATCCTAACTTTTGTAGCTAATTTTCCAGAACAGAGTGTCATGTAAGGTGATATTTTCGGGAATAAGTTTGCGCTGAGATTAGATCAAAACGAAAACAATTCGAAGTCCTGTTCACGAGAAGATACCGTTTCCCATTCGTACAACACGAAGGGCACTGTTTTTACACTTCTTTCCTGTTTCCCCAGGCGTTCAAGACTTCAGATGGTCATGTGTTGATTGGTGCAGGGAACGACGGGCTTTTCAAGAAGCTCTGCAAGGTCAGTAAACAATTATTTCGAACTCTTGTGGTACTCCATTTTATGTTTACTTATCATTATTGGGATTGAGGTATTGTTGGACGTAATTTTGAAAATGTTGAATAGAAACAGAAATTTCCTTAAAAGAATCAATGGAATTTGATTAGCAATGATGAAAATTTCAGGTGTTGGAGATGCCAATTCTTGCAGATGATCCAGATTATAAAACCAATGGCAAGCGAGTGGAGAATCGCAAAGAGCTACTAACGATTCTGTCTGACCGGTATGTGCTTGATATTGAAGTGAAACGTGGAAATATTCCTAAGAGATCCGCATATCTAAAAAACTTTCGAGGAAATAAGAAAACCCAAGGACATCGCGAGAGTCCCTCTATTACTTATGGTCCCTTCTATAAGAACCATATATAGAGGATATTACATGGTCGCGCGGAGATACGAATTTTATCTTCGAGTGTCGATATTATCTCACGAGTGAGCGCAGCGAACGAGTGAGAGATAATATCAGCACGAGAAGATAAAATTCGTATCTCCAAGCAGCCATGTAATATTCTGTTTATTATATGAAATCTTCGGCAATGAAAAATAATGGAGAATTTGAGACTTGCTGAGCAAAAAGTCGAAATTTGACACCACCAGTGTTGATATAAATCGTATCCCCACTGGCCACTGGTGGGAGTGGGGATATCAATTTTATCATTTTGATGTCACTCAATATCACACTCTATTTCATATAATAAAGTCTTTTATTATATCCACTTTGAAATCACTAGCAAATCCTGTAATCTGATTGGCTCTCAGTAGATTGATTCAAGCACGAATCGCACTATTTTGAGTCCGAATCGCATCTTTTTGTCAGCCAATCACAATGCAACACTAGAAAAGGTAACCAATCAGATTACAGGATTGTATGTAATCAGCCAATCAGATTACAGCAAATAAGGAACATAAAATGTAGCTTTTCTCAAGTTTGACTGGAATTTTTTGTTACAAAAAGAAACAAAATACTGGCTATTTGTGAATAAATACTTTTGTATTTATCACAAATTTAGTGTCTATCTAGTATGATTTCAAAATGGATATAATAAAGTGATAATTGAACTTTGTGTCGTGCAATTTTGGTCTGATATCAAACTTGCGATTACAAATCACACTCCCGCTACGCGGTCGTGTGATTTTGTTATCGCGCGTTTGATATCAGACCAAATTGCACTCCACTTAGTTCAATTACCATTATATATCACTATGGTTCTTTCGATGGCTTATATTTATACTCCTATGAATTTGGCGGGAATTTTTCGCGCCAAAACCTGCACGCCTCTTCCTCCAGCTTTAGGACTCCAGGTGGCGCAACTTGTCTGTCGCTCAATCTGATGACTATAAAACATTTTGTTCTAACTCGTTATTTTAATTAAAGGTTCTCGAAAAAGACGACCAAAGATTGGCTACAATTGTTAGAGGACAGCGGTATTCCTTATGGTCCTATCAATGACGTTGAACAAGTTTTTGAGGACCCACAGGTGGGTGTATGTCTGAATGTACAATTACCAGGGGCTGCAGTTTTGATGGGGGAAGGCAATGAGGAGGAGGTTAAGGTAGCTGTTACGATACGTCTTGATTGTAGATTTAGTTTAAATACATAATAGAGATATACCTTTATGTATCAGTTCGTTGCTTCGTTTTCTTCGTGTAATTTACAGCTTCTCTTTCGTTCATCAGGTCAAGTACAAGAAAATAGTTCAAGAGCTGGAACACCCTACGATTGGACCACTGCAAGTTCCAGGTGAGTTTCTTTTTGACAGATTCTTTAGAGGAGTGTTGTACTGAGTGTAAAATGACACAGGACACAGCACATGGTTATCATTGGTTACCAGTCCGTACGTGCAAGATCACTGCTCATCCAATAGGCAATGTACATCAAAGCTCATAAAGCACTCTGGGAAAGTGAGTCCTGTAAAAATTGAACAGGGAAATTAAAGGAACTATCAGAAAAAAATACTATGATATTTTCATCTGTTTTATTTCTATAAAAAAAAGGAAAAATTGTCAGATAAATTTTTAGAGGAGCCAAAATCATCCTTTTGTTGAAGTATGAAATAAGCAGTATATATGTGTAGTAGTTTTTGTATATCTATGAAAAACTTACGGCACGGACGTCGCCTTGCTGTGACCGATTCAGTGCCGTGCCGTGTTTGAAAACATTCCGACATTCGGTGCCGTGTCCGCTCCGCACCGTAACCGTGCTGTGTGTCGTGACTTTTCAAACTCATACGAAATCTGATCTAATGTTTATCATTCTACCCTGTCAGGTCCAGCTGTGGAATATGATGGCAAAACATCGCTTGTCCCTGCGCGTTCACCTCCGTTACTAGGACAACACACTAGGGAAGTATTGCGTGACGTTCTTGGATATAATAACAGTCAAATCAAGGAGCTGGTTGATTCTGGTTCCATAGCAACACGTGACACAGCATCAAACGAATGAAGACAAAAACGTCAATTGCATGGTACATGATATGAACTTCCATCGATTGGCTCTGTCAATACAGCCAAGCTCCACGGCGGGCAAAAAGGCACAATAAATTGGCAATGTGGTACTAACTTTTCCATTTTAATTCGAAATTTCTTGAAACTTGGCTTATAAAAACGCAGGTTAATATTCTTCACAATTTTTAATTTTTCCAATGCTTAGATTTTTGGCGGGAAAATGAAGCCCAAGTTTGGCGCCAAAATTTCAATTTCATTCTATGACATTGGCGGCAAAATGATCGTATATTTCGAAAGACCTTGACAAGAGGATCTAAAAACTGAAGACAACACTTATTTTGAGCTTAAAATCCAAAAATATGAATTTTTAAAAACTTTTAGTTCCGCATATTTTTTTCTGTTTCTAGTAAAGTTTTTTTTAAAAATTCATACCTTTTGAGGTGCCTTTTTGCCAAGACATAGGCTTTTCCTGCATATCCTCAAATTCAAGCGTTTCAGGATGAGGTTACACAGGATTAAACATGCACTGTGTGAGCACCATGATCACTTGATCTCTTAGTGCCTTACACATATTAACCAGTGCTTGGTCATGCTTGATTAATATGATATTCCAAACTACATCAAAACCAAGACATCTAATAGAAAAAACATTTTTAAAAAGATTTTAATAGAGGGTTTTCTCTTTGAAAAATTGATTTTGAAAAGATAAAGTAGGAGCTTGTAGGAGTATGCAGTCCAGGAGTATGCAGTCCCCCCTCCCCCCCCCGCAAAAAAAAAAGCTTGGTACAGTGTCATACAAGTTACAAGTACTTGAACACTGATAAAAACTTGTAGCACAAACATAAGTAACATAAGCAGATTTTTTGAACTCTTCTCTAACATTTGTGAGGACAACAATTGCTACTTAACTGAGTCTTTCAGTGTGTTAGTGATGCATTTGCTGAATTATAGGTAACAAGTGAAAACCAGGTCTAAGATACAAAGATTAATTTAAATAAACTGAAAACAAAGTCATAGTAGATATTTATTTTATTATTGAAATGCTGTATAGTTATAACTAATAATTATCTCTAATAACATTTCTACTAGATTATACCCTAAAGCCTTTAGAGTAAGGCCAACTTCATGTGTCAAAAATTTACCAAGAGAAGAAACAAATATTCACGATCAAATAACATTTGGTACACGAAATGGTTGGTATTGATGTTAAACCCCCTCCTCCCCCTCCCCCCTAAAAAATTCACCACCACCTCGTGTTCCATTAATAAAGTATTTCCTGAGGAGCAAAAGCCGGTAACTTTGAGTTACGTTTGGATTTGCTATGGCTGATTTACCATGCATAATACTCATGCTCATGTCCCACATGGGATATAGTACAACCACTTTCTATAGGTTATGTTTTTTCATGCTTTTCCTAATTAATAGATTACATTTTGAAATGGCGGGGAACCGTGTTCCAACCAAACATTCGACTATTTTGTCTATATTCTTTGTCATTATTCACTAACATTACATCTCATTGTTTTGTAAAATCTTCGACGTGAATCTTGAGCTCAACTTCAGGTCTTCGCTTGGGTCGCTTGCTACGTTCTTCTCTTCTTCTGCAACAAGTAAAATTACAAAGGAGGTTGAAAAATAAAAATACAATAATAATAGACGAAATTCATACGATATCCGGTTTGGAAGGCCAGGACAGGAAGTTGTTACACCCGCCAAACATACAGTAACTTTGGTTGGGTACCGGTTGTGGGTTCAATCCTTGCCCAGACTCACACTCACACTCAGAGTCTCAAAATATCCGAGTAAAAGGTGTTGCAAGAATCCGCAAATGGTTAGACTTTAGCGGTGGCTCGGATGACCTCGTAAAATGACGGTCCCGTCTCAGATGGGCCACAAGTTTATACAGTGCTTAGTTACGACTGTCAAGTCACATGAGTTATCCACATGAGCAGAATGTTTTCCCAGTTCAGACCGATTTTTATTCTGGCAAAAACGATCAATTAGTGCCCCTCTAACCCATTACAGCGCTTTTCATATTTCTGCGACCTACCGCCGGACTCCAGACCTCTGGCATTTTGGCGCGTCAATCAAACTTACAACGGACCAAGTTCATTCTGATCGAACGATTGATAAGGAAATTCCCGTGACTAGATGGCCATTTTTGCACGGGGATTTCTTTATCGCTCGCGATGGGAATCATCTCAGCCCGTCGACAATAAATTTGATTGACGGAAGCTTAAACGTCTGGAGTCGGGTAGCAGGCAGAAATGTGAAAAGTGCTGTAACATCTATTAACCTTTGTATTTTTTCTTCTTCCTCTCGTCTGAGTCTTTCTCTTGCAGCGTCGTCTTCGCTTGTGCTAAAGTCATAAGTATCTTCTGAAGAGGTCTTTTGTGAAGCATACTAAGAAACAACAACCAGAGCAGTTTTGGTAAGAGTTGAAAACACAGCAAATTTGAAGCCGTACTTTAGTCGTACTGTATTCGTAATGGTAACTACGCGTTGTAAATTGGGAAACTCTTTTCTTGTTATGTCATAGACATTTTTTGAGATAGGGAACAAGTATGGCGCATTGTGGTTGTACCGAAGCTAGGCCATAATTGTACTTGCTGTAAGTCAGTGTAATATTTTTTTCTGATAGTTCCTCTGTTTTGGCTGTTCCATTTTCCCAGAGTGCTTTGTGAGCTTCGATACACATTGCCTATTTTCCCTGGGTGCGCTCTAAAGGGCTTCAAGGGGGGCGTGGGTGGGGTTGTCAGCATGAAGCATAAATCCCATGGATCTAACAGGTCTATTTTTCACTATTCTAAGTGGTTCGCAGCTTTAGTGCTTTATGATTTACCTTAACACCCAAAGTGTCACCATCCTGTAAATGATATGGCGAATGTCGAAGGTTCACTTTATTTTTCTTATTTTTCACCTGTGACAAATTTATTGTTCAAAATATAAATTTAATAGTCCCCTTCACAGTTCCCTGCGCCATCTTGAAAAGTAGCCGTGCCTTTACATCGAAGCGAGACATGAAGTGACCTTGCAATGATAGAGACGGAAATAGTTGTCCAATGTGTTAAAAAAGCCCGGGGGGGGGGGGGTACTCCCTATAATTGACTATACGGGGATGCTCCGCCCGAAAGGGGTACGTTTTTCAGGCCGCAGGTATAGAAAAGTGGTGGTAATTTGTGAATTTTGGTATAAAAAGGGGTAGCTTTTCTTCAAAAGTATATGAAAGGGGTACTTTTTCAGGCAAAAAAGTATATAAAAGGGGTAATGTTTTGCTGAAATTTGGTATATCAAAGGGTAAGGGGTCGAGAGTCCGGGCGGAGCATCCCCGTATGAAACGACCCGAAGTACCTCCCCCCCCCCCCCCCCCCGGGTAAAAAAGGTCTCTTCCAAGGTCACCTCATGTCTCGCTTCGATGTAAAGCCACGGCTATACCATGGGCGTATTGTTTCCCCATTTCGGACGGGCCAGCGCTCGTTCACATTGGCCGCAATGACCTTCATTGTCTTATAAAACAATAGAACGAGACAGTATCACAATAGATCTATGCCTCGTTCTATTGTTTTATAAGACAATGAGGGTCCTTTCGGCCGATGTAAACGAGTCCTGACCGGACGGACGATATGTCATTCCTAAAGTATCATTTCTTTGTTTTAATGGTTGCGCACGAGTGAGACAGATAAATATGGATACAACTCCATCAAAAAATAATCGTATTCTCAAGAGGATGACACGTGTTCTAGAATAGGAAAACATGACGTAAAGAGGTAAAGAGGTCTTAGTTTTCCGTCCACAAGCTTTAGAGCATGCAGTGAAAATAAAATATATCCCCATCGATTTACCTTTGAAGGAAGTGTGTCGGTGATCATTATCCAGTCATATTTGTGTCTAATGTATTTAGCCATTGCTACTTTTTCAACGGGAATATTATAGACGTGACCAATGAACTGTCGTAAAGAAGATGGTGTAGCTCCTTCTTCCGGATCAAAGATTAGCTACAAAAAATATAAGTAAACAAAAAGTTTTAATATCTTCAAGTATGACGCGCAAATTCTATGACGTAATAGGGACCGCGGAGAAACTCGGGTCAGATTTAGACGTCAAGAATCAAATCCCCAACCAACCTGTTGTTGTGGTTCATATTGTCTCTTTCCAGGAACTCCTTTTCGTACGTTGAGTAAGATCGCTGAAGGACTACAAAAGAAATGATTAGGTATTCAGAACTAAGAGAGAGCTTTTAGAGCATTCCATCAAACAGTCTCGGTCGGTCATGCATGCCATCTATTTTAATCCTAATAACAACAGACTGATATTGGCCGTTGCAAAGAAGACTATATCGACTTACAAGCTGGGGGCCCAGTTTACATCAAGTTCTAGGGTTACCCTACTGCTAGGGGTTAACGTTAATAACTGTTATTACGGATGCATGCAAATGAGATATTCTTTTATTAAAAAAATTACACAAGTGAGGCTATCGGTTCGATACAATGCTTGTTGTCTCATTTGCATCTCATTTTCGCGGGGCATTGGGGAGGGGGAGGGGAGGAGGAAGGTTTAGGGGCAATGGGGAGGAGGGAGGAAAATGCTCCCTCCTCCCCAGTCCTCTACCTTTCCTCTTCCTCTTCCCCTCTCCCAAAGCGCCGCTACGCAGGTTATAATAACAGCTATTTGCTCTTGTAGCTGGTCACGACCATCAAGTCATATAGAGGTATTATCAAACTAACCTGAAATTTTCCTCTTTTGGAAGGATTTGAACACTTAATTTTGAAGAAGAGTTGAGTTTTAAAAATCTAGGGAACCAAAGCAAAAATAATAAATACTCTTTTGTTAACTTTGTCAAGTCACGTAATTTCATCATTCCAGTGGTTTGAGAGTTTATTCATCTTTGTCAGGAGGGTTATGTAAACTACCAGGTAGTCGAAGGATATAATGTACTCTGCCCTCTTTCAGTTAATGTGCTGCTGTTGTTATTGTCATTGTTGTTGTTGTTATGCAGTTATCGCTATTTTTTGTGGTTATTGTTGTTTCTGTTGTTGTTTCTGTTGTTGTTTCTGCTGTTTTTATCATGTATTTTTAGCTACCACTGATCGTAAATGAGTAGAATTGCTCATCTTATTATCCCCATAGTTTTTCGAGGACTTTCTCCTGGTTATTCGGTTTTAATTTCCTCCCGAAAAAAAAAGTAGTAGTTACGTACCTGAGAGTTTTGTTTTTATCGCGTAAGACTCTTCCTGCAAATCCATTTTTGATTTCCTGGATTCGCAAACACTCAGGAGCAGAAACCTCCAACGTTTCTTTCTAAGAAGAAACACAAAAAAGGTATTACTGATCTATCAAATACTACAGACAGTATTCATGGTAATGGCGGGATCCCCCCCCCCCTCCCCCATGCTAAAAATGAATTGCTGGGTTTCAATCTGCTGATAAAAGTATTTGAATCTCATTATCTGCTCCAAATGGTAGTCAAGTCGTCAGCCAGAGAATATTTTATTGGACACTTGTGATTCAGCTGATGAACATTAAACACGAGACAGGAAATGACGTCAAGTGAAACCAAGCAATAAGGGGAGGTACTTCGAAAAAGGACCCCTAATCGATAAACGAATCTTACTCTTGTTCAATGGTACCTAATTGCTGTAGTTTTTCAAAACTGCAATCCTTTTTCGGGTTCTTACATCTTAATAAGTACCAGATATTGAACTTTGATCTCTAAAAGGTGCAATGAGCACCCCCACACTATACCCCACAGTGCTTTGGTGGTTACCTTTTCCCATGTCAAATGTATACTATGTAGCGGCTTAAGGGGAGGGAGGAGGGGGAAAGGGAGGAGGGGGAAGGAAGGAGACAGAAAGTGAGGAGGGGATGGTGCTATGGCATTGCAAACAGTCCCTCTCCTCCTCTCTCCAGTCCCCTTCATCCCACCCACCCCAGTTCCCCTCTGTGCCGCTAAACAGGCTTTAATGGATTTCCTTTAGTTTACCTGTAAAAGAGTGTTTATCTTAAACTTCAGATCTGACAAAGTGTCTTCTTCTGATATTTCTAGTTCATCTAAAGTAACAAACTGTAAAGAAAGCAATTATAGAGTTGAATAAAATCAGGTGAATACACTACACAAGGGTCTGGCTGGGGGTCCAGCTCTCAGTTTTCAGTTAAAATTTCGCTTATTTGTCAGTTCTATTTACATTTTAGGGCATTTTCAGTTGTCAGTAAATCCCATATACGCTATTGTATAGATTTCTTTATAAATATATTTATGTTGTGCCTGAGGTTTTGTCGGACACCGACATCATCAGAGGCAGGAATGAAAGATACATATATTGAACATGTTGAGCAATTACAGTTTTACAACATTTTTGTTTTACAACATATTTCTAAATGCCTTTATAGCAAAGAACTACAAATATAACTAACTTTATGAATAACCTTGGGACCCATCTATTTATGATGTAAGCATGTTATCGCTAATCATCACCGCAAGTACATCAGTGGTGCAGCTCAACGGGGTCGAACTGAGAGCATGTGAATGCAGCCTCTGGCAGCCGCTATACAGTACATGTATGACCCAATGCACAACTCTAACCAGTTTGAATTAGTTAGGGTTGGATTTATTCCTCTAGTTTCCCCTTACAAGGAAATACATGTCATTTGTACCATATATACAGTACCAATTACCTCTTCAACTTGGTTGTTGCCATTGTTTGTGGTTGACACTCCAAGCAAATCTGATGAAACAAAGATTGAACCTTTTGTCAGTGTATCAACTACAACCTGAGGAATGGTTAACTCTTGAGGCATCCTGATGAACATCTTGGAGAAAAGACCAATATACTACCTTAGGCAGTAAGGAGAGAAGGATTATGATATACTTAAGTACCTTGTAATCCTGCAGTAATCCAGGACAAGACTCCATTACTTTCTTGTAGGGTTATTTTGGGATTTTTAAAAAGCCACAGTGATAATCGTATGAAACCCTAAAATGAGTAAAAGTATAAGCCACTCAGATGAAATCTGCAATATAAAAACCTAGGCTGGGCTTCCTGAGCTACACTGATGACGTCATGCAGTCAGGATGTAAGTACCTTTGGTGGTAGTCTGCCGGACTCCACACCAACATCTACTAGACTGGGCTTCCTGTGCTAGACTAACGACGTCATGCAGTCAGGATTAAGTACCTTGGGTGGTAGTCTACCCGACTCCACACCAACATCTACTAGACTGGGCTTCCTGTGCTACACTGATGACGTCATGCAGTCAGGATGTAAGTACCTTGGGTGGTAGTCTACCCGACTCCACACCAACATCTACTAGACTGGGCTTCCTGTGCTACACTGATGACGTCATGCAGTCAGGATGTAAGTACCTTGGGTGGTAGTCTACCCGACTCCACACCAACATCTACTAGACTGGGCTTCCTGTGCTACACTGATGACGTCATGCAGTCAGGATGTAAGTACCTTGGGTGGTAGTCTACCTGACTCCACACCAACATCTACTAGACTGGGCTTCCTGTGCTAGACTAACGACGTCATGCAGTCAAGATGTAAGTACCTTGAGTGGTAGTCTACCTGACTCCACACCAACATCTACTAGACTGGGCTTCCTATGCTAGACTAACGACGTCATGCAGTCAGGATTAAGTACCTTGGGTAGTAGTCTACCTGACTCCACACCAACATCTACTAGACTGGGCTTCCTGTGCTAGACTAACGACGTCATGCAGTCAGGATTAAGTACCTTGGGTAGTAGTCTACCTGACTCCACACCAACATTTACTAAACTGGGCTTCCTGTGCTAGACTAACGACGTCATGCAGTCAGGATGTACGTACCTTGGGCGGTAGTCTGCCGTACTCCAACACCAACATGTCGCCGTTTTTTATCTTTTCATCTTCAAGAGTTCCTTCTTCATTCTCAATAACATCTGCTATCTCTCCGTACCAGTTTGTCTTACACAAATGCCAATTTGAGCCTGTGAAAAAAAAAAAAAAATGAAAAATCAAGAAAGAATACGATTGGGATTATGAAATACACGAAGGAAGGGCTTGATGTCAAACCGTACGTTATACGGCACGGAAACGGTACGGGATTCGTAAGAGACCAATAAGAGCGCGCGAAATTACTGTTTGTCCAAAATGCTTCAACACAGCTGCACCACGGTCACGGTCAGCCAAAGTTGATAAACATACGACGTTCATTTCGCTCTAGCATGAGCGAAAACAAAACGAAGGATGAAAAGAAAATAATAACATGGACATATATTGCAAAGGCCGCATTAGAAGAAGCAAATCCTCTCTTAAAAAAACAAACTGATTACCTTCCAGATCTGCTTGTTCAGCAAACAGACGAGCACACTGAAAAAACAAACAAACCAAAAAAAAAAAGTGTTTTATCACACGTTATCGGTAAACGACGATAAGATAAAAATACCAATAAAAACCTTGAGTAGTTTCCGTGCTAAGACGTACACTAACTTAGAATTTAAGTTTTAAAAAGTACTCACGTTCTGAATGGTTGTAGTTTTTTCTAGAATGATTTCCTGCTCAACTCTAGAATGACTAGCAGTACAGTAGAAACGAACTGTGATCTTAAAAATATATAATATTGATGATAAGCTACAGTTGGTCAGACAAGGTCAGTCAGTCATTCGGTCAGTCAGTGAGTCCGTCAGTGAGTCAAAATGTCAGTCAGTCAGTGAGTCCGTCAGTCAGTCATATGAATCTCATAATCATGCAGGTTGCCATGACAGTTAACTTACTTGGTTCTCGGTTATCGGTGTTCCAGGTTCAACGACTACTGTGTGTTTGCCGTCAAGCACAACATCTTCGATCCGTTGATGATCATACACTGAATAGCAACAAAGCAACATTACATCTGTCATTACTTTGTCATAATCTTAGCTTCTTCACACATACCACTCTCACTTTTTGTATGGGTGTAGAATATGTGAAGAAACTGAAAAACTGTTATGAGAAAAATGAGATTTAAAACGGGGAGGGGGACAGAGGAAGAAGTAAAGAAAGAAAATGAAAGAGGGGAGCGAAGGGAATGGAAGGGAAGAGAATAAAAGAAAGGATATATGATATATTATATTGTACTCTCCAGAGGGTGACACTAGTGAATATGAGGGAAGCGACACGGAGGAAGTAAAAAGAGAAAAGAAAAGAGGATGGAAGGGAATGGAGGGGAATGGAAGGGAGATAATGCGAAGGAGGTATAGAGGTACCAAAATGGAGAGATGGAAAGAAAGTGGAGAGGGATGAGAAAAAGAGAAAGAGAAAGCAGGAAGGGAAGGGAAAACAGGGACCACAAATATCATGTTACTCACATGGCGGTCCAATCCCAAACGCTGGGTCGTCTATTCGAACGACAAATCTTTGATCTGAGATTCAAAAATAAGACATCAACAAAGGTATTTATCATCTACTATTCGGCTTACAAACCATTCTAGTCTTCCTACCCTGTACAGGATTCTTCTACACCTACCTACAGGCATCTAGGCGCAACTATACATAGGTGTGACCACAATGCTCCATTGTGCATGCAAGTTATACTGGGCTCTCTTTCCTCCGCGACTTTAGCTTGTCGAAGCGGACAGACAGTGAGTCTGGGACTGGACTACACGCTCCTTAGCGTGGAGAGTGCAGCGGCCGAGCGAGGGACTATGGAAGAGTCCAATGCTGAGAGGCGAGCGCTCTCCGCTACGCCACCCGTGATTCCCTAAATATAGACAGCGTGGCCCAAAAGAATCGCCTAACTTCTAGGCCAAACAAAAATAACAACAATTCTGTTTACCTGGAGATATTTGAAAATCCAGTGAAGTCACAATTTGACTTTTGAGGTCGCTAATTGTCTGCCAAATAGAATAAAGTATGAAAGAGAACGAAAAATATTATTCATCGTGCAAATGTAATTAAGTAATGAACTTATTAGTTTCTCACAGTTGAGGGTCATTTGTAGAGAACCGCGACGTTTCGACTGCAGGCTGCTAGTCTTCATCCAGTGTACACCATCGCCTAATGAAGACTAGCAGCCTGCAGTCGAAACCGCTCCGTTTTCTACAAATGACCCTCAATCGTGAGACAAACGAATAAGTATCATTACCATAATCAGCATCATCAGTAAATCATCATCATCATCATCATCCATCATTCATCATCATCATCATTCATCATCATCATCATCATCTTCATCCATCATTCATCATCCTCATCATCATCTTCATCCATCATCATCATCATCATCCATCATTCATCATCATCGTCATCATCATCATCATCCATCTTTCATCATCATCATCATCATCATCATCATCATCATCATCATCATCATCATCATCATCATCATCATCATCATCATCATCATCATCATCATCATCATCATCATCATCATCATCATCATCATCATCATCATCATTATTATCACCAGTAAATCATCATCATATCTACCTTATGTTTATTGACATTTACAGAGACCACAGGCCAGGCTGGGCGTTCCTCGTTGACTAATTCTGAATCCTGTGAGATGTTCTGAAAACAAGCAATGCTACGTATTTAGGGAAGTAAGTTTCTAATGCAGGGCTCAGCAATCAGTAAAATAAGAAAAAGAAAGAAAGAAAGAAAGAAAGAAAAGGATTTACCCTTAACTGATTTTCAAGACACAAATTTGAGCTCCCCAATAAAACCTAAATTTGCTTATAACTGTCGACAAGAATACATGAGGTTTTACTTGTATTGGGATATCTACGAGTACATAATACATACTGCACAGCGGTTCTCCACAACAATGTTCATTTCATTATCACACTTCTCTGCTTCAGTCTTTGCCAGGCACAAAGGAGGTGTGCTGGACTTCCTGAAAAAAATAATATATATACTAGTTATACAATGGTTTCAAGTGACATACCGTGGAATTGAAGTTTCTAGTAAACAAAGAAAATACAAGTGACGAGTGGGATATCATTCCATGGTATGCCACGAGATACGAGTATAACAATTTTATCCCACCATAGAAAATACAAATGCATAGATTCAACAAGCAGTGCATGATGGGAAGGAAGAGTGAAATACCGACGAATATACAACGGCTTTCCTGCTTTCTGATTGGCTGTATTTTCTATGGTGTGGGATAAATCTTGGGAACAGTTTTCAAACAAGTTGTTTTTGAATGTAATCAGATCTGCCAAAAAGAACAGATAAACAAGCAGCATGGTGCAACAAGCACCGTAACCGTGCCATGTGCATCAATTCTAATGATACTTACTTCTGCTTTGCCTTCTTATCGATGACAAGTCGTTGTCCATCTCGAAAATCCAACTGTTTTAAAGTACTTCCATCCTTGTTGGACAAGCAAAAACTACTTTAGCTACATAATGTTAGTGACACAACTACTTACTAGATTACATAAAGTGCGATTCCAGAAACTAAGGAATACACCGATCCCGAATTCGTTGTTCTACCTCCCTAGTTACTGTTGCTAGGTTGGACAAACTAAAATGTGTTTCTGATATACAGCATGGACCTTTATCACAAAGCGGCCATGTTTATTCCCTTGAGAGCAAAAACCTTTGCTTGGAACGTTATGAAGCGCCTCAAAGCGAGGGCAAGGGGACCCAAGGGAATCGAAACCCATTGTTTCAACCAATATGGCCGCTGTGTGACAAAAGCCCATGGAAAAGACACTGATTGCTGAAAATGGACATTTGATATTCCACTGGGAAAACTATTCGAGTTGTTTGGTAGTCACTCAAGAAAAGTCGGGATCGGTGTGGAAGAAGGGTTGATTAACTGACCACCCGAGAACTCTCGTATGAAATAATTATGGTGCCCCACTTTGCGTGTTGTCAGTTCAATGCGAAAATTCACTCCAGACATACTAAATACTCACTTGGGAGGAGAGCAGTTCTTCCACTTTTGTTTTGGAACCTGAAAAACAGGTTCAATCAATCACGTTATACAGGTACAACAAGGAGCCATGTTTGTTATATAACAGCTCTAGCAATGCGAATAATACCAATAACATCGTTTGCTACTAAATGCGACGCCTTCCACTAATGCAACCCGCGGGGTTCGATTCCAGCTGGGCTCGGTGTTGTATGTGAGTAGAGTCGTTTGGTGGTTCTCTCCTGTGCTACGAGGGTTTTTCTCCGGGTTCTCCGGTTTTCCTTTCTCCGTAAATATCAACCTCTAAATTGATCTGGTGTTGAATATTATAATTTACATTTACTTTCGGTCATTCGTTTGTTTGTTCGTTTGTTCGTCCGTCCGTCCATCCGTCCCGCTCGTTCGTTCGTTTGTTCTGGCGTCCGCTCGTCGGTCCGTTCTGTTCGTCCGTCAGTCAGTTTGTCCGTTCGTCCGTTCTTTCCTCCAGTCATTCGTCCGTTCATTCGTCCTTCCGTCTATTTATCCGTTTATTAATATACACATACGTTTTGATGATTTCATGATACTAAGAATCAGCTTTGATGGTTTGATTCCTGACAGGGTACTGATTGCTACCTGTGGATGGAACAACAAATACAAATCACATTCAGTTTTCTTACAATTAATAAAAAAATTCCGTAATCTGTCACCAAGGGCAAGTTTGGGTTCTAGTCATTTAATATGCTAAACTGATCTTATCAATCTCAAACTTACTGAAACTATCAATCAATGGGTATGTATATAATGGAAGCATATGACGTAAGCAATCTGTTGTTTAGTTATTGTTTATAGACCCCTTTCACGTGATGCCAAAGCAGCTCAATTTGGAAGAAAATACAAAAGAATTTCAATCTCCTGAGAATTGGAAACACATTGTTTTGTCCTGCAAGTTGAGCTGCATTCCAACGTGCTGCAAGGGGTCTATCGTTAGCCAGCGATACTGGGTTCATGACCCTCCGGGGAAAACAATGGTTAAATTTTACCAAACTTTCCGAGGATTCTATTTTATTGCTTCAAAGATTTCTTGTTGGACAAGAACGCCACAATTGTTAGTTACCTCATGCCACCAAAGGATTTACAGTTACATCTACTCTTTACGCCAATCCCTCCACCCCTCCCCCCAAGAAATTATCGAGGTCCTCAATGGGAAGAGGACAAAATTCAAAAGGAACATTTATGCTCAGGGTCTACATCAAACAATTTTGTTCAACAGCTGATCCAACTTACTTTTAGCTCCGCCAGTGTCGAGTCTTTAGGAAAAGGTTTCTGTATTTCCACAGAGTTGGCACCTTTGACTGGATAGGTTATGGACAGAAGAACAGGTTCACAGGAAGATCCAGTACGAACAATATGACCATCAACCTAAAACAATAAGTCATCTTATTCTACATTTTACTCAGTATTTCACTCTAATACTCTAATTTTCATTTAGTATAAAAAGGTATATCTAAACTATAACACACGTGCGCTTATGTCTATGCTGTCGAACACATTGGGAGCATATATTCTACTTCGTTTCTTTATCGTAAATACATTTTTTTTACCAAGCTTTTGTGCATGAGCGCCCATCATCAGGATGTACAAGATGGTATGTTCTCATCGTACTAAATGCGCGATTACACGGAGCAATTTTCTCTGCCACTTGCCACTTGGGTTTAAGGTGCAACGGAGATGCAATCGTTGTCAACTTGTCTCGTAACATTTTTTTAAAATATCGCCATTGCGAGACAAGTTGCAGAAAAAATTAATTCATGTAATCGCGCCTTAACATTAACGGGAAAATGAGGTTACTCGAGCTCGCTTCCTTAAAATCCTCCTAAACCACTTGCATGGGAATTGAACTATTGCTCAACGCGCTGGCTTTGAAGGTAGATTAGATATTAGAGACATCATCAACAAACATATATACCTGTTTGCCATTCCAGATGAAGAGTTCACAGCCATCGTTTACATGGAGGTCCGTCAATGATGATGTTTTGCGAGCTGGAACAAAAACGAAGAAAAAAAAAGTGGTGTTGGAAAATCAAAGGGAACATCAAAAAATGGAGTATATTGGATCAGCTTTAAGCTTAATTACCGTACAAATACCTTAGTTCACGATCAGTGACTGTAACTCAACAGCGACGTTGATTTACGAAAGGCCATTAGTCCAGAAATAAAAGAGAAACAGCGCGCATACGAAACACAAAGAAGACGCGCGCATCGATTAAAGTGAGTGCAGCTCTGGACTAGACGGCCATTAGTAGTTATAACTAAGTATGCGCAATTCATGCCCTCATTGTGCAACGACCACACCACCCCCACCCCCCCCCCCCCCGTCGCACTTAAGCCATAAAGAGCGAGTTTAAGTCCGCCATGTACGACTTCGAGGTATGTTCTAACTAAGCATGTTCAATACACCAGTTTCACATTTGATGCAAAACGCTGTTTTTGAAGACCACAGACTCATTTGCACAGCCTTCGCCTCGTTTATAAGTCAGCTATTCAAAGACGCCATTAAAAGTCCGTGGGATTGGTATTATTCTTTACAGTACAGTTAGCTGTTGCTAATGATTTGCAAAAGTTAATTGTAATTTAAAGAATGTGCCAGTTTATGATAATACCAATGTTTTGAAATCTGCTGACATACTCGTGAAAACCATGCTTAAGTTGTTCCGATATTGAAGTTGAGCGCAACCTTTCAGCAACACTGAGTTTGTCAGTTTTGTCCCATGCAGTAAGGTTTCAATCTAGTTACTCACTTGTGATATCTTGGTATAAATGAAGACCAGCAGGCAGACGTTCGGCAGTGTGCACAATCCATTCACAAAACGGTGAGTCTTCATGAAAGTACCACTGTAGAGATAAATGCATTATATGATCACACGATGATCAGGACGACGATGATACTGATGGGAGATGATAGTGGTAGTGGTGGTGGTGATGGCGATGATGGTAGTGGTAGTGGTGGTGGTGGTGGTAATGACTGTAGCGATGGTAGTGGTAGGGGTAGTGGTTGTGGTAGTTGTGGTAGTGGTGGTAGTAGTGGTAGTGGTAGTGGTAGTGGTAGTGGTAGTGGTAGTGGTAGTGGTAGTGGTAGTGGTAGTGGTAGTGGTAGTGGTAGTGGTAGTGGTAGTGGTAGTGGTAGTGGTAGTGGTAGTGGTAGTGGTAGTGGTAGTGGTAGTGGTAGTGGTAGTGGTACTGTAGTTGTAGTGGTTGTGGTAGTGGTGGTGGTAGTGGTAGGGGTAGTAATGGTAGAGGGTGGTGGTGGTGGTTGTGGTGGTGGTGCTGCTGGTGCTGGTGGTCGGGATGGTGGTGGTATGTTACTTAGACGAACTAAATGTCTTCTTAGAGAAAGTTCAAGATAAGAGTTGAAAATAAGCAATAGTATAATTTTGTTACGAGATAACGCAACGTGGAAATTGGGTATAAAATTCTCCCTCCCTTCCCTCTTGGCTGTTTTAACAAAACTACATCATAAAAAAATGATGATAAATATGTGCTTAATGGACTGGCCATATTACTATGTACCTCATTAATACAGGCCAGAAATTCAGCAACAGTTTTTCTTCTGTCGAGTGTTAAAAGCGCAGGGTCAGTCGAGATTCCCTGCAAAAAAAGAAGTAACAGAAATTGGTAGAATATTTCAAATTTGACAAATAATTCGTTTGGTATCATCAGGCTGGCTTACCTCTTTTGGTACAACCACTCCATCATTCACGGTAAAGTCACAAACAAAATTCAAATGTACAGTAATACGATTGATCTCCATATCATACGCCTCTCTAATAATAATAATAATAATAATAATAACAACTTTATTTAACGAGGGTATCACTAAATAGTGTACACACTAATGAACTTGTGGCCCTCCTAAATCTATAATACAATTACAATATACATAAAATGGCAAAATGACGATATTAAAAATATATACGATATATACATTATCATTAGAAAAATATGAAGTTGATAAAAGAAAAAAATTATTACAATGATTAAAAATAACAATAATGCTTATTAAGGAGCTAGAAAAAGAACGTTACCAAAAATTAGATTATTAAAAACTAAAGTACCTTATTTACTCAGGTAAGCACCGCGGCGACTATTAATTCTTTGCGCCTCAAATGCGGCGCTTATTTGAGGGCGGCGCTTATTTGAGGGCGGCGCTTATTTGAGGGCGGCGCTTATTTAAAACTTGGACGCGACAAAGAAATATTTTCTTTTAATTTTATGGTGTATTTTCTCTGTGCTAAAATTTTACAGTAGCTAAAAGAATTTTTTTTCGGGACCGCGGCGGCTTATTTGGGGGCGGCGCTTATTAAACTTTTTGTCCCAAATGCGGCGCTTATTCGAGTAAATATGGTAGTGGAGCTGGGCTCTGAGGGCTTCCCTGTCATGGTGGCAAATAAAATATTAAAAAAAACAAAAACGGAATAAATGTAATGAGTACAAAACCTTTGCCGTTGGAGTTCAGCATTTTCTGAATTTATTTTGGAGATGAGCTTCGAAGGTAGAGAGTTAGTAAATGAATCTGGGGGAAAACAAAATAATTATGAATAATATATCTTGGAAAACATATCAGGGAATAAATAAAAAAAAACTAGTTTTGAGAGAGATGCAAACTTCGTGCTATTGTTTTCAATTACACATACCTCTAGCGTTTTTGCTCTTTGGTAAATGTTTTCTTCTATAAAACAACATGTAAGCACTTTCTTTCCCAGCAAACTGTTTCTTGATATCTTGGTCAGATATACATGAGATCTTAGTGTCATTCAAGTCAAACCAATGACTGGAAAAGATTTAAAAAATTTGGAACGTGAGACTCTTCCACAACTCTTCTACCAAAACAAAATAAACAAAAGAAATTGAAATCGTCCTTGTTTCATGAGGGTAACCAGCTAACAAACTAAATACGAAACAAATCTGTGGCTCTCTTTCCATGACCGAATTGGAATTTAGAAGTTGGTAAATTTAATATTCGCGGAGGGAAGAAAACTGGAGAACCTGGAGAAAAGCTCTCGAAACAAAAGAGACCCAACAAGCAACTCTACTCACATGTGATGGTGATTCCAGGGATAGAACCCATTACCACATTGGTGGGAGCTGGGCGATGCTTTGCCTACATGACAACATGCTTGAACCCCACTCACCAGGGGCGGATCCAGGGGAGGAGTGCAGGGGGTGCGTACCCCCCCCCCCCCCAACCCCCCAGAGCAATTTTGTACCCATCTTTTTGCAGATATCCAATACAAAATAATGTTTTATTTCTTTGATTCTGAAGGTTGCACTCCTCCCTTGGCTGACGTTGTACCCTGCACCCTGCACCCCCTCCCTGAACAAAATCCTGGATCTACCCCTGCTCACATATAATAGCAAGTTTAAGTATCAAACATAGAACCAGGAAAAGCACACAACCTGTGGTCTCCACCTAATATTAATAAAATAAGTTCACAAGCCATGCACTCTCCCTAAAGACTTGGGTTTCTGCTTTTTTAAGAGGCTTTTTTGTTCCTCACCTTTTAATGACACTCCTAGTATCATTTGTTCCATCTGTTTGGTTACAGGCCGAGGATTCGGGGAAATTACTCCTCGAATCTGCTGTGCTTTTTCCTTCACCACAGGAAGGTTCATTAGGTTGATTTTTAGTGTGTCTGCTGTCCTTGTCAACACTCTCTTTGCATTTCATAGTCACTATTGTCCCATCCACAATCTCAAATACGTCAGCACGTTTCTTGATAAACTGCATACAAGCAAATATCATTTAGTAAATAAACCCCTTCTGGCGGCTGGGATATCGGCTGACAATGTCCGAGGATGAGAAATGGTCCGGAAAAAAGAAGATTTGGCTGAGAAGCGAAATTTATTTTATTACCAAACGACTTCACTGGAACGGATTCCGAAATCTTGATTATGAGCCCGGCCCTTTTCATAAGCCCACTAGTCTGCTAAAGCATATAATTATCCTTCCAGTGATAAGTACCACGGTTATAATATTACATGTTTTAATGTTTTAAAATGGCATTGATGAGACCTAAAGACTGTAAAATAAAAGAAACTATCTTTTCCCAGTCCGCGGTATCCTAAAAATCGTGCGTTCTGACAGTTCTGATTGGCTGTTTCAGCAGGCGGTATTTTCTATCTCTGCCCGCGGTCTGGATTGCTAAACACCAAAAACACATTGCAAAACAAGAGGAAAAGTAAATAGGAAATAAAGAAGTAATTTATTGTCTTACAGTCGGTCAAGACCTCGGACACAGTTTTGCCCTATCAGGACCAAGTGGCCGGTAAATAACCTATTAACGTTTTTCCTCTTTATCCAAAATTATTTTTCCTAGAAGTTGGCTAAACTTTTCTGAACAGCACGTCCCTCTTCTGTTATTTACTTGCTTTGATAAAATTTACTTCCCCAATGAAGAAAACAATCAAAGAGGATAAAGATATTAAGCAGAGCAATTTACCTTGGTCATTGTACCATACTGCTTTTTGTACTTCTGGTTCCATGGTACACCTGTTTCCTTGGCCATATACTGTTGAGTATCAAAGAGAGAAAACACAGGTCATATGTATCAGATTCTATTGCAAATCTATTATGTTTTTATCCTACTCTTCCAGTACCATAATAGGGTGGAATAGGGCTTGTATGACTGTAACCTTGGATTTAGCTATAATTGCCAACTGTTATATATCTCACGTTCTGATTGGTTGGGGGTGCGTGCTTTATGGGAGCACACACTACATGTGCACGCACTTTCTGTTGTGACATTCGTATAAAATCAGGCAGCCCTTAAGAGATAGGGTTCTACAGCACTGACATTTTTTATAGATATACTAGCTTAATGTATAATCATTCTATTTAGAACGGTGTTAAGAATTTTAGTTGTATTTCGCAGTGAAGCCACAAGAAAAGTTTATACAACATAAAAAAATGTAGTGTCATAATTCTGATCCATCTTACACAAAGTTGAACTAGTTAAATTTTTTTTTGCAGTTTGTGGTGGGAGAAGAATTTTATTTCTACAACAACGTTTTCTCATGAAAATTGAAAATCCAGAAGTGTCTGGGATGGTAAAAGCTGGTAAAACGTCAACTAGAGGTACAGTACAGCTAGGTGCAGTATAGGTGCAGTATAGGTACAGTATAGGTACAGTGTAGGTACAGTATAGGTGCAGTATAGGTGCAGTATAGGTGAAGTATAAGTGCAGTATAGGTGCAGTATAGGTACAGTATAGGTACAGTATAGGTGCAGTATAGGTGCAGTATAGATACAGCATAGGTGCAGTATAGGTACAGTATAGGTGCAGTATAGGTACAGTATAGGTACAGTATAGATACAGTATAGGTGCAGTATAGGTGCAGTCAGTTTAACCTACTTGACAAAGATCAGAAACAGATGTTCTACCACCAAGCTTTGTTATAATGACTTGGATGAGCTGCACTGGATCAGAATAATCATTGACATTCGTTCCTACATCTTCCTTTTTTTCTGCTACAGTAGATTGTTTGTCCTAAAATCAAACCAAATACAAAGTTAAGTACTAACTAAAGAAAAACTGTGCTTCATACATGTAGGTGTAAACATATTATTTAAAAAACACTGTTTTCATTGCAGCTACTGTATGTGCTGATCGAGACAACAGTTGTGACACAGAAATTCTGCAATAAACTATAACCCATCAATTGAATATTGAATCATTTGAGTATGTAAAGATACAGTACATTGAGGACTTACTCTAATGGTTAATTTGATCGATGGAAGTCTATTGCCCAATTTAGTGCACAGGGTGGCACAAGGAGGATCATGAATCACAAACAATTTTTTCAACATTTACAAAATTAATCATGAAAAAAAATTTAATGAATAAAATTGATAAAAAGATTCAGGGTACACATTTTCAACATCATCAAAATAAGCAGATTATGCATCACAGGGAGACTGAAATTCACGAACCACAGACATTATAATTTTGAATTTCACGAATCATGGTTCAAAAAAGGCTAAATAACATGTCACTTGTAACCCCTGTGCAACCCTGAGCACATTGCTTGAAACAGTGGTAATGTTACTTACAGGAGGGGTCCATATGCCGAGATGTTCTATATCATGAATATAGGCATGGTAGTGACCACCATAGCAGCTACCTCTGAAATAGACCAGTAAGTTAAAGTGATCAATAATAATAAATAAATAAATTAAAATAAATGGGATTTAGCAGTGACATCTCTACAGAGTAGCTTTTCATCCACTGAAATTCTATTTGGAATTTAGAATTTGATTTTTGTGGTGGGAGGAAAACTGGAGAACCTGGAGCAAAACCCTCAAAGCACAGGAGAGAACCAACAAGCAACTCTACTCACATACAACACCAAGCCTGGCGGGACTCAAACCTGGGTCACATTAGTGAGAGGCAAGCACACTGGCTCACTGCTACAACATCTGTGCTTCAATACTCATTCTGTTAAACAGTCTGGCCTACTTCCTTTCCATGGCTATTATTTACCCACACCACCGGCCCAGCTGCTGCACTTTGATTTTGTTATAACTTACTTGTGAATTACAACTGAGAAGAGTTCATAGACATCGTCATCTCTTTCCACTTCACAGTACTTTCTCATGTCCAGCTCAAGTGGAAATGTATACCGTTGGGTTTCCTTGTAACGTTCAAATGCCCGCAAGTCATATGCAAACCGCACCAAAGAAAATGTCAAGATAGATGGTAGGCTTCGAAGTTTGGCTCCCTAACAACACAAAATTGATGTTCATAGTTATAAAGACATCTTATTTAATCAAGTCAATTGCATTGATTTCCCTCTTTGAGCATTCCCCTCTTTGAAAAATATTTAAGCTGAGGGAGGAAAAACCAGAGAAAACCCTCTACATTATTTATTTGCAACAATCCATGGATCATATATAGCAAATTCCTCTAAGCACAGGACAGAACCAATAAACAACTCTACTCACATTTACTATGCTGAGCCTGGGAAATATAAAAATCCAGGTCACATTGGTGAAAGGCAGCACATTAGTGCTGCATATATAACCACCTGGATGTGCTCCCCAAAATACAATCTTAAACAAGGCAGGCACATTATAATGGAGTAACATTAATGGGAAGACTGACTGAATGTACTTTTATTATTCTAAAGCCATCCTTGACCTACCATTAACCTTTCAACATCCTACCGATAACCTTCCAACAACCTGCCAACAACCTGCCAACAGCCTACTGATACCCTACCAATAACCTACCAACATTGATGTCGGGTTCATATTGTTTACTGTACAGTGTAGTCACTTTACTGAGAGTCGCCCAACTGTAAGCCATACTTGGTCATGTGTCAAGCCACAACAAGTCTTGAAAAATTCCCGATAGTGACGGCCATGCTATGGCTGAACATTGGCTGACAGTCACTCAACACACAACCAATAGTCGACCAATGTTCGGACAACAAACCGCCGATAGTTGGCCCACAGTCAGACACAGTCAGTTGACCGACGTGTCGGCTGGTCATAGAGTACATGATTACTGAAGGGATCACTCCCTTATCATGGTTATGCAGTTTGTGTGTCCCTATGACCCCTAGAGCTAGGTCGTCTGGAGACCAGACAAAAAGTGATCCCCTAATCTGACTCCCAGGTTGGGGATTCCATGGATGAGGGCTATTGGCCCTACACCGTAGAAATGGCAAGTTACAGAAAATAATTCAGCATGAGTACTAATTAATGAAAAGATGAAATATTTATAGAGTGACATACTCACCCTTGTAGCATTGACTAGTTTACGACATGTGTCACACATATATTGATTGCTTCCATCCATTAACTCAAGCATGACATAAAACATCTCAAGACTCTGACTGAGACTAGTACAGCCCGTAAGGACCATTTGCAGATCCAGAAAATCCTCCTGAGAAATGAAAACATGATAATATGAAAAAAGAAAGTTCAGCATCCCATGATCAACTCTATTTTTTTTTCATTTTACAATATATAATAATATTATAATGAACTGGTTTGACATCATCTCAATAGTTCAGTATCAGTGGAATGAATAGTCTGAACATTTTAGCTTGGCCATAATAATGTTTTCCCATTTCAGACCACGAGTCATTTTTAGGGTATCATTTCTTTGTTTAACAGTCGCACATGACAATTAAGACACATGAATATGGATATAGCTCAAACAAAGAATCTTATTCCCAAGAGAATGACACATTGTCTGAAATGGGAAAATACTATGCCCAAGCTAAAGAGGCTAGGTCTATTGACTTCCTAATCAAATATCACAAGATCCTTAGAAATTTGTTATGATTGGGCATTTTAAAGTGAAATTCTTCTTCTTAGCTTAAAAGGTCAATGCTACAGTATTCAGTTCAAATGCAGTCAAACCCAACAAAAACTCACCTCTCTTTCACTAACTTTTCCACAATCTTGACATGTGATCTATTGAAACACCAGAAAGAATACTGTAAGTTATACTGGCAATATATATATTAATATATTCATGTATGTCTGTTTTAATATCAAACCCTGAAACAACCTCTGGGATGATTAATAATTTTATGGTCACAAATATAATTGGATTTTAGAGGGGGGAGAATAAATTTCAAAACCTCAGACTGTGGAGAAAAATAAGCCCTCAAATCAATATGGAGAGTAGCCTGCGTAGCGGCGCATTTTGGGGTTTTTGGGGGGGAGGGGGTTCGGGAAAGGGAGAGGGGGACTGGGGAGAAGAGGGAAGGGGACTGGGGAAAGGGGAGGGGGAACTGGGGAGAGGGAGAGAGAGGAGGGAGCGCCTGCAATGACGCTATTGTTCTAGCGTTTATACTCGTTCATTCTGGGTGCGGGAAATTCCTATTGGCTGAAAGGTGTCTGACGTCAATCATCACATGTCTACTCTGATTGGTTAGAACTAGTAGGCGGTAAACGCTAGAACAATAGCGTCATTGCAGGCGCTCCCTCCTCTCTCTCCCTCGCCTCAGTCCCCCCTCCCCATCCCCCACCCCCTCCCCCCAAAAACCCCAAAATGCGCCGCTACGCAGGCTATATGGAGAGCCAATAAACTCTGTTGACTTGTGAGTCAGTCAAGAAATTGAGTTTAAAATCCCAGAGGGGAGAGGCAAGTACATTACCACTAGCCAAGGGCACTATAATTATAATGAGTTCATGGAGTTTTATAAAGAATAGGCTGATCTTTGTATGGTGCCTGTGTCCTGTTAGTCAGGCCCTCATTCAGCGTAGCACAGTGTAGTATTTTGTATTTTCATTTACTTATTTTTGCTGTGTAAGTTTGTATTTTGTTTTTGTTAATGTGTATAAATTTATACTTGGATGTAGAGTGAATGAATGAATGAATGAATGAATGAATGAATGAATGAATGAATGAATGAATGAATGAATGAATGAATGAATGAATGAATGAATGAATGAATGAATGAATGAATGAATGAATGAATGAATGAATGAATGAATGAATGAATGAATGAATGAATGAATGAATGAATGGATGAATGAATGAGTGAATGAATGAATGACTGAGAAAATGAATGAATGAGTGAATGAATGAATGAGAAAATAAATGGATGAATGAATGAATGAATGTATGAATGAATGAATGAATGAATGAATGAATGAATGAATGTATGAATGAATGAATGTATGAATGAATGAACAGACGAACGGATGGACGGACGGACAGATGGATGGATGGATGGATGAATAAATACCTTTGAAACCAAAGTTCCATGGTATAGATTGCTAATCAAGTCCTGCCCTGGTGTACCAACAAGAGATGACTCAATCGCACTGAAGAGAATTCTGTTGAGTTCTTGAACGTCATGTTGTTGAAACCCCTTAAACAAGATTCAATAAAAACCAATGTTAAAAATAACATGAGTGAGTGAAGTGAAAATGAAAGGATTAAACAAAAATAAAACTTTACAAATAAATGAGCTAATGAATATATATCATAAGGAAGAAAGAAAATAAAACAATAATGAAGAAAAAGAGAACAAAACAATTTCATGGCAAACAACTATGTTGGAATGATCTGAAAAAGGGATGGATGGATGGAGGGAGGGATGGACGAATGGACAGATAGTTGGATGTACAGACGGATGGATGGATGGATGGATGGATGGATGGAGGGACGGATGGATGGATGGATGGATGGACGGTTGGATGGATGGATGGAAGGAGGTAGGGAAGGAGGGAGGGAGGGAAGGAGGGATGGATGAATGGATGAATGGACGGATGGATGGATGGATGGATGGAGGGACGGATGGATGGATGGATGGATGGATGGTTGGATGGATGGATGGAAGGAGGTAGGGAAGGAGGGAGGGAGGGAAGGAGGGATGGATGAATGGACGGATGGATGGATGGATGGAGGTAGGGAAGGAGGGAGGGAGAGAGAGATGGAGGGATGGATGTAGCAAGGGAGGGAGAAAGGAAATGGAGGGAAGGGAAGATAATCACCTGATTTCCTGTCCATCCAAAGCTCTCTGTTAGATCTGATGTACTAATACTCTCTTTGTTTAACAATAACATTTGTGCAAACAAGTTCTGTAATTCCAGGGGAATAATCCTGACCTGCTAAGGGGGGAAAAACAAAGAAAGAAATTATCATACACAAACATTTAAGGAACTACAAGTTTTTGCCTTTAACTTAATGTTGTATAATGTATCTCTGACTTGACCTTGCTTTTGGAATTTTCATAATTCTCTTCTGACAGCTCACCAAGGTCTTCTGTTCCAAGCTGAAAGAGGCATTCTATAAATAGCATAGAGAAAGTAATAATTAGAATTATAATGAATTACTTATGCATTGCTTGATTGAATGAATGATTGTTTGTTTGATTGATTGACTGACTGGATGATTGTTTGATTGAAAGGTGAATGATTGGTAAGTTGGTTGGCTGGTTGATTGATTGATTGATCTGCCTGATCATGGATTGAGTGATTAATTGGTTGAATGATTAACTGGTACTATAAGCTTTTAAAATAATTATATTACAAAATTGTAGAACTTTTTCTTTTCTCTCACACTACGTACTTATATTTAAAAAAAACGCTCACTTAGAGAATTCTATTCAGGAAATAACTGGACGAAATAACTTTCGAGCAAAGTGATAACAAAGAAAGATAAACGCCAACATAGACAATAAATAATATCTAAAGGAAACTTCAACATACAGTATGCTTATGTTACCTCATATTTAATTGGTGCTATTACTATACAAAAAAAATATTTTGTTGTATTTGTAAGTCTTACCTCTAAACTCGGGTGTAAAAAACAATGTTTGGATTAAAGAATTCAGATAACACGTCCCTCCTTGATTGATAAGGCCACACAGTCCAGTGGGACCTCGAAGACCAGGAGGCTCTTGCAAAACTTTTTTCGCCTTACTCGATGAATGACAAAAAGTTTTCTTTGCATTTGTGACTGTTATGGCAGATTCTTCCTCATCTTCTTCAGCGAATAAGTCTCCAAACATAACGAATAGTTCAGTTAGAGAAGAAGAAGAAGAATTTCTTGTAATTTAAATAATTTATCCTGAAATGCAAGTGTTGTGACCTTGTTGTTGTTCCGCCATCTTGGACATGTATGCTTTATTGTCAGGCCAATTCGCTACTTTGTGGGGTAGGGTAGGTACGGATGATTGACGAAGACGAAAACTACACAAGCAAGTCTCCTCAATATTGCCAAACACAAAACTATAACTAAAAAAAAATTGTGATTTTATTTCTTATGAAACATTTTTTCTTTTTCAAACAAGAATCCTTAACATCATTTCCTAACTTCCATATATAATGTTGTCAACCCACCCCTCCCATAGAGCATAAAGTTTAGTTCTTTTCCAGGCTCACTCGATTTCCAAAATGGCGGATGGTTCAGTTTTTCTTCAGTAGTTTTAAGAATTCTTTATTTAACCACTGCAAACTGTTATACATGTTTCAAAGGCAAAACTGGAGCAACTAACTTCACTATCAGTCTTCTATTACTGCTGGAACGATATATGGAGCTTGTTCTGAGCTAGTATTATTTTGTAAGTCAATCAGACAGTAAGTCTTATGTTCCCTTTACTGGCGGTATGTCCATGTGTAGCTGAAGTGTCCCATAAAAACACAGTTATTAACTCACAAGAAACTACAATGCAAGGCAATAGCCCTGAGAACGAAATATTTAATCCAGAAGACCTAACGAACTCAGCTAAACCACCAAAAATATCTGTATTTGGAAAAGTTGTTCTAGGTGTTACAGGTGCAGTAGCTCTAGGCCTTGTTGCTATAACAACACCATTTGTCACGCCTGCTCTGCGGAAAGTTTGCCTTCCTTATGTTCCAGCCACTGAAAGACAGGTTGCTAATGTGTTGCAATTGTGTCGGACAGGGAAGGGTCATACTTTAGTAGACTTAGGAAGTGGAGATGGAAGAGTGGTGAGTTTATTTCAAATTCTTCTCCCAAGTGTCTTTATATATTCATTATAAAGATTAGATAGTACACACACTATGGTTGGTCAAGAACTGTGCTTTATTGAAGAAATAGAAAACACGCACGTATGCAGTGCAGTTATAAAGAACTTGGGAAATTGGTACTAGCTTGAGAAAACAGACATCCTAATTTGCTCCTTGAAAGGATGTCTGTTTTCTCAGGCTAGGGAATTGGCAGAACACAAAAGAAGTTAGGAGAATTCAAAGCACAGTGTGTAGTGAAGTGCTTTATGATTGTGACACTTGTGTAGCGTTCTGCCAGTCCCCAAGTACTTTATAAAACACTACACAGCACGGCAGGCAAGTTTTTTTATTCATTTCAAAATAAGAATTACAAAAACTGTCATTTTGATGGATAGGATTAAAGTATGTACTTTCATAAAGCACACACTCCCAATCAAACAGAATCAGTAGCAATCCCTAAGGATTGGGCTTCAGAAGGGATCAGGGTAATTTAGGTCATCAATGAAATTTAGAACCTTTTAGAGGTCAGTTTTCAAAATGATGTACTGCCCTCCAAAAGTTTAATCTTGGCACCAAAATTTCATTCATGTGGGATTCCTGTGGATATGGTGGGAAAATGGTTCATTGCCCCCTTATGATCAAGACCTCACTATGCCCCTGTTTATAACTTATTGAAATTTTGAGCCGCCTATACAGGTTTATATTGGTGGCTAGTGAGGAGAAAATATATTCCGTATTGATTAGTTGCGAAGCAACAGGCAAATATGGAATTTTTTTCTCCCAACGCTGTCAATATTACCCATATTGGTGGCTCAAAATCCCAATAAGTTTTATATCGCAATTCTCCTATCGTGCTGCAATTCTGAGCTGACAATATGGGTTTATATTGGTGACTCTCTCCCGATCAGACGCATAAGAGAATTGTGATTCTCAGTCTTATTTGTTCACCACATATTGGCCAGGTTCTTGCAGCTGCTAGACATGGTTATCAAGCTCATGGAATTGAACTGAATCCATGGTTAGTGCTATACTCCAATATACAGGCAAGATGGAAAGGCTTGTCCAATCTGGCTTCATTTTCTAGACAAGACTTATGGAAGGTAGGTTCACACTGAGGTGTTTTCATTTATTAAATTAGTTTGTTCATGAACTTCACCAAACTTTATACCACTTTTCACAATGATTAGGGACCAATCATTATTTGTTTATTGGGTCTCTCCCTAGAATCATCTGGGAAGAGACCCAATAAACTCTGCTCTTGTGTAGTGCTGAGATCTCAGGTGAGAGGCAACTGTGCACTATTGCTACACTAGCCTTGTTTCCCAAAGAGAACAAGTTGTTAGACCTTAAAAATTGTATACAAAATGTTATGCATGAGTACTCTTCCTTGTCATTTGATAGAGAACCAGGCACACATTGTTATTATTGCTCCACATTGCTACTCTATAGTACGTTTCTTGCTCTTTAATTGTGCCCTATCTTGGTGCTCATAAGGTAGCTTATTTGATGTCGTTTGCTTTTACAGGTCAAGCTATCTAAATATGATAACATTGTCATCTTTGGCATCTCAGAAATGGTAAAGCTTATATATTATTTCAAGAAATATAAAACGGTTTTTTAAATCCATTTTAGATACTCTGATCTAAACATATGGGATGCTGAGAGAACACGAAAGAAGCGTTGGTAACCATGCCCCAAAAGCCATGGGAGTGATTTCCAACTTCTAAATCCCTGAGCATACCAAGTGTTTAGAACAGATTATGCAAATCAGTAAACTGTTTTACCGTATTTACTCGATAAACCACCGTGGAACTCTTTGAAAGGAACATTGAAAATTGTAAAACTTCTGGAGAGAGCTAGTAGATGGGGGCGCAATGAAATATGCCCACTTCGAACTGAAAAACGTAATACAGGTGAATAAGTTTCTAAGGTTGGTTTTAGACTGTGTCTTCCCACACTTGTATCACGGTTTGTCTCGTTGAACAATTCAGGCTAATCGATAATTCGATTAAGCGCCGCATTATTGTAAATGGATGCGGTGCTTATTCAAGGGCAGTGCTCTGTAATGATTTCCCTCTTACATGAGGCGCTTAATCGAGGGCAACACTTAATCGGGGGCGGCACTTGAGAGTAAATATGGTATATCTCTTTTAAAAGATAACAAACGTGCAAATTAACAAAAATACTTTTTATTTTTCAATACGAAAGTTCAAATTCAGAGCCGCGAAAAAAAAATTGTGGGAGTCTGAGATAAATATTGGCAAAATCTATTGACAAAATTAGTCGATAATCTCTGATTTTCTCTTCTCTCAGATGCCACAATTACAAGAGAAGATACAAAAAGAAGTGAATCCTGATAGCCATGTTATAGCGTGTCGCTTCCCGTTTTCCTGGCATCCAGATGATTGCATCCAAGAAGGCATTGACAGTGTTTGGTTGTACAAATATCCCTTTAAAGAACATTCTTAGACCCTCAAGTCTTGGCTAGCATGAAGAGCAGGAAAAGCTAATGAAAACTAACAATTTTTTCAGACCTTTTCTGCTTTATCGTAGTGTTTTCCCATTTCAGACCACGTGCCATTCTCTAAAGTATCATTTCTTTATTTAACACTTGCGCATTGGAAGACAAATTAATACCTGTATGAATACAACTCAAACAAAGAATCTTAATCTCAAGAGAATGACACGTGGTCTGAAATGGGAAACATTACGCCCAAGCCAAAAATGTCTATTGCCTTTTTATGAAAATTTCAAATGTGCGAAAGAACGTTAAAAAGTTTAGGTATATGCCTGAAAATGTCGGAACCAGGCTAGAAGCTAAACTAAAGAAAGGTCGGAAAGGCCTGTTTCTTTTGATTTTACTTAGAAAGGAGTTACTTATGACCTATGTTTTTCAAGATGAAACTCCGTCATGCTCGTTGCGAAAACGATTTGGATCGGCTATATCTCAAAAACAACAACGGTGACCCCCCATTTTTATTTGTTGGAACTTCTATGATGATCTTATTTCACCATCCGAAGTTTGAAGAATAAAAAACATGGGAAACACTTTTGCCCTCGAACTAAGTTGAAATTTTGAGTGCACAGTTTAACATTTAAATAAGTGAAGTGTAACCTCCACTGAGTAAGTGAACTTTGTTTAAAATTGAAAAGTTTTGCCGCATTTTGAAGGCATACTACTGATGGCGGGAAAAAGGACGCGCGGGCACCCAACTTTGAGAAGGCCCTTTTACTCGGGTTTCTGGTCAAATATGAACCGTAGCTCAACCCCCACTTCCGTTGTAAAGATTTCTTTTATCTATTAAGATTTGGAAACAACGACATCTGATCGAAGAAACCTTCAAGAACTTTTAATTTACTTTATTTGATTATCATAAATACAATAAAATTATATTAAACCGCGTAATGATATTAAGATATTCTTGCAGCTTACACATGATCGTCAACAATAAATAATACCAGTCTTGAATTTGAGGCAGCTATTTTGAGATGTGGGCAACTTATGCGTATAACGGTTTTAGTATGGATGGGAAACGTACGGTACTGGCTTACAGCACGTATACACGGTACGACATGCCGTTATACGGTAGTGCCGTTTGGTAGAGTACGAACTTACAGCACGTAGACAGTATGAAATGCCGTAGAGCGGCTTTGGTATGAGTGATAAACGTATCAGTAAGTACATGGTACGACATGGTAGCACTGTCATGGCTCCCCATTGCCTTGATACAATACATGCGATATCGGCTATTGTGCGGCTACCAATTTTTATTATCGTTTCCAATTCATACAAAAACCGGTCTAAACTTTTCCTAAAAATGAAGTAGAGAAGCTTAGCTTCGATGGTAGCTGTGTTTATTCGTTCACTCGTACTTTGTGTAGAGTTTGCCCACAATACAAAATGGCTGACAACAATAAGATTTTAGATAAATTTATAAGTAGAAACTGCTACATAAGAAGCACAAGTTTTATTAAAATTATTCGTAACATATATTAATTGTAAGGAATCTTGACAGTTGAACAATAAACTACTCTGTCTTGATATTTATATATACAGTATCTAAACCAACCAAAGCAACTGTGGCCAAAAACTCGCTACACTGTGGGCTTGTTCGCATCATCTGATCGGCACTGGTTGTTTCACGCTTCGGGCTCGTATCTAGTAATGGAATAAAGATTATCATAAGCTCAATTAGAGCTTTTTTCTTAACTACGACGTCAATCGTAAAGAAAAACTACTTCCGGGTCCATATTTCCAATCAAAAACAATCCCACAATGCACTGTAAATCCAATTCGACCCAGTCTTTCACTCAACCTCGGAATGGCTTTTGAATAGTACTACTTTGACATGGGGTTTTAAAACAATGAGGTGGGCTTCCTGTGGGAATAAGGGCTGGGGAATCCAGAAGTGACTCAGTTTACTCCAACAGAAAGCCCACCTCAAAATTTTAAAATCCGGTCAATGACTAAGGGGGAAACATGGACACATGGATTAAAAGAAGGCTGAATTACCCACCGCTCAATACTTCCATAGAAATGTAATAAGCTGGTCATGTACTTACTTGCGTAAACGATTTCTGAGTTCTTTAATCTGATCGTTCTTTGAAGTCAACATCTGCTTCATGTTCTTATATTGGGATGTTTCGTTAAATTTCTTGGTAAGCTCCTGTAAAGATTAGATGGAAAAATCATTAATTTGACCTTCTTTATCAACAAATATTTGAAAAGATGAAAAATAGTTTCATAGTGAGTAAGGACGCAGCGGCAAATTCTCCATTCCCTTATTACGTCTTGATACCACTACTACCAGAAACCTTTTCATAGTTCCTTTTGTTGGCCTAAATAACACCATTATCTTGCGACTCCCAAAGGAGTTCAAACATTTGAATAATAAAAAAGAATTGAAGTGAATTCTGGTAGAAGTGGTATCAAGATGTAATAAAGAAAATGGTGAATTCCGCGATCTTCTGCAGCATTTCATGGGGGAAATGCGGGATACGAGAAAGCGAAGCATCTCAATCCTCCCCTTGGATCTGCCCCTCCTAAATATATATATTTAAAAAAAAAACACGATACCTGCTGTGCTTGCTCAAGTTCTGCTTGAAGCCTCAAAATATCATGCTGAAAACAGTAACAACTTGATTATTACAAACAAGAAAAAAAAATCCGCCCTTCAAGTGCAATTATTTCACCTGTTGCCTTTTTACTGTGAATGTTTCTTACCTTTGCTTGGGTGATGTCGTCCTCCAAAGATGCAACCTTGTTTGATCCAACATCTCTTGACTGGACATGAAAATAATGAAAAAAAGATAAATATATAAACATTTTAACTACCTGTTGGTATAATTTGACAGACACAGTAAGTACTGCTGCTGATACTAGCGTCGATGGATGTCAACGACCAAAGTTCTGGCGTTGCATCTCCACACACGCGGAAAAACGCCGAAAGGCCTCGGTAAAAAAACCCGTTTTAAACATGTTATTCGTTTCTGTTAATCAATTAAAGGATATCCACAAGTTACCTTCTTAAGATCCATCTTGACCTTGGCCATTTGGCCTTCCAGTTCGGACACATCACTTCCATAATTCTTTAAGATAGAACAAAGTATACAGAGATAAGTCAATTACTTAATCCACAAATGTGACATCATATTCCAGTTTCCTCAGGGTCACGATCAATCAATCTTTATTACCACAAATAAATAAGAATTATACAGAATTACAAAATTATAAATAAAAGATGAAGGGTATAATTCACTTCCCAGAATAGCTATTGGGAGCTAATTAAAGCTGGGAAGGCGTACAAGGGTAATTAAAATAATTTAATGTCATAACTGAATTTAAGTATTCTTCGTTGCTTAGTGTTCGATTGTGCGAAAAATATACTTGAAAACCCGTGTTAACGACGTTAAATATTGGCAATGATCGCTCCTTATTTTCAAATATCACATACTATAGTTATTATTATCAGTGAAACCGTGCTGGCTACACTGTTACAGACAAGTGTCGCACTACCATGAGTCAAAACGGCTCATCTGTAAAGCAATTATACGCTTTTCCCAGGGTTTCGTTAGATAACGGTTTCAAGGGGTAAAGATAACAACGTGTCTTGGTGTTCGTTGTCTAATCGGTCTACTTACTTTAGCATTAGACTTGGCCTTCAATTCAGCTTGAGTATGGTCCAAACTGTCCTTCAGTTTCCTTTGTTCATCTAAAGCACCAGTTGCCTTAAATCAGGGAACATATGTCATTTACTGAGATCAATAAACTCGTTCTTTGCACTTCATATCCCCCATCTATCCTACCTCACCCATCCCACATGTATCCCACATCTTTGTTCATCTAAAACACCAGTTGTCTTAAATCAGATAACATTTACTGAGACCACTAAACTCGTTCTTTCCACTTCATATCCCCCATCTATCTTACCTCACCCATCCCATATCATTGTACCATGCACCAAAAATATGCGCGGGCATGTCCCAATCACGACCGTTTTCATGACAGGGTTATCTACTACAACTACCAGAAACCCTTGCATACATTCTCCAGTTATTCTTCACCCTATAGACCCCTTGCAGCACTTTGGAATGCAGCTCAAATTGAAATTCTTTTGTTTTGTCCTTCAAATTGAGCTGCTTTGGCGTCACGTGCAAGGGGTCTATAGAGCACTGCTCGTCTAATTCACATTAGAAAATTAAACTTTGAATTAAAAAAAATTGGGAAGCACTCTGGAAGTCAAGTGGTAGTAGAATGTAGTGTACTTTTTCACCCGCAAAAGCGTTAGCTGTAGACACCTCCAGCTGAGCCAGTATCAAAATCAGCCGTATTTGTAACGGAGCACATGCATCCCAAACACACCCAGATCATATTTCTGATATTTGGAAAAAGTCTTACTAACCTTGGATTCTAAGTCTTTTAGGCGGTTCTTAAGTTTGGTGTTGTCTTCATTCAAACGGTTGATTTCCTGAAACAATCGACAAAACACACACATACAATTCACTAAATTGCGCATTCACTTTTTTCTCTTAATAGGCCGCTTTCCTCTCCGTGCCTACACTAAAAGGTCGTTTGTACGAAGGAAGTTAAACCTACTGCTATGATCACTCCATGAGGGGTAAGTCTTCTTGTTTCTTTCCCAAGGGTACACCATCAACAAAAGAGTTGCCCTGTAGTAGGATTATCCTACCTTCATTGAAACAACCTCTAAATACGATGTGATTCCCCTCTAAGACTTGGTTCAATATTGCATAAAGCGGATCGGTTGACTTGGTAATCAAAAAATGGATTATGAGAGATCTCGATGGTCGTGTATATCTACGTCACTGACATGCGTTTGAGTGAATTGGATTTACCGGCCTCGCATAGGAAAAATCCTCGACCGGAGGATGCGAACGAAGGAAGAATCTATTCAATTAGTGCAAAAAAAGCCGGTATAAAGGCCCTGTTACACCGCTTGAAACTCAATATTACTTGAAACTAGTGAAATAAGCTGTGTGGTTATTGTAATATGCTTCTTCGCGAAGCTTTTCTGTCAAGAAAATTTCACAAAAATTATAACTATTTTTACTGTTGCGACTGCAACTTGTTTCACCGTGTAACAGGGCCTTGCGCCGGATCCAAAACGAGATTGATACATGTCTCATTGTCGAGTAAGATTTAACAAGAAGAATCTTGTGTAAAAAAATTACGAATTTAAATTATCTAAATACAAAAAAATTGTCCAAATTCAATTCAAATTATCCGAAGTTTTTTTTTTACGACAAATAACCTATAAAAGTTTTTATAGATACCCTGAATCAACGTCTGGCCTGATCGAAGTCAGGACACGGCTAACTCACATATCGAATTGGTGGAACTCCGCGTGGTGGGATTTGCGGAGGGAGGAAAAACGGAGAATCAAGTGAAAAAGCAAACAAACCCGATTGTGATATCAGGTATGAAGGCGTATCAAACCTTTTGTTGATCCTGTATAAGTTCAGTTAACAAATCTTTTTCTGATAGTTGTAATATCATGGCCATGCTATAAGTCCATAGCTAGGAAATATGAACCATTCCTGGATGACGATACAGTATATACTAACGTTGACTCAACAGTTACAGATGCTACAGCGCTTATAAACTCTGCGCACGCGGCGTTGCTATGGACTTGTTTGGAGATACACCGCACGCAGCTGCGTGAGAAACGTTTTGACAATCATGAAACTAAAGATACGGACAATGAATAAAGCCATTAAAACCGCAACAAATTCCTGTGGTACAAAACCTCAAAACTCTACGATTTAACTGGCTGATAAAAAAAGAATAGAAAAACTAAAAGAATCCTAAACATTTTTTTAGTTGCCATTGAAACTTAAGAAATGCACCAAGATTTATATTGTATTTAGTTGTCCTGGTTACAAACTATAGGCGCCAGGTAACTCAACATTCGAGCACCCTTTCGATGGCGAAGAGACGTTTTTTCGAGAGTAATATCCAATGTTGTCCCACTGACTGGTGTGACAAATAGATTTACTGAAAGCACTAATTTTAATGGGATATTAAGGTTATGCGGTCAATACACCTTCAATTTTTTTGTCGAACTTACAATTTTATCGATACCCTGAAACAACCTCTGGGCTGATCAAAGTCAAGACACAGCTAACTCACATATTGAACCCTAAACATCCTCTGGGCTGATCTAAGTCAGGGCATGGCTAACTCACAGATCGAACCCTGAAACAACCTCTGGGCTGATCTAAGTCAGGGCACGGCTAACTCACAGACCAAACCCTGAAACAACCTCTGGGCTGATCTAAGTCAGGGCATGGCTAACTCACAGATCGAACCCTGAAACAACCTCTGAGCTGATCTAAGTCAGGTCACTTAAGATATGAGTGGTAGACTGGGGAAAGTTTTGTTGAGTAAAGGCGAAGGCGTCTGGGATCGTTACATGGGGACACTTTCCCATATCAGTGTGATATCAACAAACTTGCCTAAATTTAACTGCTATGTATACCCAGGGCTCAAAGTTAACTTTTTAGTCCACTGGCAAAGTGTTGCTGGTAATATTTTCTACTACATGTACTGTAGCAAAGAGGTAAAGTTTTGAAGGAATGATTGATTCTTACTCACAAGACTGTGTTTGCTAGTGCATATTTTTTTCACTCGCAAATTCCAAAAAAAGCACTGACTCTAGCATTTTGGGAGTTTGCGAGCGTTAATTTCGAGCCCTGATACTTAGATGCAGTAATATGAGTTATCGAAACAAGCCATATTTATTCAAATCAAGCAGGCGAGTGTCCCATGTAATGATACCAGATAACTTTGCATGACAAAACTCTCCAAAGTCTGCCACTGTTTTCTAAAATTAGCAATCAGAATTTAGAAGTTGATTTTGTGTTGATTTTCAGTTGATTCAAGGAAACAAAGCCCAGCTTACCATTTGAAAAAGAGGGACAGCTCCACCTTCATTAAGTGGCTCCAGCTTTGAAGCTTGAGACAACTTGGACATTTTTGACTATGACAAGAGAAATAACACTTTAATGAACATAGAGGATAATACATGGGTGCGCGGATATACATATTTTATTTTCAAGTGTTGAAAAAATCTATCATGAGTGAGCGTAGTGAACGAGTGAGAGATTTTCAACACGAGAAGATAAAATTTGTATCTCCAAGAGCCCATGTAATGTTCTGTTTATTACATAATTATCAATGAAAAAGAAAAGAAAGCTTTTTTGAGCTTTTTCCTGCTATGAGAAGTATGTAACCATAGTGAAGATATTTTCACATACATGTGAGAATAACATGTTATTTTCACATGTGGAAATATTAAATTTTTGAAATCAAGAAATATAGGTATTTCATTGATAATCATATTTTGTAAGGAAAAGGCAAAAAGGTACAAAAGAATATTAGTATAAATATTATAATCACTACTACCATACATGTAATTGTATTATCTAGTCCATTTTTATTATATTGACCTTCATAGTTGTTATTAAATGTTGTTTGGTATTCATCTATTCATTCATTCACTTACTCTGTCATCTATTCCTCCATCCATTCATTCACTTACCCTGTCATCTATTCCTCCATCCATTCATTCACTTACTCTGTCATCTATTCCTCCATCCATTCATTCACTTACTCTGTCATCTATTCCTCCATTCATTAAAATATTCACTTACTCATTCATTCAATCATCTATTCATCCACTCATTCATTTACTTGCTTTCTTAAAACCTTGCTTTCTTGAGTTTACCTGTGATTTTTGTGAAACAGCAGAAAATTCTCTTTCTTCAAACTTAGCAATCTCTTCAATGAGTTCCCTGGAAAAAAAAATAGTGAAGATTCATTGTACAGTACGTAAATTTCAAGGAGTAAAACAAAAAAATCGAAATTGATCTATGAAATATGTGAAATAGGGACAATGACCAGTCTTCTATCTCATTCAATGCATACCACTGTTTCTAATAACCCTGCACAGACCACAAGTTTAGCTTACTGGTATTGTTCAAGTTGCACATTCTTTGCATCAATTGATATTTGTGAATATTGGTAAAAATGACATCTTGCAGAAAGAGGAAAAGTGAGAGTAAAATGTATCCAACTTACCTGTTTTCTAATTCAGAAATATCAGCTTGTAGCTTGAGATGCCACTTTTCTGCTTGACCGAACACTTGTCTAAGAAGAAGGACATTTGTATGTGCTGTATTGATCAACTCTGTCTCCACTTCTCCTCTGACCACGGCACAGAGGCCATCCAGCATCTCTGTTATTTCATCTAAAGTATATGTATCCTCAACAAGTCTGTGCATTGTGAAAGGAAGTTCAAAATATGAACAGTGTGCTAGCTTAATATTTCAGCACTAAAAAGTGACTTGAAAAAATGGGTAGTAAATTCATGTCCAATTAAAAAGAGAATGAGAATAGGAAGACAATACAATACATACTGTATATGTATAGGCAATAGGACTATATGCTGTCCAATTTGGAAATAATTGGATGAAATAAATTTTGAGGACTGCCAAAATTGGGCGAGGCTGACAACAGTTTTATGTTGTCTTGTTATTTCTATATAGTGGAAAAACTATGGTTTTTCAACTGATATTGATCTTCTCTTCCTTGTAGCCACAGCCTTTTTTACAAAGCTTGTCTGCATTTCAATCCCACAAGGCTTTGCAACATCTATTTTTAGTAACATGAAAAATGCTTTCTAGCCTTGCACTGAAACCTTTGTGGGTGAAAATTAAGCAAAGTACATACATGTATATCTCAGAAGAGGGCTATTGATGCCATTACCTGCTGTCTTTTAGATCTTCAAATGCAGCCTCAATGCCACGGAGTCTTTGCCCTCGGTTAAATCTTGCAAAGCGTAAATAATTAACCACATTCTGTTGGTGATGCTCATTTAATCCTATATCCTGTTACAGAATACAAAAAAATATAGTTACTTCAGTGTTGGATCCAGCATGATTTTTAGGGCATTGGTGTCACTTTGAAAGCCAGTAGACCTTGTTAGCTCAGATATACATATAATATTTTCTCTTTTCAGAAAATGTATTATTACCTAGAGTCACATTTCTTTGTTTAATGGTTAAGGATGAGAAGATACATCCATGACTAGAGTAATACATACAACTCATACAAAGAATTTATTCCCAAGAGAATGACACAGTCTAAATAGACCAGTTTTGCATTCGATGCAAACCTATGTTTTTGAAGAGCACAGACTCATTTGCACAGGCTTAACCTTGTTTATAAGTCAGCTATTCAACATCATTAAAGGTCATTTCAAATTTCAAACAAAAGATATTTTGATAAGCAATAATTTAAGATCTTTTTAAAAAAATTGAGGATTATAGTGATTTTGTGTCCCTAGTTACCTTAAAAAAAAGGATTCTAGCCCCACCCTCCACTTTAAAATGTGCTCTGCCTTCCCTGCAAAGCTGAGGGTGAGGCAGAAACGGTTGATAATCAGTACATTAGTATAAACCTACTAATGGTCTATCACCAATCCTGCTCTCTGATTGGCTGAGCTACCAGTGGTCTATCACTAATAGAAAATGGTTAGCAAAAAAGGCCATCTTTGAAAGCCCCCTGGGGAGTTTGATAGAGGATTTACGGTAGTCAATCTGAAGAAACTCTTCATGGAAAATCTTAAGAACAGCCTCTGCCCTGTCAGTATTCAAACCTCGTAATCCCCCAGCTGCTACATGTTATAGACGTTAACTAATATTATGTAAACTGTAACAAATCTCAAATCTCACCAAATTAAATTCAGACATTATATTGGGAAGATAGAAAAAAACACAACATGTATGATAAACCAATCAAATGTATGATATCACACAATCTTGTTAGAGGGAGTATAGCTAAACTAGTACAATAAGCATGCTTCATGACAACGAAAATAGGTTTGCATTGCAATCGGTTTGTATTAAGCTTACTTTTTGTTCTTTCATTTCTTTGGTCTGTCTCGAGTTTATTTGAATCGACAGAAGTAAATGCTGCACAAACACTCTATTAATCACTTACAACAAAAGCAGAAAGTTTCTTCTTTTGAGGTTCAAACTATAGACTGTCTATGTTGACAGTTTTTCAGTTGAAAACCGTCGCTCGGCTCCCAGCCCTATAGACTGTACGCCATTTTAATATATTTCTATCTGATAATGGCTAAATCAACTTCTTCACGGCTAAGAGCCTCAAGAATAAGATAAATTATGAAAATATATGCTTTTGAAATCGGAAGCGAAGCTGTAACAAGTAAAAAATCATGAAAAACATTGGATGAATTTTTAAAATTCGCCATTTCTTTGAGATGAAATCACTTACCATTTTCTTTGTGAACTTTCAATTTTTAACCTAAATTAGAGTTCTATTATTTTCTTTGGGATACGGTAGCTTGATAGTTAAGTTTTAGGTCTTTCCTTGATTCAGTTTTGTTTGTAAATGTTAATATTTTATGCAGCAAAGACGATCAGCCGCCATGAAACCATGACACTGAAACAACGGGTGTGCATGGTAACCACGCTCTCATCTCTCCTTACCCTCCCCACCCATAGAAAAACCTAATATTGTGTCTACTGTACTGCATTTTTGATCGAATTTTTTACTCGTTTCTATTATGGAGGACACTATCTTGACTTCGAATACAAAGATGTAGTTAACGTCGATTTTTTCCGATTTTATTTTTACTTTTCACTTTTATCTAAATTGGGCTCCCTGTGCCCTAGCTTGGTAAGTTTAATAAGAATATTCCTAGTGTGATCAAAAAATGCTGGGTTAAGTATTCATATGAAGAATGGTGAAGATAGCTGTTATATTTCTAAACGTTATTTTTGTTGTTATTATTTGTTCCCAGATCTAGAGCCGGCTTAACTTTTGCATTGCCAAGTTTTAGATTGGGTTTCCTGTGGACCAAATAAGAATGCGTACCGTCAGGTTGGGCTCCCTGTATCACCGTGACGGTGCAATATTCTAATTCTAGTACTCCAACGGGTCTATCTTCCATTATCCGATATTCGTACTGTTCGCAGTTGGTGTACAAAGATGGCTTCAAGAGTTGCAGTGGTAAGCTTTATTTCTTGACATCTTTATAAATTTTTATTCCATGTGCAATTTAAATTGCGTTTGGGTCATAATTTTCAAGGACGATTCAAGTGCTTGAGCATCTCAGTTCTGAGCTTGAGTTCCTGAGTTACGCCAACCATATCATTTTCACAAAATTTCTTCACAACTTTTGCCTTGCTTTACCAGCTAATTCATTTCGAGTTGGCACGAGAATGACAAAGCTTTATGATTGCAATTAGGTAAGCTTACTTCTTCTCAATTGCAATAAGCTAACATAAGTCCTTATTTTGAAATATTAGGTTACTGGATCTAACAAGGGTGTTGGTTTTGCTATTGTACGATCTCTTTGCAAAAAGTTTGATGGAACAGTAATCTTAACTGGTAAGCTTAATATTAACCATTCACTTGAGTTTATTTGTAAAGTATATGGGTCTTTTAAATTATTCAAATAACAATAATATTCTTCATTATTTAGACTCATAAATTCTCTAGTTTGCCCGAAGAGCAAAAGCTCATCGAGAGGCTCTCTAAATATTCTTTATCTTAATTAATTAAGCACTTTAAGCTAAGAATATCTTTTCATGATTATTTTGATTTATGAACATGTGGGGTGTAGAGAGGAGGAAAAAAGGGGAGAAAAAGCAGGAGAAAAAAATTGAAAGTCACAAGCTGTACATGTAGCTAGGAGCTTCTTGTCATAGGTAACAAGGATTTCTTCATAAACCAGCAACATGCGAGTAAACTCTGGCTAGCTCTTATCTGAGCTGCCTGCTTTCGCATTCCATGTCCAATTTGTAAGGGTTACCTACTTGAAGTAATTCTCTCTACTTGAAATTTTAATGAAATCTCTGGAGTCATCACTATCTAGATTAAATAAAGTATCTACTGTATAGCAGTCCTTTTATAATTTTTTTTCAGCCCGCAGTGATGAGCTGGGGAAAAAGGCAGTTGATGATCTCAAAGCAGAAGGACAGAACCCGTCATTTCACCAGCTTGATATCACATCAGATGAAAGCATTCAAAGATTTAAAGAATACCTTCAAAAAACCTTTGGAGGGCTGGATCTTCTAGTAAATAATGCTGGTATAGCATATAAGGTGTGTAATTTAGGTGTAAATAAATTTAGGTGTAAAAAAATTGTGCCATGCATTAATGCATCTATCAGCAGCTTCCCCGTGGGGGTGACCCCTGGGCCAACCAGGGGGATATGGAGCTGTTTTTCTTCCAACAAGTGCCAACAAGCTTTTACACACCTTATTTGGTAATTAACCCGCCAGCTTCGCATCAAAAAGCCTGTGCATTACCTTTGAGCATCCTGCTGTAATATTTAATGACCTGCATGAATTTGAGGCTAAGTACGTGCTTGAACATGCTTGTATATTAAGAAACACCTATATAAATATATACTGTGATAGAATTTATATATAATTGATTTCCACTGCAGCAACAATCTACAGCTTCACAAGCTTCACAAGCAGAAGTGACCTTAAGAACAAACTTTACTGGAACTCTGAATGTTTGTAATGCATTGTTCCCATTATTGAGGCCACATGCCAGGTATTTATGTTATGAAATGCAATTGTTTGGACCATGAGAAAAAGAATTTTGGTACCGTTTAGTTGTCATTTTCAAAATTTCTGCCAAGCATCCCTGCCCTTCTATATCGAGCCCCCCCCCCCCCCTCCCCCCCAACGGTCATCAAAGCCACAGTGAAGGTCGATTTGCAGATATATTAAGAGCGAAGGCACAGCTAGCACCTGAGTCTACTGCACAACAGCCCTGGTTGTCCAACCAACTGATCATGAGCCATTACCATGGGGCAGTTAATTTACAGGAATGAAGTACCTTAAGTTTAAATGTTGTTTTTCTTCTTGTTATTCAGAGTAGTTAACATTGCATCAATGGTTGGTCATCTCAAAATAATACCTGGTGAAGAATTAAAAAAAAAGTTTTCTTCCCCTACCTTGACTGAACAAGAACTTGTAGATTTGCTAGATGAATTTGTGAGGTACGTAATAGATCCCTTGCAGAATGTCAGAATGCAGCTTTCAATTTGGAGGGCAAAACAATAGTTTCCAATTCTCAAGAGTTTGAAGTTCTTTTGTTTTGCCCTCAATTCCGTAATGCTGCCTATTAATTAGGAGATTCATAAAATAATTAATATTGCATTTCAGTTCCTTTTTGCTGCAGTTGTTGTTGCAAGCTGTTGTTGTTGATCATTGTTGTTGTAGATAATGTAATAAGAAAATATTTGTTATATTTATTATAAAGAATTTAATTCACTTTTTTCACAGAGATGTTAAGGCTGGTAACCATGTTGAAAAAGGATGGCCAAATACAAGTAAGGAATCAAGATAAATTACAAACATCACATTAATTTGATCAATTAATTGGTGAAACTTAAAAATAACTTCCCTCAGCTCAGGGGCGGATCCAGAATTTTTAAGAGGGGATGAGGGGTGGGGGGGGGGGGGGGTCTAGGTGACTGGTACATTGTACCTTGTACCAATACCTCTTTCAGAAAACCATAAAAGTTGGTGAAAAAAATGGAGTCAAAAACTGATGGAAATTAAATACGAGAGCTTCAAGTAAACCAAGTGAAAGTTTCTCCATATAAACCGTTTCAGTTATAACACATTTTTATTTGTACAAAAGAGGCAGGTGATTAATCACCCCCTTAAACACCCCCTTGATCCATCCCCTGATCCACCCCTGCAGCTGGGCTGTTCATGCAATGTTAAGGCATACAAAACCTCCTTGCAGCATGCCAGAATGCAGCTCCATTTGGAGGGCTAAACGAAAGAATGTCAAACTCTGAGAGGAATTAATTTTCAGTGCACTGCGTTTTGCATGGGAAGAAAACTAGCAGGGTTGTTGTTAATTCCATATTAGTTACTTTACTTTTCTGGGGAAAACAGGGGGGCACATACGGGGCTCCCGGCCTCTGTGGGCGCTATGGCCCTGAACTAGTGAACGTAAAAATAACATGGTGCTATAAATCTAGGGAGTCGTTGGTCATGATGACTAGTTAAATTAGTTTTAGCTTGGTGATAGCCTGTTTCTGGCTAAATGTTACTTTTCAAAATAACTGGCAAAGCAAAGATTTGACTGGACATGTTCCAATATACCTAATGTTACCCTTAGGGCGGCCATCTTGAATGCTATTGTTTTTAGCAAGACATTTTGGGATGCCAAGGGGGCAATTATTGGAAAATTTATAGTATACACAGCTGACAGAGTGTCTTTTGATATCCACTAAGAAGCACAACTAAAAACCAATTGAAACACGAAAGAGTAAAATTATATGAGAAAGTTTCCCCCTCAGCATCCCATAATTCAAGATGGCTTACGTGTCGGTAAAAAGGTCTATTCTGGCCGGACATTGTCAATTTACTGTTTGTTATTTCAAACCCTTTTAATTGTTTAAATAAGAAATAATGGTAATGGTATTGAAAATTTAATATATTTGTCAACTTGATTAAAAGCACCTAACTTTATAATATACATGTTAATTGCAAATCGACTGCAGATCTGCAAATATGGCACAGCTATTCAATATTTTGTTCATCTTTTATATTAAAGATTTGTATATCATTCTGTAAAGTTAAATTCCATATTTTCTGTATTTTCTTCTTAGTGTATGGAACTTCAAAAGTTGGTGTCATAGCCTTGACAAAAATTCAAGCAAGAAAGATGCAACAAGACCCAAGAGAAGATATTCTTGTCAATTGTGTAAGTATTTGATCAGGGTTTCCTTAAGTTTATATGATCATAAGCTGGATTTGGAAAAAATATATAAAATGAATGAAATGCCCTTACTTTGTGAGAGTAGCACTAATAATAGCCATTTAGGGAAGCATTTAGAGCGTTTGCCTCTCACAAATGCGACCCAGGTTAATTGGAGTCCTGCTGGGCTCTGTCTACTATATGTGAGTAGAGCTGTTAGTTGGCCCTCTTTTGTGCTTTGAGGGTTTTTCTCCAGGTTCTCTGGTTTTCCTCCCTCTGCAAAAATCAACTCCTAAATTCTAATTCGATCATGGAACGAGGGCCACAGGTTTTTTTTAGCCTCTGGCTATTATTTTGCTACACTCATAAAAACAAGGATGGGGTTTTTTTGGTCTTTGGAGATCCCAAATAAAAATCCTTATTAAAACATGGAAGAGATTTAACTAACACTGCACTTTTCACGCATGATGGCACCCCTCAGTTCAAGGGGAAATACTGTAGTAAACAATGGGACCCCTAAATCGGTGTAGGTAGGGTATTGGTAGTGTATATTGGGTATGTTGGTGGCAGGGTGTTGGTAGGTTGTCAGTAGCTTGCTGGTAGCTTATCAGTAGGATGTTGGTAGGTTATCGGTAAGACATTGGTAGGTTATCAGTAGGATATCCGTCGGCCTTGGTGATATGTTTACGGTATAGGCTGTTGGTAGTTTTCAGGCAGATATTGATAGGCTGATGGTACAGTAGGTTGTCGGCGGTAGGTCATCTTGGTAGTTTATCGGTAGGATTTCGTTTGGCTGTCGGTAGTTTTCAGGTAGACATATAGTAGTAGGTTGTTGGTAGGATATTGGTAGGTTAATGGAGTGCTTTTGGCCAACAACCTTAACCGACACCAATTTGAGGGACATTTTTACCATTACCAGTCCAAGGACTGAACAGAAAGCTGGTTACTCCACAAAATAAAAGACCTGGAAAAAAGGCCTCTTAGCTTCTTTAAAAACACAAACTATTTTGAAATTTCTGTCTTGCATTACTTAACTGTATTTCTCATATATATTTGTATATGTATATATTTTTCAGTGTTGTCCTGGCTGGGTTAGAACAGACATGGCAGGACCAAAGGCATCCCTGTCAACTGATGAAGGTATGTAACACTGCAATTCTCATTTTTAGCAGCCCTCCTTTACCATAGACTGATTTATAGTCCTGAGGGTCCATAGAATTTGAAAGTGTTGTGCATTCTTTACTTTACCCTTGGTACAGTATTTGTGAATATTTTGACCCTGGAATGAGCCCAATCCTGAGTTAAAATATGCAATATAAGTATTAAATATTATTATTATTATTATTATTATTATTATTATTATTATTATTATTATTATTATTATTATTAAATAAGTCTGTAATCAAGAAACAGCTGTATTTTAAGTCATGTTTCGAGCCTGCATTACTTAGCCCCAACCTCTCCCTATCCTGCAACCACAAATGAACCCCCCAACCTTCCCTTCCCTCCAGTCTCTGTCTCTACTGGTAGTCCCTGTTTCCATCATGCAATGATCATTGTTTTCAATGTCATTCTAGGAGCGGTAACCCCAGTACACGTCTCTCTTCTACCAGAAGGGAGTGGTTACCAAGGTGAATTCTTCAGGGAAGAAAAAGTTGTTGAGTGGTGATCAGATAAACCATTCTTGGATGTAAACCTGGCTGATTTAAAATTTAAAAAAAAATAAAATTAGTGTGTGTATTAGGTGTCAATCAAGAGGGAGAGAGAGAGGGAGAGAGAGAGTGAGATAATTTGCATTCACTTGCATGCCCTAGGCACAGCTTTGCAGGACTTGGTTATAAGGGGGGCCCAAACCTATTAATTTGTTTGACGGGTATAAATTTCAATCTATCCTTTTTGCAACAAAACCTTGTCATATTTCTGAGAAATTTATCAGTTGTGAGTCTTCATGCCTTGAACTATGTACCAGTAATTGTTTTTCTCAAAATATTTTGAGATATTGACGATCTTCGCAATTCAAAAATGGCTTTTTGAGATAAAATGCTTATACTGTAAATCCAAAAATTCAACACGATTTTTTTCATATTTTATTGAGTCAGTGTAAAGGTATAGAGGAGTACACACAGCAAGTTTCGTGCCAAGAAGTTGCTACAAAAAAATTTGCGCTGACTGTTAGGACTTGAAGCAACTTCTAAGAACTAGATTGGTCTTAACACATACAGAACGAGATTTTGCACGCCAAGGAATGCTTTTCTTGTATGACTAGTCCTCAACCTTGATCAATTGGGAAAAACTTACCGAACAGACCAGGAAAATGAAAGACAGAACTTGTCAACGCAGTTGTATCCAAAAAGGGGGGTTTACCCGAAGTAATTTAAGAATGTAATATTTTAGAAAGGGATTTATGTAGTTTAATGTAATGTAGATACACGACAACATCAGCTCAGCTGTAAACCTAACTATTGTGTTTAAATAAAAACTATTATTGTTATCCTTAGTGATCAAATCCTAAGTCGATCACACATGCCATATTACCTGTATTAACTTGCGCGGGGTTGACAGAACACGAGAGAAGTGTTAGGAGAAGCATGATAGGTCTCGAGTGTTTGACCATTAACCAGAAAACGATCCTACTTCAGCAACATTGCCTGCAATATTGCGCGCAACTTAGCATTGCACCGTGTGTCCGTTAGAGTGATTTTATTTAGCCCGTGAAAGAAAGATGACTATTTAGTTATAAGTACTAGTTGATAAAGAACACAAGAAAACAATGGATTTAGAGTCTACTAATAACTTGCCAATTTTTTCACGGGCCATTAAATGAAATCACTCTAACTGGTGTGAAATAGCATGTTATTTGACATTAAAAATGAAAGTAAATTTTCGCCTGCTAATGAATGGCAAAGGCTGCAAATGATGAATGATACTGACTGCTTAAATGCAAAAATCGTCAATGAAAATGTGTTTCGCTCTAATGAATCTCATTTTGGCTAATGAACAGCAAAAGGTGTAGAATCATTCTGTTTTTCACGAAACTAAAAGGTTAAAAATAGCTCGCTCCCGAAAGACAAGAAAAAGGGAAAGTATATTAACGCTGGTAGTTCCTTCACCTACGTGGCTGGTATCGATGGAAGCTGACGGTGTACACTTTACCCCCTCTCTCCCTCAGTGCTATGTCAAGGATTTAAAAGCTGAAGCTACACGGATTTGAGAGAAGTTGAAACAGAGGTGGAGATCTTGAAGATCGAACCGTGGACCACTAGCTCCGAAGGCCGTGCACTAAACATCCCCGGGAACCCAGCGGTAAAATTCTGTCGCTCGTTTCTCGCTCCCAGGAAAACTGAATTACTTTTTACACGACTTTTTTTAGTATTTTTTTCCGGGAGCGAGAAACGAGCGACAAAATTTTATAATTACCGCTGGTTCCCTGAGGATGCGCACTAACAAACATAAGGTCCTTGTTACCGGTAAATTTACAGTAAATTCAAGAGCTATGATTGGTTGAAAGTATCACGTGATAACTGACCATCCTCCCCCTCCTCCGTCTCAATCTCGAGCCCAGAGTTTCCAGCTTTTTGGTCAGCGGGCTAGCGCCGGTAAGACTGGGGGAATCGAATTTTTTTTACCCCAGATATCCATTCGCTGACGACAGAAAGGCGCTGGAGGACTCTGGGTACGAGATTGCCTCCGTCTACGCTTAGACCAATCTCGAGCCCAGAGTCTTCCGGCTTTTTGGTCAGCGGGCTATAGCCATTCGCTGACGACAGGAAGGCGCTGGAGGACTCTGGGTACGAGATTGCGCTTAGACTCTTCCACAGTCCCCGCTCGGCCGCTGCACTCTCCACGGTACAATGCCGAAAGGCCTTCTGGATCCAAGAATCTTTGACCCATCATGTCAACGCGAGTCAACGCGTATTAGAGTTGACTCGGTCATACTTTGCCCGAGTTAATTCCTACATATTTACACATTCTTTCTCATTGGTTGGTTAGTCAGTCCCTAGTCAGTCTTTCTTATTTTGAAAGAAATATATTTTTACGACGGAAAGTACGCCGGAAAGTACGATGGGTTAACGATGGATTATTGTCGAATAAAATAGTTTGTTGAAGCCAGCACGTCAACAAAGGAGCATCTAAGACGATACAGTGGCTTAGGACAAACAGAGCGATCGTATAGAGCAAGTATAGAGCTGTATAGAGCCGGGATAGAGGATATCCTAAGTCATTTCAAATCGAATGATTGCGAGTTTGACGTTGAATGTTTGCCTAGATACACAAGGTACCTAAAGGTATGGGAGGTTTCACGCGTGACGTATTTCCGGTGGCAAATAGAAGCTGGCCGTCAAATTTTATCAGTCCTGGTTGGAAAAGACGGCAAATTTGTTCTTGTAAAGTCTATAGAATTTTGCAAAAAAACATAAGTTTAAAATACTTGTGTGGTTTTCATTTTATTATTTTCGAAAAGCGAAAAGCACGTTTGAGCTATCACTGAAAGCACAGAAGTCATGTCTGTCTTAAAGTTAACCAAAACAATTTTTCGTCTTCACCGAAAGAAGATTTGCGAAGCCATTTTGTGGTTGTAGCTCTGAGAAGAAGTGGCTTAAAGACCAGAAAAACTTGATTGCACTGCAAAAATAGTCCTTCAGTTCCATAGAAAACACTTCATAGAAGGTACATTCATTGATGTTAACTAAGATTTCCTAAAAAAATCGACACAAAAATGCGTAAAACTCTCGATACGGTAATACAAAAGAGGGTCGCCATTTTGAGATATTGAGATATTTGGACAGAAATACTTGAACTGCGGTTGTTTTTTGGTGTTTTTACTACATTTTACACTTTGATCATCTTTGTCTTCATTACTAGCAAGAGAAAAGTGATATTTGACGCTTTGAGTTTTTGTTTTTCAATCCTATTTCAAGAAAAAAGACTAAATATGCATAGCTTTCCAATAAAATTTGACGGCCAGCGAACCGCTCGCGCGAGGTTGTGACGTCAAAAAAAGATTCCATGAAATCTCCCATAGAAAATAAATAAACCACTCTCAGAACTATATGCTTATATGTGCTTTATATTGTTGAAACGGTAAAAATATGAAATCAGTGAAAGAGTACTGAGCCGAGCGGCTAATTTTAAAATCCCGACGGTTCCCCAAAAAAATCGCCCAAATAGCTGAAAAAAGGAAATTCAAAGTATCATCGTTAAAAGTAAAGGTAGCCAGCTTTGGGCTTCCTGTGTGTTTATTTCGGTTCTCAAAGCATCATGGGTCCAAGATTCTTGGACCCAGAAGCCCTTTCGGCGTTGTACCGTTACAGTCCCATAGCTCCCCATAGTATACTATTTGCACCATTCCCTTTCACGCTCGTCTATTAAGAATGGGAGTGATGACGACCGTGTCTGGCAGAGAACAAAAGAGGAGGCAAACAGCCATGGGAGGGCAAGGGAGGGAAAAAACCAAACAAGGGCGCCCGAAAGGAGACGAAGCGATGAAAGAGGCCGGCAACAGAAATCTGGTTTTAACACCTGCAAGGCCGATGAGCTTCTGGTGTGAAGTGCGAGGTTCACCTCGTGGGTCTTCTTATTTATACTCGCTCAGAAAGGGACTGGTGCGAATAGTATACTATTTGCACCATTCCCTTTCACGCTCGTCTATTAAGAATGGGAGTGATGACGACCGTGGAACCGTACCAATCACTAAGACGTCCGAAAGGTTACCCCCAACAAGGACCAGTCCCATTCTCAAAACTAAAACCCCAAACTAACCAAAACTAGACAAAATAGTTTCTTATTGTATTCTGATTTCCAATATACAATTGAGCTCCGAAGTTCAGTCCGATAAATAAGAGCTAAGCAGATAACGAAGGTGGAAAAGCGGTAACAAAGTTTTTTAAAGCATTCAGGTCTGAGTAGTAAGACGTGGCGGACTCCACTGACTGAAGGTCCACCCGGGCGCACGACGTTGGCCAGCTTAATGTAATAGGATGCTGTTCGGGGATTGCATCATCCAACATGAGACATGGCGTCTGCCAATTGAGCAACGTAAGAAGCACTTATGCGAGAATTCCCGGCTGCCATCCCCTGGGTAAAAATGGGAGAGCCATCAAGTTTTTCCCAGCCCGGCCGAGTTCTTTTAACCAACAAGGGGAAGAAACAGGGCGTATTTTCCCATTCAGGAAAGTGGTATGTAAACTTGGATGGTTCACTGAAAGCTGTCCAGTAATAAGTAAATAGGTACTGATACGTAAGAGGGCTGGGAGGAGAGAAGAAACCCAGGGGATGGCAGCCTGAGCGTCAGTAATCCGACTAGGGAATTAGGCTCCCTTTCAGACTGCCATGGGGGGGGGGGGGGGGGATGGGTGTACGAAACAGCCTTACCTAACTAAAAAGAAAGCCGATTTCAATAAATGGGTTTTAAAACTTGATGTAAGGCAGCATTGACACGGCTCGGTGATAGATGTTATATAAACTAAGAATCTTACTAAGGCACGAGTGTAAAAAACAATCTAAACAATGTCTGAAGAGATCCAATCATACGAGATGAAAGAACCTGACAAAAATTAACAGCGTCACAGCAAAATACATATAAATATCAAACTACCGCTATTCAGTCGGCGTGAAGAGAGAATGACAAAACTCAGAGCAACTTGACAAAATTTTACTGATGAGGCAAAGAAAAGTGTCCAATTTAAGATACAAAATCGACGCACTATATAAGGGTCAATGCAACTCGGCAAATTAAATTTGCGAGGCAAAACCAAAATAAAAGCACTCTACAAACTTAAATCTGCGAGGCGAGAGCCGGCACTAAATTCTGAGCACCTTCATCAAATCATATTCGCGAAGAAAACATTGAAATAAAAGCACTCTACAAACTAAATTTGTGAGGCTAGAGCCGCAAAGCAGAGGACAACTCCGCAAATTACATTTTCGAGGCCAACACTGGAATAAAACTGCTCAAACAAATCAAGTTTTTGAGGTGAGAGCCGGCAAAACTCAGAAAATTCGACAAAATTACATTTTTGAGGTCAACACTGAAATAAAAGCACTCAACAAACTAAGTTTGTGAGGCGAGAAGTGGCAAAACTCAGAACAATTGACAAAATTACATTTTTGAGGCCAACACTGAATTAAAAGCACTCAACAAACCAAGTCCGTGAGGCGAGAGGTGGCAAAACTCAGAACAATTCGACAAAATTACCGTTTTTTGAGGCCAATGTTGAAATCAAAGCACTAAACAAACCAAGTTTGTGAGGCGAAAAAACCGGCAAAACTCAGAGTAAATCGACAAAATACTCCTTTAGGCCACTATTGAATAAAAGCACTCAACAAACCAAGTTTGTGAGGCGAGAAGTGGCAAAACTCAGAAAATTCGACAAAATTACATTTTTGAGGTCAACACTGAAATAAAAGCACTCAACAAACTAAGTTTGTGAGGCGAGAAGTGGCAAAACTCAGAACAATTGACAAAATTACATTTTTGAGGCCAACACTGAATTAAAAGCACTCAACAAACCAAGTCCGTGAGGCGAGAGGTGGCAAAACTCAGAACAATTCGACAAAATTACCGTTTTTTGAGGCCAATGTTGAAATCAAAGCACTAAACAAACCAAGTTTGTGAGGCGAAAAAACCGGCAAAACTCAGAGTAAATCGACAAAATACTCCTTTAGGCCACTATTGAATAAAAGCACTCAACAAACCAAGTTTGTGAGGCGAAAGGTGGCAAAACTCAGAACAATTCCACCAAATTACACTTTTCAGGCCAACACTGGAATAAAAGCACTCAACAAACCAAGTTTGCGAGGCGAATGGTGGCAAAACTCAGAACAATTCCACCAAATTACACTTTTGAGGCCAACACTGGAATAAAAGCACTCAACAAACCAAGTTTGTGAGGCGAAAGGTGGCAAAACTCAGAACAATTCCACCAAATTACACTTTTCAGGCCAACACTGGAATAAAAGCACTCAACAAACCAAGTTTGCGAGGCGAATGGTGGCAAAACTCAGAACAATTCCACCAAATTCCACTTTTCAGGCCAACACTGAGATAAAAGCACTCAACAAACCAAGTTTGTGAGGCGAAAGGTGGCAAAACTCAGAACAATTCCACCAAATTACACTTTTGAGGCCAACACTGGAATAAAAGCACTCAACAAACCAAGTTTGTGAGGCGAATGGTGGTAAAACTCAGAACAAATTCCACCAAATTACACTTTTGAGGCCAACACTGGAATAAAAGCACTCAACAAACCAAGTTTGTGAGGCGAATGGTGGCAAAACTCAGAACAAATTCCACCAAATTACACTTTTGAGGCCAACACTGAGATAAAAGCACTCAACAAACCAAGTTTGCGAGGCGAATGGTGGCAAAACTCAGAACAATTCCACCAAATTACACTTTTGAGGCCAACACTGGAATAAAAGCACTCAACAAACCAAGTTTGCGAGGCGAATGGTGGCAAAACTCAGAACAATTCCACCAAATTACACTTTTGAGGCCAACACTGGAATAAAAGCACTCAACAAACCAAGTTTGTGAGGCGAGAGCTAGCAAAAGTCAACAAAATTACATTTGCGGGGCAAACATACTGAATCAAACTTGAACAAACATGAACGAACGGCGCTAAAACCAAAACTAGATATTGCAATATATATACCTCTTGCGGCTGTTCTTGAATTTGAGGTTTAGCGGCTTGGGCTGCCGCGACATTATCAGCGGGAACTTGTTCCATATTAGCTTGGAGAGCGGTTTTAACGACCAGCTAGTAAGAGTGGCTTCTGGTGTGAAGTGCGAGGTTCACCTCGTGGGTCTTCTTATTTATACTCGCTCAGAAAGGGACTGGTGCGAATAGCGTGGAAGTGCAGCGGAAGAGTCTAAATAAGGACTCACTGGTCAACCAATGAGAGAGGAGCTTAGAACAGTAGATATATCAGCCAATCAGTGAAACGCTACCATTCTACCGTTACAGTCCCTTAGCGAACACAGCGGTCAAACGACTGCGCATGCGTGAGCTACAAAAATCAAAATGGCGGACGTTTTTACTAGCGTTTTAGTTCGAAAGCGTTTTTCAGCCCGTTTTCATTGAATTTTCTGACTTTAAAGTCCAATAAAGTTTTGTTTCCTACTCATCCGATCACTAGCTAAATGGAACAAGAGGAAAGTGAGTTGAAAAAGGTAAGTTAGTCTATATTACTTTGAAATTATAAATCGATGGTTTGATCCCTGGTTTGATTTTCCATTTTTGTTTGACAATTAAAAAAGAGAACACTAAACTGTATAAGCTTGTTTTGGTAAAAATTCGATAAACTTTGAACTGTCGATTAGAATAAAGTGATTGTATTTCACCCGTAACCTGAAACAGAAACAATCGCATAAGTATGCATGTACTACATATATATCATGTACCGTATTACACATCGAACTTTATTACCTGCACAGAATATTTATTTCATAATAATATATCCACTTTTATACGAGTTGCCCGTTATCATACCAAAACTGAATCCATATAAATACTTCGATCAGCCTATAGTATTGTCATTCACAGGAAAAAATATGGAATTTCCAATTAGGTTAAACTGGGATTTTTTTTGGAATTTTTTCCCAATATTGTTTTATGTAGCACTTTTCCAATATTGGGAAATTCCAAAGGAAACCCAAAGATAACCCAAAGATAACCCAAAGATAACCCAAAGATATCCCACAGGAAAAAATATTGAATTTTCAGTTTGGGGAAAAAATGGGGAATTATTGGGATATCTTTGGATTATCTTTGGGTTTCCTTTGGAATTTCCCAATATTGGAAAAGTGCTACATAAAACAATATTGGGAAAAAATTCCAAAAAAATCCCAGTTTAACCTAATTGGAAATTCGATATTTTTTCCTGTGATTATAAGTATTTATATACAGTAGGAAATAGGACTAGATCCTTTAGAGTTTCCTCTGTTTATCATTACTTTTGACTAGTACTATTTTTGCAAAATGAGTACTGGTTTATAGATTCAGTATTTGCTTTTGTATCCCTAATTATTTCCTTAACAAAACTTTAAAAGTTATTGAGCACATATTATAGGTTGGTCTTAACTGTTGGTCACTATTGTTTTATAATAATCAAAAATCCTTCCAATGATTGCAGGGTTGCCTTCACAAATAATGCATCATCGCTACCATTCTACCATTACAGTCCCTTAGCGTGAGAGTGCAGCGGCTGAGCGGGGACTGTGGAAGAGTCTATTGATACGGCGGCTCCTGCACTCTGAGGACAAAGAAATTCCGAAGAGAACTCTGAAGCTGGGAATCTAAAATAATACTAGTACCTTATTTTGAGCTTTTTATTACCGGATCCTATCAAAGGTAAGTGTATACATAGTAATCAGCTATTACAGTAAGAAATACATTTTTTTTTCTTTGAAACTTGAAAATGCAGTTACAAACATACAACATACAAACTTTATTTTTAAAAGATGTTTCCTTCCTGTTTTGAAACAACCGCACCGAACATTTTTGAGCGGTCGTTAAACTAACTTTCCTTAGTTCGATTATTATGAAATTCATAGAAGATATTCTGCTTAGATTCATGTTTATAAAAATGTAAAATTTAAGCAAATTAACGTTAAGGTACTTGGACTGGCTCAGGGTGAAAAAAATCTCTAAATTTTTGTTGATTCCTAACTGCTTTGGGAGTAGTTGAATACATTTTACATGGTTTTACGTCCATACTTCAATGCAATGCAAAATAAAATAGCGAAAAAGTTTGTATCCAAGGAAGCCATTTTGATTGAAATTTGAGAGAATTTCATGCGACTTGACCTTTCTGGGCATAAGTGGTGACAAACACGGCTGACGTTCTTCTTTTAAACGCATCTTGTACTCATTAAACGATGTGTCGATTGTAATATATACAAAATAACAAATAATTAAGACTCGAAATAGAAGTTTAGGCCCTGTTTAGGCTGTAAAACCACAGGCTTACCACTGCAAGTATCTATGGTTTAGGGTTTCTTGGCTTGGGATCCCTGTGGCACAGAAATAGCCGTTAATCAATGTAGTTCAAATTTTGCTCCTAAAATCTGTCCTCAGTAGTCGCTCATCAAAAACATTTTATCTTAAAATAAAGTTTGATAGTTTATTACTTGTTTCGAAGTGTTTTTTTTTTCTCTGCGAAAAAGCCTCAATAATGCTTGTTTAGCCCTAAAGTTTAAACATATGGCTACCTATGAAGCATTTCTTAATGACACATGTAAAATACCTTTCAAATGGTATATAAGTAAGGAAAGTAAGAAAAATGGAGAGACCTTACTAGTCCTGAAAAAAATAAGGTCTTTAAAGCTGTTTATCAATTATTATCAGCTGCTTATCAATTATTATCAGCTGTTTATCAATTATTATCAACTGTTTATCAATTACTATCAACTGTTTATCAATTATCAGCTGTTTATCAATTACTATCAGCTGTTTATCAATTATCAGCTGTTTATCAATTACTAATACCTGTATACACCTATTTCAAAAAAGGTTGTCATCGCCCGAAAGGCGAAAGGCGATAGGTCAATCCAAGACGGAAATTCAAAATTTTGCAAGATATGTGTAGAAAAACCTATTTTATCGTGTGTTAATTTTTTTATCAGTGTCAAAGCAGGGTAAATAAGTCTTTTGTAAGATGCCTAGAGGCATATTTTCATTTTTAAACGTTATTTAATTCCTATGAGAAAGGCAAATAAGTGCTTGAAATCTTTGAAGTTTTCGCTTGTCTCTAGCTAGCCAATTCAAATTCGCTACTTGAAGTAAAATCAAGTGAATTCGTAATTACTTTAACTTCCTAACAAGCCAAGATACCACCAGAAATGTGAAATGATATATATTCTATAAGCAATTGTTTATAGGCCGTATATACTTATTTTTAAATAAAATTTGTAGTGAGCAAAACAACTCTACTTGAGCGGAAAAAAACACGCTCTCAAGTTCGTTGCATTTTTCTGTTAAAAATAGGTTAAAAAACCTTTTAGAAATTAAAATTTACAGTACGACTCTTTGCTTTATTTCCTTGGAAGGTTTTCCTGTTCAAAAAGGCTCAGTTACAGTCTGTTTAAGATGTTATTTTGCTGATAAAGTTCAATGTTTTTGGACCGCTATAAAAACAACAACAATGCATTGCGCGCCTTATCCGAGATCACCTGGATACAGCCATTATACAGCGATATGCAGAAATTATGATCCTTTTGATATAAATACAAGTATATCAAAATTATATCAGAAATGATGATATTTTTTTCGAGTTGCCTATCACTAGGGCTTTCTGAAAAAAAATATCAGAGATGACATCCCATAATTTTTGATATACTTTTGATATACTTGTATATATACCTAAAAGGATCAGAATTTTTGCATATCGCTATATATACAGCCATATGTATATACAATTATAACCCAACGATGAATTTTCGCGCGCTGTCATTGGTTCAAATGGGTCACGTGCAGGACGGGTATCAGGCGATATCCCCCGTCCGAAGTGATATTCGTCCAGCAGAAGGTAAAAACATTAAAAAAGAAAAGAAAAAACACGAAAAACAAAGAAACTCGGTTTTTACAAACAAGTGAGAGTAAAATACAAAGACTGGTTGAGGAAACTATGCCAGCAAACACGAAAAAATCAACAAAATATGCTGTAAAGGTCTTCAATGGTAAGCATCCATGTTTCGTGAATGAAGTGTTCATCAAATGTTTTTGAAATTGTTTTCAAAAGCTATTAAAAACCAACAAAATATTCGACAACTAATATCAAACAATAGAATATTCAATGTAAAACAGCTTTCATTTACCAAAATAAGTGTTCTTATATCCAGCTTGGAGACGAGAGAGAATTATTTTTTGAAAACTCTAGAGATGATGAATCAATGCAGTTTGCTGAATCCATTCCAGTGAAGTCGTTGGGTTATAAAATAAATAAACCCCTTCTGGCTCACTGAAATATCGTCTGATAATGTCCTTGGATGACAAATGCTCCTCAAAATATCACATTCGCCCTCGAAGCTTTGCTTCTCGGCCAAATGTTCTTTTTTCGGACCATTTCTCATCCTCGGACATTATCAGCCGATATCCCAGCCGCCAGAAGGGGTTTATTTACTAAGTATATCAAAAGTATATCAGAAATTATGGAATATCATCCCTAATATTCTGATACAAGGATTTAGGGTGTAATACGAATTTTCACGAATCACGGTCTTCAAAATAAGCAGATCACGCATCACAGGGGGACTGAAAAGTACGCATCACGGACTTAGTTTTTGAATTTCACAAATCACGGTCCAAAAAAGGCTGAATCACGCGTCACGCGTAATCCCTGTACCACCCTGCTATGTGACCTTACCCACTTAAAATGAGTGGCTGTGTCAAAATGAAAACCAGAAATGAAAAGAAGCAGCTTGATATTAGACAGAATAGTTATGAGCTGTCTGGTAAATTTTTATTTTTATTTGTACTCTAGGATATCGATGACATAAATCTCAAGAAATAATTAGGATTGATGATCAGAATGGCAGACCTGAGAGATCAAGAACAGCTACACTTATGCATACTAAAGTTACTAGAAAAGGGAAGTAATGGGGATTTCAAGAAATTGCAAGAGCTTTGCGAAGAAATATCTAAGGATGTGCCTGATTTAAAGATACCTAATAATCATAGTACGTCTACATCTAGAGAGTACACAATAGATGATAAAGCAAAGCAGCAGCTGACTTCAGTCGCAAGGGAAGACCTAGCCAGCTTTATACCTGTGGAAACTGAAGATGATGGCTCTTGCCTTTTTAGAGCTTTATCATTTTTATGCTTTGGTGATCAGAATAGGCACAGGGAGCTGAGAGTCCGATGTATTATAGAGATGGCTTTAAATAGCGATCGTTACCTTGGAGATGAGGATCTTTTCGAGGGTTTTAATGCGTCTGATGTGTTAAAAACCTGTAATCCAAATGAATATGCCGAATTCTGCCACATATATGCCTTACGAGTTATCTTAAAAAGGAAAATAAAAATCATTTGCTCCAGAATTGGAATGGATACAGAAGAGCTGATAAAGGTACGTGTAAGTTATGGATTAATTCCTTTTAAATATATTTGATGGTCATGTATGCATTTATGCATAGGCGGCGGACAAGGGGGGGCAAGGGAGCTAGAGACCCCCCACTTTAAATTCTGGGAAGCTGAGCCCCCCTCCCCACCCCCCCCCCCCCTCTTTAGGATAATTTTGATTCCCCCAATTGCAATTTACTGGAGATGAGGTAATCTGGATCAGTCACCCCCTTTTAAAATTTCCGGATCTTCCACTTGCTGATTCCCCAACCACCAAATAGGTTAATTTTGTACAATAATTATGTGATTGTAATCTTTTATGGTACATAACCAGTTGGAGATTGTGATCAGCTCTCAGTAAATATGCAACTTGATCTTGATAAAAGTGTTACTTTATGTTCATTATTTTCTTTATGAAAATTAATAATATTGAACAGCACGCAAGCACATAATAACACTTATCCCTCACTCTTGAATTGATTATTCCAGATATATATCACAAAAGTTGAATTGCCCTATTTCACTATGACGTCACATCAAAACAATCTATTGTTTTTAAAAACGCTAAGGATCATGGTCGCCAGAGGGGTTAAAATAGCGGCAAAACAAATTAAATCACGATAAAATTTGGTTTATGATATAGTGGAAAGTGAGAACAGCTAAATATTACACTAAATATCCAGAACGAAAGACGATTTAGCCTAAATTTCTATTATTCTTGCTCATGTAAACAAACCGTAAGAGTGAAATAGGGCATTTAGTCATTAGTATTCTTAAATATTTTAGCAAGAGGAACATTATAATCGCATTCTGGATCCAAAAGATTTGGGTGGAGATCTTGAGCCTGATAAACCACCAATCATGTTGCTCTTGGATAAACAGCATTTTGTTCCTCTCATACCTTCAGGTGAGTAGTATACAGCTATATCAAAAAATATTAGAAACTGAATACTGTATACTGAATAGCATATTTGACTTTGTCTGGAAATCCATTTGTAATTGACGCTCACGTGGACTCCGGTCCAAAACACACAAGACCAAAAATGCACTCAACAGTCTGACTCTTGGAATGTGCTATTCAGTTATGCAGTATTCAGTTTTCACGTTTCATTCTCAAGTGCACGATCTTTGCTATTTCTGTTGCTAACAGACCTGACTATTTTGAAAATGACTGTATAAGCCAGTTCAAAGTTTAAAAATCGTTTTCAGTGCGCATGCGATTTTATCCTGAATTTCTCATCTTCTTTTGCTTAATTAAAAACAAAAAAGGTATAAACAAACGAAGGTTTAGACAAAAGGTGAGAAAATCGGGATAAAATCGAATTCGCACTGAAAACGATTCTTAAACTTTGAGCTGGCTTATATCTTACTCACTTTTACACTAGTAAGGAACCGTTCATTATTTATTGGAGGGGAGATAAGGGAGAAAATGGGGGGGGGACTTTAAATTTTAGTGATCCTGGAAAGGGGGGTCTTGAAATGTGTGATAAATAAATATTAAATTTTGGTAAATATTTCCTTGCAGTGTAGGGGGTCCTAAAAATAGCTTTTAGTGTAGGTAAAATTTGCTAATTTCACACCCATCCCCCTCCGATAAATAATGAACGGTCCCTAACTTCTCAATAGCACATGTGGAATTATCGCTGCCATGAAGAAGGTTTTGTTGGATATCAATCAAAGCATTTCCATGACATTCCCTATTCGCGTGCCCTTGAGAACTTTGTGTTTTCCAACAATATCAAAGAAGTAATTTGATTGGCGTCCACCAAAATAACCTATTAAAATAACTACCCTACTTTGTCACGACAGCAAATAGTATGATTCTGAGCATGTTTTTGAGAAACATTGTAAGGTTGTAAATCAACGAAAAAACTTTTTTTGCTGAACCCACCCAAAGCATGTGTTAAATTATATATAACTCAATGAACTATCCCACAAACGTGCATTTTAAAACAATTTGTCAATCAAACCCTCCCAGGGGAAAGGGGGGGGGGGGGGGGGGTTCCGTCTGATAGTAACTGAGATGCTAAATGTTTAAAAACATTCAAACGGGAATGTTTTTAAAAGATAATGAATTTTTTTTTTACCGCTGGGCCTGGAGTTGTTTGGGTCATAGAAATAAAAAAAGCTCTCTACTATGCATTGGATTTCTTCTTTAGAACACCCCAAGGGATACCAGATAACTAATTTTAATCCCTAAAAATCAAGACGAGTATTCTTTTGGACGGGAGTCCCTCCCCTTCCCCCAGTGCCGAATCTAGCTGTAGATGACTGGTCACGCAATTCAAACATGAAAGGTTAGCGGTGCCTTGTTGTTGTTGTTTGTTTGTTTATGCTTTTTTTCTGAGGGCGATTTTATTTTTGTTTTATTTGCTTACAGCGGTTTGCAAAAATTCTGCAAAATTCAACTATATCAATATATCGATATATACAAATTTGCATATTCTCTAATTCTTTCTAAAATGCTGTGTTTCGCTAGAATGTTAAACAAAATACCAAGCAACACTTAGTCTGCACTATATTATAATATTCTTTTAAAAAAGTTTATTATTAACACTTATTTAAGCGATTTTCTTTTAGAAATTACCCATAATGCACCCGATATATTGATATATTTAATTTTTGCAGAATTTTTTGCAAACCGCTGTATTTAAAAGATTTAAAAGAGAAAAAGTGTTTAATATCCTGGTAAAATAACCAAGACAGATAAAGAACAATATTAATAGTTATATTGGTGGAAAAATCAGAAATACTTTTGTCTACTTTCTAAAAATTAAATGAGCCTTGCCTTCCAGATTCTAAAAGAGTTAAATTTACATTTGATGTTTTTTTGTTTTTGTTTTAGAAGACAAGGAAGAAGGGGACAGTGGTCTGGGAGTTTCGTTAGACAATTCTTCCCCTACAAGTATACTTAAGAAGACGAAAGATGGCAGTGATCATGACAGTGACGATGAAAGGATATCCCTAGAAGGCTTTAAACCTCCCCTTAGCAGTACACCAAAGAAGGCGTCAAAAGATAAAGCATCTGACAATGCAAATGTGAAAAGTGAACAAGATGAAGACAGTGATGATGAGATAGTTGACATTACTTCTGGTGATGTGATGACTAAACTTAAGAAGCTCTTCGAATACGATATAAAAAAAAGGCATTGCGTAAAAAGCACCTATCTAATGAAACACTCCAAACTCTCACTGGCCCATACGACGTGGCGGACCGTGAGATTTTAGACATTTTAAAAGAATGCCCAATTAAGTTTGTCACCAAGCTTTTTGAAGTTCAGTTTCAAATCAAGTGGAAAACAGATGACGGAAAGCCTGAGCGGTTCAATTTCTATGATTTTTGCGATGTCGAGAAACAGTCTCCTTCAGGAAAAGGTAAAACCATGCACCTCAAATATGACCCACGGAGGGCGCATGTATTCACAGAACTTTACAGAGAGACACTTGCAATAGATATGAAGCGGAAAGTTAAGCGTGAAGAAGTCTTTTACCTTGATAAACCTAAAGAAGAATTTTGCCCTGATGTATATGTTAGAGTCAAAGACGGTTGGGTCAGAATTTGTTTTGCAAGTAAAACATGCGAGGATGTGAATTTCGAAGAAACATTCTCTTGGATGCATGAATCATTGCGAAAATTCGTCGCAGAAGATGCCAAAAAAGTTACTCTGCCATCAGAAACAGAAGTGAGTTACTCCTCAGTAACGGCAGCTATTGAGAAGCCTACTCTTTACTGGGCTGTGCTGGAAGATACTGACTTCAGGCCTGGTGATCACCTAAAGCTGTGTAAGATCGGTAAAACACAAGTATATGTGGGAAAAGCCAACGGAGGTATCATGCGCAGGTGGATAAAAGACGGCAGCAATCACTCTAATAAAATGAAGCTATGTGCAGAAAGTATTTGTGAGATGAAAAAGTCTTTTGAGGTATCTAGATTGCGTGGCATTCTATTAGTAGATGCAAGATTGCTGCTGGCAAAAATCAGGAAAGAAAATAATGCTGTTTTTCTCATACAAACGTTTGAAGAAAATGATGATCTCAAAAAGGGTGAAAAAAAGCACAGAGAAGGGAAGAGGATTGTCAATGGAAAGAAGAATGTGAACATTGTTCCTTACAAGGACATTAAGGATACCTGGACCCCCAAGAAAATGGAATTTGGGATGAATAAACTCTAGATCCTGTTCTCTTGCCTTTTCTATTTTCTTGGTACTTTAAGTGACCTGACATTGATTTTTACTTGTAAGTTCTTCCAACTACTGATCATTTCCATCATGTAAGTAATACCATCGCCATTCGAGTTCACTATTGTGTTTAAGTGAACAGTGGATGAAGGTTTTCACAGCCGCCGTGTTGGTTGATTTTAACAAAATCAGTCATTTTGTTATATCTTAACAGGGGCGCATCCAGGATTTTTAAGAGGGGGTAGCTGTTACCGCGTTACTCGCGCCAATGCCACAGGAAACCCATAAAAGGAGGGAAAATGGTGAAAAAATGAGGTCTTGATCATGAATTGACGAAAAATAATTTGAGAGCTTCAAGTAAATCGAGTGAATTAATTTTATTCGGATAAATGTTTTCAGTTATGTCGACAATTTTTAATTCATTTGTGCAAGGGGGGGGGGGGGGGGTGTGGCTAGTCACCTCCCTCACCACCCTTGGATCCGCGTCTCAAATAAAAACATGCATTTTTTTTTTGTAAAAAAAAGCTGTATTGTATCACTCTAGTATTTTGTCATTCCAAAAGAGGGATGGCTAGCCTCCTTCACCACCCCTGGATCCGCTCCTGCTTAAAAGAGGTCGCTAGGCTTTACCGGTAATTGCTTTATTATTCATAATGCCCTTAAGGCCTAAGTAAATCACGACCCTAAATTTTGAATTTTATAAATTAGTTTTTGATCTAGTAGTAATTTTAAGCTTTTATCAATTTAGCGTATATATCTTCATTTCCTTGTTAGTATATATATATATTTTTTTTCATATATTTAGTTTCTTATAGTTTTTATACTTGTAAATATTAGCGTAATTCAACCCTGTAGGTTGTAGTTTCTTATAGTTTTTATACTTGTAAATATTAGCGTAATTCAACCCTGTAGGTTGTAGTTTCTTATAGTTTTTATACTTGTAAATATTAGCGTAATTCAACCCTGTAGGTTGCAATGCTTTTAGAAATATACTATCTATCTATCTATGTTTTCCTTGGTAAGGCCAAGGTTTTGAACGTGGCATTTCACGTGTGCCGAATCTAATGCAAATGAATTCAAAGAATAGGTTTTGTTCATTTGCATTAGATTCGGCACATGTGAAATGCGACGTCTAAACCGGGCCTATTGTTTTAGATCTGGATTGAACTTTCTCACATGCCACGGGAATCACCTACTAGGAATCACTGAACACGGCTACTTTAAGATAAAAGCTATGTCGCTTCTAGCAATTTCCACGGAATTTTGAATCATATCCGTTACCACATGAATATGAGGAATTATAAATTACAGGAACAAAGTCTTGTGATCACTGAGACTATCTATTTTTTCCCTTTTCATTTCTGAACCGTGGACTGAAAATGAATTGACGGCATCCTAATAGCTATTACTTAAAAGACTTCAAGTAGACGTTTGACTGGAAGGCTTATGGATAAGAGAATCATATCCATTACCTCGGGTTATCTAGCTAGTTCAGAGTTATCATGTAATAGTGTTAATCCCTTTTGCGTATTAAAAGCTTTTGAACACTAGGTTGTAATATTGTAAGAAAGTTGAACCAGATTTTTTAGTGTGGCAAAATGATTAAACAACACTCCAAATATCATATCCGTTACCAAAAATGAGCGTTACCATGGCCATCATATCCTCGCTTACATCGTCAAAATAAATCGTCTGTAAATTGTGTTGCTATTAGCATTTTTGTAAAATACTTATTACTATACGCTGATAATTCAGCATTATTTAGGTTTAATTTTTCATTTTCAACGGTTTTACGGAGTATAATTATTCTGAAATAGAGGCGTCAAACGGGGGGGGGGGGGGGGGGGGGGGGGGGGGGGGGGTTAAGAAAATAGTCTTAACTTTAAAAGTATTAAATGTTATATCACAAAACTTTGTCTCGGTGTTCTTGAACGTTGGGTGATTATCGAAGTAACATCAAAAAGATCAATACCGAAACTTTATTTTTCCCGATTTTCCAAACGCTATTGGTACATCTGAGAATGAGCGTTATTAACTATCAAGCTAATTAAGAATCGTTATTATCATTCAAATTATTTTTTCCGTCATTTTGATTGGCCGAGAGAACTGCAAATAACTGCCTACAAATAACGGTCTGCTCATGCGCATTACGGGGCAAAGCCATTTTGCTACAAATAACGGTCTGCTCATGCGTAGTAACGTTGTTTTTGACAATGGCTCGCTTCCCTGAAAAAATGAACTGACTTCTAGGTTATTGTTTGACTTGTGCGCACTGCCCCTCAAAGATTAGAAAAAAATAATTTGAATGATAAAACAATTATTGAACTCGGTTATCGTAAAATATCGAGATTTGTTAGTGTCTTGCCTTCGGCATTATTATTATTATTATTATTATTATTATTATTATTATTATTATTATTATTATTATTATTATTATTATTACTACTATTACTATTTTATTATATAGCAGCTGTATGGTACATCAGTATGTTAACTTATAGGGAAAAATAGATCATAGGGCGTTGTAACGTAGCCTATGAACTATATCCGGAATACGCTCACTTACAATAATAATATACACTTATTAACTTACTCATGCATGCTTATAACTATGTGAAATTATTGTTCGTACCTATTGGTAGATTCTCTTGGAAATAAATGCTTTAACTTTTTTTTAATGTTTCTTCTTCGCTTTCGCTGTCGCTGTCGCTGTCGCTGTCGCTGTCGCTGTCGCTGTCGCTGTCGCTGTCGCTGTCGCTGTCGCTGTCGCTGTCGCTGTCGCTGTCGCTGTCGCTATAGCATGGTTTGGAGTGATATTTGGCATATCGGCAAGTGAAATTACAACAATTTTGAAATATCATGAGTGCTATTTATGCTAAATATTCGTACTGTTCGCAGTTGGTGTACAAAGATGGCTTCAAGAGTTGCAGTGGTAAGCTTTATTTCTTGACATCTTTATATTAATTTTTATTCCATGTACAATTTAAATTGCGTTTGGGTCATAATTTTCAAGGCCGATTCAAGTGCTTGAGCATCTCAGTTCTGAGCTTGAGTTCCTGAGTTACGCCAACCATATCATTTTCACAAAATGTCATCACAACTTTTGCCTTGCTTTACCAGCTAATTCATTTCGAGTTGGCACGAGAATGACAAAGCTTTATGATTGCAATTAGGTAAGCTTACTTCTTTATTTCACAATTGCAATAAGCTAACATAAGTCCTTATTTTGAAATATTAGGTTACTGGATCTAACAAGGGTGTTGGTTTTGCTATTGTACGATCTCTTTGCAAAAAGTTTGATGGAACAGTAATCTTAACTGGTAAGCTTAATATTAACCATTCACTTACGTTTATTTGTAAAGTATATGGGTCTTTTAAATTATTCAAATAGCAATAATATTCTTCATTATTTAGACTCATAAATTCTCTAGTTTGCCCGAAGTGCAAAAGTTTATCGAGAGGCTCTCTAAATATTCTTTATCTTAATTAATGAAGCACCTTAAGCTAAGAATATCTTTTCATGATTATTTTGATTTATAAACATGTGGGGTGTAGAGAGAAGGAAAAAAGGGGAGAAAAAGCAGGAGAAAAAAATTGAAAGTCACAAGCTGTACATGTAGCTAGGAGCTTCTTGTCGTAGGTACCAGCTGTACGAAAAACTAAGCGCGAAAAGGATTGTTGTTGTAATTCAAGCGGCCCTCGCCCGAGTCTTAAAAGTCATATATCTCACAGAATTTGAGGAGATGGATCGCAAAGATTTACTTTAATTTTTTAAACAACACGTATACTTCAACTTTTTTTCTTTAAATTCTTTGAAACGCATGTTTTTGTATTGGGAAGAGACTTTGAGCAAGGGTCGCTTGGCTAAGCATCGAAGCGCGCTGTGATTGGACGGTTTGTGCGTGCTCCGGACACCTGGTAACAAGGATTTCTTCATAAACCAGCAACATGCGAGCAAACTCTGGCTAGCTCTTATCTGAGCTGCCTGCTTTCGCATTCCATGGCCAATTTGTACGGGTTGCCTACTTAAGTAAATCTGCCTACTTGAAATTTTAATGAAATCTCTGGAGTCATCACTATCTAGATTAAATAAAGAATCTATAGCAGTCCTTTTATAATTTTTTTCAGCCCGCAGTGAGGAGCTGGGGAAAAAGGCAGTTGATGATCTCAAAGCAGAAGGACAGAACCCGTCATTTCACCAGCTTGATATCACATCAGATGAAAGCATTCAAAGATTTAAAGAATACCTTCAAAAAACCTTTGGAGGGCTGGATCTTCTAGTAAATAATGCTGGTATAGCATATAAGGTGTGTAATTTAGATGTAAATAAATTTAGGTGTAAAAAAATTGTGCCATGCATTAATGCATCTATCAGTGGCTTCCCCGTGGGGGTGACCCCTGGGCCAACCAGGGGGATATGGAGCTGTTTTTCTTCCAACAAGTGCCAACAAGCTTTTAGACACCTTATTTGGTAATTAACCAGCATGCAGCTTTGCATCAAAAAGCCTGTGCATTACCTTCGGGCATCATGCTGTAATATTTAATGAGCTGCATGAATTTGAGGCTATTAAGAATTTGAATATTAAGAAAAGCCTATATAAATATATACTGTGATAGAATTTATATATAATTGATTTCCACTGCAGCAACAATCTACAGCTTCACAAGCTGAACAAGCAGAAGTGACCTTAAGAACAAACTTTACTGGAACTCTGAATGTTTGTAATGCATTGTTCCCATTATTGAGGCCACATGCCAGGTATTTATGTTATGAAATGCAATTGTTTGGACCATGAGAAAAAGAATTTTGGTACCGTTTAGTTGTCAAAATTTCTGCCAAGCATCCCTGCCTTGCTATATCGAGCCCCCAAACGGTCATCAATGCCACAGTGAAGGTTGATTTGCAGATATATTAAGAGCGAAGGCACAGCTAGCACCTGAGTCTACTGCACAACAGCCCTGGTTGTCCAACCAACTGATCATGAGCCATTACCATGGGGCAGTTAATTTACAGGAATGAAGTACCTTAAGTTTAAATGTTGTTTTTCTTCTTGTTATTCAGAGTAGTTAACATTGCATCAATGGTTGGTCATCTCAAAATAATACCTGGTGAAGAATTAAAAAAAAAGTTTTCTTCCCCTACCTTGACTGAACAAGAACTTGTAGATTTGCTAGATGAATTTGTGAGGTACGTAATAGATCCCTTGCAGAATGTCAGAATGCAGCTCTCAATTTGGAGGGCAAAACAATAGTTTCCAATTCTCAAGAGTTTGAAATTCTTTTGTTTTGCCCTCAATTCCGTAATGCTGCCTATTAATTAGGAGATTCATAAAATAATTAATATTACATTTCAGTTCCTTTTTGCTGCAGTTGTTGTTGCAAGCTGTTGTTGTTGATCATTGTTGTTGTAGATAATGTAATAAGAAAATATTTGTTATATTTATAATAAAGAATTTAATTCACTTTTTTCACAGAGATGTTAAGGCTGGTAACCATGTTGAAAAAGGATGGCCAAATACAAGTAAGGAATAAAGATAAATTACAAACATCACATTAATTTGATCAATTAATTTGTGAAATTTTAAAATAACTTTTCTCAGCTCAGGGGTGGATCCAGAATTTTTAAGAGGGGATGAGGGGTGGGGGGGGGGGGGGGGGTCTAGGTGACTGGTACATTGTACCTTGTACCAATACCTCTTTCAGAAAACCATAAAAGTTGGTGAAAAAAATGGAGTCAAAAACTGATGGAAATTAAATACGAGAGCTTCAAGTAAACCAAGTGAAAGTTTCTCCATATAAACCGTTTCAGTTATAACACATTTTTATTTGTACAAAAGAGGCAGGTGATTAATCACCCCCTTAAACACCCCCTTGATCCATCCCCTGATCCACCCCTGCAGCTGGGCTGTTCATGCAATGTTAAGGCATACAAAACCTCCTTGCAGCATGCCAGAATGCAGCTCCATTTGGAGGGCTAAACGAAAGAATGTCAAACTCTGAGAGGAATTAATTTTCAGTGCACTGCGTTTTGCATGGGAAGAAAACTAGCAGGGTTGTTGTTAATTCCATATTAGTTACTTTACTTTTCTGGGGAAAACAGGGGGGCACATACGGGGCTCCCGGCCTCTGTGGGCGCTATGGCCCTGAACTAGTGAACGTAAAAATAACATGGTGCTATAAATCTAGGGAGTCGTTGGTCATGATGACTAGTTAAATTAGTTTTAGCTTGGTGATAGCCTGTTTCTGGCTAAATGTTACTTTTCAAAATAACTGGCAAAGCAAAGATTTGACTGGACATGTTCCAATATACCTAATGTTACCCTTAGGGCGGCCATCTTGAATGCTATTGTTTTTAGCAAGACATTTTGGGATGCCAAGGGGGCAATTATTGGAAAATTTATAGTATACACAGCTGACAGAGTGTCTTTTGATATCCACTAAGAAGCACAACTAAAAACCAATTGAAACACGAAAGAGTAAAATTATATGAGAAAGTTTCCCCCTCAGCATCCCATAATTCAAGATGGCTTACGTGTCGGTAAAAAGGTCTATTCTGGCCGGACATTGTCAATTTACTGTTTGTTATTTCAAACCCTTTTAATTGTTTAAATAAGAAATAATGGTAATGGTATTGAAAATTTAATATATTTGTCAACTTGATTAAAAGCACCTAACTTTATAATATACATGTTAATTGCAAATCGACTGCAGATCTGCAAATATGGCACAGCTATTCAATATTTTGTTCATCTTTTATATTAAAGATTTGTATATCATTCTGTAAAGTTAAATTCCATATTTTCTGTATTTTCTTCTTAGTGTATGGAACTTCAAAAGTTGGTGTCATAGCCTTGACAAAAATTCAAGCAAGAAAGATGCAACAAGACCCAAGAGAAGATATTCTTGTCAATTGTGTAAGTATTTGATCAGGGTTTCCTTAAGTTTATATGATCATAAGCTGGATTTGGAAAAAATATATAAAATGAATGAAATGCCCTTACTTTGTGAGAGTAGCACTAATAATAGCCATTTAGGGAAGCATTTAGAGCGTTTGCCTCTCACAAATGCGACCCAGGTTAATTGGAGTCCTGCTGGGCTCTGTCTACTATATGTGAGTAGAGCTGTTAGTTGGCCCTCTTTTGTGCTTTGAGGGTTTTTCTCCAGGTTCTCTGGTTTTCCTCCCTCTGCAAAAATCAACTCCTAAATTCTAATTCGATCATGGAACGAGGGCCACAGGTTTTTTTTAGCCTCTGGCTATTATTTTGCTACACTCATAAAAACAAGGATGGGGTTTTTTTGGTCTTTGGAGATCCCAAATAAAAATCCTTATTAAAACATGGAAGAGATTTAACTAACACTGCACTTTTCACGCATGATGGCACCCCTCAGTTCAAGGGGAAATACTGTAGTAAACAATGGGACCCCTAAATCGGTGTAGGTAGGGTATTGGTAGTGTATATTGGGTATGTTGGTGGCAGGGTGTTGGTAGGTTGTCAGTAGCTTGCTGGTAGCTTATCAGTAGGATGTTGGTAGGTTATCGGTAAGACATTGGTAGGTTATCAGTAGGATATCCGTCGGCCTTGGTGATATGTTTACGGTATAGGCTGTTGGTAGTTTTCAGGCAGATATTGATAGGCTGATGGTACAGTAGGTTGTCGGCGGTAGGTCATCTTGGTAGTTTATCGGTAGGATTTCGTTTGGCTGTCGGTAGTTTTCAGGTAGACATATAGTAGTAGGTTGTTGGTAGGATATTGGTAGGTTAATGGAGTGCTTTTGGCCAACAACCTTAACCGACACCAATTTGAGGGACATTTTTACCATTACCAGTCCAAGGACTGAACAGAAAGCTGGTTACTCCACAAAATAAAAGACCTGGAAAAAAGGCCTCTTAGCTTCTTTAAAAACACAAACTATTTTGAAATTTCTGTCTTGCATTACTTAACTGTATTTCTCATATATATTTGTATATGTATATATTTTTCAGTGTTGTCCTGGCTGGGTTAGAACAGACATGGCAGGACCAAAGGCATCCCTGTCAACTGATGAAGGTATGTAACACTGCAATTCTCATTTTTAGCAGCCCTCCTTTACCATAGACTGATTTATAGTCCTGAGGGTCCATAGAATTTGAAAGTGTTGTGCATTCTTTACTTTACCCTTGGTACAGTATTTGTGAATATTTTGACCCTGGAATGAGCCCAATCCTGAGTTAAAATATGCAATATAAGTATTAAATATTATTATTATTATTATTATTATTATTATTATTATTATTATTATTATTATTATTAAATAAGTCTGTAATCAAGAAACAGCTGTATTTTAAGTCATGTTTCGAGCCTGCATTACTTAGCCCCAACCTCTCCCTATCCTGCAACCACAAATGAACCCCCCAACCTTCCCTTCCCTCCAGTCTCTGTCTCTACTGGTAGTCCCTGTTTCCATCATGCAATGATCATTGTTTTCAATGTCATTCTAGGAGCGGTAACCCCAGTACACGTCTCTCTTCTACCAGAAGGGAGTGGTTACCAAGGTGAATTCTTCAGGGAAGAAAAAGTTGTTGAGTGGTGATCAGATAAACCATTCTTGGATGTAAACCTGGCTGATTTAAAATTTAAAAAAAAATAAAATTAGTGTGTGTATTAGGTGTCAATCAAGAGGGAGAGAGAGAGGGAGAGAGAGAGTGAGATAATTTGCATTCACTTGCATGCCCTAGGCACAGCTTTGCAGGACTTGGTTATAAGGGGGGCCCAAACCTATTAATTTGTTTGACGGGTATAAATTTCAATCTATCCTTTTTGCAACAAAACCTTGTCATATTTCTGAGAAATTTATCAGTTGTGAGTCTTCATGCCTTGAACTATGTACCAGTAATTGTTTTTCTCAAAATATTTTGAGATATTGACGATCTTCGCAATTCAAAAATGGCTTTTTGAGATAAAATGCTTATACTGTAAATCCAAAAATTCAACACGATTTTTTTCATATTTTATTGAGTCAGTGTAAAGGTATAGAGGAGTACACACAGCAAGTTTCGTGCCAAGAAGTTGCTACAAAAAAATTTGCGCTGACTGTTAGGACTTGAAGCAACTTCTAAGAACTAGATTGGTCTTAACACATACAGAACGAGATTTTGCACGCCAAGGAATGCTTTTCTTGTATGACTAGTCCTCAACCTTGATCAATTGGGAAAAACTTACCGAACAGACCAGGAAAATGAAAGACAGAACTTGTCAACGCAGTTGTATCCAAAAAGGGGGGTTTACCCGAAGTAATTTAAGAATGTAATATTTTAGGAAGGGATTTATGTAGTTTAATGTAATGTAGATACACGACAACATCAGCTCAGCTGTAAACCTAACTATTGTGTTTAAATAAAAACTATTATTGTTATCCTTAGTGATCAAATCCTAAGTCGATCACACATGCCATATTACCTGTATTAACTTGCGCGGGGTTGACAGAACACGAGAGAAGTGTTAGGAGAAGCATGATAGGTCTCGAGTGTTTGACCATTAACCAGAAAACGATCCTACTTCAGCAACATTGCCTGCAATATTGCGCGCAACTTAGCATTGCACCGTGTGTCCGTTAGAGTGATTTTATTTAGCCCGTGAAAGAAAGATGACTATTTAGTTATAAGTACTAGTTGATAAAGAACACAAGAAAACAATGGATTTAGAGTCTACTAATAACTTGCCAATTTTTTCACGGGCCATTAAATGAAATCACTCTAACTGGTGTGAAATAGCATGTTATTTGACATTAAAAATGAAAGTAAATTTTCGCCTGCTAATGAATGGCAAAGGCTGCAAATGATGAATGATACTGACTGCTTAAATGCAAAAATCGTCAATGAAAATGTGTTTCGCTCTAATGAATCTCATTTTGGCTAATGAACAGCAAAAGGTGTAGAATCATTCTGTTTTTCACGAAACTAAAAGGTTAAAAATAGCTCGCTCCCGAAAGACAAGAAAAAGGGAAAGTATATTAACGCTGGTAGTTCCTTCACCTACGTGGCTGGTATCGATGGAAGCTGACGGTGTACACTTTACTCCCTCTCTCCCTCAGTGCTATGTCAAGGATTTAAAAGCTGAAGCTACACGGATTTGAGAGAAGTTGAAACAGAGGTGGAGATCTTGAAGATCGAACCGTGGACCACTAGCTCCGAAGGCCGTGCACTAAACATCCCCGGGAACCCAGCGGTAAAATTCTGTCGCTCGTTTCTCGCTCCCAGGAAAACTGAATTACTTTTTACACGACTTTTTTTAGTATTTTTTTCCGGGAGCGAGAAACGAGCGACAAAATTTTATAATTACCGCTGGTTCCCTGAGGATGCGCACTAACAAACATAAGGTCCTTGTTACCGGTAAATTTACAGTAAATTCAAGAGCTATGATTGGTTGAAAGTATCACGTGATAACTGACCATCCTCCCCCTCCTCCGTCTCAATCTCGAGCCCAGAGTTTCCAGCTTTTTGGTCAGCGGGCTAGCGCCGGTAAGACTGGGGGAATCGAATTTTTTTTACCCCAGATATCCATTCGCTGACGACAGAAAGGCGCTGGAGGACTCTGGGTACGAGATTGCCTCCGTCTACGCTTAGACCAATCTCGAGCCCAGAGTCTTCCGGCTTTTTGGTCAGCGGGCTATAGCCATTCGCTGACGACAGGAAGGCGCTGGAGGACTCTGGGTACGAGATTGCGCTTAGACTCTTCCACAGTCCCCGCTCGGCCGCTGCACTCTCCACGGTACAATGCCGAAAGGCCTTCTGGATCCAAGAATCTTTGACCCATCATGTCAACGCGAGTCAACGCGTATTAGAGTCATTTCAGTCATTTCAAATCGAATGATTGCGAGTTTGACGTTGAATGTTTGCCTAGATACACAAGGTACCTAAAGGTATGGGAGGTTTCACGCGTGACGTATTTCCGGTGGCAAATAGAAGCTGGCCGTCAAATTTTATCAGTCCTGGTTGGAAAAGACGGCAAATTTGTTCTTGTAAAGTCTATAGAATTTTGCAAAAAAACATAAGTTTAAAATACTTGTGTGGTTTTCATTTTATTATTTTCGAAAAGCGAAAAGCACGTTTGAGCTATCACTGAAAGCACAGAAGTCATGTCTGTCTTAAAGTTAGCCAAAACAATTTTTCGTCTTCACCGAAAGAAGATTTGCGAAGCCATTTTGTGGTTGTAGCTCTGAGAAGAAGTGGCTTAAAGACCAGAAAAACTTGATTGCACTGCAAAAATAGTCCTTCAGTTCCATAGAAAACACTTCATAGAAGGTACATTCATTGATGTTAACTAAGATTTCCTAAAAAAATCGACACAAAAATGCGTAAAACTCTCGATACGGTAATACAAAAGAGGGTCGCCATTTTGAGATATTGAGATATTTGGACAGAAATACTTGAACTGCGGTTGTTTTTTGGTGTTTTTACTACATTTTACACTTTGATCATCTTTGTCTTCATTACTAGCAAGAGAAAAGTGATATTTGACGCTTTGAGTTTTTGTTTTTCAATCCTATTTCAAGAAAAAAGACTAAATATGCATAGCTTTCCAATAAAATTTGACGGCCAGCGAACCGCTCGCGCGAGGTTGTGACGTCAAAAAAAGATTCCATGAAATCTCCCATAGAAAATAAATAAACCACTCTCAGAACTATATGCTTATATGTGCTTTATATTGTTGAAACGGTAAAAATATGAAATCAGTGAAAGAGTACTGAGCCGAGCGGCTAATTTTAAAATCCCGACGGTTCCCCAAAAAAATCGCCCAAATAGCTGAAAAAAGGAAATTCAAAGTATCATCGTTAAAAGTAAAGGTAGCCAGCTTTGGGCTTCCTGTGTGTTTATTTCGGTTCTCAAAGCATCATGGGTCCAAGATTCTTGGACCCAGAAGCCCTTTCGGCGTTGTACCGTTACAGTCCCATAGCTCCCCATAGTATACTATTTGCACCATTCCCTTTCACGCTCGTCTATTAAGAATGGGAGTGATGACGACCGTGTCTGGCAGAGAACAAAAGAGGAGGCAAACAGCCATGGGAGGGCAAGGGAGGGAAAAAACCAGACAAGGGCGCCCGAAAGGAGACGAAGCGATGAAAGAGGCCGGCAACAGAAATCTGGTTATAACACCTGCAAGGCCGATGAGCTTCTGGTGTGAAGTGCGAGGTTCACCTCGTGGGTCTTCTTATTTATACTCGCTCAGAAAGGGACTGGTGCGAATAGCGTGGAAGTGCAGCGGAAGAGTCTAAATAAGGACTCACTGGTCAACCAATGAGAGAGGAGCTTAGAACAGTAGATATATCAGCCAATCAGTGAAACGCTACCATTCTACCGTTACAGTCCCTTAGCGAACACAGCGGTCAAACGACTGCGCATGCGTGAGCTACAAAAATCAAAATGGCGGACGTTTTTACTAGCGTTTTAGTTCGAAAGCGTTTTTCAGCCCGTTTTCATTGAATTTTCTGACTTTAAAGTCCAATAAAGTTTTGTTTCCTACTCATCCGATCACTAGCTAAATGGAACAAGAGGAAAGTGAGTTGAAAAAGGTAAGTTAGTCTATATTACTTTGAAATTATAAATCGATGGTTTGATCCCTGGTTTGATTTTCCATTTTTGTTTGACAATTAAAAAAGAGAACACTAAACTGTATAAGCTTGTTTTGGTAAAAATTCGATAAACTTTGAACTGTCGATTAGAATAAAGTGATTGTATTTCACCCGTAACCTGAAACAGAAACAATCGCATAAGTATGCATGTACTACATATATATCATGTACCGTATTACACATCGAACTTTATTACCTGCACAGAATATTTATTTCATAATAATATATCCACTTTTATACGAGTTGCCCGTTATCATACCAAAACTGAATCCATATAAATACTTCGATCAGCCTATAGTATTGTCATTCACAGGAAAAAATATGGAATTTCCAATTAGGTTAAACTGGGATTTTTTTTGGAATTTTTTCCCAATATTGTTTTATGTAGCACTTTTCCAATATTGGGAAATTCCAAAGGAAACCCAAAGATAACCCAAAGATAACCCAAAGATAACCCAAAGATATCCCACAGGAAAAAATATTGAATTTTCAGTTTGGGGAAAAAATGGGGAATTATTGGGATATCTTTGGATTATCTTTGGGTTTCCTTTGGAATTTCCCAATATTGGAAAAGTGCTACATAAAACAATATTGGGAAAAAATTCCAAAAAAATCCCAGTTTAACCTAATTGGAAATTCGATATTTTTTCCTGTGATTATAAGTATTTATATACAGTAGGAAATAGGACTAGATCCTTTAGAGTTTCCTCTGTTTATCATTACTTTTGACTAGTACTATTTTTGCAAAATGAGTACTGGTTTATAGATTCAGTATTTGCTTTTGTATCCCTAATTATTTCCTTAACAAAACTTTAAAAGTTATTGAGCACATATTATAGGTTGGTCTTAACTGTTGGTCACTATTGTTTTATAATAATCAAAAATCCTTCCAATGATTGCAGGGTTGCCTTCACAAATAATGCATCATCGCTACCATTCTACCATTACAGTCCCTTAGCGTGAGAGTGCAGCGGCTGAGCGGGGACTGTGGAAGAGTCTATTGATACGGCGGCTCCTGCACTCTGAGGACAAAGAAATTCCGAAGAGAACTCTGAAGCTGGGAATCTAAAATAATACTAGTACCTTATTTTGAGCTTTTTATTACCGGATCCTATCAAAGGTAAGTGTATACATAGTAATCAGCTATTACAGTAAGAAATACATTTTTTTTTCTTTGAAACTTGAAAATGCAGTTACAAACATACAACATACAAACTTTATTTTTAAAAGATGTTTCCTTCCTGTTTTGAAACAACCGCACCGAACATTTTTGAGCGGTCGTTAAACTAACTTTCCTTAGTTCGATTATTATGAAATTCATAGAAGATATTCTGCTTAGATTCATGTTTATAAAAATGTAAAATTTAAGCAAATTAACGTTAAGGTACTTGGACTGGCTCAGGGTGAAAAAAATCTCTAAATTTTTGTTGATTCCTAACTGCTTTGGGAGTAGTTGAATACATTTTACATGGTTTTACGTCCATACTTCAATGCAATGCAAAATAAAATAGCGAAAAAGTTTGTATCCAAGGAAGCCATTTTGATTGAAATTTGAGAGAATTTCATGCGACTTGACCTTTCTGGGCATAAGTGGTGACAAACACGGCTGACGTTCTTCTTTTAAACGCATCTTGTACTCATTAAACGATGTGTCGATTGTAATATATACAAAATAACAAATAATTAAGACTCGAAATAGAAGTTTAGGCCCTGTTTAGGCTGTAAAACCACAGGCTTACCACTGCAAGTATCTATGGTTTAGGGTTTCTTGGCTTGGGATCCCTGTGGCACAGAAATAGCCGTTAATCAATGTAGTTCAAATTTTGCTCCTAAAATCTGTCCTCAGTAGTCGCTCATCAAAAACATTTTATCTTAAAATAAAGTTTGATAGTTTATTACTTGTTTCGAAGTGTTTTTTTTTTCTCTGCGAAAAAGCCTCAATAATGCTTGTTTAGCCCTAAAGTTTAAACATATGGCTACCTATGAAGCATTTCTTAATGACACATGTAAAATACCTTTCAAATGGTATATAAGTAAGGAAAGTAAGAAAAATGGAGAGACCTTACTAGTCCTGAAAAAAATAAGGTCTTTAAAGCTGTTTATCAATTATTATCAGCTGCTTATCAATTATTATCAGCTGTTTATCAATTATTATCAACTGTTTATCAATTACTATCAACTGTTTATCAATTATCAGCTGTTTATCAATTACTATCAGCTGTTTATCAATTATCAGCTGTTTATCAATTACTAATACCTGTATACACCTATTTCAAAAAAGGTTGTCATCGCCCGAAAGGCGAAAGGCGATAGGTCAATCCAAGACGGAAATTCAAAATTTTGCAAGATATGTGTAGAAAAACCTATTTTATCGTGTGTTAATTTTTTTATCAGTGTCAAAGCAGGGTAAATAAGTCTTTTGTAAGATGCCTAGAGGCATATTTTCATTTTTAAACGTTATTTAATTCCTATGAGAAAGGCAAATAAGTGCTTGAAATCTTTGAAGTTTTCGCTTGTCTCTAGCTAGCCAATTCAAATTCGCTACTTGAAGTAAAATCAAGTGAATTCGTAATTACTTTAACTTCCTAACAAGCCAAGATACCACCAGAAATGTGAAATGATATATATTCTATAAGCAATTGTTTATAGGCCGTATATACTTATTTTTAAATAAAATTTGTAGTGAGCAAAACAACTCTACTTGAGCGGAAAAAAACACGCTCTCAAGTTCGTTGCATTTTTCTGTTAAAAATAGGTTAAAAAACCTTTTAGAAATTAAAATTTACAGTACGACTCTTTGCTTTATTTCCTTGGAAGGTTTTCCTGTTCAAAAAGGCTCAGTTACAGTCTGTTTAAGATGTTATTTTGCTGATAAAGTTCAATGTTTTTGGACCGCTATAAAAACAACAACAATGCATTGCGCACCTTATCCGAGATCACCTGGATACAGCCATTATACAGCGATATGCAGAAATTATGATCCTTTTGATATAAATACAAGTATATCAAAATTATATCAGAAATGATGATATTTTTTTCGAGTTGCCTATCACTAGGGCTTTCTGAAAAAAAATATCAGAGATGACATCCCATAATTTTTGATATACTTTTGATATACTTGTATATATACCTAAAAGGATCAGAATTTTTGCATATCGCTATATATACAGCCATATGTATATACAATTATAACCCAACGATGAATTTTCGCGCGCTGTCATTGGTTCAAATGGGTCACGTGCAGGACGGGTATCAGGCGATATCCCCCGTCCGAAGTGATATTCGTCCAGCAGAAGGTAAAAACATTAAAAAAGAAAAGAAAAAACACGAAAAACAAAGAAACTCGGTTTTTACAAACAAGTGAGAGTAAAATACAAAGACTGGTTGAGGAAACTATGCCAGCAAACACGAAAAAATCAACAAAATATGCTGTAAAGGTCTTCAATGGTAAGCATCCATGTTTCGTGAATGAAGTGTTCATCAAATGTTTTTGAAATTGTTTTCAAAAGCTATTAAAAACCAACAAAATATTCGACAACTAATATCAAACAATAGAATATTCAATGTAAAACAGCTTTCATTTACCAAAATAAGTGTTCTTATATCCAGCTTGGAGACGAGAGAGAATTATTTTTTGAAAACTCTAGAGATGATGAGTCAATGCAGTTTGCTGAATCCATTCCAGTGAAGTCGTTGGGTTATAAAATAAATAAACCCCTTCTGGCTCACTGAAATATCGTCTGATAATGTCCTTGGATGACAAATGCTCCTCAAAATATCACATTCGCCCTCGAAGCTTTGCTTCTCGGCCAAATGTTCTTTTTTCGGACCATTTCTCATCCTCGGACATTATCAGCCGATATCCCAGCCGCCAGAAGGGGTTTATTTACTAAGTATATCAAAAGTATATCAGAAATTATGGAATATCATCCCTAATATTCTGATACAAGGATTTAGGGTGTAATACGAATTTTCACGAATCACGGTCTTCAAAATAAGCAGATCACGCATCACAGGGGGACTGAAAAGTACGCATCACGGACTTAGTTTTTGAATTTCACAAATCACGGTCCAAAAAAGGCTGAATCACGCGTCACGCGTAATCCCTGTACCACCCTGCTATGTGACCTTACCCACTTAAAATGAGTGGCTGTGTCAAAATGAAAACCAGATATTGAAAGGAGCAGCTTGATATTAGACAGAATCGGTTATTGGCTGTCTTGTAAATTTTTATTTTTATTTGTACTCTAGGATATCGATGACATAAATCTCAAGAAATAATTAGGATTGATGATCAGAATGGCAGACCTGAGAGATCAAGAACAGCTACACTTATGCATACTAAAGTTACTAGAAAAGGGAAGTAATGGGGATTTCAAGAAATTGCAAGAGCTTTGCGAAGAAATATCTAAGGATGTGCCTGATTTAAAGATACCTAATAATCATAGTACGTCTACATCTAGAGAGTACACAATAGATGATAAAGCAAAGCAGCAGCTGACTTCAGTCGCAAGGGAAGACCTAGCCAGCTTTATACCTGTGGAAACTGAAGATGATGGCTCTTGCCTTTTTAGAGCTTTATCATTTTTATGCTTTGGTGATCAGAATAGGCACAGGGAGCTGAGAGTCAGATGTATTATAGAGATGGCTTTAAATAGGCATCGTTACCTTGGAGATGAGGATCTTTTCGAAAGGAGTAAAGCAGAAGGAAATTACATCAAGAAAAGCAAGGCAGGCACCTCTGGAAAACCAGAAAATAGTGATACTCTCAATGCATCAGAGTCTGAAACATCAGCTAGTGATATTGGAAATGGCAGCACTGGGGAAAGTGAAAAAAGTACTAAAATCAATGGTACTAGTCCCGCTATTACAGCTAATGGAACTGCAGAGATTACCAACGATGACCGTAAACCTGCACCTGATCAAAGCCCTGAGGATTCTGGAAATTCCTTTGGAGTTAATCAGTTTGAGACCACTGATGTGTTAAACACCTGTAATCCAAATGAATTTGCCAAATTCTGTCACATACAGGCCTTAGAAGTTATCTTAAAAAGGAAAATAGAAATCATTTGCTCCAGTATCGAAAAGGATGAGCTGATAGAGTTACGTGTAAGTTATGGATTAATTCCGTCCTTTTAAATATATTTGATGGTCATTTATGCATTTATGCATAGGCGGCGGAGGGGGGGGGGGGCAAGGGAGCTAGAGACCCCCCACTTTAAATTTTGGGAAGCTGAGCCCCCCTCCCCACCCCCCCCCTCTTTAGGATAATTTTGATTCCCCCAATTGCAATTTACTAGGGATGAAGTAATCTGGATCAGTCACCCCCTTTTAAAATTCCCGGATCTTCCACTTGCTGATTCCCCAACCCCCAAATAGGTTAATTTTGTACAATTATAATTATGTCGTTGTAATCTTTTATGGTACATAACCAGTTGGGGATTGTGATCAGCTAGCGCAGTAAATATGCAACTTTATCTTGACAAAAGTGTTACTTTAGTTATGTTCATTATTTTCTTTATCAAAAATTAATAATATTGAACAGCACGCAAGCACATAATAACACTTATCCCTCACTCTTGAATTGATTATTCCAGATACATATCACAAGAGCTGAATTGCCCTATTTCACTATGACGTCACATCAAACAATATATTGTTTCAACGCTAAGGATCATGGTCGCCAGAGGGGTTAAGATAGCGGCAAAACGAATCAAATCACGATAAAATTTGGTTTATGATATAGTGGAAAGTGAGAACAGCTAAATATTACACTAAATATCCAGAACGAAAGACGATTTAGCCTAAATTTCTATTATTCTTGCTCATGTAAACAAACCGTGACGTAATAGTGAAATAGGGCATTTAGTCATTAGTTTTCTTAAATATTTCAGCTTGAGGAACGTTTTAATCTCACACCGGATCCAAAAGATTTGGGTGGAGATCTTGAGCCTGATAAACCACCATTGACAATCATGTGGCTCTTGGATGAACAGCATTTTGTTCCTCTCATACCTTCAGGTGGGTGGTATACAGCTATGTCAAAAATATTGGAAACTGAATACTGCATACTGAATAGCATATTTGACTTTGCCTGGAAATCCATTTGTAATTGACGCTCACGTGGACTCCGGTCCAAAACACACAAGAACAAAAATGCACTCAGCAGTCTGACTCTTGGAATGTGCTATTCAGTTATGCAGTATTTAGTTTTCATTATTCAACGTTTTTGAAAGAGCTATACAGTCAATGTCATTAATGTTTTAATAATGCCGGAAAATTAATAGTAGCAGAATAAAACGTTTCGGTTCAAACCCTCCCAGGGGAATGGGGGAGGGGAATTCCGTCTGATAGTAACTGAGATGCTAAATGTTATTAAAAGATACTGAACGTTTTTTTACTGCAGGGCCTGGAGTTGTTTGGGTCATAGAAATATGAAAAACTCTCTACTATGCATTGGATTTCTTCTTTAGAACATCCCCAAGGGATACCAGATAACTACTTTTAATCCCTAAAATACGAGTATTCTTTTGGACGGGAGTCTCCCCCTCCTCCCTCCCTTACGGTTTATTATTAATGCTTATTTAATCGATTTTCTTTTAGAAATTACCCATAATGCACCCGATATATTGATATATTTAATTTTTGTAGAATTTTTTCAAATCGCTGTATTTGAAAAAGAAAAAGTGTTTAGTATCCTGGTAAAATAACCAAGACAGATAAAGAACATTATTAATAGCTATGTTGGTGTAAAAATCAGAAATAATTTTGACTACTTTCTAAAATGAGCCTTGCCTTCCAGATTCTAAAAGAGTTATATTTACATTTGATTTTTTTTTGTTTTAGAAGCCAAGGAAGAATGGGACAGTGGTCTGGGAGATTCGTTAGACATTTCTGATACAGCAGATACGACCCGTTCCTCTCCAAGTACACTTAAGAAGACGAAAGATGCAAATGTGAACAATGAACCAAATGAAAGGAGTGAAGAAGGCTTTAAACCTCCCCTTAGCAGTACACCAAAGAAGGCGTCAAAAGATAAAGCATCTGACAATGCAAATGTGAACAATGAACCAAATGAAAGGAGTGAAGAAGAGATAGTTGACATTACTTCTGGTGATGTGATGACTAAACTTAAGAAGCTCTTCGAATACGATATAAAAAAAAAGGCATTGCGTAAAAAGCACCTATCTAATGAAACACTCCAAACTCTCACTGGCCCATACGACGTGGCGGACCGTGAGATTTTAGGCATTTTAAAAGAATGCCCAATTAAGTTTGTCAGCAAGCTTTTTGAAGTTCAGTTTCAAATCAAGTGGAAAACAGATGACGGAAAGCCTGAGCGGTTCAATTTCTATGATTTTTGCGATGTCGAGAAACAGTCTCCTTCAGGAAAAGGTAAAACCATGCACCTCAAATATGACCCACGGAGGGCGCATGTATTCACAGAACTTTACAGAGAGACACTTGCAATTGATATGAAGAAAGTTAAGCGTAAAGAAGTCTTTTGCCTTGATAAACCTAAAGAAGAATTTTGCCCTGATGTATATGTTAGAGTCAAAGACGGTTGGGTCAGAATTTGTTTTGCAAGTAAAACATGCGAGGATGTGAATTTCGAAGAAACATTCTCTTGGATGCATGAATCATTGCGAAAATTCGTCGCAGAAGATGCCAAAAAAGTTACTCTGCCATCAGAAACAGAAGTGAGTTACTCCTCAGTAACGGCAGCTATTGAGAAGCCTACTCTTTACTGGGCTGTGCTGGAAGATACTGACTTCAGGCCTGGTGATCACCTAAAGCTGTGTAAGATCGGTAAAACACAAGTATATGTGGGAAAAGCCAACGGAGGTATCATGCGCAGGTGGATAAAAGACGGCAGCAATCACTCTAATAAAATGAAGCTATGTGCAGAAAGTATTTGTGAGATGAAAAAGTCTTTTGAGGTATCTAGATTGCGTGGCATTCTATTAGTAGATGCAAGATTGCTGCTGGCAAAAATCAGGAAAGAAAATAATGCTGTTTTTCTCATACAAACGTTTGAAGAAAATGATGATCTCAAAAAGGGTGAAAAAAAGCACAGAGAAGGGAAGAGGATTGTCAATGGAAAGAAGAATGTGAACATTGTTCCTTACAAGGACATTAAGGATACCTGGACCCCCAAGAAAATGGAATTTGGGATGAATAAACTCTAGATCCTGTTCTCTTGCCTTTTCTATTTTCTTGGTACTTTAAGTGACCTGACATTGATTTTTACTTGTAAGTTCTTCCAACTACTGATCATTTCCATCATGTAAGTAATACCATCGCCATTCGAGTTCACTATTGTGTTTAAGTGAACAGTGGATGAAGGTTTTCACAGCCGCCGTGTTGGTTGATTTTAACAAAATCAGTCATTTTGTTATATCTTAACAGGGGCGCATCCAGGATTTTTAAGAGGGGGTAGCTGTTACCGCGTTACTCGCGCCAATGCCACAGGAAACCCATAAAAGGAGGGAAAATGGTGAAAAAATGAGGTCTTGATCATGAATTGACGAAAAATAATTTGAGAGCTTCAAGTAAATCGAGTGAATTAATTTTATTCGGATAAATGTTTTCAGTTATGTCGACAATTTTTAATTCATTTGTGCAAGGGGGGGGGGGGGGGGGGTGTGGCTAGTCACCTCCCTCACCACCCTTGGATCCGCGTCTCAAATAAAAACATGCATTTTTTTTTTGTAAAAAAAAGCTGTATTGTATCACTCTAGTATTTTGTCATTCCAAAAGAGGGATGGCTAGCCTCCTTCACCACCCCTGGATCCGCTCCTGCTTAAAAGAGGTCGCTAGGCTTTACCGGTAATTGCTTTATTATTCATAATGCCCTTAAGGCCTAAGTAAATCACGACCCTAAATTTTGAATTTTATAAATTAGTTTTTGATCTAGTAGTAATTTTAAGCTTTTATCAATTTAGCGTATATATCTTCATTTCCTTGTTAGTATATATATATATATTTTTTCATATATTTAGTTTCTTATAGTTTTTATACTTGTAAATATTAGCGTAATTCAACCCTGTAGGTTGTAGTTTCTTATAGTTTTTATACTTGTAAATATTAGCGTAATTCAACCCTGTAGGTTGTAGTTTCTTATAGTTTTTATACTTGTAAATATTAGCGTAATTCAACCCTGTAGGTTGCAATGCTTTTAGAAATATACTATCTATCTATCTATGTTTTCCTTGGTAAGGCCAAGGTTTTGAACGTGGCATTTCACGTGTGCCGAATCTAATGCAAATGAATTCAAAGAATAGGTTTTGTTCATTTGCATTAGATTCGGCACATGTGAAATGCGACGTCTAAACCGGGCCTATTGTTTTAGATCTGGATTGAACTTTCTCACATGCCACGGGAATCACCTACTAGGAATCACTGAACACGGCTACTTTAAGATAAAAGCTATGTCGCTTCTAGCAATTTCCACGGAATTTTGAATCATATCCGTTACCACATGAATATGAGGAATTATAAATTACAGGAACAAAGTCTTGTGATCACTGAGACTATCTATTTTTTCCCTTTTCATTTCTGAACCGTGGACTGAAAATGAATTGACGGCATCCTAATAGCTATTACTTAAAAGACTTCAAGTAGACGTTTGACTGGAAGGCTTATGGATAAGAGAATCATATCCATTACCTCGGGTTATCTAGCTAGTTCAGAGTTATCATGTAATAGTGTTAATCCCTTTTGCGTATTAAAAGCTTTTGAACACTAGGTTGTAATATTGTAAGAAAGTTGAACCAGATTTTTTAGTGTGGCAAAATGATTAAACAACACTCCAAATATCATATCCGTTACCAAAAATGAGCGTTACCATGGCCATCATATCCTCGCTTACATCGTCAAAATAAATCGTCTGTAAATTGTGTTGCTATTAGCATTTTTGTAAAATACTTATTACTATACGCTGATAATTCAGCATTATTTAGGTTTAATTTTTCATTTTCAACGGTTTTACGGAGTATAATTATTCTGAAATAGAGGCGTCAAACGGGGGGGGGGGGGGTTAAGAAAATAGTCTTAACTTTAAAAGTATTAAATGTTATATCACAAAACTTTGTCTCGGTGTTCTTGAACGTTGGGTGATTATCGAAGTAACATCAAAAAGATCAATACCGAAACTTTATTTTTCCCGATTTTCCAAACGCTATTGGTACATCTGAGAATGAGCGTTATTAACTATCAAGCTAATTAAGAATCGTTATTATCATTCAAATTATTTTTTCCGTCATTTTGATTGGCCGAGAGAACTGCAAATAACTGCCTACAAATAACGGTCTGCTCATGCGCATTACGGGGCAAAGCCATTTTGCTACAAATAACGGTCTGCTCATGCGTAGTAACGTTGTTTTTGACAATGGCTCGCTTCCCTGAAAAAATGAACTGACTTCTAGGTTATTGTTTGACTTGTGCGCACTGCCCCTCAAAGATTAGAAAAAAATAATTTGAATGATAAAACAATTATTGAACTCGGTTATCGTAAAATATCGAGATTTGTTAGTGTCTTGCCTTCGGCATTATTATTATTATTATTATTATTATTATTATTATTATTATTATTATTATTATTATTATTATTACTACTATTACTATTTTATTATATAGCAGCTGTATGGTACATCAGTATGTTAACTTATAGGGAAAAATAGATCATAGGGCGTTGTAACGTAGCCTATGAACTATATCCGGAATACGCTCACTTACAATAATAATATACACTTATTAACTTACTCATGCATGCTTATAACTATGTGAAATTATTGTTCGTACCTATTGGTAGATTCTCTTGGAAATAAATGCTTTAACTTTTTTTTAATGTTTCTTCTTCTTCTTCTTCTTCTTCTTCTTCTTCTTCTTCTTCTTCTTCTTCTTCTTCTTCTTCTTCTTCTTCTTCTTCTTCTTCTTCTTCTTCTTCTTCTTCTTCTTCTTCTTCTTCTTCTTCTTCTTCTTGTCGCTGTCGCTGTCGCTGTCGCTGTCGCTGTCGCTGTCGCTGTCGCTGTCGCTGTCGCTGTCGCTGTCGCTGTCGCTGTCGCTGTCGCTGTCGCTGTCGCTGTCGCTGTCGCTGTCGCTGTCGCTGTCGCTATAGCATGGTTTGGAGTGATATTTGGCATATCGGCAAGTGAAATTACAACAATTTTGAAATATCATGAGTGCTATTTATGCTAAATATTCGTACTGTTCGCAGTTGGTGTACAAAGATGGCTTCAAGAGTTGCAGTGGTAAGCTTTATTTCTTGACATCTTTATATTAATTTTTATTCCATGTACAATTTAAATTGCGTTTGGGTCATAATTTTCAAGGCCGATTCAAGTGCTTGAGCATCTCAGTTCTGAGCTTGAGTTCCTGAGTTACGCCAACCATATCATTTTCACAAAATGTCATCACAACTTTTGCCTTGCTTTACCAGCTAATTCATTTCGAGTTGGCACGAGAATGACAAAGCTTTATGATTGCAATTAGGTAAGCTTCCTTCTTTATTTCACAATTGCAATAAGCTAACATAAGTCCTTATTTTGAAATATTAGGTTACTGGATCTAACAAGGGTGTTGGTTTTGCTATTGTACGATCTCTTTGCAAAAAGTTTGATGGAACAGTAATCTTAACTGGTAAGCTTAATATTAACCATTCACTTACGTTTATTTGTAAAGTATATGGGTCTTTTAAATTATTCAAATAGCAATAATATTCTTCATTATTTAGACTCATAAATTCTCTAGTTTGCCCGAAGTGCAAAAGTTTATCGAGAGGCTCTCTAAATATTCTTTATCTTAATTAATGAAGCACCTTAAGCTAAGAATATCTTTTCATGATTATTTTGATTTATAAACATGTGGGGTGTAGAGAGAAGGAAAAAAGGGGAGAAAAAGCAGGAGAAAAAAATTGAAAGTCACAAGCTGTACATGTAGCTAGGAGCTTCTTGTCGTAGGTACCAGCTGTACGAAAAACTAAGCGCGAAAAGGATTGTTGTTGTAATTCAAGCGGCCCTCGCCCGAGTCTTAAAAGTCATATATCTCACAGAATTTGAGGAGATGGATCGCAAAGATTTACTTTAATTTTTTAAACAACACGTATACTTCAACTTTTTTTCTTTAAATTCTTTGAAACGCATGTTTTTGTATTGGGAAGAGACTTTGAGCAAGGGTCGCTTGGCTAAGCATCGAAGCGCGCTGTGATTGGACGGTTTGTGCGTGCTCCGGACACCTGGTAACAAGGATTTCTTCATAAACCAGCAACATGCGAGCAAACTCTGGCTAGCTCTTATCTGAGCTGCCTGCTTTCGCATTCCATGGCCAATTTGTACGGGTTGCCTACTTAAGTAAATCTGCCTACTTGAAATTTTAATGAAATCTCTGGAGTCATCACTATCTAGATTAAATAAAGAATCTATAGCAGTCCTTTTATAATTTTTTTCAGCCCGCAGTGAGGAGCTGGGGAAAAAGGCAGTTGATGATCTCAAAGCAGAAGGACAGAACCCGTCATTTCACCAGCTTGATATCACATCAGATGAAAGCATTCAAAGATTTAAAGAATACCTTCAAAAAACCTTTGGAGGGCTGGATCTTCTAGTAAATAATGCTGGTATAGCATATAAGGTGTGTAATTTAGATGTAAATAAATTTAGGTGTAAAAAAATTGTGCCATGCATTAATGCATCTATCAGTGGCTTCCCCGTGGGGGTGACCCCTGGGCCAACCAGGGGGATATGGAGCTGTTTTTCTTCCAACAAGTGCCAACAAGCTTTTAGACACCTTATTTGGTAATTAACCAGCATGCAGCTTTGCATCAAAAAGCCTGTGCATTACCTTCGGGCATCATGCTGTAATATTTAATGAGCTGCATGAATTTGAGGCTATTAAGAATTTGAATATTAAGAAAAGCCTATATAAATATATACTGTGATAGAATTTATATATAATTGATTTCCACTGCAGCAACAATCTACAGCTTCACAAGCTGAACAAGCAGAAGTGACCTTAAGAACAAACTTTACTGGAACTCTGAATGTTTGTAATGCATTGTTCCCATTATTGAGGCCACATGCCAGGTATTTATGTTATGAAATGCAATTGTTTGGACCATGAGAAAAAGAATTTTGGTACCGTTTAGTTGTCAAAATTTCTGCCAAGCATCCCTGCCTTGCTATATCGAGCCCCCAAACGGTCATCAATGCCACAGTGAAGGTTGATTTGCAGATATATTAAGAGCGAAGGCACAGCTAGCACCTGAGTCTACTGCACAACAGCCCTGGTTGTCCAACCAACTGATCATGAGCCATTACCATGGGGCAGTTAATTTACAGGAATGAAGTACCTTAAGTTTAAATGTTGTTTTTCTTCTTGTTATTCAGAGTAGTTAACATTGCATCAATGGTTGGTCATCTCAAAATAATACCTGGTGAAGAATTAAAAAAAAAGTTTTCTTCCCCTACCTTGACTGAACAAGAACTTGTAGATTTGCTAGATGAATTTGTGAGGTACGTAATAGATCCCTTGCAGAATGTCAGAATGCAGCTCTCAATTTGGAGGGCAAAACAATAGTTTCCAATTCTCAAGAGTTTGAAATTCTTTTGTTTTGCCCTCAATTCCGTAATGCTGCCTATTAATTAGGAGATTCATAAAATAATTAATATTACATTTCAGTTCCTTTTTGCTGCAGTTGTTGTTGCAAGCTGTTGTTGTTGATCATTGTTGTTGTAGATAATGTAATAAGAAAATATTTGTTATATTTATAATAAAGAATTTAATTCACTTTTTTCACAGAGATGTTAAGGCTGGTAACCATGTTGAAAAAGGATGGCCAAATACAAGTAAGGAATAAAGATAAATTACAAACATCACATTAATTTGATCAATTAATTTGTGAAATTTTAAAATAACTTTTCTCAGCTCAGGGGTGGATCCAGGATTTTTGAGAGGGGATGAGGGTTGGTGGGGGTCTAGGTGACTGGTACATTGTACCTTGCACCAATACCTCTTTCAGGAAAACCATAAAAGGTGGTAAAAAACAAATGGAGTCAAAAATTGATGGAAATTAAATACGAGAGCTTCAAGTAAACCAAGTGAAAGTTTCTCCATATAAACCGTTTCAGTTATAACACATTTTTATTTGTACAAAAGAGGCAGGTGATTAATCACCCCCTTAAACACCCCTTGATCCATCCCCTGATCCACCCCTGCAGCTGGGCTGTTCATGCAATGTTAAGGCATACAAAACCCCCTTGCAGCATGCCAGAATGCAGCTCCATTTGGAGGGCTAAACGAAAGAATGCATGTAAGAAAGAAAGATTTGTATATCATTCTGTAAAGTTAAATTCCATATTTTCTGTATTTTCTTCTTAGTGTATGGAACTTCAAAAGTTGGTGTCATAGCCTTGACAAAAATTCAAGCAAGAAAGATGCAACAAGACCCAAGAGAAGATATTCTTGTCAATTGTGTAAGTATTTGATCAGGGTTTCCTTAAGTTTATATGATCATAAGCTGGATTTGGAAAAAATATATAAAATGAATGAAATGCCCTTACTTTGTGAGAGTAGCACTAATAATAGCCATTTAGGGAAGCATTTAGAGCATTTGCCTCTCACAAATGCGACCCAGGTTAATTGGAGTCCTGCTGGGCTCTGTCTACTATATGTGAGTAGAGCTGTTAGTTGGCCCTCTTTTGTGCTTTGAGGGTTTTTCTCCAGGTTCTCTGGTTTTCCTCCCTCTGCAAAAATCAACTCCTAAATTCTAATTCGATCATGGAACGAGGGCCACAGGTTTTTTTAGCCTCTGGCTATTATTTTGCTACCCTCATAAAAACAAGGATGGGGTTTTTTTGGTCTTTGGAGATCCCAAATAAAAATCCTTATTAAAACATGGAAGAGATTTAACTAACACTGCACTTTTCACGCATGATGGCACCCCCTCAGTTCAAGGGGAAATACTGTAGTAAACAATGGGACCCCAAAATCGGTGTAGGTAGGGTATTGGTAGTGTATATTGGGTATGTTGGTGGCAGGGTGTTGGTTGATTGTCAGTAGGTTGCTGGTAGCTTATCAGTAGGATGTTGGTAGGTTATCGGTAAGACATTGGTAGGTTATCAGTAGGATGTCCGTCGGCCTTGGTGATATGTTTACGGTATAGGCTGTCGGTAGTTTTCAGGCAGATATTGATAGGCTGATGGTACAGTAGGTTGTCGGCGGTAGGTCATCTCGGTAGTTTATCGGTAGGATTTCGTTTGGCTGTCGGTAGTTTTCAGGCAGACATATAGTAGTAGGTTGTTGGTAGGATATTGGTAGGTTAATGGAGTGCTTTTGGCCAACAACCTTAACCGACACCAATTTGAGGGACATTTTTACCATTACCAGTCCAAGGACTGAACAGAGAGCTGGTTGCTTCACAAGCTAAAAGACCTGAAAACTGAAGATGTTATTTAAATTTCCACCCTTGTCCTCTTAGCTTCTTTAAAAACACAAACTATTTTGAAATTTCTGTCTTGCATTACTTAACTGTATTTCTCATATATATTTGTATATGTATATATTTTTCAGTGTTGTCCTGGCTGGGTTAGAACAGACATGGCAGGACCAAAGGCATCCCTGTCAATTGATGAAGGTATGTTATAACACTGCAACTCTCATTTTTAGCAGCCCTCCTTTACCATAGTCGACTGATTTATAGGAACACTTCAGCTTCAATTTCTTTTACTCGGGGTTAGCCTTGATTTCGTATCGAATTCCTGAGGGTCGATAGAATTTGAAAGTGTTGTGCATTCTTTACTTTACCCTTGGTATTTGTGAATATTTTGACCCTGGAATGAGCCCAATCCTGAGTTAAAATGCGCAAAATAAGTATTAAATACTATTATTATTATTATTATTATTATTGTTATTATTATTATTGTTGTTGTTGTTATATCGTTTTGATGTTTATCAGTACTGTTTCTTTTGCTACTTTTAGAGATACGAATATAGATATAAATTGTCTTGTTATAGATTGTGTAATTTGTTATTAATAAGTTTTATCAAGAGGTGTGAATTAATAAGTTATTAATAAGTTTTATCAATGGATTATTATTATTAAAATTATCATCATTATTATTATTATTATTATTATTATTATTATAAATGAGTCTGTAATCAAGAAACAGCTGTATTTTTAAGTCATGTTTCTAGCCTGCATTACTTAGCCCCAACCTCTCCCTATCCTGCAACCACACTGTCTCTACTGGTAGTCCCTGTTTCCATCATGCACTGATCATTGTTTTCAATGTCATTCTAGGAGCGATAACCCCAGTACACGCCTTCTTCTACCAGAAGGGTCTGGTTACCAAGGTGAAATCTTCAGGGAAGAAAAAGTTGTTGAGTGGTGATCAGATAAACCATTCTTTGATGTAAACCTGGCTGATTTAGAATAAAAAAAAACAATTAGTGTGTGTATTAGGTGTCAATCAAGAGGGAGAGAGAGAGAGGGAGAAAGAGTGAGATAATTTGCATTCACTTGCATGCCCTAGGCACAGCTTTGCAGGACTTGGTTATAAGGGGGGCCCAAACCTATTAATTTGTTTGACGGGTATAAATTTCAATCTATCCTTTTTGCAACAAAACCTTGTCATATTTCTGAGAAATTTATCAGTTGTGAGTCTTCAAGCCTTGAACTATGTACCAGTAATTGTTTTCCTCCAAATTGGGTAAAATACTTCGAGATATTGACGATCTTCAAAAATGGCTTTTTGAGAAAAAATGCTCAGTTGTGAATCCAAAAATTCAAAACGAATTTTTTTCATATTTCATTGAGCCAGTGTAAAGGTATAGAGGAGTACATACAGCAATTGCAAGTTTCGTGCCAAGAAGTTGCTACAAACAAATTGCGCTGACTGTTAGGACTCGAAACAACTTCTAAGAACTAGATTGGCCTTAACACATAGCAACGAGATTTTGCACGCCAAGGAATGCTTTTCTTGTATGACTGGTCCTCAACCTTGATCAATTGGGAAAAACTTACCGAACAGACCAGGAAAATGAAAGACAGAACTTGTCAACGCAGTTGTATCCAAAAAGGGGGGTTTACCCGAAGTAATTTAAGAATGTAATATTTTAGAAAGGGATTTATGTAGTTTAATGTAATGTAGATACACGACAACATCAGCTCAGCTGTAAACCTAACTATTGTGTTTAAATAAAAACTATTATTGTTATCCTTAGTGATCAAATCCTATGTCGATCACACATGCCATATTACCTGTATTAACTTGCGCGGGGTTGACAGAACACGAGAGAAGTGTTAGGAGAAGCATGATAGGTCTCGAGGGTTTGACCATTAACTAGAAAACGATCCTACTTCAGCAACATTGCCTGCAATATTGCGCGCAATTTAGCATTGCACCGTGCGTCCGTTAGCTATAGAGTGATTATATTTAGCCCGTGAAAGAAAGATGACTATTTAGTTATAAGTACTAGTTGATAAAGAACAAAAGAAAACAATGGATTTAGAGTCTACTAATAACTTGCCAATTTTTTCACGGGCCATTAAATGAAATCACTCTAACTGGTAGGATTGGTGCAATAGCATGTTATTTGACATTAAAAATGAAAGTAAATTTTCACCTGCTAATGAATGGCAAAGGCTGCATGCAAATGATGAATGATACTGACTGCTTAAATGCAAAAATCGTCAATGAAAATGTATTTCGCTCTAATGAATGTCATTTTGGCTAATGAACAGCAAAAGGTGTAGAATCATTCTGTTTTTTACAAAACTAAAAGGTTAAAAATAGCTCACTCCCGAAAGACAAGAAAAAGGGAAAGTATGTCAACGCCGGTAGTTCCTTCAGCTACGTGGCTGGTATCGATGGAAGCTGACGGTGTACACTTTACCCCCTCTCTCCCTCACTGCTATGTCAAGGGTTTAAAAGCTGAAGCTACACGGATTTGAGAGAAGTCGAAACAGACGTGGAGATCCTCAGGATCGAACCGTGGACCTCTAGCTCCGAAGGCCGTGCACTAAACGTCCCCGGGAACCCAGCGGTAAAAGTCTGTCGAAAAACTGAAATACTTTTTACACGAGGTAAAGGTAAAGTGAAATACAGGAAAACGAAGAAAACTTGGTCACGTTTGCTGTTTGCGGGAGAAAAAAACGCGAATCTTAAGCTCTCTAGCATTAGTTTTTTCTGCTGGCTCCCTGAGGATGCGCACTAACAAACAAGAGCTATGATTGGTTGACCCTCCTCCTCCTCATGCATTCCCATAAAAAAAATAGCACCTTCTATATTTTCCCGCTCAGCCAATCAGTTCACTTGAAATTTTATTTCTCAAAAGTTACGATTACCCGGAAACATTAAAGTAGGATCTGGGCCCGGTACGAGAACGTGTCCGCCCGTGATTTATGTCATTAGGAATGTCCTTAGCTGAGACCGAGTCAGGCCGCGTCGTCTCCTGCCGCGTCTACTCTGAGGACAAAGAAACTCTGAAGCTGGGAATCTAAAATAATACTAGTACCTTATTTCGAGCTTCTTATTACCTGATCAAAGGTAAGTGTATATGTAATAATCAGCTATTACAGCAAGAAATAAGTAACAGAGTAACAGATCTGCATTTAGAATAAATGGTTTTAAAAGTTCTTATTCGGTCAGGATCAAAAGCTGAATAGAGGAGTGACTTGTAATGTAAGCGAACTTTCGTTTTAAATGATGACAGAGTAGTACTTTTCTATATGGAGTAACGTACTTAAATATATCGAGGTTAAATAAGTTGTTGCGACATTTATAGAACAAGACCACATTTAGATATCCAAACCAATAGGAAACAGGGATCAAGTCAAGTTTTATCAACCTATTCCTGTACGAAAGATCTGCGGCGCCAGCCCCACCTGGTGCAAGAACGTACTTACTTGCAAGACGCTGTACATGTTCAAGCAAAAGTAAATCGCGAGTGCTTGACTGAGGGGCCCAAACTTAGTACCAATAGTACCATTCTCAGATAAAATGTACCAATAGCGTTCGGAAAATCGGGAAAAATAAATTTTCGATGTTGATCTTTTTGATGTTACTTCGATAATCACCCAACGTTTGAGAACACCGAGACAAAGTTTTGTGATATAACTTTTAATACTTTTAAAGTTACAGCGCGACGCTCAAAAGTATGACCACATTTAATGTATTCGTATACTTCTATGCACGGGATTTTGTACTTTAACCCGACACAAATGATGTAAAGCTGTCTGGTTTTACCAAATAAGGCGTGGAAAAGCTCGTTTGGAGCAAAAAGCCCGTGCATAGAAGTATGCGAATACATTAAAAGTGGTCATACTTTTGCGCGTCGCGCTGTAAGACTATTTTCATAACTCCCTCCGTTTGACGCCTCTATTTCAGAATAATTATACTCCGTAAAACCGTTGAAAATGAAAAATTAAACCTACAAAATGCTGAATTATCAGCGTATAGTAATAAGTATTTTACAAAAATGCTAATAGCAACACAATTTACAAACGATTTATTCCGACGATGTAAGCGGGGATACGATGGCCATGGTAACGCTCATTTTTGGTAACGGATATGATATTTGGAGTGTTGTTTAATCATTTTGCCACACTAAAAAATCTGGTTCAACTTTCTTACAATATTACAACCTAGTGTTCAAAAACTTTTAATACGCAAAAGGGATTAACACTATTACATGATAACTCTGAACTAGCTAGATAACCCGAGGTAATGGATATGATTCTCTTATCCATAACCCTTCCAGTCAAACGTCTACTTGAATACTTTTAAGTAATAGCTATTAGGATGCCGTCAATTCATTTTCAGTCCACGGTTCAGAAATGAAAAGGGAAAAAATAGATAGTCTCAGTGGTCACAAACATTTGTTCCTGTAATTTATAATTCATCATATTCATGTGGTAACGGTTATGATTCAAAATTCCGTTGACATTGTTAGAAGCGACATAGCTTTTATCTTAAAGTAGCCTTATTCAGTGATTCCAGTTGCATGTGAGAAAGTTCAACTTCTGGGCTTTCGATATTGATGTAATAGATTTAAAACATCAGGCCCGGTTTAGACGTCGCATTTCACATGTTCCGAATCTAATGCAATTGAGCAAAACCTATTCTTTGAATTCATTTGCATTAGATTCGGCACACGTGAAATGCGACCTTCTAAACCCGTCCTTACCAAGAAAAACATAGATAGATGGATAGATAGAAAGTTTATTTTTAAAAGCATTGCAACCTACAGGATTGAATTACGCTAATATTTACAAGTATAAAAACTATAAGAAACTACAAACTACAGGGTTGAATTACGCTAATATTTACAAGTATAAAACTATAAAAAACTACAAACTACAGGGTTGAATTACGCTAATATTTACAAGTATAAAACTATAAGAAACTACAAACTACAGGGTTGAATTACGCTAATATTAAGTATAAAACTATAAGAAACTAAATATATGCAAAAAAAATTAAATATATACTAATAAGGAAATGAAGATATATACGCTAAATTGATAAAAGCTTAAAATTACTACTAGATCAAAAACTAATGTATAAAATTCAAAGTCTAGTTTCATGATTTACTTAGGCCTTAAGGGCATTATGAATAATAAAGCTATTTCGAAATCTATTGGTCTTAAAGACAGGCTTACATGGCTTAAAACTACTCTTCTTCCTTTATAAGGTATATCTACGAACTACTCTTTACTTTTTTATCTTAAAAGCTGGTTTGGTTGGTTTCTATGATGGTATTTGTACAATATTAAACGTTTTTGGCTGAAAGCCATTATTACTACAAAATGTTTGGATCTATTACTACGGAATTACCTTAAAAAGTTTACCTCTCTTATTTATGCTCTCTTGTTTTTGTACATATTTACTTTGTGTGTTTGAAAACAAATTATGAATGATTTATCCAATAAAATCGCGAAATTCAAGTGAATATGATCAAGTGAGTAGCAAAATATGCAAGCTCCGAATTTGCGAAATTAAAGAATTCATGAGATAAGGTAGTCAGACTTAGAATACCAAAACAATTACCGATAAAGCCTAGCGACCTCTTTTAAGCAGGAGCGGATCCAGGGGTGGTGAAGGGGGTGGCTAGCCACACCCCACCCCCTTTGCACAAATGAAATAAAAATGTGTTCATAACTGAACACATTTATCTATCCGGATAAACTGGATTCACTCGATTTACTTGAAGCTCTCAAAATATTTTTCTTTAATTCATGATCAAGACCTCATTTTTTCACCATTTTCCCGATTTTTATGGGTTTCCTGTGGCATTGGCGCGAGTAACGCAGTAACAGCCACCCTCTCTTAAAAATCCTGGATGCGCCCCTGTTAAGATATAACAAAATGACTGATTTTGTTAAAATCAACCAACACAGTGGCTGTGAAAACCTTCATCCGCTGTTCACTCAAACACAATGAACTCGAATGGCGATGGTATTACTTACATGATGGAAATGATCAGTGGATGGAAGAACTTACAAGTAAAAATCAATGTCAGGTCACTTAAAGTACCAAGAAAATAGAAAAGGCAAGAGAACAGGATCTAGAGTTCATTCATCCCAAGAGACCTTCATGATCTCATGTTCATCCCAAATTCCATTTCCTTGGGGGTCCAGGTACCCTTAATGTCCTTGTAAGGAACAATGTTCACATCCTCCTTTCCATTGACAATCCTCTTCCCTTCTATGTGCTTTTTTTCACCCTTTTTGAGATCATCATTTTCTTCAAACGTTTGTATGAGAAAAACAGCATTATTTTCTTTCCTGATTTTTGCCAGCAGCAATCTTGCATCTACTAATAGAATGCCACGCAATCTAGATACCTCAAAAGACTTTTTCATCTCACAAATACTTTCTGCACATAGCTTCATTTTATTAGAGTGATTGCTGCCGTCTTTTATCCACCTGCGCATGATGCCTTTTTCGGCTTTTCCCACATATACTTGTGTTTTACCGATCTCATGCAGCTTTAGGTGATCACCAGACCTGAAGTCAGTATCTTCCAGCACAGCCCAGTAAAGAGTAGGCTTCTCATCAATAGCTGCCATTACTGAGGAGTAGCTCACTTCTGTTTTTGATGGCAGAGTAACTTCTTCGGCATCTTCTGCGACGAATTTTCGCAATGATTCATGCATCCAAGAGAATGTTTCTTCAAAATCATTCACTTCCTCGCATTTTTCACTTGCAAAACCAATTCTGACCCAACCGTCTTTGACTCTAACATATACATCAGGGCAAAATTCTTCTTTAGGTTTATCAAGGTAAAAGACTTCTTCACGCTTAACTTTCCGCTTCATATCTATTGCAAGTGTCTCTCTGTAAAGTTCTGTGAATACATGCGCCCTCCGTGGGTCATATTTGAGGTGCATGGTTTTACCTTTTCCTGAAGGAGACTGTTTCTCGACATCGCAAAAATCATAGAAATTGAACCGCTCAGGCTTTCCGTCATCTGTTTTCCACTTGATTTGAAACTGAACTTCAAAAAGCTTGGTGACAAACTTAATTGGGCATTCTTTTAAAATGCCTAAAATCTCACGGTCCGCCACGTCGTATGGGCCAGTGAGAGTTTGGAGTGTTTCATTAGATAGGTGCTTTTTACGCAATGCCTTTTTTTTTATATCGTATTCGAAGAGCTTCTTAAGTTTAGTCATCACATCACCAGAAGTAATGTCAACTATCTCATCATCACTGTCTTCATCTTGTTCACTTTTCACATTTGCATTGTCAGATGCTTTATCTTTTGACGCCTTCTTTGGTGTACTGCTAAGGGGAGGTTTAAAGCCTTCTTCACTCCTTTCATTTGGTTCATTGTTCACATTTGCATTGTCAGATGCTTTATCTTTTGACGCCTTCTTTGGTGTACTGCTGAGGGGTGGTTCAAAGCCTTCTTCACTCCTTTCATTTGGTTCATTGTTCACATTTGCATTGTCAGATGCTTTATCTTTTGACGCCTTCTTTGGTGTACTGCTAAGGGGAGGTTTAAAGCCTTCTTCACTCCTTTCATTTGGTTCATTGTTCACATTTGCATTGTCAGATGCTTTATCTTTTGACGCCTTCTTTTGTGTACTGCTAAGGGGTGGTTTAAAGCCTTCACTCCTTTCATTTGGCTCATTGTTCATATTTGTATTGTCAGATGCTTTATCTTTTGACGCCTTCTTTGGTGTACTGCTAAGGGGTGGTTCAAAGCCTTCTTCACTCCTTTCATTTGGCTCATTGTTCACATTTCCATCGTCAGATGCTTTATCTTTTGACGCCTTCTTTGGTGTACTGCTAAGGGGTGGTTTAAAGCCTTCTTCACTCCTTTCATTTGCCTCATTGTTCACATTTCCATCGTCAGATGCTTTATCTTTTGACGCCTTCTTTGGTGTACTGCTGAGGGTTGGTTCAAAGCCTTCTAGGGACATATACCTTTCATCGTCACTGTCATGATCACTGTCATCTTTCGTCTTCTTAAGTGTACTAGGAGAGGAACGGGTCGTATCTGCTGTATCAGAAATGTCTAACGAATCTCCCAGACCACTGTCCCATTCTTCCTTGGCTTCTAAAACAAAAAAAAATCAAATGTAAATATAACTCTTTTAGAATCTGGAAGGCAAGGCTCATTTTAGAAAGTAGTCAAAATTATTTCTGATTTTTACACCAACATAGCTATTAATAATGTTCTTTATCTGTCTTGGTTATTTTACCAGGATACTAAACACTTTTTCTTTTTCAAATACAGCGATTTGAAAAAATTCTACAAAAATTAAATATATCAATATATCGGGTGCATTATGGGTAATTTCTAAAAGAAAATCGATTAAATAAGCATTAATAATAAACCGTAAGGGAGGGAGGAGGGGGAGACTCCCGTCCAAAAGAATACTCGTATTTTAGGGATTAAAAGTAGTTATCTGGTATCCCTTGGGGATGTTCTAAAGAAGAAATCCAATGCATAGTAGAGAGTTTTTCATATTTCTATGACCCAAACAACTCCAGGCCCTGCAGTAAAAAAACGTTCAGTATCTTTTAATAACATTTAGCATCTCAGTTACTATCAGACGGAATTCCCCTCCCCCATTCCCCTGGGAGGGTTTGAACCGAAACGTTTTATTCTGCTACTATTAATTTTCCGGCATTATTAAAACATTAATGACATTGACTGTATAGCTCTTTCAAAAACGTTGAATAATGAAAACTAAATACTGCATAACTGAATAGCACATTCCAAGAGTCAGACTGCTGAGTGCATTTTTGTTCTTGTGTGTTTTGGACCGGAGTCCACGTGAGCGTCAATTACAAATGGATTTCCAGGCAAAGTCAAATATGCTATTCAGTATGCAGTATTCAGTTTCCAATATTTTTGACATAGCTGTATACCACCCACCTGAAGGTATGAGAGGAACAAAATGCTGTTCATCCAAGAGCCACATGATTGTCAATGGTGGTTTATCAGGCTCAAGATCTCCACCCAAATCTTTTGGATCCGGTGTGAGATTAAAACGTTCCTCAAGCTGAAATATTTAAGAAAACTAATGACTAAATGCCCTATTTCACTATTACGTCACGGTTTGTTTACATGAGCAAGAATAATAGAAATTTAGGCTAAATCGTCTTTCGTTCTGGATATTTAGTGTAATATTTAGCTGTTCTCACTTTCCACTATATCATAAACCAAATTTTATCGTGATTTAATTCGTTTTGCCGCTATCTTAACCCCTCTGGCGACCATGATCCTTAGCGTTGAAACAATATATTGTTTGATGTGACGTCATAGTGAAATAGGGCAATTCAGCTCTTGTGATATGTATCTGGAATAATCAATTCAAGAGTGAGGGATAAGTGTTATTATGTGCTTGCGTGCTGTTCAATATTATTAATTTTTGATAAAGAAAATAATGAACATAACTAAAGTAACACTTTTGTCAAGATAAAGTTGCATATTTACTGCGCTAGCTGATCACAATCCCCAACTGGTTATGTACCATAAAAGATTACAACGACATAATTATAATTGTACAAAATTAACCTATTTGGGGGTTGGGGAATCAGCAAGTGGAAGATCCGGGAATTTTAAAAGGGGGTGACTGATCCAGATTACTTCATCCCTAGTAAATTGCAATTGGGGGAATCAAAATTATCCTAAAGAGGGGGGGGGGGGTGGGGAGGGGGGCTCAGCTTCCCAAAATTTAAAGTGGGGGGTCTCTAGCTCCCTTGCCCCCCCCCCCCCCCCTCCGCCGCCTATGCATAAATGCATAAATGACCATCAAATATATTTAAAAGGACGGAATTAATCCATAACTTACACGTACCTCTATCAGCTCATCCTTTTCGATACTGGAGCAAATGATTTCTATTTTCCTTTTTAAGATAACTTCTAAGGCCTGTATGTGACAGAATTTGGCAAATTCATTTGGATTACAGGTGTTTAACACATCAGTGGTCTCAAACTGATTAACTCCAAAGGAATTTCCAGAATCCTCAGGGCTTTGATCAGGTGCAGGTTTACGGTCATCGTTGGTAATCTCTGCAGTTCCATTAGCTGTAATAGCGGGACTAGTACCATTGATTTTAGTACTTTTTTCACTTTCCCCAGTGCTGCCATTTCCAATATCACTAGCTGATGTTTCAGACTCTGATGCATTGAGAGTATCACTATTTTCTGGTTTTCCAGAGGTGCCTGCCTTGCTTTTCTTGATGTAATTTCCTTCTGCTTTACTCCTTTCGAAAAGATCCTCATCTCCAAGGTAACGATGCCTATTTAAAGCCATCTCTATAATACATCTGACTCTCAGCTCCCTGTGCCTATTCTGATCACCAAAGCATAAAAATGATAAAGCTCTAAAAAGGCAAGAGCCATCATCTTCAGTTTCCACAGGTATAAAGCTGGCTAGGTCTTCCCTTGCGACTGAAGTCAGCTGCTGCTTTGCTTTATCATCTATTGTGTACTCTCTAGATGTAGACGTACTATGATTATTAGGTATCTTTAAATCAGGCACATCCTTAGATATTTCTTCGCAAAGCTCTTGCAATTTCTTGAAATCCCCATTACTTCCCTTTTCTAGTAACTTTAGTATGCATAAGTGTAGCTGTTCTTGATCTCTCAGGTCTGCCATTCTGATCATCAATCCTAATTATTTCTTGAGATTTATGTCATCGATATCCTAGAGTACAAATAAAAATAAAAATTTACAAGACAGCCAATAACCGATTCTGTCTAATATCAAGCTGCTCCTTTCAATATCTGGTTTTCATTTTGACACAGCCACTCATTTTAAGTGGGTAAGGTCACATAGCAGGGTGGCACAGGGATTACGCGTGACGCGTGATTCAGCCTTTTTTTGGACCGTGATTCGTGAAATTCAAAAACTAAGTCCGTGATTCGTGAATTTCAGTCCCCTCGTGATGCGTGTCTGCTTATTTTGTGAAAATTCGTACTTTACCCTAAATCCTTGTATCAAAATGTTAGGGTTGGTATTCCATAATTTCTGATATACTTTTGATATACTTATATATATATGGCTGTATATACAAGTATATCAAAAGCATATCAGAAATTATGGGATGTCATCTCTGGTATTTTTTTCAGAAAGCCAACTCGAAAAAAATATCAGCGATGATATCCCATAATTTCTGATATAATTTTGATATACTTGTATATATATCAAAAGGATCATAATTTCTGCATATCGCTGTATAATGGCTGTATATATGTATACGTTGTAGTATACATTTATACATATATACAAATACATTAAATCAACTGGTCAATGATCACCTCAAAAAGCCCATACAGCAATATTTCCAAAAGATGCAGCCTCTGTTTAAAAACTCTACAAAGCCAGCCTCCTGAACAAAAAGTCAGAGCTGATTCCTAAATGCTGCCATGAAAACAAGTATTATCTGGTAAACACAACAAAAGCCGAAAAACATGACATATCACACATCAATAGGCCCATCGAACAATACATCGATTTAATGATATAACAATAGATAAATAGAACAATAGCACAACTTGTGTATATAGACAACTTGCACGTGACGTCAAAGCAGTTCAATTTGGAGGACCAAACAAAAGAATTTCATTCTCCTGAGAAATGGAACCTATTGTTTTGTCCTCCAAATTGAGCTGCATTTCGACGTGCTGCAAGGGGTCTATACCTATTCCAAAAAAAGCGCGTCCAGGCGATAGGAAACAGGTCATTCCAAGATCCAAGGATAGCTGGAATAACGCGTGTTTCTGCTTCTTATTCTCGTCAAGAACACGAGATATTCGAATTCCATGTTGTTTGTGGTCCACGAAACCATTTTAAAGGCCTCTGATTGTTCGTTTTTAGTTGTTTAACCATAATTCCTTTCCGTCTTGGAATGACCTATCGCCTTCTGCCTTTCGGGCGAGGACAACCCTTTTTGAAAAAGGTATATATAGATTACAGTAAGGTTTATTCTTCATTATCGCCGAATCCGATGAAATGCGACTGCTAGACTTTGAATACTTCGTTTCCACTAATGCATTAGGTGGTCGACGTGAATCATTCAAGTCATTCGAAGTGACGTCACACGCTCAACATCTACCTTGTTTTCTTTCGAGCAAGAAAACGTCTGATATTGAACGATCTACCAGACTCCCCAACAAACAGTCCTTCTCAGGACTACACCCACCCGGATGATCATAATACAAATATTGTTTCTTCGACAAATATTGTTAGTTCGATAAATATCCATTCATCTAGGTTCAGACCATTCTTTAGAAAACTTGAGTTTGTAAGCTAGTTGCCAAACTCATTCGGCAAGGACAAAGAAAAGACTTAAACTGAAACGCATTCCAGTACACAGCCAAATAAACTTGAGATTGTAAACTTATTGCCAAACTCATTCGGCAAGGGCAAAGAAAAGATTTAAACTGAAACGCATTACAGTATACAGCCAAATAAACTTGAGATTGTAAACTAATTACCAAACTCATTCGACAAGGGCAAAGAAAAGATTTAAACTGAAACGCATTCCAGTATACAGCCAAATAAACTTGAATTTGTAAACTAATTGCCAAACTCATTCGGCAAGGGCAAAGAAAAGATTTAAACTGAAACGCATTCCAGTATACAGCCAAATAAACTTGAATTTGTAAACTAATTGCCAAACTCATTCAGCAAGGACAAAGCCCGGGGGCGGGGGTACTCCCTATAATGAACTATACGGGGATGCACACGTATAGAAAAGGGGTGGAAAATTGTGAGTTTTGGTATAAAAAGGGGTAGATTTTCTTCAAAGGTATATGAAAGGAGTACCTTTTCAGGCAAAAAGGTATATAAAAGGAGTATTATTTTGCTGAAATTTGGTATAGAAAAGGGTAAGGGTTCCAGAGTCCGGGCTGAGCATCCCCGTATGAAACGACCCGAAGTACCCCCCCCCCCCCCTCCCCCCGGAAGACAAAGAAATTCGCCAAACAACATTAGCTGGCAAACAACGTATTGAAACGTGCCACAAACTTCCAAAACTATGCGGCCAACGATAAACGCTGAACTTATTCATAATGGTAATTGAACTAAGTGGAGTGCAATTTGGTCTGATATCAAACGCGCGATAACAAAATCACACGACCGCGTAGCGGGAGTGTGATTTGTAATCGCAAGTTTGATATCAGACCAAAATTGCACGACACAAAGTTCAATTATCACTTTATTATATCCATTTTGAAATCATACTAGATAGACACTAAATTTGTGATAAATACAAAAGTATTTATTCACAAATAGCCAGTATTTTGTTTCTTTTTGTAACAAAAAATTCCAGTCAAACTTGAGAAAAGCTACATTTTATGTTCCTTATTTGCTGTAATCTGATTGGCTGATTACATACAATCCTGTAATCTGATTGGTTACCTTTTCTAGTGTTGCATTGTGATTGGCTGACAAAAAGATGCGATTCGGACTCAAAATAGTGCGATTCGTGCTTGAATCAATCTACTGAGAGCCAATCAGATTACAGGATTTGCTAGTGATTTCAAAGTGGATATAATAAAGCAGCAAAACAAATGTAAATGAAAACATATGAATACTATATCGAACCTTCTTGAAATCTCTGACCATGGGCTACACACGTGTTCGTGTCTTCCGCAGGGAGTGAATTATTATCTTTGCAGTTCCAAAGCTTCGATGTTCTTCGTCTCGCCGATTTGGGTAACTAACAATGATTACTAGAACGTTGCTCCTTATATAGTCTTGCATATCATTAAATCATCTCCCGTGGGATTATGCGGCCAGTTTAAATAGTAAACTAATTGCCAAAATCATTCAGCAAGGACAAAGAAAAGATTTAAACTGAAACGCATTCCAGTACACAGCCAAATAAACTTGAGATTGTAAACTAATTGCCGAACTCACAACAAGGACAAAGAAAAGATTTAAACTGAAACGCATTCCAGTACACAGCCAAATAAACTTGAGATTGTAAACTAATTGCCGAACTCACAACAAGGACAAAGAAAAGATTTAAAGGGGCACTTGGATGAAAATCGATGAAAATTGGAAATGCCTTGAAACTTGGTTAAACTAATCTATATGGCCCCAATAGTAGCCAAGCAACATATTTTCTTCACAGTCAAAATTTGCGGATAAAAATTATATATATTTTTCAGCATCTAAATTGTGAGTAAATGACGTCATTTACTCAACCCTATTGTTCTTTTAGTTTTTAAACCAAAATTTCTCAACTGCGAGTGGCTCCCAGGCTAAAATTTTTGCCAATCTGGTTTTCATAATCATGATTGAGTCATATATTATTCTTAAATACTTGAACTATTCGGACTTTCAAAATATGGGGCGTTTTCATCCAAGTGCCCCTTTAAACTGAAACGCATTACAGTATACAGCCAAATAAACTTGAGATTGTAAACTAATTGCCAAACCCATTCCGCAAGGACTTAGAAAATACTTAAACTGAAACAAATTCCAGTTCACTGCCACATAAACTTGAATTTGCAAGCTAATTGCCAAACTCATTCGGCAAGAATTTTAACTGAAACAAATTCCAGTACACGGCCCCCCGGGGGGGGGGGGGGGTGGGGTACTTTTTTTCAGGTATAGAAAAGGGGTGGAAATTTGTGAGTTTTGGTATAAAAAGGGGTAGATTTTCTTCAAAGGTATATGAAAGGGGTACCGTTTCAGGCAAAAAGGTATATAAAAGGAGTACTTTTTTTGCTGAAATTTGGTAAAGAAAAGGGTAAGGGCTCGAGAGTCTGACCATCCCCGTATGAAACGACCCGAAGTACCCCCCCTCCGCCCGGAAGACAAAGAAAGGATTTTTAAATAATAATTTAAAAATTATTGGAATGCTTTTCAGTTTAAATCTTTTCTTTGTCCTTGTTGTGAGTTTGGCAATTAGTTTACAATCTCAAGTTTATTTGGCTGTGTACTGGAATGCGTTTCAGTTTAAAAACTGAAACGCATTCCAGTGCACAGCCAAACAAAACTTACATCTTGTACGGGCGGAAAAGGGGTGGAAATTTGTGAGTTTTGGTATAAAAAGGGGTAGATTTTCTTCAAAGGTATATGAAAGGGGTACCGTTTCAGGCAAAAAGGTATATAAAAGGAGTACTTTTTTGCTGAAATTTGGTAAAGAAAAGGGTAAGGGGTCGAGAGTCTGACCATCCCCATATGAAACGACCCGAAGTACCCCCCCCCCCCCTCCGCCCGGAAGACAAAGAAAAGGTTTTTAAATAATAATTTAAAAATTATTGGAATACGTTTCAGTTTAAATATTTTCTTTGTCCTTGCCAAATGAGTTTACAATCTCAAGTTTATTTGGCTGTGTACTGGAATGCGTTTCAGTTTTTAAACTGAAACGCATTCCAGTGCACAGCCAAATAACAAAACGTACATATTGTACGGTAAATGCCGAACTCATTCGGAAAGAAATTTAACTGAAACACTAAATATAATAAATTCCCACTGAACGCCGAGTTCAGCTTTCGCCAAACAACATTAGCTGGCAAACAACGTATTGAAATGTGCCACAGACTTCTAATACGGCATATATATGCGTCGAGTTTTCCCGAGGTTCCCGTCAATAAGTGTCCCGTTCGAAGGAAAGCCCGAGTCTTAAAATGCAAGCGGTTTTTTTTTGTTTGGTCGCCAAATGGGGGGTCATGCTCCCAGGCGTTCCTTGCGGAGACTGTGGAAACTGGGGATGAAGATCATGCATGCATGTTTGCATGTGTTATCGCTCGCTCTTCGCGGACAAAATAGAGGAGTTTACAGAATGCTGTGTTTTGCGAAGAAAGCTTTCAAAGGAATCATGCATTTTACGCTCATATCGCATACAGATCCACACGCCATTCGTGGTAGGCCCACACTAAAAGATGTCGAGCGTTTTCGGAACGGGTCGGTCCACGAAGTCTATAGCTTGAAAGCTAGCCAAATTAGCAAAGTTAATACTAGATCTCACGAGATAACAAATGAGCCATATATGAGTTCAAACTATGAAAAGACTGACAAAACTATGACTGCTGACTTAACAACAAACTATGACGCTGAAATGAACACTTTAGGTGTTGAGGAAATCAATAATCTTCATGAAAAGAACTTCGAAGGTCAGGCTAAAAACAACGACAAGCAAATCGCTATATTGGATCAAGAGGATTGTCAACGAAGGAACTTGAATCGTAAATATCTAAGCTTAACTTTTGTGTTAAATATCCTGATTCTTTTGTTTGCTTTTATTTTGTTCAATACTTGTAAGCTTCGATTTAATATTGCGTACATAATCACTACCATTATTTTACAAGCGATCACGAATGTTGGTTTACACTACGTGTGCAGTTGCACGTGCTTAGTTGAAGACATGGTAAATATTCTTGCTGACTGTGACATATTCGAAAACGTTAACTTTACCCTGAGCAGAGATGTAGAAAAAAACCCTGGGCCATACACAGTAATTGATCCCAACAAAACAATTTCTGCTCCATATTCTCAAGGTAACATTACATTATTTGGGCCAAATGCTGATTACAAACACGCTAGTTTGAGGCTAAAGATCAATATCAAGATATGAAGCCTTGTACTTTGAGAGAGGTTATACTTTGATCATTAAAAATTTGATATTTTCTAGTCAGAGTTAATACAGGGAGAGTCCCCTCTATTACCTATGTTCTTGTTTGACAGAATTGTGTCACCAAATTGAAGCAACAGTTGCACAAGTAAAACGACTAAAGTTTTGAGTAAAAAACTCTTACGTTTCTGGTGAAATCACTTCCGGTTTTGTTATTTCCCGGTAGATAACATATTATTGCCCGCTGAGGGTCGTTGCCGAGGAAACATCGAAAGTTGTTCACATTCACGTGATACCCTCTCGCCCAATCAGAGTACGAGAAAAATGGACTTTGGCACTTGTTATATAACAATTTGTTTTGTTCACCGTTTGAGCGGCCGCTTCATCACCCAGCGCAAGATTTAATTAAAAAGTAAAAAACAATAAAAGCCAAAAAAGTACGACTTAAAGCCTTTTTCCAAAACTAAAGCTAAGGCTGTTCTTTTGACTTGAGACTCGTTGTTGTAAAGATTGAGTTTTCAAAGTCTCTTTTTCACGCATTTCAAACAGACGTCGTTGTTGAGCTATGTGATCTTGAATTTCATAAACAATTTCTTCCAGGAATAAACTGCCATCTGATATGCTTATCTTTATCAGAAGAACATCAACAGAAGCATGTTTTTGTGAGTTTTTACTTCACGGTTTTTCTTGTTTCGCCGAAGAAATCTCCCAACGATTTTCAAGTTTCTAGCAGAAAAAAAAAATTTCTTTTCGCGATTCCATTGATAAAATCCAACTCTTGAAACGTTCTACCTTCCAAATACTCTTGTCATTTTAGTGTTCGTGTTTTTACGTTTATGTTTTTGGTTGTAGACGACTCAAATAATCAGCTCATTTAGGGAAATATTTCCACGATGTTTTGGCGGTTGCCATGGCAATTTTGATATCACGCTCCCAAGAGCTTGAAATCACACTATTATGATGAAATCACACTCCTCTCAACCAATCAGATTGCAGAAATTTCTTAGGTAATATGATAATTATTAGTAATTTACGTCATATTTACATGTAACAATAATACAAACTAGACTATTTAAGAAATAAAACATTTTTTTCGACTTCGTCTCGGGTTTTCACTGATCTGCTCTCGAATTCTCCCAAACGCGTAGCCGAGGTTTTCACCAGGCTATAAAGGCATCGGAGAAAATGTTTTATTTCTTTTAAAAAATACTTAAAAAATGCTTGTTACGTCATTTCCGTGTCTTCATAGCGTGATGAAAACACAGCTCTCGACCAATGAGAGCGCGCGTACTATCTTAAGTATTTTTTAAATACAATTATTATGATAAATAACAAATATAATTAATAAAAATGAATTAAAAAAATACTATGAAAACTGTAGTATTTTTAAATGCATCAAAGTTAATTTTATCACTTGCAAGGCAATATATGCAAACAATTTTATATCTGATACTTCAAGACTCTCCCTCCCCTCCCTTCCCCTCCCCTCCCTTCCCCTCCCCTCCCCCTTTCTTTCGCAACTAGACAAAACGAAGGGTTGCTCTCTCTTGCGAAACCAAAATAATCACAGAGCAGAAAAAGCAATCGCCAGCTTTGATTAGTTATTCGTGTTGACATGCAAGATCGAGTTCATATGGCGGGCGTACACACGGACACCATGTGTTAAGAGCATTTAGCTCGCTAGTCTCTCATGTCATTGACTGATAAAGCTCAAGTAATCACCACAATTAGAATTTTCTAGGCTGTTTATTATCTGATAAGGACACGCCTGTTCGTGTGTTTGGCTAGTCTTCGCTTATCGCAGGTCTACCATCTCAGTAACTGCGGTTTATGCTAGCTTTTTTTTCGCCAAAAGCATATTGCTTATCTGTCACCATTTCACTCAACTAACAAGAATTTCGTCGCTATCATAGGATCCTGGATTTTCAGGGATTTTAGTTGCAACCGGACGCGGAGTGAAATTATATTAAATAAAACCCAATAGACTTAACTCCCCCAGTGAGAATCAAAATTAAGAACAAAAACCGTCATTGAGCTAAGAAACGGTAAATTAATCATACCTTGATTGTGTTCCTGTTATCAAACAGCAAACATGATTCAAGAAAGACAGTCGTCGAAAAATTGAATTTGAAAAAAAGTTTTATTTTTCTAAAAAAAATGTGTTCATAATTAACTGATGCGTTCAAGGAAAACACAATTAGTACCTAAAGCGACTCTACAAAACCACAAACAGATCAGAAAGACTATATCTAAAACACTAAGTTGTGATGCAGAGTTCTGATTTGCAAGTTTTAAGTGCTTTTAAACGAGCCAACTGGAAAAAAGCAGCCCAGGGGCTCTGAATTGGAAGCCAAAAGGCAAACAAATATAAGCACAGGAAATTTGTATTCATTCACTCCAGCTTGGATCTCAGACAATACACTCTGTCGGCTTTATTCTACTGTGATATTTTTTGGATTTCATCGGTTTGCATGACGAACGCTTCTGTTGTTTAGGATTCGAAAACAAAAACGAGCAATCCTCGTATAGATGCTATCTAATGCAACTCTCTCAAGAGCAGGGTTGTTCTGACGGCTTTGCCAATCTCCCTAACATTATCTGCCACTTATATTTTAAGTAAAGCTATTATTTTGAACAAATTGAGCATAGTTCTACTTAGTTTTAATTCATATGATGCTTTTATTTTCATAATCTTCTCAGTTTCCAGCATTAATTTTTTCCCTGTTCAATATTGGCTTGTCTGACCAAGCTGTGACTTGAAGGCATTTTTTTTTTCTAAAATATTTTTTTTTATAAATTGAAAATGAAACAATGGAAGTTGAGTTATTTAGAGACCTGGCTATTTCTGCTCTTTTGTTCGTGTGGTTTTGTGTTTGAAAAGGTATATAAGTAGCTTGTTATCAGCCACTTGGGTTGATGTTTGGGTATTGATGCTGGACTCGATACATATATCTTGGCTATTCAAAAGACTTCCTAAGCGACTTTCCTTGGAATGATTTCATCACCTGTTCTAACACACCTCGCCAGACAAACACATTCTAAACAAGTTAATCATCCTATTTGAACAGAATAGAAACACGGTAAATTGATCTCAGGCTTTCTGAAAAAACCCTATTTGAACACCTGAGCATTCTCTTGTTGTATTGGCTCCATCGTGGCATTAGATATTGATACAAATCGAGTGCCCTTTTTCGTGTCTTCACATGACAATCCAGAAACTACTTACTGAAATTGCTTTATAATTTTCAAATAATCTCTTATTTGGATTATTTTGATGACTATTTGTTTAGTCGAGCGCGCAATTTAGCCTTGACTGAGAAAGCACTGATGTGTTAAAGACAACTATGTCAAATATCTCTCCATCATGGAAGGAAACCTTATTTGCATTACGTGCATGAGTTAGTGCTTCTAAATTCTCTGAATTTCTGAACTATTTTACCAGTGTTTTAAACTATATTTATTGATCGTGGGTTACGACCCCTTGAATTTGTTCGTAATTCTTAGATTTCCAAAGTGGATTATAATCTTCTCTTGCAATCTCGGTTTTCGGTGGCGCTTTATTGACGAATTGTTAGTGGTTGGCAGTCATGTCAATAAGATGGTTATTCAATAAAAAAGTCAAGGGCTGGACGGCTTGGGTTTTAATGTGTGGTTCAACCGCATGCGATGATGTATTTTAACATTGGCTTAACCTCAATTAATATACGTAATACAGCGTATCTGAAGGTACATTCATTCGACACTTCCTTAAAACAAGCCAAGACGTTCTGCCAAACCCGAGCCAGTATTGCCTTCACTTCAGGCCAACAAGCCACGACTAAGTCTGTTTATTCAATTCATCGTCGAACCTTCTTTATAAATTGTGAGTCTCCAGAATGGATATCGCTTGGCTGGTTCGAATTTTGCTCGAGATTTTGCTCATAATTTGTTTGCACGTGTTGTCGTCTCAATCGTACGACGGTATCGTTGTGAGCACAAAATATGGACAGATTCTAGGAGAGAGTCAAAGTGTTCCCTTAGCACAAGGACCTATCAAACGAATCCACAAGTTCCTCGGAATCCCGTACGCACAAGCGCCTGTAAAGGAACTACGATTTCAACCTCCTCAACCACATAAAGGCTGGAAGCCTAAATTATTTAACGCCCGACAATTTGGAAACATCTGCCCACACAGTAAAGCTTATTTAGACTGGTTGATGAAGTCCATCAGGTCGGTTTGGCCTGGTTTTACCTACAAAAATGCCAACGAGGATTGCTTGACTTTGAACATTTATACACCGGCAACCAGGCACTCTCACAAGCCGAATTCATCGTTGTACCCGGTTTTATTTTACATCCATGGAGGAAGCTTTCTGTTGGGCACTCCAGCCCGAGATAAAACTATTGGCGATGTTTTACCTTCGTATGGTATCATACTGGTAACCATTCAATACCGATTAGGTCCCTTCGGGTTCATTACTACTGGGGACGCAGCGGCACCTGGAAATTATGGGCTTTTAGATCAAGTGGAAGCGCTGAAATGGGTCAATGAAAATATCGCTCAATTTGGCGGAGACCGAAAAAGGATCACTATAGCTGGGAATAGTGCTGGCGGTGCAAGTGTGGGCCTGCATTTGATGTCACCAATCACTAAAGGACTTTTTCAGGGAGCAATTATGGAGAGTGGAGTCGAGTTGTCCCCATTTGCCCTTTTGTCACTGGAAGAAGCTACTGAAAAGACAAAGAATGTTGGCCGTAAACTATTATGCAGCAATACGGAAAACAGCACAAAATTGATAGAATGTCTTCGGTATAAGGATGCCAGTGATATCTCATATTACTATGAGCAATTCCCGGCACCTGTTGTGGATAACTATTTTCTCACCGATACACCTGAAAATCTCAGGAAGAAAAAGCTCTTCCATAATGTGCCTGTCATTATCGGCTTCACTAAACATGAAGGATCACACAACATTCAAGCTCTTAATTTAGTGGAACCACTGAATGATAACACCTTCCGAGCGGGAATAGAAAGGTCTTTACAAGAACTGATTGGCATCCAAGGTCCAATGGTAGCTCAACGAATGGCAGACGCGCTCGAGTTCCAGTACTATCCATGGTATAACATTGGTAATGCCGCGTCTCTGATGAAGGGGCTGGTGAAAATGTTGACCGATTATTATATAATTGCACCGTCGTTCAAAGCAGCCGACTTTCACGCCAAACTCTCGAAAACCTACTTGTTTCACTACCAGTACTTGTCCAGCTCGCGTCCTCGAAAAACACCGTGGATACGTCACGGTATAAATGTGGACTATAGCTTCGGAGGTCCCTTTACCAACTTGTCTTATAACATGTTCGATGATAAAGATCGCAATGTAAGCCACTTCATAATGAGTAGATATGCCAACTTTGCAAAATACGGCACCCCAGACTCAATATCAGGTGGACTTCAATGGACAGCATATACCCAAGACAATGGTGCTTACTTGGATGTTACATCCCAACCAGAAATAGCCTATAAGTACCATCCCAATAGAATGGCATTTTGGAATCATTATGTACCAAAGATGAAAAAAGCATCTTGCTCGATGCCACCTACAATGGATGCTACAACATCTGGGGGCCGAAAATACCTTCCATCCTGTTCCATTGTACTTATTCTTCTCATGTCCTTTGCTGCTCAACCGTTTGGCTTATTTTAATTTGATGCTCGTATACATGAACACTGGGTTTCGCTCCCTAGCTTGCAGACTGACAGCTAGAGATACAGCAAAGGGCACGTGATTGCCTGCATGCCAAAGCTCTCACCCGGCTCCGATCCAGTCTGAGATGCGAAAAGAGCTTGAACTGTTCAAGGTAACCAATTGTATCGTAATAAAATAAGTCCAATATAAAAAAACTGAATAACTGGTCCGTTTAGGATAATGAAGGATTGGCCAGCAGTATCTATAAACACTTTTTGATTGATCGGCAGGTCCTAAATGAGCATGCGCACTAACTGTAAACTTATTGGTTTTCCGGCGGAGTACAGGATTTCTGCTTATGTACCCTGTACGGCCTCAGTTCCACGTCTTCTGGTCAAAACAAAGTGACAATGTTTATGATACCCAGTGGTGGACGCGCGCACTTTTCAAACTGATGCTGAGAAAAAATTAAACATTTGCATTTTTCTGCAGCATTTGTTGTTGTTGTTGTTGTTGTTGTAAGACAATATTGCCGCTGTTTTAGCGAGAAACGGCTGATATGCACTCCAAATTCTTCTCACACTGGCACTGCAGCAAAACTCTAGCGTCTAGCGATTTCAGTGTGCAGAAAAATTAACATTAAGGACCTATTTACAATTAAAGAGGGAAGGTAACCCTACCAGAATCTCCCTAGTAATAAGGTCACCCTAGTTTCTACATGTTTTCTCTAAGTTTTACACGGGTTATCCTAGCGGTATAAAGGGTTTTCCCGGGTAATGTTTTCTCTTATAAACTCATGGCTAGGAAACTGGAGTTCCCAGGTCAATCTTATAACGGTTTTCAAACTTCTTGTATGACACATAACTTAGCCATTGTCACTGCTGAATCGCAATATTAACATGTAAATTTGCTTACTGTATCTTGTGATTTGCCATTTTGGTTGTTGACCTTGCTAGCCAGACCTACCTTTCAGCCCCTAATTGCATTAGGGTTACTCTAACTATATGCAGTTAACTATTGTAAACTATTTAACCCTGACTGGAGGGTAACCCTAGTACTAAGATTGCCCTCTCTGCTTGTATGGAGGTCCTTATATAATGGCTCGGCCCCTGTAAGTATTCCAGTGATGAGCTAGTTCTCTCAGCTAATCTAAACGCCGCTCATGCTAATTAAGGTTTCAATTTATTCTAATTGTTTGAATGAGTATATACAATTAAATTCCTGGCCAAAACTAGCTGTTGTTATATAGCTAGCAGTAGTATGCAAAATTGTTCACATGAATCTGAATACAAGAAAAAGTGTTACTATGACGTATTACAACTTGTTCCTTGAGATTTCAGAAGCATGTATTCCCGAAAACATGTGAGAATGTCTGGAGAACTGAAGCACACACACATCGAGGCGATCGAGGCTGGATCACATTACGATTTCCTCCCTCCGTAAAAATCACTGACATGTGAGTTGTAAGTTATATGCATAGAATATATAATGTAGTGGTAATGAGTGTGTGTGACAGTGGGTCAAATTGGAAACCAGTATTAAGTTACTGAATTTGAATCCCACTATAAAAAAAGTGATTTATTTATTTATTTATTCATTCATTCTGACTGTATTATAGTTGAAGAATAAGAGAAAGAGTAAAGAAAAAAAGGAAAGCTATAGCACTGTTACACAGGTCGTAGCGGTCGTGCACGCAGCACGTCAGTATGTATACCCCTCTAAATTTTGCAATTTTTCTAAACCTGACGTGTGAGGGAATCAAGGATGGCGTTAACACTCCTCTGGAGTCTTGGGTTTGATTCCTGGACTCAGTATCACATGTGAGTAGTGTTTGAGTCTATTTCTCTCCCTGTAGTCGACGGTTTCATATTTTCCAGGTTCTCCAGTTTTCCTCCCTCCACAAAACTGACCTAACAAGCTAAACCTGACTGAATTAGCCGTGCGTGATTTCTATTAGCCCAGCAGGTGGGTTGTTTCTGGGGTTTAATGAAAACAGGTTTAGCTAAAAATTCCCGCCCTGCATAAGACCACGGAAGATGCAAGGGGATTCTACTAGTGTAATGTTTTCAATGCATCGAATATTTGTATTTATTATCACTTCGATCTGATTTGCAGTGCGTAATGTTTTTGCATTTGGACTGAACCTCTTGTCGATTTTTCTGCGCACCCTTGACGAGCATTTGAGCTACCTAATTTATTCCAATGCCTGATCTAGGACTTTAAAAAGGGACTTGCATGACGCACAATACCCCCTAGATTCGCTACTGTATTCCTGTTCTATTTCCTTTTCTATTTTTTTATACTTCCATGAAAATTTTTCAAAAATGCCTCATGTCATCACAGTGTATATTTGATAGATAAAGCATGCATCTTTGTGCTCCGTTCAGTACAGCACAAGACAAGTGTTTTGAGTACTTTGAGTGGCACTTCCAAAGCGAATATAGGAATACAAAAATATGTTTTTTTGTTTCCGACGCGCGCGGATGACATCAGCAACCGTGCTCCGTTCACTAATAAAGCACAGTTCTGGACCAATTAGAGGCACAACTTACTAGGGTCAACTAACCTCTCCCTTAGGCTTCTGACGAGATTCCTGATCAGTCTGTAAATCGTCCCGGGATAGCGGTCTTGGGGCAGAAATCTCCAGCGTAGCCGTAAGTCCATACGAAGCTTCAGCACTCGATGTCAGGAGGTATGGTTGTCGACGAGGCCTAAGATGTCTCTAATAGTTTTCTGGCCACACTTCTGAACCACACTTATTCATTTCAATGGCGGATCTAGGACTTTAAAAAAAGGAATGGGCATGGCGCACTTCATCCCCTGGATCTGCCACTCTATTCCTGTTTATTTCCTTTTCTATTTTCTCTGTTTCCATTTGATGTTTTGAAAATGCCTTATAACAGCACGCAAGACATAAGCATGAAAAATTATGTGCTTTAGACGTTTCCTAAGTGCGCATGCTGTATTACTGAACGAATAACAGATTTTTTTTTTATAGTTTTATTATTTTTATTATATAGAAAGAAAAAATCTAGATATGTCGTAGTTTTCAATGCTTTTTTCTTAAAATTCTTTTCAATGTTTGCTGCGCGTGCGGAGACATCAGCAACAGTGCTCCGTTCACTTATAAAGTACAGTTCTCGACCAATCAGCGAGCGCGTACTATACAAACTATATATATAAATCTTCACACATGACGCACGCGCGTTTTCCATTTTTCATAACAGCGTTATAGCGGCCCCACAAAGTCTCGGTGCTTTACAAAGGTAACTAATGTAAAAATCAAAAACTTGAAAATATGAAATAAAGTAACTTATCTAAGACATGTATATGAATATAAGCATTTAGTATAATTTTAGACTTGAATATGAAGTTTCGCGCGAACAGTGAATATCGTCGCATAATCACTGGTCGCTCGAACAATCGCAGCGCGCGAAATAAAAGTGTTCTATGATAAATAAAGCACAGTTCTGGAACCAATCAGAGGCACGTCGTATCAAACCTATATAACAAATATTAAGGATAATAAGACACGATTCCAAGTTTGCTTTCAAATATAATTCAATTTTTTTTTTACAAAACGCATCCCACATGGAAAGGAATGACAATGGGAGCTTAGTCCTCGTTGATACAAGCGACATATCTGGTTTACTGGTCATAGCAAGGGGTTAATTATCTATGGTTTACAGCTAGGGGCAGACTAATCTCTCCCTTAGGCTTCGCGAGAGCTTCCTGATCCGTCTGTAATTCCTCCTGGGATAGCAGTGTTGGGGTCGAACTCTCCAGCGTAGCCGTAAGTCCATACGAATCTTCAGAACTTGATGTCTAGAAGTATGGTCCTGGTTATCTACAATCAATCAATCAAAAACCCTAGTCCTAAAATTAGTTTACCAAGCGCAATTCAACCCTTAAAAGAAAGAAAGAAATCTACATTTCATCTGCAAGGATGAATCAGAACTACTTTGAATACTTAAATATTTAATTATCCTTTTAATAAATATCTTCTCCTAACCTCTCCTCCAAGATATCCACCCCAACGCCTATCACACGCACTGGCACATTTTCATGGCCAGGCTAGGAATAGCGGTCGTTTGAGCCTGCAGTAAAGCAGCGGTTTCCACCACGAGAGTATCAAAATGGCGATTGTTTTTACAAAGAAATGCCCTGAAGCAAATAAAGAACCACAAATATAATCTCACATACTTAACTTCTGTCAAAAGACCAAATCCATCTATCATGTATCACATATCTGGGACCTATCCGAATATAAATTAAATTCAGAACAAAGAATCTAACATCTTCTTACAGCTAGTGTGAATCCTAATATTATAGGGGCAGGGCCGTAGCAGGGGGAAGGGTGGGGGGGGGGGGGATTGGGCGGGCCTCCCAATAATTTCGGTGTACTGTATATTTTTAGAATATAACCCAGGGGCGTATCCAATCCTCAATCGTGCCGGACCTTTTTTTGGTAGGCTGGCCGACTTCTAAGGTGTTTTTTTTGGTTAGCCGTGTTTTTGAGGTTGGGGTGTTATTTTTTTTAGTTTTTTTTTTGTGGTTGGCGTTGTTTTTTGGTTTGGGGATTTGTCCCTCCCCCCCCCCCCCCCCCCCCCCCAAGCTATTCCAAAATCCTGGCTACGCCCCTGTAACCCCCAATACTTTTGACATACTTTTTCTAAACCAGATAATCACTCAGAACCACTTTTTAAACAACTTGGAATATTAAAGCTCATGGATCTAGTTTATTATGAAAACGCATTCTTTATGTATCAATTTCATAAGAGGCTACTTCCTAAACCATTTGTTGAGTTTTTCAAAAAATATCATCTATGCATAATTACAATACTAGACTAGCATGTAAGACTTCCTATTACATTAATACTGTAAGGACCAACTATGGAAAATTTAACATCCGCTTCTCAGCTGTAAATTCATGGAACAACATATCGGAAAAAGTAAAAAAACTTCCTCTAAAATCTTTTAAAAATACTCTAAGAACAAATTTACTTCAATCATATACAAGTAACAAGTAACTTCATACCCATAAAGTTTTGAATGTTCATCTGGTATAGGGCGCTTTTTCTTTTTTCTTTTTCTTTTTTCTCTCTTTTCATTACTATTTATTCTTGTATTTAACTTTATTTACTACTTTCTAAACCAATTTAATGTCTTTTTGTGTGATTTTTGCTTATTTCTTAAATTAGTTAATTATAAGTATTACATACCATCAAACCAATCGCTTCTCTTAATTAAGTTACAAGATATTACTCAGCTAGTTTAACTTTCAGTTATTCTGAGTAATAATTATCATTTTTTAATGTTCATTAGTTTATAAATTATGTAAATATTTAAATTAATATGGTAATAAAAACTGATTGATTGATTGATTGATTGATTTTCGCTAAGCCAAATTCATATCTTGTTCTCTATTATAAGCCTTTCCATTTTGCACTCGAAACTGATCTTTTTACAGCAGTAGTATAAGAGAGAGAGAGAGAGAGAGAGAGAGAGAGAGAGAGAGAGAGAGAGAGAGAGAGAGAGAGAGAGAGAGAGAGAGAGAGAGAGAGAGAGAGAGAGAGAGAGAGAGCTGTGTTTACATATGCTGATTAGTAACCTCAAAAGAAAAAATATATATATTTAACTATCGGTGTTCTGATTGAAATGAAATTTATGCCGCAAGTTAAGGAAGAATAGATATTTTAAAAACAGTAAAGATTTCTTGGGGTAAATTAATTGTGACTACGTAGCAACCCCTTGAATTTGTAGTTGGTATATACGAAAATCACACTTCCCGAAGATCGTGTGATTAATGCCGATTTTGTTCACAGACTTCACAGATTGCCATGCAATTTACCCTGAAAACTAAGAAAGCATTGTTCTTGCCACTTTTTGAAGCTTATAAGGTTTAGTGTGGTTTGATGAACATAAAATACATAGAAAGCTTTTAGCTTGTCGGATAAATTATGCATAAAACACAATCCTTAGTGATAGTGTGACAGAGGTTGAATTATGCGTTCAGAAGTCTGATTTCTGTACAATTCACGCCAGAAAGTACGAAAGAAACGTACTGCATTTTTTTTTCCGCTCAACTATAAAGCTTTTGAAATATGTTTTAACAGTCCTGGGTTTCATTTGATTTTCATATAGAATATCAGAAGACAAATTTTGTAGCTGCTTGTAAAAGCCTTGTACATGAGGGCATAGTTAATGGAGTGGAATGGTTTGGAAACCTATTGTTCTAGGTTTTTGTTTGGCGAGCGATGTTGAAACGTACCATCACGTGTTATTGACCGTGCACAATGAACCAAAGCAAGTATGGCTGAAAATACTAGTTTCTGTACTATTTTCATGTACGATCATTTTGAAAGTGTAAAATTTTCATTCTAAGATTACAAAGAAGAGGATAAATAATTCCGCGCAGATACAGTTAAGTTACTAGATGATAGATAAGAAAGCGTTCAAAAAGGTGATTACCCTTTTCAGTAAACAATTAATTTTTATCATATAGAATTAATTAAGAAATATCTCCTATTTTAGAACATTTTTGAGGAAAAAACGTCTATGTTCTCTAATTTACGATGAACAAACGCTGCAACTTTTTCTTCTCTGTGCACGGTCAACGTCATATAACAATAGAAAAGGTTGAACAAAAACCTAGAACAATAGGTTTCCAAACCATTCCACTCCATTAACTATGATGAGGGTTATTTCGTCCTGTACATTTCGACGGCAACAACTTTGTCAACTATCATGGTGAAATCCGCTGACGTATAGTGGGCACAGAATGACCGCTTCTCCTGGCCATGACCCAGAAGTTGTGCCAAATCTCCATGTCTTCCAGACATACGGAGCCCAATTAAGATAAAAGGGAAATGATATACAGTACTTATAGAGCGAATTCTGTTATCTCCATGCACTATAGTAAAAATATCGACTTTACTACTTTTTCGTAACCAGTTTATCTAAAATAGTGGCGCAGAAATGACGCCACTGCAAAACTGAAGTGTCATGAAGCCGGCGAAAATCGACTCGACTGCGGTAGATTTGCACAAATTGCTGATGCGTGTTCAATTGTAGATCTAACTGAAGCACAGTAGTACATGATCATAATGTTCAGACCACGTTAAGTCGTCAGAGATGAACACACATAGGAATTTAAGCGACTTAACGGAGTCGATGAAAAATCTTCCATCGTCTTACACTTCTTAGGATTTAATCGCATGTTATTACATTCAGCGAATTTCTGTATATCATCTACAATAAATTGCAAAACAGAGGGACTATTTCTAGATTTACCAGCACTTTATGAACCGAGTCGAAAATGCAGTGATTTGTATGGGGAAATTATATACTCAAAAGGCCATATCTCATCTGCTATTTGACCGATTCTCGTCAATTTTGGGGTGTAAATGTCTTTTCTGATTGTCTATCGCATTTGGAAATCGAAAACTGTTAAAGCCAAAATTTATTTTTTCGTGAAGTAACACTTGAGGACTCTATTTCAGCTGGGATGTCCTCCATGACGCAAGCGAGTGAAAAAAATCGATCAAAAATGCACTATAACATTTGTTTTTGCGCGCGCCTTTGAGTTTCTATATGATTTCCCTATACATGGTATCCTATGTCGTCGATGCTTATTCAATCAATTATTGGGAATATGGATTTTATAAAATCGTCAAAGGTGCCCTTACATAACTACACTCTGCTCCGTATCAGTTAGCGAGCATCTCCCAGTGAGTTAGCGAGGGCGACACGATACAAGCCTAGGGGCTCGAAATAGACTTTCCCTTCAGTGTAATACAAATGGCACTTAAATTGAGAAAAAGCTAGAAAGATCTCCATAAAACATCTTGTTTGCCAATGTCAAGCACTTTTCACTCATATTTTATTCATTAATATATTTGTAAAAACCGAACCAAAATCTCTCTCCAGTTGTTGCTTTGATAAGCATATTTCTTCCAAAGCTGCATTTGACGTGATATACAGCACGCATTTCGCACGGTTCTCAAACCCATTTCTCAATACATCATTCTGTAGCTTAAATGTTTGTTTGGCTTATTATTCCTTAAGGATCAGCTTTGTTTTGAACTCAAAGGTGCGCTACGGTATTTTCAAAGCAATTTCACTTTAAGCTATTGAAGCTCTTGGGTTGATTCGCAGCATACCTGTTTTTAAAAACTCAGAGAGATATGCATCGAACGCTGTGGCTCAAAGCATTTGATTGACAATTTCTTTTCGAGTATCTTTGTTTTAGGTTCGACAAATACAATACATGGGCAGTATTCTTATATTAGTTTCACTCTGTCGCAATGCATTGTTTGCCCCCCCCCCCCCCCCCAAACCCTGAATTAAGTAATCTCTCTCGTTAAACGAAATACTCCGCAGCAACAACGGAAAACATTCTATTCGATATTTGGCGAATCTCTTCTCGTATTCTTCCTTTTCTTTTTCTTTTCTTTTCTTTTCTTTTACGAAAAGCTGTTGTTAAAACGAGCAAAAATCCGGCTGCAAAACCTTAGCTTGAACAAAATGTTCGCTGCTAGAAAATTCACTCAGAACTAAAAATAATAATCTTAGTAGAGCACGTACTAGATGTATCGCAAGCCCAAGAACATTTTGAAATCAATGTCTGCAAGTTTGCTGTTTTTGTTGTTGTGTTGCTGAACGTTTAGTAAACATTGCGTGTTAAGGACCAAAAATCTTTTTTGCCGTGTCATTGTTGCCGTAACCGGTGTTTAAACCATATTATATTGTTCCATAATGGTTATTGAAACAATGTTGCTGATAACAGATTTAACACCTGCCGTTGTGACGAGTAATCCTGCACGAACCGAACGTAGAATAATGAGGAAAAACTTGAAGCTTATAATCAAGCAATTAAGTAAAAATATTACAGACATAATGGAATAGGGTTTGGAGATTGTAGAGAAAAAAATCCTGGAAGAAAAAAAGGAGAAGAAAAAAAAAAAAAAAAAGAGGAAGAAGGGACATCTGAGTTTTCCAGAAAGAAAAGGCGGGAAAATTTGTTGTTAAGATTCATTAAAATAGAATTTCAGAAAAATAAAACAAAAAAAATATGCTAAATTAAATTTGTTAAAAAGAATTTTATTTTGCGCTTTTTTATGAATTAAATAGAAAATACTGAATATGTGCATGAGAATCACCGGCCGCGGATTGTAAAAGTCAAAAGCAAAGCAGGAAAGTCTGTTGTGTTTGTTATTGGAAGATAGGTTGGCTTTTAAGTAAAATTCTTTACCTTGATGGAAGTTAATACCAATCTGAAAGAACAAGAGAATATTGCTTTTCGATAATAACAGGAATGATTAAGTTGTTGTTGTTAAGTTAAGTTTTTGTTTCAACCTTGTATAATTTATTATTTGATTCAAGTATCACTAACAGTGAAAGAAAAACGAACAGGAGAGCACAATCAGATATCCTCTAAACAATACTATTATGAATAAACAGAACATTACCTTTCAATGTGATCAAAATGTTGTTCAGTCGATTACCAGCTGCTCATTTTGAGGGCAGTGATTTTTTCGGTTGTAAATCACGGCAGAACTAATGGGAAAAAAGCTAAGGAATTGTTTCAGGCTTCTGCCCGAATGATAGAATAGTGTCCAGAAGGAGGGTTCCTAACCGCATTTCCTAGCCCAAAATTTTGTAAAATCCGAGTCCCAGTCATGCAAGATCTCTGTCGGTCCGAGTTATAGAGTTAGAGTTAGAGATTTTGCAAAATCCCAACCCCAGTAATGGCTAAATCCCAGTCCCAGTGCATGAAATCCCATTTTCCCAGCCCCCAAAAACGCGAATCCCAGCTCAGTCCCATTTTACCTCTTCAGGGCCCTCATATATTGAAGAAAAATCCAGTGGAAAAAAATACTCTGTTTAATTTTTAAGCATACGAGATGCAAATAGTCTGTTCTTTTTGTGTATAGAAATGGTTCGCAGTCTTAAAAACATTTTCATCAATAACATGTTAGCGTGAAATAACAGAGATAAGATCAAGCCAAAAACATGCTTTGTTGATCGGAAGCAACCTCGCCATATCAATTCTTCCGTTTTGTGGCAGATGGAACTGGGCTATATCTTTATTTTATGAGTTCAGGTTGTCAGTGGAAAATCCCAGCAATTTACATGACCCAATAACCTTGGACAACTACATCACATTCTACTTGAAATAAAATAATCTCATGCAACGAATTATAGACTGCTTGAAGGGGAAGTTGATTGTTGAAAACAAACTCTGTAGTGTTGTTGGTGCCATCCAAAAGTGCAATAGATTCATTAAGCACATTTCACAGACATAAACTCGCTGATTGAGTTGCTCGTCTGCGATCGATCTCGGAGATATCAACAAACTTGACATTCTTAAACAGGCACTTCTTATTAAAACAATATGATCGTGATTAGCTAGAGGGGGATAGGAAACCAGGGCTAGATCACTGGAGTGCATGCAGTTGATGAAACATATGTCGTCTCGAAAAAGAGTGTAAAAAGTATATCTGCAATTATAGCAAAATCGTTTTCGCCTTTCCTTCTTTTTTTTTTTCTTCTTTTCTTTTTCCTTTTCTCTCTCTCTCTTTCTGGCGGTATGTTTTGCTTTCTCTCATTGCTATTTTTTTTCTTGTGTGGTCAAATATTCAAAACTTCACAGAAAATTAATCCTATAAACAACACCAAGATCCTAGAACATTGAAATAATAAATTCCTATCGCTAGTTGAGCAGAGCCAAAACAAAATAGCCCGGAGGCTAGGACGACTGACGATAAGCATATCCGCTGGCCTCAACCTTTGATGCTTTACTAAACCAAGTGCCATTCTTCTACAATATGCTCGATAAGATATCAACTCAAATTAAGTTAATGATAAAGTTACTTCACAGAGATATCTATGGTCTATTGTGCAGTGAATTCTATCTTTATTTTCGGCTTCCATTGGATATGACATTTTTTTTTTGCCGGGTTTAATTAGCTATTGTAAATGATTTCTCTTGTTATCTCAATCATTCTCTTCATTTATTACCATTATCGTCACTCTCTAAATCCCTCAGCTCTGAAGATGCTTTTGGTGACAATTCACCGGAGATGAATTCAATAAGATTTTGAGTTGAATCCAAACATAGATTGGTCTAATGGAAAAAAAAAATGGAATTTCGATCATTTAAAATTGTGTTATTTCTGAGAAAATTTTAGCGAGGTAGAAAACCATGTTCTGTTGGGTTACAGAAATTTTCCAGTCATTGAGAATAAAAAAATTAAACTCCAATGCTTCATGAAATTATATCGGGATTTTAAAAAGAATAAAATCAAATCCAACATTACTCAAACAATTATAATCATTCGTCGCTCAATTCCTATTTTTTTCTTATCCCAGAAAAACATTATGCGCTAGAAAAAATTATACCTGGGATTTTTTCCGACTGAACATTTTCTTTGCAATTTGCATGGATGCTGAAAAGTTCCCAAGGTTCATATAAATGACATTCGCGATAAACTTCATCATAAACCCAGTTCAGCAGACGATTAATTTTCAAACTAACTACACTATAATCAGCAATCCGGAAGTTTTGCTAAGCCAGCAAGATAACATAATAGCTATCTCCTTGCAGAGAGCCGGTCATTATTGCGTTAAGCATATTCATTTTCTTTGGAGTAAATTGGATTGTTGTTGATGTTTTTCTTTTCTCGCTCTTGGTTTGTCTCACCTCAAGTCTTGTGCCAGCGAACACACCCTCTGATTCATTTCCTGTCTATGTAATACACTTGGATCCCCTTCTGTGATCTTAACCGCGTGTAAATAGCTATGATTTCCTGACTAGGATTTATCTAATATTTTCCCCTGATCTCAAGTGCAAGCATCTTTTGTTAATAGAACTCTAGAAGGCTCGTTACGTGCATCTCAGTGACTTTCAGCTCACCTCGCCAGTGTGTTATCAATTTTCTAATCAAAGTGTTCGACCTCATTAGAACGGTTTATCTGCCTAACCGACCAGTTCGACTGAACTGTTTGAGCTTAACTCATCGGTGCGTCGAGGGTCATTCGTTTGCCATGTCAGTGTCGTCTACGCGCAATATGTTTGCGATTGCTTTTCTGGTACTCCATATCGTCGCGTTCGGGTGTGCAAGAGACCTTGTTCTGACCAAACAAGGCTACATGAGGGGAATACGACAAGATATACTGGACTACAAGGGATCGAAAAAAACCGTCTACAAGTTCCTGGGCGTTCCATACGCCGAAAAGCCAATAAGCGATCTTCGCTTCAAACGCCCACAAACTCTCAAGAGTTGGAGACTGCGTATTTATAATGCCACGTATTTCCGACCAATTTGTCTTCAGAAACACGACTATTATAGAGAATCTATCAAAACTGCGTGGCCTGGATTTGATCATGAGAAGAATATGAGCGAAGACTGTCTGTACCTGAACATCTACACCCCATCAACAGCATCGTGCAAGAAAAAGTACCCAGTTATCTTTTATATCCACGGAGGAAGCTATGTCGCAGGTACCCCTATTCGTGATATTTCTCCAGGCGAGTATTTGCCCACACGGGATGTTGTTCTTGTCACTGTCCAGTATCGACTTGGAGCATTTGGGTTCTTCACTACTGGGGACTCTGAGGCACCGGGAAATGTTGGTCTTCTTGACCAGGTAGCGGCCCTCAGGTGGGTTCAACAAAACATCGAGGGTTTTTGTGGCGATAAAAATAGCGTGACTCTCCTTGGTGAAAGCGCAGGAGGTTCTAGTGTCGCTTTACACTACTTATCACCTCTGTCCACAGGACTGTTTCATCGAGGTATTGCAGAGAGTGGTGTGGATTTTTCTCCTTTTGCCTACAGACCAAAGTCTGCGGTTTTGAAAAGCAGCAAGCAATTGGCCGAGACCTTGGAATGCGGAAGAAAAGTTTCTAAGGAGAAGCTGAAATGTTTACAATCTCTACACAGCTCTGCTATATTAGATATATCTGTGAAACTACCTTATTCTCCTATTGTAGACAAACACTTCCTACCAGACCAGCCGGAAAAGTTAAGAAAAGAAGGGAAATTTCACAAACTTCCTTTCATGTCAGGATTTGTCAGCCATGAAGGCTCATTCCTTTTGGGGCCCAAAAACATTACTAAATACGACATTCATGGCTTCGAAGAAGACCTTGAAGGTTTTCTGTTCAGGGAATACCAGTATAATAAGAAAGAGGCCAGCGCTGCTTATAATGCTTTACTGTTCCAGTACACACCGTGGGCGGACGTCACTGACGCTCATAGGATTCGGAAAAAACTGATTGACATGTTTACAGACTATTACATAGTTGCACCAACCCATGCTGTCTTAACCTTCCACAGCGATCACGGTGCTCCTACCTACATGTTTGAGTTTGCTCATCGCTCTCAAAACCATCCAAAGCCCAAATGGATGGGCGTCGTCCACGAAGACACAACGGCCTACAAGTTTGGTCTTCCGCTTCTCAGTTCTCCCAGAAGTAAATTAAAGTTTGACGAGAACGATAGGAATGTCAGTGACCTCATCACCACCATCTACCTCAATTTTGCCAAATTTGGTCAACCTACCCCTAGTTCTGTTTATGGCACACAATGGGAGATGTTTAACTCATCCACCAAAGGGTACCTGAAAATTCAGAAGAATCCTGTCATGACCAGCAAATATCATCCAATCAGAATGGCCTTCTGGAATTCTTATTTCCCAACACTGTTTCCCAAGAAGAAGCCGTTGTCACCATCCATTGAAGAATCGAAAAAAAGTAGCGGTGTTGCTATGCGTGGTTCACGTTTTGTGTTTGTGATCTGTATTGGAACACTTGTCAGGATACTTGGTTGGAAAGGATAAGACCCACACCAAACCCTACATCACTTAAGACAGACCACAATATAAAGTACGAAGAAAGATTTTGGGTTTAACGCATGTAAATAGGTAAAGCATCAAATTCATTTGTACAGGGAACGTGAGTACTTCTTGCTCTTGTGCAAAAGTAATTTGTTTACAAAATCGTAGCATAAGCCTTCGAGCTAAACGCTGGGTTGCACGGTGGGTTTAACAAAGAAAAACAGAAAAGGAAAAAACGAAATATTAACAGTTTGCGATGTGTTTAAGGTTGATTCAACAGAAGATATCAACTCTTCTTTCCCTACAAATGCAACATGCAACAAAACCTTATCACTAACTTTTTTTTAAATAGCTGTATATTAAGACAAAAAAGTTAGATAAGTTTAGAAAACTTCTTGTTTGTCATATATGTAGCAATTGTGACAATGACAATGACAATGACAATGACAATGACAATGACAATGACAATGACAATGACAATGACAATGACAATGACAATGACAATGACAATGACAATGACAATGACAATGACAATGACAATGACAATGACAATGACAATGACAATGACAATGACAATGACAATGACAATGACAATGACAATGACAATGACAATGACAATGACAATGACAATGACAATGACAATGACAATGACAATGACAATGACAATGACAATGACAATGACAATGACAATGACAATGACAATGACAATGACAATGACAATGACAATGACAATGACAATGACAATGACAATGACAATGACAATGACAATGACAATGACAATGACAATGACAATGACAATGACAATGACAATGACAATGACAATGACAATGACAATGACAATGACAATGACAATGACAATGACAATGACAATGACAATGACAATGACAATGACAATGACAATGACAATGACAATGACAATGACAATGACAATGACAATGACAATGACAATGACAATGACAATGACAATGACAATGACAATGACAATGACAATGACAATGACAATGACAGATATTATAGATATCACACATACTATACATGTGTGCTAGATCATACATATAAACCATTTACTGTCAATGCACACAATCCATGGAAGTTCTCTCAGTTATTTATCGACAATTATAAATACCGAAAGCTATGCCCTGTGGATAGCTACAATGGCTTCCTTACACTGTTAATACATATATGTAAATACATAAATTAGTAAAGCGTGTTGAACAGGACATACGTTGAAAATTAAGTGCGGAAACCTCTAAAAAAACTGAGGTTTTAGCATTGGTTATCTTCGTTCCATCACTTTCTATTTCTCTGTAAGACTATGTATTGAATGTCTGCAGTTCCAATCTCATATAAACCAAAAAAAAAAAAATGTATTATTTGCTCGCGAAGTATTGACATAAAATCCAACTATAATACTGAATTTAATTGCTTGTCTCGTTGGTTCAAACACAGACAACTCGACTCCGTCAGTAAACCAATCAACCAATTCACTTTCGTCGTACTCTATTCAATCGCTCACACTTCACTTGATTAAATTTTTCAGCCGTCAAGATAAATTGCCTTTGCTAATTGTGTTTTGACCACAGCCAGATTTGTTGACCCAAAAGTATCAATATTGTTGTTGATTGGATTCTTGTTTTTGTATGGAATCAATGGGGGGAAATTACTGGCGACAAACAGCACGGAATCCAAGCGCGATAACCCAAATCATTTGAGAAACAAGTTGTATGAAAATCACGCAAAATTCCTAGTCCGTTGAATAAAATTTTAAGGAATTTCTCTCGAGCAGTCGACACATTATTAAAAGATTATATGGATTTCGAAAATTGTTGATGAAAAAGAGAGACGGAAATTGGAGATTCAAAATACACTCATATCGTAATGACATACTTGCGAATCAATTTTTATCACAAAAGACGAAAAATTGAGAATTTTTGAAATGAAATTTTTGAACTATTATTTTTTTTGCTTAAATTTTGGGACCAGATTATATTGAAATTTGAAAAGGCATTTTTTTTTCAAGGTCATGAACAAAGTCGTATTTAAAAAAATAACGAAGCCTAGCTGGCTGTTTTACTGGAAGCTTGGTTACTTAAGAGCTCTCATGACTGGTATTGAGGAACTGATAGTTTCTTAAGTTTTTTTTTCTCATTTCCCTCATTCCCCCACCTCTTAACTCACATTCTCATTTCCCTCATTCCTCCACCTCTTAACTCACATTCTCATTTCCCTCATTCCTCCACCTCTTAACTCACATTCTCATTTCCCTCATTCCCCCACCTCTTAACTCACATTCTCATTTCCCTCATTCCCCAACCTCTTAACTCACATTCTCATTTCCCTCATTCCCCCACCTCTTAACTCACATTCTCATTTCCCTCATTCCTCCACCTCTTAACTCACATTCTCATTTCCCTCATTCCTCCACCTCTTAACACACATTCTCATTTTCCTCATTCCCCCACCTCTTAACACACATTCTCATTTTCCTCATTCCCCCACCTCTTAACTCACATTCTCATTTTCCTCATTCCCCCACCTCTTAACTCACGTTCTCATTTTCCTCATTCCCCCACCTCTTAACTCACATTCTCATTTTCCTCTCTCTTTCTCTGCCCCTCGAATTGTTTATTCTGCTTTTATAAAATTCTTAATTTATACATACTAGTCGACACGAGGACAATTTTACATTGACTCCAAGCACACAACGGGCTGTGAGAAATGAAAATCTGTCCTATCCGACCAGATGGTTCTTCGAAATGAAACTGATTCTAAGAACATCCATTGATCAACATTCCCTTCTTTTGGGAGTGGGTTTTGAACTTCTTATCCCCCTTGCCTCCCCCAGCCGTTTGGGAAATTTCCTACGCCACTTGTTATGTTTTAGCTCCTGCAAGTTGGCAAAGGTCGACTATATTTATCAGCCATCACTTATGACCTTATTAGTCAGTTATTGAAGTAGACGAACTGGGGAAGTGGTACACTCGAAAATAGGGTTGAATAATTAGGAATGAATGGGATTCAGGTTACTTGGAATGGAGTATCTCCAAAATATTTCGGAATATTTGTTTATTTAATTTACATTCATAGTCAATAAATGGTTTTTAATAAAATTGGAGGCCTTATTTAACAAGTTTCGAGTCTCTCGCGTCAGGATATTTTCAGTTCCTCAAGTATCCCGATAAATGAACGTTCTCAGTTTCCTCCATCAGTTGAAGCGCCATAAGTTTGTAATTTCAATTCATGGTCTTGGTATAGAACTGATTCACTGATATACGAAACCGCTAAAGTGTTGCGGTAAAATTAAAGAATTTTAAATCATACAGAAGCTAGCTAAGACCGAAAAGATTGGTGGGTAATCTGGCACATAAACATAATTTTGTTTCTTGAGTGTTTTAGGATGAGGAGTGTATCTGCCGGGAATTAATGGCTTTCTCTCAAAGATGTTTGAGAGAACATTGCCCACTCAAAAGGCAAAGTTGCGTCTCCCAAGCAGAAAAACTGAAATCCTTAGAAAATAAAGAAATAAAATTTATTTTCACTCAAATTTACTAAAGCTTCAAATTCGATCACTCATAATTTCCAAGGCGAATAGACCTCTACGCCATCATCGCCATAGGAAGCCCAATAGCGACTAGAGACTGCAAGGCAGTGACTGAGTTCCAACCGAAATACTACTGCACAGTCCCTCAAAGAATTATAACATAGTCTTGTAACCCTTAAATTAGCCTAGGATAGCTTCGAAGATCTAAAGATCAAAGAAATTTGATATTTGGCAGCTATCCGTGACAGACCCGCTTATCTTGATATTTTGTGTCACATAAGCTCATTAATATGCATAAAAAACACATAATGTCGGATCAAAATGAATCCGCTGTCAGTAAAGAATTTTCAAGAAAGGTGAAATCTGATGGGTTAGTTTTTTTGGCTATTTTACTTATCAAATAATAAAAATCTAAGATTCGCCACTATTTTGAGCACGCGCCGGCCATTTTCCCGCCAATATTCCGAACATGCGCAGTCTCCTTGCTTATACATGAAATAAAATAATATTATTATATCTAAATTGTGTTTACTAAGGAAAGTTCTAAACGCTTCCTGAAAAAAAAGTTTCATGAATTAAAAATCCGATTTTTTTAGCCTTTTTTGGTACGATTTGAAAAATTGTGTTCATTATGCGTAAACGGGTGAACAAACAGGTGGAATTATTCAAAACCGTTGATAACTGGAACAATACCGGTATTAACCACCACAAAATAATCTAACTGACTTTTATTGATTAAAATCACATTTATCAAATGTAGAATGATATCAAGATTTGATCATCTTTATTCAAAGAAGTGATAAACAGGCAGATTCATTCAGATATTTTGATACGCATTTCCTATAAATCAAAAATATGATATTAGCAATGCTGACGTCAGCCTAATTTTCCATAACTCATCAGGGTAAAGTTTGCTGGTAAATAAACACAACATCTTTAACTTAATTAATTTCAGTCAATTCAAGTCATCTTGGAAAGCAGATATTTGCCGAAGATTGAGGTGGTTTTGTTAAACACCAGAGCTATTTCTCTTTTTCTTCTCATGTTTAATATTGTTGCGCTTGCTTTTGGGACAACCCCTACAAGAGTGCTAACCCAGCAGGGCTATGTCAGGGGAATACAACAAGACATCCAAACCAATGATGGACAAACAAAACATCGCGCAGAATGGCCATTGTTTAAGGGACACTTTGAGTTTTTTGGAATTAACTAATTAAAAATTTTGTAAAGTAAAAGCTCGATTCCTATTGGCTATCGAGTATTCTGGTTTCTCAAGGTCGGGTTTCAGGTTAATCCATGCCGATTAAAGCCGGTGATAAATGCGGTCCGATTGTTCTTCTAGACCTATTGTAAGTAATGATGCGCTTTTAGTGGCAGGTCCAAGATGAGATTTTATTACAACAGACTGAAGAAAAAAAAAATTCTTAAAGTTAGAAGAAAAATTCCCGCTCTAGAAGTCGACCTTTCTATATAGCTATGATCGAAAACAAATTTCTTTCTCAAAGACCGAAATAATTTTTCACTCGTTGTTGTTGAACTAATCAGAATAATCCTCGCAAAATAACTTTTTAAGCTACATTTCTTAGTTTTTTTCGAGAAGGTTGTAGGTTTTTTCCGCCGATTTAAACGCTTCGAGTATCATTTTAAAGTACAATTCAAGACCTACAAGAAGCCGTGTGTATGTTGTCGTCGCGCCTTTAAATTCAAGAGATACAGAGCCATGAATATTATAGTTTTGGGTTTTTCCCATGAATGTCATTGCCAAGGTAGTAGGTTTTTTTGAGATTTTTGACAGAATAAAAAGTTTTATTTGATTGATTGAAGCGTAATCTTTCAAAAGCAGTATGTATGTCATGAATTTGTTTTCAAAGAAATGCTAAAAACCGCGGTGAAGATGCACTGGTAACAGTGTTTCAGCCATTTTCTCTATATTGAATCTCCCGCCACTCATAACTTCGCAATGGCTCATTGCACTCTTGGGTCTTAATATCTTACCATCTCCTATAATCACTCTAAAGTCCCGGGGTAGGCTACTAGCCTGCTTGCATTGTCATCTCGTCTGCTCACTTAATCCAATTATTTTGAAAGGTGGGGTGGCACTTTGTTTAGAGTGATTCTAGGAGATGGTAAGATATTAGTGACGTAATAGATATCGCGTGGTCGCGTAGTCAGTATTATTCAAACAGTTCGAGAACGAAGCTCCAGTTACTGGCCAGTACAGTATAGCCAAACAACCGTTGTTTATATGATCTCTTTGACCTTTGGAACGAAGCACAATTAATAGAAGCCAAGAGCAAGAATATAAATCACGTTCAATCGAATCATAAACAAAGAACAACTTATATATAAATGACTATTTTGGTTGTCCTAGTGCCCTTGATTTGACCACTCATTCTGCGCGATGAACCATCTACAAGTTCCTGACCATTAGCCTTCCTTATGCCGAGAAGCCCATTGACGCTCACGATCTCCGCTTCAAACCCCCACATATATATATGTAATTTTATTTTATTTCTTGGATGTTTTATGAAGAGAATTGGGTAAATAATCTCTGGAGAATCGCTTTCTATTCTTTGCCAGGCAAAGTTGCATCGCACAAGTTAAGCATAAACTAGTAAAATCCTTGAAAAATAGATACATTATTTTTTTTATCATAACTCGTATTTAAAAGCTTCAAACCCAAATACTCTAATTTTCCAAGGCAAATGGCAGCGTTTCGCTAAATTCAAATCATTAATTTCTAATTTCAAACACTCGCATCAAACTGACCTCGACGCCATCATCGCCACAGGTAGCCCAATAGGGATTTGAAACCCAACCGAGACTACCTACATAATCACTCAAAGAGTTATAACATAGTCTTATAACCCTCAATTTCATCCAAAGATCTAGCAAACTTGATATTTGGCAGCTACCCGTATTTATCCCCTTAGCGTGATATTTTGAAGAAAAAACAACAGTGGAATCCGATGGGTTAGCATTTTTTTAAATTTCCTTTATAAGATGATAAGAATCCAAGATCTGCCACCGTTTTGAGTTTCGAGGACGCGCCTGCCATTTTCCCGCCAATATTCCTAACATGCGTAGTTGGTTAGCTATTCACAAGTTTCTTTAAACACTACATCAAGATGATAGTCAACATGGTGGCTAACAAAGACAATTTCAAACATCTCCTTGGAAAATAGTTAGGTGGCTTGAAATCCATTTGTTTGCTTTTTTTTATGCGTAAACGGTTGAACAAACAGGTGGAATTATTCAAAACCGTTGATAACTAGAACAATATTAATCATCGCAAAATATTTTAATGGACTTTTATTGATTAAAATATCATATGTCGAATCATATCAAAGTTTGATTATCTTTATTGTTTGAATTAAGTGATGAACAGAAAGTCTGCATGGCCAAGGTGAAGGTCAGCCAAGCACCTACAGATTGGAGAATACCCCATTTTCGAATTTGTAAAAACCGCTGTCTTCCTTGACTACAAATTCATTTACGCAGTGTTAGCCTCACTTTTGTGCAGAATATTCATGTGTCCAGTGTGGGGGTGTGTGGAATTTCAAAGTGCTTTCATTGTTGAAGTGTTGTATTCTTTACTTTACCGTTGGTATGTGTGAATGTTTTGGCATTGAACTGCAGACGCTAACCCTGCGTAAACGAATCTGTTGTCAATGAACACAGCAGTATTAGCCTGATTTTCCATAAATCGTCAGGGTAAAGTTAGTTGGTAAATAAACACAGCATCTATAACTTAACAGTAAACTCAAGTCGTCCTTTAATGTATTAAACAATTAGCTTTTCAACATCATCTTTGGTGGAACTAGAGGATGCTAAACTTAAAATGCAATCTTGTGTTAAGGATATAGATAACTGGATGTGTATGAACAAGTTAAAACTTAACAGTGATAAGACTGAGGTACTTTTTCTATCTTCTCCTTATAGTGCCAAGCCATCTCTGGACACTCTAGAAATATCTGGCTATGATATCACACCTACATCGACAACTAGGAATATTGGGGTGATTTTTGATGAGTATCTAACACTTGATAACCAGATATCTGCTGTTTGTAAATCCTCGTTTTATCACTTGCGTAATATATCAAAAATATTGCGCTTACTTTTGGGACAACCCCTACATAAGTGTTAACCCAACATGGCTTTGTCAGGGGACTACAACAAGACATTCAAACCAATGATAGACAAACAAAAACCATCTATAAGTTTCTGGGCCTTCCTTATGCCAAGAAGCCAATTGACGCCAACGATCTCCGTTTCAAGCCCCCACAAGCTTTTTCTAATCGAAGATCACGTGATTATAATGCAACTTCTCTACTACCAGTCTGTATGCAGAATGACAAGAGGAGAGGACAGAATCTGACCCAAACAGAGATATGAGCGAAGATTGCCTTTACCTGAACGTGTACACTCCAAAAACTGGAGCCCGTTCAAGGAAATACCCAGTTATCTTTTATGTAAAACTAAATCCCTGATCAATTAGACTCAGATGCACCCCATTAGAATACTTTAAAATTTCTTGTGGTAAAATTTTTGTAAAATTATTATGAAACTAACTTGGTAGGGGCGGAACTTGGGGGTATTAACACAATCAAGAAGATGCACCTTTTGCTATACTAACCAACTAATAACAAGCTAGAACTGAACAGGGGGGTTAAGGGTACACTGTGACCACCCCTTAAATCTGCCACTGTTGCCATTTGAAATATTTTGTCTTTTTCCATTGCTTTTGCCTTGCTTCATTGTTTCACCGGTATTTGCGAAACCTTTGAAGAGTTTTTTTTAAACGCATCTTTAATATTTTAAAAAGAGAACGATGATGATGATGATGATGATATATTACATGTAATCACGGAATAAAAGCTAATTTAAATAAGTGAGTTTTAAGTTCTGATTTAAAACAGGAGAGGTTTGGAGCATTTCTTATTTGTGATGGCAGCGAGTTCCAAAATTCAGGGGCAGCAACAGAGAAGGAGTGATGGCCATATCAAGAATATTTTTGAATTAATTGTCGTAAAAATTCTGTAAAATTATTATGAAAATAACTTGGTAGTTGCCCTGGGGCGGATCTAGGATTTTCAGTGTGTGGGGGGATTCACACAATCAAGAAGATGCACCTTTTGCTATACTAATCAAATAATTCCAAGGTAGAACTGAACGGGGGGTTACGGGCACCCTGTGACCACCCCCTAATTCTGCCACTGTTGCCATTTGCATATTTTGTCTTTTTCCATTGCTTTTGCCTTGCTTCATTGTTTGACTGGTTTTTGCCAAACCCTTGAAGCGTTATTTTCAAAGTGGGACGACGACGAAATCAACGAAATTAATATTTTTACATTTTTGACATCTTCATAGCATTCACACTCATATATCAAAACCATTTTGTGGTGCGATAAAGGGAATGTTCTCAAAGCAAGTTCTATTTCTCGGATTTCGCTTTCCACCATTATTCAAACGTTCTCTTTGTGACGTCAGTGTGACGACGATGAAATCAACGAAATTAATATTTTTACATTTTTGACATCTTCTTAGCATTCACACTAATATATCAAAACCAGTTTGTGGTGCGATAAAGGGAATGTTCTCAAAACAAGTTCTATTTCTCGGATTTCGCTTTCCGCCATTATTCAAACGTTCTCTTTGTGACGTCAGTTTGTCACTATTGATAACCCTCATGGCTTGTTGTCATATGTGGATATTCAATACTTGAGGTTTCTTTCTTGAAAATAAAGCCAAGAAGACGCGTTGTGGAGCAAGAATATAGCAATAAGTCCTAAACCTGGACGCTAAAAGCAAAGCGTTGAGTGACTGACGTCACGGGTAAGAACGAGATGGATTATAATGGCGGACAACATTCTTAGACAATTCAGCTCAGAATTTTAGCTATTATATTTTTGTTTTTCTCTTTTTTAACATCGGGTTTCTCTTTCTCTTAACTATTTTTGAAACGTGTCATCAAAAAAATCTCGTTTCGAAAAGGTTCAATTTTCATCGTCGTCCCACTTAAAAGAATTCTAAGTCGTAAAAACAAAAACCAGAAGGTAAACATAATTTTATTTCATTTCTTGAATATTTTAGAAAGAGAAATGGGCGAATAGTCTCTGGAGAATCGTTTTCTATTAAATAATATCAATGCATACGCCCCCCTTTTCACACAAAGCACCCCCGCATGAACTTGAAATAGTTATGTGAGATCACTCTTTAGCGTTTTCTGGTACAATTTCAGTGCAGAGTTCATGTGTTCATCACGTGGAAACGGGTGAACAAACAGGTGGGAATATTGAAAACCGCGATTAATGAAATAAGATTAATTATCTCGGCAAAATATTTTCAAAAGAAAGTTATTGGTTAGAATCAAATATTTCATATGACGGCGAAAATTTGATTAAGATTTGATTATCTAAACTATCAAAGCCGTTGTCAGTGCACAAAGCATTTCGAACTCGCGAAGTAGAAAAATTGATGTTTAAGAATTAAAAACTTCTTTAGAATTGAAATCTCTTTCTAGATAACCATAGTTTTTACCTGTAGTTATGTGATATATTTTCAAGGTTAAATTGTTATTCCTTTCACAATCATCAAGCGAGAAATTATTTTCGCCCCAAAGGAAACACTCACTAAACTGCCCTTTCAGATATAAAACTTCTGTTTGCTGAAAGAAAAACTGGAAATGATTTTTCTCAATTTTAAAGTATATGCTTATCCTGCCAAAAAGCGATAAAATCATGTCACTTTGTGCAGAAACATTTTCCTCGAGAAAAGATTAATTAAGTAAGAATTTTGATGATTAAAACTAGAAAATCCAAACCTTTCTTCCGATATTTACGTAAGTTGAAATCCGATTTTTTTAGCCTTTTTTGGTACGATTTGCAGAATTAATGTGTTCATTAAGCGTAAACGGGTGAACAAACAGGTGGAATTAATCAAAACCGTTGATAACTGGAACACTACCGGTAATAACCATCACAAAATAATTTAACTGACCTTTATTGATTAAGATCACTTATACTTTGTAGAGTCACATCTTTCATATGTCGAACCGTTTAAGATTTGATTAATTTCATTGCTAGAAGTGATGAACTGAAAGTTTGTAAAAAAGACACCAAGGTCAACTAACCAGAGGAGGTCCAATATTTCGTGGTAAAACTTGAAATTACCTACAAATCAAAATATTATATTAATAATGCTGACGTCAGCCCATAACTCGTCAATATAAAGTTAGCTGGTAAATAAACACAACATCTTAAAGTAAGCTGGGTTCAGTAAACTTAAGTTATCCTGGAAAGAAGATACTTGCCGAAGATGGAGGTAGTTTTGTCAAAAACTAGAGCTATTTCACTTTTTCTTGTCATGTTTAATGTTGTTGCGCTTGCTTTTGGGACAACCCCTACAAGAGTGCTAACCCAACAGGGCTATGTCAGGGGAATACAACAAGACATCAAAACCAATGATGGACAAACCAAAACCATCTACAAGTTCCTGGGCGTACCTTACGCCCAAGAACCAATAAGAGATCTTCGCTTCAAACCCCCAAAAGCTCTTTCTACTAAAAGATCATGTGACTATGATGCAACTTCTCTACGACCAGTCTGCATGCAGGATAATTATTATTTTGATTCAATAAGAGGAGCGTGGCCAGAATTTGACCCAAAGAAAGATGTGAGCGAAAATTGCCTGTACCTAAACATTTACACTCCAAGCACAAGAAGTACAAAGAAATACCCAGTTATAGTCCATATCCACGGAGGAGGCTTTGGCTCAGGTGCTCCTACTCGTGATGGTTTTCCTGGTGAGTATTTGCCTACACGCGATGTTGTACTTGTCACTATCCAGTATCGACTTGGACCATTCGGGTTCTTTACTACTGGGGACTCCGAGGCACCGGGAAATGTGGGTCTTCTTGACCAGGTAGAGGCCCTCAAGTGGGTTCAGCGAAACATCCACGGTTTTGGTGGCGATATGAACAGCGTGACTCTCCTTGGTGAAAGCTCAGGAGGATCTAGTGTGGCTTTACACTACTTATCACCTCTTTCCGAAGGACTGTTTCATCGAGGCATTGCAGTCAGCGGTGTGGATTTGTGTCCTTTTGCCTACGAACGAAAGTCTCTAGTTTTAAAAGGTAGTAAGGAGTTAGTCAGGAAGGTTAACTGTACGAAAACCAGCAGTCGACAAATACTTGAGTGCTTGAAATCAGTTTCAAGCACCGATGTCTTGAAGAATTCGAATATTTGGAAGATTCAGCCATTTGTTGACAAACCCTTTCTCCCTAACGAGCCCAAGACATTACTAAACAATGGAAAGTTCCATAAGCTCCCTTTAATGTCAGGTTTTGTCAGTCAGGAAGGCGCAACTTGGATAGACAGTGCACACAAAATGAACCACATAACATACAATGTTAAAGGTCTCAGCAAATATGTAGATGCCATTTTTTCAAGTCAATACCAACTTAAAAAGGAAGAGGCCCCCGTTGCTCACAACGCTCTGGAGTTTCAGTACACACCATGGGACGACCTCAACGACCCGAGTCTATTCCGTGAGAAGCTTATCGACATGTGGTCCGATTACTATTTCGTTGCACCAACCGATGCTGCCTTGACCTTCCACAGCGATGGCGGTGCTCCTACCTACATGTTTGAGTTTGCTCATCGCTCTAAACACCATCCAAAACCCGAATGGATGGGTGTCATCAACGAAGATACAACAGCCTACATGTTTGGTCTTCCGCTTCTGAACTCCGAAACGAAACTAAAGTTTGACGAGAAAGATAGAAACGTCAGCGATATGGTGGTGACCATGTTTACCAATTTTGCTAAATTTGGAAACCCGACTCCAACACTTGTGCGTGGTTTGAAATGGGACAACTTTGACTCTTCCAAAAAAGCTTACTTGAAGATGAAGAAGAATCCTTTCATGAGCAGCAAATACCACCCACTCAGAATGGCCTTCTGGAATTCGTATTTCCCGACATTACTTCCAAAGAAACCGTTACCATCGAATATGAATAAAACAGAATGATATGACGATAACGATAAGTTTTGACGAATATGAATAGCTTGAATTGCTCGACATGCTTTAGATTTCCATAGATTTACCATGAATATCCAGTTGTTTGTTGTTTTTGAATGACATGCATTTGAGATGTAAATGAAATAGATTGAATTAATAAACTATATGGCTCAAGGAAAGTGTAGTCCCGGCCCTAATCGTAGACTCACATTTATATGACTGATAGAATAATAACGGACTAGTGTGACGTCGTGATTTGTCTGCTCTTACCAATATTAATCACAGCTGTTATCATATTAAATTACTGTAATCCTTGGAACATGAAGTCAAACATGAAAAGGGATTACTTAATAATAGGTAAAGATGTACTACATGTCCAAACAATAAGAATCTGGAATCGACTTTCATTGTGTTCATTTCCCGTGTATGCCTAGTTAATCCGTCGAACTGGAAAATCTGTCATCACTGTCCATAGCAGTGATGTAAACCTAGTATTGATTTCTGCAGACTGAAAACAATAGGATTAAGGCTAGCTTCGTACCCTGTTCCTCTTCTCTCCTTCGGGGCCCCGTTAAGTACGTTACCGATTACTGAATCCCGAGTCCCCATTCATCATTACTTAGGAGACGTTGGAAAAGCAATGCAAAAAGCCTTGGGAACCAGGGCACATACTTGGGTAACCTGAGTATCAGGCTCTAGGGGAAGGGCGGGGTAGGGGTAAGCTCTTTCTAATCGAAGATCAAGTGTTTATGATGCGACTTCTCTACGACCAGTCTGTATGCAGAATGAACATTACTTTGATTCAACAAGAGGAGCTTGGACAGAATCTGACACAAACAGAGATATGAGCGAAGATTGCCTTTACATGAACGTCTACACTCCAAAAACTGGAGCCGGTTCAAGAAAAAATACCCAGTTATCTTTTATATAAAACTAAATCCCTGATCAATTAGACTCAGATGCACCCCATTAGAATATTTTAAAATTTCTTGTGGTAAAAATTTTGTAAAATTATTATGAAAATATCTAGGTAGGAGCGGATCTAGGAGTTGAGTGTGTGGGGGGGATTAACACAATCAAGAAGATGCACCTCTTGCTATACTAACCAACTAATTCCAAGCTAGAACTGAACAGGGGGTCACGGGCACGCTGTGACCACCCCCTAAATCTGCCACTGTTGCCATTTTTATATTTCGTCTTTTTCCATTGCTTTTGTCTTGGTTCATCGGCGGTATGTAGCAAACCGTAGAAGCGTTATCAATGAAATAATGTTATGAATCGTGGAAGCAAAAACCGGAACATGAACATAGATTATTTTATTTTATTTCTTGGATGTTTTATGAAGAGAATTGGGTAAATAGTCTCTGGAGAATCGCTTTCTATTCTTTGCCAGGCAAAGTTGCATCGCCCAAGCATAAACTAGTAAAATCCTTGGAAAAGAAATAAATTATTATTTTTAATCATAACTCGTATTTAAAAGCTTCAAACTAAAATACTCTAATTTTCCAAGGCAAATGGCAGCGTTTCGCTAAATTCAAATCATTTATTTTTAATTTCAAACACTCGCATCAAACTGACCTCGACGCCATCATCGCCACAGGTAGCCCAATAGGGATTTGAAACCCAACCGAGACTACCTACATAATCACTCGAAGGGCTATAACATAGTCTTATAACCCTTAATTTCATCCAAAGATCTAACAAACTTGATATTTGGCAGCTACCCGTATTTATCCCCTTAGCGTGATATTTTGAAGAAAAAACAACTGTGGAATCCGATGGGTTACCACTTTTTTTAAATTTCCTTTATAAGATGATAAGAATCCAAGATCTGCCACCGTTTTGAGTTTCGAGGACGCGCCTGCCATTTTCCCGCCAATATTCCTAACATGCGTAGTTGGTTAGCTATTCACAAGTTTCTTTAAACACTACATCAAGATGATAGTCAACATGGTGGCTAACAAAGACAATTTCAAACATCTCCTTGGAAAATAGTTAGGTGGCTTGAAATCCATTTGTTTGCTTTTTTTTATGCGTAAACGGTTGAACAAACAGGTGGAATTATTCAAAACCGTTGATAACTGGAACAATATTAATCATCGCAAAATATTTTAATGGACTTTTATTGATTAAAATATCATATGTCGAATCATATCAAAGTTTGATTATCTTTATTGCTTGAATTAAGTAATGAACAGAAAGTCTGCATGGCCAAGGTGAAGGTCAGCCAAGCACCTACAGATTGGAAAATACCCCATTTTCGAATTTGTAAAAACCGCTGTCTTCCTTGACTACAAATTCATTTACGCAGTGTTAGCCTCACTTTTGTGCAGAATATTCATGTGTCCAGTGTGGGGGTGTGTGGAATTTCAAAGTGCTTTCATTGTTGAAGTGTTGTATTCTTTACTTTACCGTTGGTATGTGTGAATGTTTTGACACTGAACTGCAGACGCTAACCCTGCGTAAACGAATCTGTTGTCAATGAACACAGCAGTATTAGCCTAATTTTCCATAAATCGTCAGGGTAAAGGTAGTTGGTAAATAAACACAACATCTATAACTTAACAGTAAGCTCAAGTCGTCCTTCAACTTGTTTAAGATGGTGTTGGTTTTGTCAAAACACAGAGCTATTTCACTCTCTCATATATTTCATGTTGTTGCACTTGCTTTTGGGACAACCCCTACAAGAGTGCTAACCCAACATGGCTATGTCAGGGGAATACGACAAGACATTCAAACCAATGATGGACAAACAAAAACCATCTATAAGTTTCTGGGCCTTCCTTATGCCAAGAAGCCAATTGACGCGAACGATCTCCGTTTCAAACCCCCACAAGCTCTTTCTTATCGAAGATCAAGTGATTATAATGCGACTTCTCTACGACCAGTCTGTATGCAGAATGAACATTACTTTGATTCAACAAGAGGAGCTTGGACAAAATCTGACCCAAAGAAAGATATGAGCGAAGATCGCCTTTACCTGAACGTCTACACTCCAAACCCTGGAGGCTAAAGGAAATACCCAGTTATCTTTTATATAAAACTAAATCCCTGATCAATTAGACTCAGATGCACTCCATTAGGATATTTTAAAATTTTTTGTGTTAAAAGTTTTTTAAATTATTATGAAAATAACTTGGTAGGGGCGGATCTAGGATTTTGAGTGTGTGGGGGGATTCACAGAATCAAGAAGATGCACCTTTTGCTATACTAACCAACTAATAACAAGCTAGAACTGAACAGGGGGCCACGGGTACACTGTGACCACCCCCTAAATCTGCCATTGTTGCCATTTGCAATACTTTGTCTTTTTCCATTGCTTTTGCCTTGCTTCATTGTTTCACCGGTATTTGCCAAGCCTTTGAAGAGGTTTTTTTTTAAATTTATAGTCGTAAAAGCAAAAATCGGAAAGTAAACATAATTTTATTTCATTTCTTGAATATTTTAGAAAGAGAATAATAATAATAATAATAATAATAATAATAATAATAATAACAATAACAATATATTTATAAAGCGCTTATTCAGGTCTGTTCTAAGCGCTGAGGAGACATTGTATATATATATATATTACATCCATGTGATCACGGAATAAAACCTAATTTAAATAAGTGAGTTTTAAGTTCTGATTTAAAACAGGAGAGGTTTGGAGCATTTCTGATTTGTGATGGCAGTGAGTTCCAAAGTTCAGGGGCAGCAACAGAGAAGGAGAGATGGTCATACGTTTTCAAATTATATAGTTTTGAAGAAAGTAGTAAAAATGGGCGAATAGTCTCTGGAGAATCGTTTTCTATTCATGATATTAATGCATACGCCCCCCTTTTCACATCAAGAATATTTTTGAATTAATTGTCGTAAAAATTCTGTAAAATTATTATGAAAATAACGTGGTAGTTGCCCTGGGTCGGATCTAGTATTTGAGTGTGTGGGGGGGATTCACAGAATCAAGAAGATGCACCTTTTGCTATACTAATCAAATAATTCCAAGCTTGAACTGAACAGGGGGTTACGGGCACCCTGTGACCACCCCCTAATTCTGCCACTGTTGCCATTTGCATATTTTGTCTTTTTCCATTGCTTTTGCCTTGCTTCATTGTTTGACTGGTATTTGCCAAACCTTTGAAGCGTTATTTTCAAAGTGTGACGACGATGAAATCAACGAAATTAATATCTCTTGATATATATCATATATAATTTGACATCATCATAGCATTCACACTAATATATTAAAGCCATTTTATGGTGCGATAAAGGGAATGTTCTCAAAACAAGTTCTATTTTTGTCGGATTTCGCTTTCCGCCATTATTCAATTCAAACGTTCTCTTTGTGACGTCAGTTTGTCACTATTGATACCCTCATGGCTTGTTGTCATATGTGGATATTCAATACTTGAGGTTTCTTTCTTGAAAATAAAGCCAAGAAGACGCGTTGTGGAGCAAGAATATAGCAATAAGTCCTAAACCTGGACGCTAAAAGCAAAGCGTTGAGTGACTGACGTCACGGGTAAGAACGAGATGGATTATAATGGCGGACAACATTCTTAGACAATTCAGCTCAGAATTTTAGCTATTATATTTTTGTTTTTCTCTTTTTTAACATCGGGTTTCTCTTTCTCTTAACTATTTTTGAAACGTGTCATCAAAAAAATCTCGTTTCGAAAAGGTTCAATTTTCATCATCGTCCCACTTAAAAGAATTCTAAGTCGTAAAAACAAAAACCAGAAGGTAAACATAATTTTATTTCATTTCTTGAATATTTTAGAAAGAGAAATGGGCGAATAGTCTCTGGAGAATCGTTTTCTATTAAATAATATCAATGCATATGCCCCCCTTTTCACACAAAGCACCCCCGCATGAACTTGAAATAGTTATGTGAGATCACTCTTTAGCGTTTTCTGGTACAATTTCAGTGCAGAGTTCATGTGTTCATCACGTGGAAACGGGTGAACAAACAGGTGGGAATATTGAAAACCGCGATTAATGAAATAAGATTAATTATCTCGGCAAAATATTTTCAAAAGAAAGTTATTGGTTAGAATCAAATATTTCATATGATGGCGAAAATTTGATTAAGATTTGATTATCTAAACTATCAAAGCCGTTGTCAGTGCACAAAGCATTTCGAACTCGCGAAGTAGAAAAATTGATGTTTAAGAATTAAAAACTTCTTTAGAATTGAAATCTCTTTCTAGATAACCATAGTTTTTACCTGTAGTTATGTGATATATTTTCAAGGTTAAATTGTTATTCCTTTCACAATCATCAAGCGAGAAATTATTTTCGCCCCAAAGGAAACACTCACTAAACTGCCCTTTCAGATATAAAACTTCTGTTTGCTGAAAGAAAAACTGGAAATGATTTTTCACAATTTTAAAGTATATGCTTATCCTGCCAAAAAGCGATAAAATCATGTCACTTTGTGCAGAAACATTTTCCTCGAGAAAAGATTAATTAAGTAAGAATTTTGATGATTAAAACTAGAAAATCCAAACCTTTCTTCCGATATTTACGTAAGTTGAAATCCGATTTTTTTAGCCTTTTTTGGTACGATTTGCAGAATTAATGTGTTCATTAAGCGTAAACGGGTGAACAAACAGGTGGAATTAATCAAAACCGTTGATAACTGGAACACTACCGGTAATAACCATCACAAAATAATTTAACTGACCTTTATTGATTAAGATCACTTATACTTTGTAGAGTCACATCTTTCATATGTCGAACCGTTTAAGATTTGATTAATTTCATTGCTAGAAGTGATGAACTGAAAGTTTGTAAAAAAGACACCAAGGTCAACTAACCAGAGGAGGTCCAATATTTCGTGGTAAAACTTGAAATTACCTACAAATCAAAATATTATATTAATAATGCTGACGTCAGCCCATAACTCGTCAATATAAAGTTAGCTGGTAAATAAACACAACATCTTAAAGTAAGCTGGGTTCAGTAAACTTAAGTTATCCTGGAAAGAAGATACTTGCCGAAGATGGAGGTAGTTTTGTCAAAAACCAGAGCTATTTCACTTTTTCTTGTCATGTTTAATGTTGTTGCGCTTGCTTTTGGGACAACCCCTACAAGAGTGCTAACCCAACAGGGCTATGTCAGGGGAATACAACAAGACATCAAAACCAATGATGGACAAACCAAAACCATCTACAAGTTCCTGGGCGTACCTTACGCTCAAGAACCAATAAGAGATCTTCGCTTCAAACCCCCAAAAGCTCTTTCTACTAAAAGATCATGTGACTATGATGCAACTTCTCTACGACCAGTCTGCATGCAGGATGATTATTATTTTGATTCAATAAGAGGAGCGTGGCCAGAATTTGACCCAAAGAAAGATGTGAGCGAAGATTGCCTGTACCTAAACATTTACACTCCAAGCACAAGAAGTACAAAGAAATACCCAGTTATAGTCCATATCCACGGAGGAGGCTATAACTCAGGTTCTCCTACTCGCGATACTTCACCAGGCGAGTATTTGCCCACACGCGATGTTGTTCTTGTCACTATTCAGTATCGACTTGGACCATTCGGGTTCTTCACTACTGGGGATTCCGAGGCACCGGGAAATGTGGGTCTTCTTGACCAGGTAGAGGCCCTCAAGTGGGTTCAGCGAAACATCCACGGTTTTGGTGGCGATATGAACAGCGTGACTCTCCTTGGTGAAAGCGCAGGAGGATCTAGTGTGGCTTTACACTACTTATCACCTCTTTCCGAAGGACTGTTTCATCGAGGTATTGCAGTCAGCGGTGTGGATTTGTGTCGTTTTGCCTACGAACCAAAGTCTATCGTTTTAGAAGCTAGCAAGGCGTTAGTCGGGAAGGTTAACTGTACGAAAATCAGCAGTCGACAAATACTTGAGTGCTTGAAATCAGTTTCAAGCACCGATGTCTTGAAGAATTCGAATATTTGGAAGATTCAGCCATTTGTTGACAAACCCTTTCTCCCTAACGAGCCCAAGACATTACTAAACAATGGAAAGTTCCATAAGCTCCCTTTAATGTCAGGTTTTGTCAGTCAGGAAGGCGCAACTTGGATAAAGGCTGAACACGATTATTACAACATAACATACAATGCTAAAGGTCTCAGCAAATATGTAGATGATATTTTTTCAAGGCAATACCAACTTAAAAAGGAAGAGGCCCCCGTTGCTCACAACGCTCTAGAGTTTCAGTACACACCATGGGACGACCTCAACGACCCGAGTCTATTCCGTGAGAAGTTAACCGACATGTGGTCCGATTACTATTTCGTTGCACCAATCCTTGCTGCCTTGACCTTCCACAGCGATGGCGGTGCTCCTACGTACATGTTTGAATTTGCTCATCGCTCTAAACACCATCCAAAACCCGAATGGATGGGCGTCATCCACGAAGATACAACAGCCTACAAGTTTGGTCTTCCGCTTCTGAACTCCGAAACGAAACTAAAGTTTGACGAGAAAGATAGAAACGTCAGCGATATGGTGGTGACCATGTTTACCAATTTTGCTAAATTTGGAAACCCGACTCCAACACTTGTGCGTGGTTTGAAATGGGACAACTTTGACTCTTCCAAAAAAGCTTACTTGAAGATGAAGAAGAATCCTTTCATGAGCAGCAAATACCACCCACTCAGAATGGCCTTCTGGAATTCGTATTTCCCGACATTACTTCCAAAGAAACCGTTACCATCGAATATGAATAAAACAGAATGATATGACGATAACGATAAGTTTTGACGAATATGAATAGCTTGAATTGCTCGACATGCTTTAGATTTCCATAGATTTACCATGAATATCCAGTTGTTTGTTGTTTTTGAATGACATGCATTTGAGATGTAAATGAAATAGATTGAATTAATAAACTATATGGCTACTACATGAAAAGGGATTACTTAATAATAGGTAAAGATGTACTACATGTCCAAACAATAAGAATCTGGAATCGACCTTCATTGTGTTCATTTCCCGTGTATGCCTAGTTAATCCGTCGAACTGGAAAATCTGTCATCACTGTCCATAGCAGTGATGTAAACCTAGTATTGATTTCTGCAGACTGAAAACAATAGGATTAAGGCTAGCTTCGTACCCTGTTCCTCTTCTCTCCTTCGGGGCCCCGTTAAGTACGTTACCGATTACTGAATCCCGAGTCCCCATTCATCATTACTTAGGAGACGTTGGAAAAGCAATGCAAAAAGCCTTGGGAACCAGGGCACATACTTGGGTAACCTGAGTATCAGGCTCTAGGGGAAGGGCGGGGTAGGGGTAAGCTCTTTCTAATCGGAGATCAAGTGATTATAATGCGACTTATTACAAGAGAAAATCTTTATACGATATCATGATAATTGGTGATGATTAGAATGCAAATTTTGGTCTGTTTGTATCACAGTCCTAGTGTCTCTCCACCAAATGTGTTACACCAGAGACTGGGTTCAAAATCTTTACTGAGAAAAAGCAAAGCACCAGAGGGTGGATGAATTGAAAATGTTACTCACATTTGCATCTTATCTGACTTGTCTAGATGTTGAAGTGTAAACAAATAAGTCGCTCCGTAATTCAATGGTTATTATAAACGGTCTTCTTCCATATCTTCGACACATAACCTCCGATATATACATAACCATGGTTTCTGGAAAATCTGGGGTTGCTGGAATCACAAAGGAGATATCTAGAGCAGTTTGATACAAAACTTATTGCGATTTTGAGCCGTCAATACAGGTTATATTGAAGGCGTTGAAAGAAAATATACGGTACTGCCAATACGGAATAAATTTTCTCCCATTTAGCCGCCAAAAATCTTAATGAGTTATCGATAATACATATTTTTATGCACGAATATTTTTCTATCTGTGTTTCTTTGGAGGGTTTTTTTGGGACTCGTGCAGCTGGTAGTGTAGGGTGGCAGGATTTGGGACTTTTACTTCTTTGGAGAGTTTTTTTAGGGGGTGGGGATTGTTACCCCCTTCCCTCCTCCCTCCCGAACATTTCTAATAGTCCACCTTTCCAATAGACAAACAAATAAAAATCAAAACACACAAGACTAACTGGACCAATTTTAGGTCTTGTAAAATACTTTATCTTCTCTTGAAAACCTCGGCTATCGAGGCGTAGTTCATATATCCACCTTCAGATTGTATATCGGCTCATAGTCAGTTTCAAAGTTAGTCACCGAAAACCTACAAAGTTGAGACCTATATGAGGAAATTGAGAGTGGTGTCCCAAGTAAGGATTCACGTGAATTAACTTATTGTTTAGCAATCTTTTATTCCTCTAGCTTATGGCTGTGCTCCCAGGATGCACTAGAGCCTGAATACAAATCTAGCCATGCACCGGCGTGGCAGGCATGCACACTATAATGAGAAACACTTGAGGATGCTCAGGAGGTGAAATTTTAACTGGTAACTGAAAGTACATAAAAGTTGAATAAACGAAATAAATCACAAAAAGAATAAAAATCAAGTCAAGGAATTCGAGCCTTCTCATCGGTTGTGCTTCAAAGTATTTTTTGGGCGAGATGTTGCATATAGAGCGTATTTCCGGGTCCAACTGCTCACAAAAACCGATAAAATAAAGCGAAAAATGTTCTCAATGATTTAACCTCCACCTGGAACAATTAGAACGTTGGACAACACATCCTGTCCTGAAGAAAAAAGTAAAAAAATCTTTATGAAACTACTTTTCGTGTTGGACCCGGAAGTGGTTTTTCTATACGAGTGACAACACACATATATAACAGCCCCATAATATACGACCATTTCAGTGTATAATAAGCCTAATGGGACAGGTCGACCGGTCGTGTCTCTCCCAGCGGTGCTCAGACTGTTGCTCCGTGGTCCGTAGCTAAAGTTGGGATCATTTCAACCCCACATCATTGCACTTTAGGGTATTTTTTGGCGAGCTGATACAAATTGGGATAAAATACGACCATTTGTATCATAAGCCTAATGGGGAGGTCGACTGGTCGTGAAATCTCCCAGCGGTGTTCAGAGTGTTATTCCATGACTGCACACTGTGTTAGTGACTAGTGGAATGGTTGGTTTAAGTTGACACACTTTGTACAACCACAATCTAGTAACCTCATACCAATGAGCAATTTATTTTTGGTTGAGTTAAAAAAAAAAATGAATCTTTTTTAAACTATAAAAGATATGCTATATGGTATTAAAAAATCTAAATCTAATCAATATCATTTTACTAAAATCAGAAAAAATTATGCCATTATAATAATATATTACAAAAAACTATATTAAAATATATAAGAAATATAATATATAACCATAAAAATCTACTCAAAAAAATAAATTTATATATATATATACAGAAAGCTAATTGTCTAGTATTATCTAGTATAAAGCCGGAACTCGTTGAAGGTTCAACACAGCCGTGATTCGTTGTAATATTTTATTTATTGTATTGTATTTTTTTTACCATTAAATTACCTAAGTATTTGAGCAGAAAAAAATACGGGGCAAACTGGGATAAAAACTCCGAGATATTTTAAGTTCGAATAAATAATAAAAGTGCATAAATAGTAACCACACAAATGCATATTGTGGCTGGTCTTATACGCGATACCGGACGACGACCAACAATTTGACCATGTCAGTACATATATTATTTACAGTAACCGTATATTCTATTTTTTTGCAGGGATGGGCTTTTGATAGCACAGCCTTTCTATACAGACGTAGACTTTTTCGAAGTCCGTTTTTCCCTTTTGCTTAGCTTTTCGGGGAAGCCGAATCTCAAAGAAAAAAAAAGTAGTCGGCAAGTCTAATGCAGACTTAACGCCTAAGCGTACAACTTTAGTTGAAAATACGTCCGGTACTGTATGGCCATCCTTTTCATAAATATTAGAAATATGAATGTTCGGCGCCTTTAAAATGGCACTTTTGTCTGGTGGGTGGTTGTTTGCTGATTGTTTTTGGCTTGTTTTTGGGTGGTTTTGTGTCGTATTGGATCGCTTTGGCTGATTTTGGATCGTTCGAGATTTTAGTCCTGAACTACAAATTATTGAAATGATTCTTAAAGGCATTATCTTTTCGAAAATTCTGATATTTGTACGTTTAGATTTCTTTTAACTACTTTTTCTACTGTTGTGATACAATATCTATAAAATTGTGTCCATTTGTATCACGATACATATGGACACAATTTTGCGTTTTAATCATCATGGAATATCATGATAACTTACCGTAAATTTGAACTGCAACATAAGTGCTCCTTCGGGGCCCCGTTAAGTACGTTATCGATTAATTCCGAGTGATACACGATCGGTTCTTAATATTAAACAGACAAACATCACGAGATTGAAATCGGAGCTAGATGTTTATTCACTACTAAAGGTCAGCCGTACCAAAGCAGATTTATTAGACCAAACAAGATAAAGCGTTAGTTTTAATCCAAAAGTGGAGGCGACTCTGGCGCCCGTGATTATTCCACAAAATCCCCCGATAGCTCCGAGCGGTATTCCTACCACAGCTCCAGGTCCTGTTAAGGATGTTGCTAGACCAGAACCAGCTAGGACAACAGATAACGATCCTGTTGTTACGGATACTTTGTGAAGTATTGCTCTAGCCCTCGCACATTTTTTCCTATATTTTTCGTAATGCTTTGTTTGCCTAAGATTAAATTTTCTTTGTTCAAGCGAAAGTTTTCCACATTTAGTTCGTCAAGTTGGGGGTATATGGTGGCGCTTGGGAGTACGTCCATATTATATATAGAATGAAAAGGCATTTCTAAATGCGAATACCAAGCGGTTTAATATGACCGACGCTGCGTTTATGATGTCTTCGTATCTGATGTGGGGGGTCCCATTCATCATTACTTACGAGACGTTGGAAAAGCAATGCAAAAAGCCTTGGGAACCAGGGCACATACTTGGGGAGATTTCGTAAAACAGTTCCCAAAAGCAGATCTTTGGAAGTTTAAGGAAGGTAAGGACAATATCATTTTCAAGCCCACAGATCAAAAAGTTTATGATGGGGATGGTTTGAATGTGGAATTCTTAAGAGCTATGCTATTTAAAAAGCTTAGCTTTCCTGAATCTTTTATTGCTACCACACTAACCTATCCGATTTACGATCAAAAAGATGAGGGTGGGATTTCTAAATTCGTAACTGATTTGAAGATCCCAGTGTCTTCCCGAAGTTTCGACGTTTCTATGCGTGACATCTTCAAAGAAACGATGACTCACACTTTAGGGAAAGAGTCACGACACTGGTTGAGCGGTCCAGACATTAAATACTGGCCGCAGCAGCTGAACTTTGCTTTGATGCGGCGAGTATTATACGAGCTAGGAGCTCCTTTTCCTGGTGATATAGCATTCAACCAAATCAACCAGTTAAACAAGGTTGCTTAGGAGAGGCTCAAGAATGAGATTGGGTTGAAGAATCCAGACTTTAAGAACAAGGAAGGCGCCAATCACGGCTTGGGGGAGATCTATCTTTGGTATGCGAATGGTCCAGATATTGACAGCCCAGGGAAGTCCTACCCAAATAAATGGTTTGAATTTTCAGATCTCGGAGGAAAACCAAACCAAGGGACTAGTATCTATTACATCAAGAGCGAAACAAGAAAGCCTTGGGCTCCTTTTATCCTATCCAAAGGCATAGGCCTAAAAAGCCTAGCAAGAATTAACAGGAGCATCGAAGCATTTGTCTATTGTATTTTAGGCGCCCAGGTGAATACCAGGTCGAGTATTTCGGGCACCTCTGGGTCGGCTCAGGAAACAACAGGCTAAGGTGCGTTTGGACTTTGCTATCAGTCCAGGCTGTTGACTAATGCCATCTAACTTAGTGATGAACACGGGGTCTGTCGTTGGGTACAATAACAAGTTACAACGAGCTACTGAGGACATGAAATTTGGGGTACCGGTGAATGACATAAATAACGACCAAACAGGGGGGATACCACACTTTGTTACTTCCTCGAAAAAGACCGTGGGTGTGGATAAGCCAAAAATAGACAAACCTAATACGATCTGACGATCACACTTTCCTAAAGGTTGGGTTACTACTTGCGGGCATGGGTCTGGGTTATTATATATTGAGATGAACAATCCTTACGTTTCTGGGGTAGATTGCGTCTATACGACTTATAGTGGTGAGAAAAAATAGAGTGCAGCTTCTTGGGTCGACGTCATGGGGATGTCTGTGAATTTAAACTACTCAGGAAAGAATTTAAAATCTTATGTAGCATTTGCTTGGGAACGGAAAGCCATGCGAATGTGGGGTTTCGGTTTGTAGATGGCAATGGAGTTTTTCAGCCTATGAGAACGAAAACCAATAACAGGGAACCCGTGCATTTTTCTGTGGAGCCGAATCCAGGCTCTGTTGAGAACTTATCGGTTTGGACATTCTATATGGTTGCCGGCCGATTGCCATGGAAAAGTAAAGCTACAAATAAGGGTTGATGACACTGGAAAAGGTACGGTGAATAGCATAGAGGACCACAGGGACGCGACATATAATCATATGACCTTTAGCACTCTGACCGTCTTAAGGATATGAATCCATACTTAAAGGAAACTCGTTATGTTAATTATTTAGAAGAGAAGGACTACTCAGATGGAGAATGGGTGGATATGGGCCTGTTGGTTGAGTTTGGGGGATTTTCGGTGATTATTTGTACTATTAACATTTCCACGGGGTCTAGCACAAAACGTGGGATTTAGGCTACAGTAAAAATCAAAAGTGTTGATACACTACCTCATAATGTTGGAAAAATTAAGCATGCAGTGTAAGAAAAAGCGCTTTAAAAATCGTATATAAACTAAATCCCCCCCTCCCCCATTCAATGTTGTTCCTTGAGAATGTGGCTAGCTCACGGTACCCAACTTTGGCCATTTAGACAACATTGCAAGGGGAGGGGAGGGGGAGCGTAAAGTGGACATCAGTCATTTCACACAGCCAATTTTGGAAGCATTATAGGGGTAGTGTATCAACACATTTCGATTTTTACTGTAGTAGATGAGCAAGACAAGCCATTGCTGCCTTATCGAATTTCGATCAATACTAGGAAAGTTGCTCATTTCTCTATAGAGCCAAGTCCAGGCAGTTCCGAGAACCTAACCCCAGTGACTTCCCACGTGGTTATTAATTGTAGATACGCAAATAATGGTTGATGACAATGGGGTTGCTAGGATAAATGCTGCCCCAACACACAAGCCCCCGCCTAATGAGTCTTGGTGTCATAAGCCCATTTCCACTATAAGTGTCCTACCTTTATTCCCAAGCTATCAACCTGGGGCAAATACTGTCTTTAGCTATCCTAAGTCAAGAACGCTAAGAGATGATAAGCCACCAATGAAATACCCAAAGAAGACTACCTCATCTTCTTCAAGAATACCGCGCCGATAGCAACTACGAGAATCCAGATGTTGTTACCCACGAGTTCTCCACCAGTCTTTAGCATGAGAGAAAGGACAGATCCTTGCAATCCTGGGATGCTAGCTGCCATCTTTTCCCCCAGTTCTGCTAGGATTTTGCCAATTTTTTTTACCCTATTTCCGGCACCCTTTAGCATATTAACGATGACTCCTATCGCACTGGCGATTCCCACTGCGAGTACAGCTAGCAGACCATACTTTAGAAGCGCGCGCTTTACTTTTTCCTTAGTGGTTAGTCCTAAACAGGTTTTGGTGTGAATGGGGTATAGTACCCCATTCACACCAAAACCTGTTTAGTTAAACTGAGTTTTTATTAAACAAAATGTTTAGAGACTAGAAAGCTTCAATGTAATTATTTTATCTCTAATCTGTTCAGTACAATATGAAGGATAGTTTATATGTATTATTTCATCAAAGAGTGAACAATGTTTGTAAATAATTTTCTAAACATGTTTAGTTAAACTACTTTAAAACATGTTTAAGTTATAGTGTGAACGGGGTATTCTAGTCTTTCTTCTGTTTGTTTTCTTTCATTGTTCATACGTTCCATTTCGTCTCTAAGTCTTTCTGGTTCTTGTCGAGCAGAATCGCGCTCTTCCGTTAACAAGTATTGGAGTTTCGACGTAGTCGAGTGGCACGCGTAAGGGTGACAAGTTCAAAAAAGCCATGACCAGCAAAGTACCTACGAGTACTCGTATTTTTTTGGTGTTACGAACAAAATAAGGGTCGTAAAAAAAAAAATTACCGTGATTACTGGTGTCGTCCTTAACAATCCTGGTATGCGTGAAACCATAAGTTGGGTCTAGCTAAAAAATATGGGATAAAAATAATGATAATGATATGTTGTATGACCTGGGACACGGAAAGATAAAAGTCCGCATCTGTTGAGATTTTTATGATAATGATTTAATCGTAGTATCATAGTTGGAGACGACTTACTAACAACATATATCATTATCATCATTTTTGTCTCATATTTCTGAGCTAGTCCGAACTCATGGTTTAGTCCGTCCTATGATTGTCAAGGAAGACACCAGCAATCCTGGTGATGGTCTACCCCCATTTTGGATTTTGTTGAGTCCCAACGGATCATATTTTGAACTAGTCCCAACTTAGCCCGTCCTATGCTCATGCGTGGGCTAATCCAAAATGAGGGCCGCAAAAAAAGAATCACCAGGTATTAACAATCCTGGGGGAAACCAAAAGTCCGCATCTGTTGAGATTTTGATGATTTTTGATGATATGTTGTATCATTATGACTTACTAACATATCATTATCATTATTTTTGTCCAATATTTCTGAGCTAGTCCCAACTTATGGTTTAGCCCGTTAAGGTTATTAAAAGTAACACGCACATGGTGGTTGATGCTGAGCTCTGCATTCTCCACAGCAACTGCAGAATGTCTCATACTGATCTTTGTACTTCTCTTCTTCTATGCATGCATTGTAAGCGATTTTGTGCCTTGGACTGTCGCACCTATCGCAATGTCCTTTGACGGCGAATGAGCTGACGCCCCACTCCATGGCTATCTGGTTCAGCGTCTTGCAATCCCAGTGGTCCTTATGATACTTCAGCATTTTAGGAGCCATCTCCTCGCCGCAGAACTCGCACTTCTCTATCTCACACTTTGTCATGTGCCTCCTTAGGCTTTGCTTGCTAGACAGCGTTTTCATACAGACTGGACATTTGTTATAGCAGTGATGCGCGCCTCGCATCCCGCATTCACATACGTCGCATACGTTATTCTTCTCGTGGTATTGTAGTTGCTGCTTCGTCGTGAAGACCTTCTTGCACTTCTCACTCTCCATATACTTAAGAAAAGACTGTCGACTTTCGACTATCTCGACCCGTCTTTCCTGAGGAAGAGAAACTGGGTAACGTCACAGTTCGATATCTTCACCAACCTGGTGAATTGAAGGGAGGCTCAAAAAGAGCAACAGGTCCCAACTGGTCACTGGAAACTTACCAAATTGGGAGCGTAGTCACCAAGAAAGACCAACCCATCTTGTATTATCTTTCAACGGGGCCCAAGCGTGGTTTTGTCAAAGAGGAATTACTTATCATATAATGCCCAAAGGCAAGTGTGTTAATGTCATCGGGGCATATCCATCTCCATCGTAATATTATAAATATCGTGTTCAAGACCTCCAAATACAAATCATGGGTCATCGACTTAACCACGTATTTTTTTACTCACTTTGCTTTCTTGGAAATATCCTTTACTGAGTACATCTTGGGTCTTAGTCCCACGTATTCAGAGACAGGAGTTCCCTTAGCCTCGTCCTTCATCTTACCCAATACTTTCTTCAGTATTTTTCGACGAATACAAGGGGTGTTCCTTCGGATATTCACTGGTGTCGTACAAGTCCATGTCTTCCTTAGCATCTTTATAGACGTCCCCCGTTTCGATTTCCATCAGCAAGGAGTCAGTGTCGGTATAGAGCAACCTACACTTATCCCCATACTTTGGTTTCATGTGCTCATAGCAGAATTCATACATCAAAAGCTTGGACAATTCCAACACTGAAAACCCGACATAGACAGGCTTGTTCAACAGCAGCCTTGTCTTGTGCATGTGTATGGCAACCAACCCGTTCATTTTTTTGTGGCTAGCATATCCTGGCTCCGCAATGTATTTCCTCAGCTCTTCTTCGGTCCTGACCAGCTTTACATCGACTCGTTTCCTGATATTTCTTGAAGTTGAGTTCTAGGCTTTCGACTCGCTGCACCGTCCATCCAGATCCCCTGTTGGTCCATTTAGCCAGCCTTTTCATTAATTGATCAATGATTCGGATGGTTTCTTGGTATATGTCGGTACCTCGCAATATGGCTACGATTTCCGATCTTAGATAAACCTCCATGGTTTCCTCCTTTAGTAAGTGCAGCTTCACGACAAAACTAACTATCACTGCACCCATCTCATCTAGGTATTCCTCGATCTGATTATTGATACGACCCCCACTCCGCTCTAGGAATTGTCTCATATCCACAGTGCCCCGCCTGGCTTTTAGTTTCCACCCACCCAAGTATCTGTTTTGGTGTTCCATTTATAAGCGTATATAAGATCCTAAATGTAGTATAGATAGTAGGGGGTATTGAACGCCTTTGGACCAACGAATCCTGGGGACCTTGGGACCCAGGATTCACTATGGTTCAATGTGTTTTAGAACCCCAACTATCTATACTACTGACATTAAAGATACTTGTCATAACATACAAGGCTTTGAATGCATTATCACCGAGAGACATCTCTGAACTCTTAACCATACAGAAACCACCTCGTCTTTTGCGTTCCAACTTTCAAGTCTATTCGTATTACCTACATTCTATATACACCTGTTTCGGTTGGCGTTGGTGGCGGGGGATCTGGAGTGGTCGTTCTGAGACATGTGGGAATTGTGACACCCACCGATTCTTGTGGCCTTGGATCGGCCGTTCCGGGTCTCCCGTTATCGGCGTTGAGTGACTGAAAAAGGTGTATACCTAGCCTGCTTATCTACCTTTCTATATGAGTTTGAATTCGTAGAGTTTTTATTATTTTTTTAGGTCTATCCTTGTTATCTTTAGTCTATATTTACCTAGTCTGCATATCTAGAGTCTAGTTTTATCATCATCTAGGTCCTTCTATCCTCATTACCTATAGTTTATATATCCCTAGCCTGTATATCTAGCTCTCGATGAGTCTTGATTTCGTAGAGTTTTATTATTCTCTAGGTCTATCCTCATTACCTATAGCCTATATATACCTAGCCTGTATATCTTGCTTTCAATGAGTCTTGATTTCGTAGAGTTTTATTATTCTCTAGGTCTATCCTCATTACCTATAGTTTATATATACCTAGCCTGTATATCTAGCTTTCAATGAGTCTTGATTTCGTAGAGCTTTATTATTCTCTAGGTCTATCCTCATTACCTAAAGTCTATATATACCTAGCCTGTATATCTAGCTTTCCATGAGTCTTGATTTCGTAGAGTTTTATTATTCTCTAGTTCTATCCTCATTACCTATTTTATAAATATACCTAGCCTTCATATAAAGCTTTCAATTAGTTTTGTTTTCGTAGAGTTTTTTATCCATGGCCAGGAATAGCGGTCATCCTGAACCCGCGGTACGTCAGCGGATTTCACCATGGTAATTGAATGGAAAAAGATGGGGCTGATGGATATGTACGGGAAGAAATAGCTCTCATGTAAAAGGCTTTTACAAGCAGCTATATAATTTTTCTTCCGATATTCTATATGAAATGAAACACAGGACTGTCAAGACATATTCCAAAAGCTTTATAGTTGAGCGAATAATTGCAAAAAGAATGCAGATCGAACGCATAATGCAACCTTTGTCACACTATGACTAAGGATTATATTCTATGCATAATTTAACCGACAAGTTTACATGAGATATTTCTATACTACATTATGTAGCTTAAATTTATCAAACCCCACTAAACCTTCAAAAAGTGGCAAGACAATGTCTTCATAGTTCTCAGGGCAAATTTAATGGCAATCTGTGAAGTCTGCAATCACGCACTCTTTGAGAATTGTGATTTTCGCATATATTAACTACGAATTCAAAGAATTGCTACGCAGTCACAATTAATTCCCCCTACAAATTCTTAACAGTTTTCAAAAGATGTATTCTTCCATAACTTTCAGCATAAATTTCATTCCAATCAAAACAGTTGCCGATAGTTCTTTTTAGGTACCTATTTAGCATACGTAAACACAGGTCTCTGTATATCTTAATATTAATGCTGGTTGCGTTAGAATTTGCAAACAAATAACAGGTTTAAAAGCCAAATGAAAAGGCTTATCATAGAGAACAAGATATGAATTTTGCTTAGCGAAAAGATGATCATGACTACTGCAAGGATCGATTTGGGCATTTTTGGTAGCGATAATCGTTCAAAGATTATACCTCCTAGAATATTAGAATTTAAGCTTGCTGTAAGAATGTGTCACTATTCTTCGTAGTAAAATCATCAAAAAGGAAAGGTAAGATTTTCTGTTCTGATTTAAATTTATATAGTCAGATAGGTCCGAGAGATGTAATACATGATAGATTGATTTGGGCTTTAGAGAGAATTTGAGTATGTGAGATTATATTTATGGTTCTTTGTTTGCTTCAAGCCATTGCTTTGTAAAAAGATATTGCCATTTTGATACTCTCATGGTGGAAACCGCTGCTTTACTGCAGGCGCAAATGGCCGGGATTCCTGGCCATGTTATCGAGGATGTTTATTATCCTTATTGTTTCGTGATTGTAAGGGCACTGAGACCCAGTTGTGGTGCCTTAGAACTGTTTATTATTACTATTATTATTATTAATTGAAAGTATCCCATCTCAACACTTATTATACTAGGTTATTCTGGTAAGCCATGCATGGTTAATAGAGGGGACTGGTTTCCTGTATTAACTAAGGGTAAGCCTGTGTAGATTCTGTACAGTACTAGTCTCTAGTTAGCCTCTCTTAATTCATTGTAAATTTACACTGCTAAAACAAATCGCTTGCAGCTACGAGAGTTAAGTTATGTATCATCTATAAAGAGAATTTTCAATTACATTATAAACAATTAATGAGTTACCTTTGCTTTCCATGATTATGCACGCTCAAATGTTCACTACACAGAGAAGGCAACAGCACTCATCTGAGTAACTGACATGAACTAAATTCTAGTAAAGATTTTAACACCTCTGCAATACCTCTGTGGATACAAGTGGTGTAAACATAATGAAATCAAAACTAAAGAAAACATAAAAGTTGTAAAAAATGCAGCAGTGAATCGATATAACAAAAAACATTTTCACCGTTCAATTTTCTCTCCTTTGTTTTCTTGCATTTCTATTGTAAAATTATTTGGGTTTGGTGTATTTGAAAAGTAACAATTTCAGTTCCTGAAAGACATGCCTATAATCTGACTGTACAAAATCGTGCTCTGTACAAAAAAGATACTAAAGTGAGTCTCTCTTTACTCTTCAACATTTCGACATCATTTTAAATCTGAAACTTACTCTCCACTAAATATTGAATATCTTTTAATATTTTAATGTTTTTCGGAACTCGGAACTCGCAACTCGCAACTTGCAATATTCACACACTCAAAGTTATTAGGTGTGTTAAGCAAAGTAATTATAGCTCATTTTACGTTGTATTCAGTCCTGACCAAGACCAGGACCATTTTATGAATCTTTGATATACGACATATTTTGTAAGCCTTGATATAAGAGAAATGAAATTTAAATGAAATGCTGTGTTCTTCAAGAACATGGCATGTTCTGTCCCCCGAGACTTTTTATCAAGACTTGCAAAGTCAGTCGTGACATGAGGAGACCACGACAAGCGGCCAAGGTTTTTGTAGACAAGTTCCAATATAATTTCAAGACAAAATTGTAAGTACAAGTTTTGAAGAAAAAAGCACGCTTTTTGAGTTTTGCTTAAGACATGTCTGATAAAATGTTAATATATTTATTTCAAATTATAGTTTGACTAGATGTAAGAGCGAATGTAAAAGAACGTAGTATGTCTATAACAGTCAAAAATTCTACTCCAATGCCATGTGTATACGCCGGTAAGAAACCCCTGCAAAACTTATCTAAATTAGTAATACGTCGAAGAACGTTTGCCGTTTAAATGCTGAATATTGGCAAGGCATGATCCAGAAACGCCTCCAAAAGTTGATATTTTGATCTTTGCGGGAAAAAGAGACAATACAATTACTTCCTTTAATAGTTTAGCCAAAAATATGGATTTGAGAGCGCAATCATGGAATATATTTCACCGTGGCGTTACGATAAGAAACTCACTGTATGCTTGGAAATTCTACGACTTGGACATATATGCCTTCATTCTTAGATAGCTTACAGTGATTTTTTTTTGGAAAAAAAAAAGATTAATGATTTGGCTTTTTTCAGCGGTAACGTTAATTGAATTCGCTATCATGAGCTATATAATACAACATTTCAGAGATGATTTAAAACGCTCTGACTTAAATATCTTTGGCAAGGTGGACAGTGAATTTGCTGTATATACAATAGAGAAATTATAACTGAGGTGTCAAATGGAAAAAGCCTTGAAGCTTAGGGAAATACAGGCTTATAAATTAGTATTTTTAAGTTAGTCATTAGTATTCCCTATAAAGAGAATACTAATAAGACCTTGAAACAAAAGGCCTTATTAGTATTCTCTATATAGGGAATATTAATGTATAACTTAGAGAATACTAATCAGTATAACCCCGTATTTTCTCTGTGCTTCAAGGCCCGCACCATTTGACACCTACGTTTCTCTATGGGATATAGAGTATTGAAATACTGATTAGTCGAGTGAGTATAACAATATTCTAATAGAAGATACTAGGGGCTTTTCACAGTCCTACTTGAAAAGTGCTTACAAATAGTCAAGAGGAAAGCAATGCTAAACTGAGGTGTTTGAAGATTAAAAATTGTGTTAAGAAAACGAAAACCTGGTATAAATAAAAAAAGCTAAAATAATCACAGGAATAAACAATAAACAATAATAATAAATAATAATATAAAAATATTCAAATATTTGTGCTAACCATCTTGTGCTACCCCATATGTAATTATATACAGAAAATTGTAAAAACCAAATGCTAAATGTATTACAAAATTTCTGTCATCAACAGCACTGTCATTAAAGCTCAAAATGCTTTAAGTTTTCAAACGAAAAATGGAACTGCTTTGTTAAAGCTGCCGGTTCGGATGTTTAATTTTATTAACTAAAATGGATTAAACTTTAGGGGTACTGAATAGAAAAGAGAAGCGTACCTTTTTAAGCATTCGACTGAACTAGAGAAGTTCTTAAGAAACCCCGAAGATGCATGAAAACTAGTATACGATATTTTTTTCCTTTAATACTCAGAACTATAATCAAACCATGTATTTGGGACTGGAGTGTTCACTTTTAACTATGAACACCTTTAACCTGCACTATGCATTAGCCCGGGCAAATCTAAAATACAAGTATCCGTCTTCCAAGATGATAGATGAATAAAGGAACGGGACTACATATTTCTCGAGCCATATACTTTATTCATGTAATCTTTTTAATTTACATCTTGCAAATAACTGTTATTCAAAAACATCATCAAACTCCATGACATGGTAAATCTATGGAGATCTAAAGAGCAAGGAAATTTATCTTATTCGGTTAAGTCAAATTAATATTAGTTTGGTTTGCGACGATTCCCAGCTGTGTCACTCACATCTGATTCCCCGCCGAGTAACGGTTTCTCTTGAAGCAGTGTCGGGAAATACGAATTCCAGAAGGCCATTCTGAGTGGGTGGTATTTGCTGGTCATAACAGGATTCTTCTTGATCTTCAAGTAAGCTTTTTTGGAGGAGTCAAAGTTTTCCCATTTCAAACCACGCACACGTCCAGGAGTCGGGTTTCCAAATTTAGCAAAATTGGTAAACATGGTCACCACCATATCGCTGACTTTTCTATCTTTCTTGTCAAATTTTAGTCTCGTTTTGGAGTTCAGAAGAGGAAGACCAAACTTGTAGGCTGTTGTATCTTCGTGGATGACGCCCATCCATTCGGGTTTTGGATGGTATTGAGAGCGATGAGCAAACTCAAACATGTAGGTAGGAGCACCGCCATCGCTGTGGAAGGTCAAGGCAGCATGGGTTGGCGCAATCATAGTGTAATCGGACCACATGTCGGTTAACTTCTCACGGAATAAAGTCGGGTCGTTGAGGTCATCCCATGGTGTGTACTGGAACTCTAGAGCGTTATGAGCAACGCGGGTCTCGTCCTGTTTCCGTTGGTACTCAGTGGCCAAAAAGTAATCCAGATATTTACTGAAGCCTTTAGTAGTATATGTTGTGTTGCCAAAATATTGTGCAATATACTCTACAATAAACGAACCCTCTTGGCTCACAAAACCTGAGATTAAAGGTAGCTTATGGAATGTTCCGTTTTTTCTTAATGTTTTGGGCTCGTCAGGGAGAAAGTGTTGGTCAACGAACGGCTGCATCAGCATGAAATTGGAATTCTCAAAGACGGTGGCGCTTGGAAGTGATCGGAGACATCGAACTGTTTCTCGTGGGGTTGGTTTTGTACAGTTGACCTTCTCAACAAAGCCATTGCTTGCCTTTAAAACTGTCGACTTTGATTTGTAGGCGAAGGGAGAGAGGTCCACACCGCTCACTGCAATACCTCGATGAAACAGTCCTTTGGACAGAGGTGATAAGAAGTGTAAACCTACGCTAGATCCTCCTGCGCTTTCACCAAGGAGAGTCACGCTGTTCTTATCGCCACCAAAACCGTCGATGTTATGTTGAATCCACTTGAGGGCCTCTACCTGGTCAAGAAGACCCACATTTCCCGGTGCCTCTGAGTCCCCACTAGTGAAGAACCCAAATGTACCAAGTCGATACTGGATAGTGACAAGAACAACATCTCGTGTGGGCAAATACTCGCCTGGTGATATATCGCGAGTAGGGGTACCTGACACATAGCTTCCTCCGTGGATATGGACTATAACTGGGTATTTCCTCGTACCTCTTGTGTTTGGAGTGTAGATGTTCAGATACAGGCAATCTTCGCTCACATCTCTCTTTGGATCAAATTCTGGCCACGCTCCCCTTATCGAGTCAAAGTAATATCCATCCTGCATGCAGACTGGTCGTACAGAAGTTGCATCATAATCACTTGATCTTCGATTGGAAAGAGCTTGTGGGGGCTTGAAGCGAAGATTTCCAATAGGCTTCTCAACATAAGGAACGCCCAAGAACTTGTAGATGGTTTTTGTTTGTCCATCATTGGTTTGTATGTCTTGTCGTATTCCCCTGACATAGCCCTGTTGGGTTAGGACGCTTCTAGGATTCCTTGAATAGGCGAGTACAATATCATGGAAGAGATGGACAGATAGGAAAACAACCACGCACTTGGAGGAAAGGGACATCATGATCTTGGAGTGACCGTGGGTGAAATTATTGATATCACGGTAAGAAAATATCCTTAAGACGTAGTCCGTGTAAGGATAGAGCAATATTGGAAATGGCTCAAAAATCACCTATACTTAAACTTTGTCTGAAGAAAGCCTATTGTTTGCCCAATACAATAGTTCAATTAGTTTTCGAAAAAAATCATTTTTCGATTTTTTAGAAGCGAATAACTAATTTCGCAATTTGAGGAGATGCGAGAACGTGAAATTAGATTAATAATACTTTATCATTTATACCATTACAGAAAATAAATGAATATAAATTAAAGCAGGAAAAAATAAATAAAAAATGGTAATGGACAGTAGTAGGGGGAAACTGAATTCCCATGTAAAGTTATTTTCAAAATTCGCTCCAGGAAAAGCAAAATAACATTTGTAACCAGGGCCGATCTGAGCCGATCACAGATAAAACAGTATAAAGGCTGTTCTCACAAAACCCATATCGTAGTCAAGGTAGGTTTTTAAAACCAAACGGGCTAAACAATCAGTGGCAACTCCCAGCAATTTCATTTTTCAAACAGATTGAGATGTAGAATCGCTGATTGAGATTATAATTAATTTTCGCTTTTGGATTTTGTTAGGCATCTTAGAAAAACCTCTACATATTGGAGTCAGTGACGAATCAGACAGACAGAATTTTTACAGACAGTCTCATTGTCTTAAAATCTACATGAGAAATGTAAGAGCTTGCATGATTTGTGTGTCTACGAGATGAAGGCGCTGGAATTAAAGCAATCTAAGAAGTTATAAAAAACCTACCAGTTAACGAGAACCTCTCGTATAATCAGATAATTTATCTTTAAGCCGAGCTAAAACGTATCTATCCGTCAAAGAATACATGAGTACGTATCCTTTTTGGAAGCAGAAATAAAAAATACCGGACCAACTACAGAATACCCTGCAAATCATATGCATTTGCCGGAGGAGTGCTTTGAACAATGAGCCATATAACAATAGAAGTTATATGTAGCTGTTTAATATGTGATGTATATAAAAAAACGAGTAGTACTGTTTTATCAGGTATAATAAAAGACCAAAAAAAACGTTCAACCAAAAAATAAACGTGCAACCGAAAAAAACCTGCAGCCAAAAAAACGTCCATTGAAAAAAAACGTCCAAACAAAAAAAACGTTCAACCACAACCCACGGACAACCAAAAAATACCACCAACCAAAATAAGAAAAACGACCAAGCTTAGCTCTTACTTTGTTATTATGCTCACAAAAGTTCCAACGAAAATTTTAGGGATATTTCAATATTCTCCTGGAATTTTCTAGTGTACAATCGACCTGTCAAAACGTGAAAGTAGGTAAGTATAGAAGAAGCTCCCTCGCAACACAATGTAAGTGCCCGCGGAATCTTAATCGGAAGAAGCTAGTAGAATACATTGTCGTTCTGGGAAAATTAGGTCTTCTAGCTTAATTTCGGGATTCAAAATATCTAATTGAATTAAGAGGCAGTTCGTGTAAGGATCGAGCAAAGTTGGAAATGGCTCAAAAATCACCTATCCTCAAACTTTGCCTGAAGAAAGCCTATTATTTGCCCAGCACAATGGTGCAATTAGTTTTCCAAAAAAAAATATGTCGATTTTTAAGAAGCGAATAACGAACTTTGCTATTTGAGGGAACGCGAGAGCGTGAAACTAGTGATTTTCAAAATTCGCTCCTAGAAAAAGCAAAAGATCATTTGTAACCAAAGTTTTAACGAATACTTTTTTACTTTAGAAATGTTAGCTAAATTTCAATTTTTTTTAATTTGACTAAATTCATCGGGAGATAATCGTCTTTGAATACGGCATGCTTTCGCCTCTCTTTTGGGAGTATAAAATAGGCGAAGTTCAAACTGGTCAAGACCAAGGTAGTAGCCTGAAAAAAATAAAACCACTCACTTCCCCAAAAAGACCATATATTCTACTAGCTTTTTCCGATTAAAAGTCCGCGGGCACTTGCTTTGTGTTGCGAGGGAGCTTCTTTCTTACTAGCCAATTTTCACGTTTTAACGGGTCGATCGTGCTCTGAATACATCCACGTGAGAAATAGTAAAACATTGTATAATTCAAAGAGACCATTGAAATGTCCCTAAAATTATCGTTGGAACTTGTGTGAATATAAATTGGTACATTTTTCTTTTTTCAGATTTAATTTTAATAAAGTTAATAGTTTTTTTTAGTAGCTTCTCAGAGCCTAGCATCTTACGAGCTGAATTATGCAAATTACCTGTTTTGTTTACTTGCTCATTTCTTTACGGCTTCAAGAGCCGATCACAGATAAAATAGTATAAAGGCTGTTCTCATCAAACCCACATCATAATCAAGGTAGTTTTTTAAAGCTAAAGGGGCTAAAGCTCTAAATTTTAAAATTCTGAAAACCGAATTCAGGTTTCAGCGCTTGATACGCGATCAAAATATCACTACTGAAGAATGAAACGGTGAACGTGTATTGAAACCTTTACTCTAGTGAAAGTCACAACAACCAGAATTATTTATTTAAAATTCAAGATTTTTTCCTAGGTTTTTAATTTAGAAAACCCTATCTCATGTAATTCCTTAAACCGAACTGCTAGGGTTTTTTGTTAAGTTTTCGCTCTTCTCGATCTCCTTTGACTTCGACAGCGACTAATTAATACGATATATAACAAGTAAACTTTTCGCTGGCACCGGCCTGCAAAAACGGCTTTACCTCAGCTGGAAGAAGAATAAGAAAAAAAATCCGACATCATATTAAGGATAGAGCAATTTGTCTACTCTGTCGTGAAATATAACCTTACCTTCGTGGACTTGTTTCAAACTGCCATTAACATATCCCAACATCCACCCACGGGGGATGGGTTCAATACTTTGACGAAAATGGCGAAGTGCGGGATAGGAGTTTAACCGAATGCGGCTCAAGCGTTCACAACGAAAAAGAAAGGTACAAAAGTATTCGTACAAACTATGGTTACAAATGATCTTTTGCTTTTTCTAGGAGCGAATTTTGAAAATCATTAGTTTCACGCTCTAGCGTCCTCTCAAATAGCGAAATTCGTTATTTGCTTCTAAAAAATCAAAAAATGATTTTTTTTAGTAAAACCAATTCCACCATTGTGCTGGGCAAATAATAGGCTTTCTTCAGGCAAAGTTTGAGGATAGGTGATTTTTGAGCCATTCCCAACTTTGCTCGATCCTTACACGAACTGCCTCTTAATTACTATCAAAAGCTCTTTACTTTGGCGTAAGATAGATGGTTTTACGCCAACTACAGCGAAAGATATTCAAGTTTGAAGTTTGAAGAAGAAACCGGCTTGTGTGAAAACTGAAAACAAAGCACTGATTGTCCTTAAGTAAATGCTTCAAAAATCTCTGAATTCCTTTTCATCGTATTGAAAACATAACACAATCTTTGTTCACTTTAGATACACTTTATTTAAAGAGGGAAAGTGTAATTACAGCCGTAAACCCTACTCTCCCTTACGTCCCTAAAAAAAATTATAAAATCGAACTACAAGTATAAAAATATATACTTATAAACTACATCACAAAGAAAGTGAATAATCAATAGAAATTATAAACGGGGAAAAAATATAATATATGTAGAAAAGTAGAAGGAAAAAAAAAAGTTTTAACTTAAAAGTCTTAAAAGAAGATTTAGGAAAAGTGTCGAAGCAAAATAAATGAAAATTCCTACCCATTTTATAAAATAAAGTCACCGTTTTTCACCCATGCTGGTCAGTTGTGGAAACCAACTAAAAGGTAGGGAAAATCTAGACTTTGGATCCAATTAGAAATCCAAAAGCGAAAATTAGTTATAAACTCAAATCAGCGATTCTAAATCTCAGTCTGTCTGAAAAATGAAATTGCTGGGAGTTGCCACTGATTGTTTATCCCGTTTGGTTTTAAAAAACTACCTTGACTACGATATGGGTTTTGTGAGAAATGTCTTTATACTATTTTATCTGTGATCGGCTCTCGTTGTCAAATTAAAGAAATGAGCAAGTAAACAATTAAGAGCAACTGTCTGTAAAAATCGACCAAAATCGACTTTTTGCGGCACAAGTCAAAAAATGGATTTCGCTTATACTTTGTTCATTGATAGCCCTTAGCATGAAATACATCCTGGTGTTTTTAGTTTTGAAAAATTTTACTTGGTTCCTGAGAAATCTACTAAAATCGATTTCGGTCCTACGCATCGAAAAAATGACCGCTAAGATCACGGAATTTAGTGTAAAAACAAGCTTATCTATATTTTTTGGTCAGCATTTTTTATCGAAAGAATAGATATTCCTCTTCCTTATGATTGTATTTATTTTAGAAAATTTGACGTTTTAAGATCCGAAAAAAAAATATTTACGAAGCTCATTATTTCCAAAGTTCACAAATGCTAATTAAAATTATAAAAAATTATATTTTCTTCTTCTTTTTTATATTCAGTTCTGTAAGTCTTTCCAATACAAAGCTGTGTTACTATTGTTATTTATTACGAGATATATTTTATTCATCTTTCTTATATTCACTTGGGGACAGTTCATTATTTATCAGGGGGAGGTGGTGGGTGACAAATTCCCAAAACTATATTTTTTCTGTTTTTTTTTTCCCACAGAAAATCGAAATATTTTAAGGGCCCCCCCATCTGATTCAAGTGAGACATCCAATTTATTCATTTCAAGTACCCCTACCCCCTTAAGGAGAACTCTTCAGTCATTTCAAGACCTTCCTTTTCAGGGAGATTAAAATTTCAAGTCCCCTCATTTTCTCAGCCAATGAATAATGAATAATGTTGAATTTACAGACCGCTTTGAAGAAACGGCGGTATCTTATCCAGGTTGCAAGAACTACCCCACGTTTTACCGTAGACTTAAACAAATAATCATCAATAGGTAGTGTCCATAATTTCACAAAGAAAGTTTAAACTGGTTAGAAATAGGCTTTAAGACGTTTGATTATTTTATCAGACTCAATATTATTCGGTTCGTAAGTTACGTGGTCATATGATTTACAACCCAAGTGCCAACCATGCTACCAAGTTTAGTTGTCATAGCATGCTTTGTTGAGGAGTTATGGCCAAGGGGCCACCAGATGCGTGTGGGGCCACCAGATGCGGGTCCACCACATGTAGGCACGATGGGGCCATGAGAGGTATGTGAGAGCGGAGTTTCGTTAAAATAAGGATAAGGTCGTCTGATAACATGACTACAATCTATAGTTCGTAATTCATGTGCATTGCCATGCCTTTCCTCTAAAATTAGCTTCTAAGTCACGTGATGTGTGACGTCACATCAAACCACGTGACCGTATCACTGGTGACATAAGTACCACCCATCCTACCAAGTTCCGTGGTCATAGCATTTAATGCCGACTATTTTCAAAAATGGGCTATAATTTTTGGCTCGTAAGTCACGTGATATGTGACGTCACATCATGTCACGTGATCATATGATTGATAACCCAAGTGCTAACCATGCTACCAAGTTTCGTTGTCATAGCATGCTTTTGTTGAGGAGTTATGGCCAAGGGGCCACCAGATGCGTGTGGGGCCACCAGAAGCGGGCCACCAGATGCTGGTGGCACGTGCTAACCCCTTCTCGCTCGTTCACCAAAACCAAGGCACTAAAGGCATTGACATTTAGTTACGAACAACATCATTATTTCCTCTTTCTAAAACATTAAAAATATTTTCAATATTTGGAGTTTTACTATTTTTGGAGAACACTTTATTAGATGCCATGAAAGCGTTGGCGCGAGACTGTAAAATTTAACTGTTTTTGAAGTTATCGAATCCAGCTTGGTACATAGAATTTCAGCCCCAAACTTAGATTTACCAAAAGATCAGCCCTTCCAAATTAAGGGGTAAAAATATCATTATTACTATATAATTACCTAAAGAATATTGTGTGTAAATATTAATGACAAATACAAATAACTTGTTTGAAGGCATCATGCAATAGTTACCTTTGGTGACCGTTAGGCCGGAACGTAGATTGAAGTTTTCATCCAAATAACGCGTTGTCATTAAAAATTTCCCACAATTTTTTCTTCAAATTTTACGGCCAGACCTTCACACCAAAGGTAACCCAATCTATGTGTGGGTATGCTTGAGAGCTGTTACATGCGAAGTGTACAGAGAAATGTACAGACACATAGCTTGAGTTACCTGTGGTTTGAAGGCCTGGCCGTGAAAGTCTGGACCATCAGCTGGCGTCACGCATTTGATGGCGTTCGTTAAAGTCAAGTCTTTAAATTTCAAAGAAAGACTGCTAGTTCGTGGCTACAGCTATCTCCAATCCAATTACACAGATATATTGGTAAACTATCACTTCGTGCTCATGTGAAGCAAAATCCTTATCGGATTTGTATTTACCGAGAAAAACGGTTCGAAGTGGACTGCATTGACATCGAATTCGGCTCGGCAGCTTCCTACCTTGTCATTATATCTAAGTGATGGATTTTTTCAGCAAATACCGCTCAAAACTCGCTGAAAGTGTATACAAAGCTCAAAAATAAACAGAATAACACAACAGGTAAGTCGACCATTTCTTATTTACATTTTTCCAAATAAAATACAGCATATTCTAATTCACCACACATTCTCTTATAAATGTAGTGAGCTTGGGTTACCTGTGATTATATTTGTTCTATATATTTTATTGAATTTTTGCGAGAATGTTTAGATCATTGATGTGGAAGCCCGTTTCGAGCCGCTGATTAGCGGCAAATCAAGAAATGCGACCGTACCGTTCGCCTGAAATAAAAATCCGATGAATTTTCTAGTATTTTTCCAGTTATTAGTTCACTAAATGCTATCTTCTGACAAAGTTTGAGAATTCTGGATTTTTTTATTTTGCGCGCCCAGGTCGACATTTCCAAACGGCCTCTCTTAATGTGTTCCTTATAACGGGTGAACAAACAGGTGGATTTTTTCAAAACCGGTGATAACTGGAACAATACCGGTATTAAATCATCACAAAATAATTTAAGAGGCAGTCCGTGTAAGGATCGAGCAAAGTTGGAAATGGCTCAAAAATCACCTATTATTTGCCCAGTACAATGGTGCAATTGGTTTTTCAAAAGAATCATTTTTCGGTTTTTTAGAAGCGAATAACGAATTTCGCTATTTGAGGGAAACGAGAGCGTGAAACTAGTGATTTTCAAAATTCGCTCCTAGAAAAGGCAAAAGATCATTTGTAACCAAAGTTTGTTACGAATATTTTTGTACCTTTGAACAATTAGCTGAAGTTTATTTGTTTTTCATTTGACTAAATTCATCGGGAGATAATCGTCTTTGAATGCGGCATACCTTCGTCTCTCTTTTTGGAGTGTAAAATAGGCGAAGTTCAAACTGGTCAAAACCAAGGTAGTAGCCTGAAAAAAATAAAACCACTTATTTCCCCAGAAAGACCATTTATTCTACTAGCTTTTTCCGATTAAAAGTCCGTGGGCACTTGCTTTGTGTTGCGAGGGAGCTTCTTTTCTTACTAGCTTAATTACATGAGATAAGTGTTCTAAATGCAAAACCTAAGGAAATCTTGAATTTTAAATAAATAATTCTGGTTGTTTTGACTTTCACTAGAGTAAAGGTTTCAATGCAAGTTCACCGTTGCATTCTTCAGTAGTGATTTTTTGATCGCGTATCAAGCGCTGAAACCTGAATTCGGTTTTCAGAATTTTAAAATTTAGAGCTTTAGCCCCTTAAGCTTTAAAAAACTACCTTGATTACGATTTTGGTGAGAACAGCCTTTATGCTTTTTTATCTGTGATCGGCTCTTGAAGCCGTAAAGAAATGAGCAAGTAAACAAAACAGGTAATTTGCATAATTCAGCTCGTAAAATGCTAGTCTCTGAAAAGCTACTAAAAAAACTATTAACTTTATTAAAATCAAATCTAACAAAAGATCTAGAAAAATGTTCCAATTTACATTCACACAAGTTCCAACGATAACTTTAGGGACATTTCAATGGTCTCTTTGAATTATACAATTTTTTTACTATTTCTCACGTGGATGTATTCAGAGCACGATCGACCCGTTAAAACGTGAAAGTTGGTTAGTAAGAAAGAAAGTAGATATAAAAGGAGAGTTCTGCCGGCGGATCCTTGTGGATCCACCATTGTGGATCCATGGATCCGAGTTCGGAGATTCCGGATCCACTCGGATGCGTTCGACTGGATCATTAGGATTTGTTCCGGACTCATGGATTTTTTTCCGACTCATGGATTTTGAATCCTCCGGATGAAAATAATTTTATATCATCCAAAACTCCTTGACGGGGAATCAAACCCCGGTCACCGGTGCCAAGGTGTTTGGATCCGCTCCAGAGCCACCGAACACCGGCCGGGTCCAATCTTTCTTGATCCGATGACGTCACCTTTTTCTATGGTTATTTTTTTTCTATATCTTCTCGCGTGATATTTTGATCTGCTTGATTGCTACTCGGATTCGCCTCACTGCGACAGCCGCGTTCGATATGCAAATACTGATTAAACTTCATGCATCAAGAATTCGGACTTTTTATTTAATCTTTGGTAAAACAAATTTATATCATCCAAAACTGTAAACTCCTTGACGGGGAATCGAACCCCGGTCACTTGCTCGACAGGCAAGTATATTAACCACTATACTATCAAGGATTTTGATGTTGTTTCTCTATCATAAAATATATTTGTCTCACGAGTCGGGATTGAACCATTGAACCATCATTAGAACCCTATTTTAACACTTCCAAGTGTGATCTAAATGAGAGCTTATTGAAATAATGAAAGCTTGAATTGATTTTCGAAGTATGTTTTATTGTTTATCATATACTGTGTACATTTCTTCATTCAGTAATGAGCTCAACTAGGTGTAGACTTTCAGGCCAGGTTTTACAATTCAGTTATTAATTTTGATCTCAATTATAACTTAGAATTTTTCCCAGTTGGGTAATGACTTGACCATGGCTCTCAGTCTTTGTGAACGCCGTGGAGGCTCTAAGACTACATCTTTGTATTTATGGGCGTCCTGATAACTTATCCATTTCACTGGTTTTTCTTTACTTGCTGGTGGAGTGGGCAAGAAATTTGGTGGGAGTGGAAGACTTTGCGTTCTGGGTGTACTGAATGAGGCGGTAGGAGAGGGCTGATCAAAACGAGTATCGGGTTTTAACGGAGTGGAAGGAACTTCAGACGAAGTTGAAGTCTTTGCACTACCAAATTCGAAAGTAGGAGTTCTAATTTTTGAGGTCAGTCGCTCTATGAAGGAAGGTATTTTTGTTTTGGGTGTCACGTAGCCACTGTCGCTAGTAATACTCGTCGAGGGTATGTTTTCTGGAGTTGCCATACTGATGGGAGGGCTGGGACTAGCTAGTGGCGGTATCTGTGGTGTTTGAACCATTTTAGGTCTTGATTTGTGGACTGGGAGTGAACCACTCAGTTGGAGCTGCTGTTGCAGATCGAGATATCGTTTGTAAAGTTGTGAATATTCCTTAATCTTTAGTTCCGCAGGAACACTGGGATCCTTTAAAATGTCAGACATCTGTTCCTCTAAATTCTGTAACGTTTTAAGTATGGGTGGTTGTAGATAGCTTTGGCGTTCGAAATAGTTAGCAATAGATTGCGTGACTTCCGATTGTCCACCATACTGTGATATGCTCGTGGAAGGATTCGCCTGGAAAACTGTTTGATCGTTGGGAAGGACATTAGTTCGAAGTCTACAGTCTTCCGGAGTATTGGGCTTTAGGTCCACGAAAAGATATCCATAAGGTCGTTGTACAGCGGCCTCGTACTTTTGAATAAATTGTTCCGTCTTGCCTGGATACATTTGTTTTCCCAGCGTCATGATTTGTAGTTTGTCTCTTGGGTTTTTAAAAAGAACAAGGTATGCCGCGTTCAGACTCAGAGTGCGCATGATTTTTCCTTGAAAATAAAGATTCTGCGACAGAAAAATCACACTGAGGTTCCGATGATGCGATCCTTTGGTAAATAAGTTCATAATTCTTTTGTCATTGGACGTCTCTGTCATTTGATCGTCAATCACAATAACATTATTGATCTTAGGGTCGAAGAAGCCATCCTCATCAATGTCATAGGGTATGCCTTTAACAAACTCGATCCCGGGAATGGTTTTCATTATGTAGTCGTAAGCTGGCTGCCATTGCGCATAACTCCATACGATGCGCTGTGGTGGAGGATTGATGACTTGACCCGCATGTTTCAGCAAGTTCTGTACCCATACCGTTTTTCCAGAACCAGTCATCCCTGCCACAATGGCTGTGAAGGGATGGAGTAACTGAAAGCTCTCACATTTTGTGTCTTCAACATGTTGAGCCCGTGGGTAGGGAGCAAACCGCTGACCGAATTTTTGCATTTGTTCCTGACCTATCCAATACTTCCGTTGGGAGTTGTCTAACTTATGAGTTTTACTTAAATGAGAGTGCAAATTCTTTTGTTGCTTTCCGCAAATAGGACAGACCCGTGTCATCATGCGTCTTTAAGAGAATGAGACCAGTTCCTGTGCGTAGCGCTTTTTATGCCAATTTTCAGTTACATACATAGTCTACAAATATATCTTTTATCTGGTCTAGAATCTACTATAGTGTAGAATCTAGTATAGTGTAGAATCTAGTATAGTGTAGAATCTACTATAGTGTAGAATCTAGTATAGTGTAGAATCTACTATAGTGTAGAATCTACTATAGTGTAGAATCTACTATAGTGTAGAATCTAGTATAGTGCAGAATCTACTATAGTGTAGAATCTAGTATAGTGTAGAATCTACCGTAGATATACAGTAACTCTTCCCGTTACCAGTTCATTTCAACAAAGCATTCCGAGAGGAAACATGTCTGTCTTACTTCGTGATAATTTTGGCTATTTACATCTCCTAGTCCATTGTCCTGAACTTCAGAGGAAAGTTTTGCTTGCAACTGCCACTCCCGAACAAGTTCATGTAATTTGTGAGGTCTGCCATAATCTATCGAAAGGAGTCATTCCAATTTCTAATTCTCAAATAGAAGCATTGAGACCTCATGCTAGCGACGTCAGATCGTTAGCTGCCTCATCAGTGCCCTTCAAAACTAAGAAAATAATCTTGGCTCAAAAGGGTAGCAGATTTGTGAAAACTATTGTCTCTCCTTTGATGGATGATTTAAGTTTATTTTTGCTATAAAAACCCTGTACGGATCCAAGAGTTTCATTCTACCCTGATCAACACACCGGTTATCATTATGAAGAGAAAGTGGGTTGAAGATTCCGAGGAAGATGTATCAGACTCCGAAAGCACCACCTCTAGTAAGGAAGAGGAACCTTTGGACAGAGACATTGATGAAATGGCACAGCAGCTTCCTAACAGCATACCCAAGGAGAAGGCTCTAAATTTACTTCACAGCATGGCTGCTTCTAAGGGCATATTGTATTGGAATTCGTATGGAGAAATGACTTATCATCAACGACGAATCCCAGTCACAAGCATGAAGGAACTAATTGAATATGCTTTATTGTCTTACAACCCAGACGCCAGAGCACCTAGAGGTCTAAAAACCTTTACAAATGGATTGACAGAACTCGGGATCAACAAGCATCTCATAGGCAATCAGAAATTATTAGTAGATCTTGTTGCTACGCAACCGGAAGACGAAGACACAGACGACAGCGAGACTGACAGTCAGTCAACTGATGATGAAACTTATGACCATGAAAACGATGAAGACCAAGAGGAAGAACATAGTGTTCACGATGAAGATGATGATGAAAGGGACGATGAAGAGGACGAACAAAGTATGGATGAGGAATCGGATTATGATGAGCCGGAACAAATAGAGTGTCACGTTTGTCAAGAACCCAGAGAGTTTACTAAGATATCTATAGTGCGGTGCCCAACTTGTCATTGGCATGAAGGTCACTACTCTAGTCCACTAAACGGTGCGGTTCGGTGTGACATATGCACAAGCGTGTTTCCTGCTAATCTACAGAACACAAGGAAAACGTTTTACTGTTGTAATGACTGCGATTCGATACACCGGATGTCGTTAAAATCGAATACATTGAAACTTATTGTACCACAACAAGAGGAAGAAGAAATGGAAGAACAGGCAGCCCACGAGGTCGACTACTTTCCTTCTCTATCCATGTGGGAAGAGTATTGAATGACTGAGTTTGAAATTAATCACTGAGCTGTAATAGGTTTACACGCATCGCCAGAAATTCCGAACGGACATGCGCAGTTAAAGTCATGATACTTAGAAAATTCAGGGCTCAAATATGGTGGAAAAAGTATTTGAGAAATTTTGATAAAGTAAAATACTTTAATTTTAACTGGATAAATAAGCCAGCCTGAACCTCAAAAACAATAAAGTGTATTCTAACTTTCATTTGATCTCAATTTAATTCCGTTGGTGATAGTTTTCAGCGCGGTAATTACATTTTAATGCCAAGGACTATAATAGTCAGCTATTACAGTGGATCATCATAAGAATACCTGAACCTGGTCTCACATCTTCGGCTCTCAGCTCAAAATAATCAAACACTTTTTCCTTCCCGAACTTCCAATCCATTGAGGGAGTATATCTTGAGCATTTCCCGAAATGTCTGAAGGAATACTTCAATCTTCGTCTCGGTTTTACGGGGTGAAGTTTAGCTTTAACAGGGCTTCCATTTCTGCCTCCATCTTGAGATGTAACTTGTCTTTGGAGTACAAGATGAAGCGCATTTTCACACTGAACTCTTCTAAAATTTGTTTATTCCGTTTATTCAATCTTGTTTAAAGTCTTGGGTAAAATATCAACTGTGGAAGTGCTATTTAATGCCGAATAAAACCCTTTTTCTTGTCGAGACGCCATTATTATCGCAACCGGAAAGGTAAACATTCAATAGACCCCTTGCAGCACGTCGGAATGCGGCTCAATTTGGAAGGCAAAACAATAGGTTCCAACTCTCAGGAGTTTGAAATTCTTTTGTTTTGCCCTCCAAATTGAGCTGCATTCCGATGTGCTGCAAGGGGTCTATTGTCACATTCACAATAGCCCAATCACAATTGAATCTACACAATTGTTTGATTGACAGGGTAAAAATCATGAATAATAAGCTCCGCCCAAAATGGTTCGGAATTTCTGGCGATGATGAACAATAAATTATGTTTTTAAGACTTATCTCCTTGTATTTATTATTCGATAAACTTTCCTAGATTTGTTCCAGGCTAGCAACATAATTATCATTCTTAGCTATTAGAAATCACGAAGGACCTTGTGGTGTAATGGTTATCACGTCTGACTCCAGATCAGAAGGTTATGGGTTCGATTCCCATTAAGGTCATCGTTATTTTGAACCTATTAGTGAATAAGAAATGTACACAATATGTGCTAAACAATAAAACATACTTCGAAAATCAATTCAAGCTTTCACATGCATTCACTTATTATTTCAATAAAAACTCATTTAGATCACACTTGGAAGTGTTAAAATAAGGTTTCATCGGAGTGTAAAAGTATAGATCTCACTGTAGCTCTTTTGGTAAAGCAATCCCGACTCGTGAGACAAATATATTTTATGATAGAGAAACAACATCAAAATCCTTGATAGTATAGTGGTTAATATACTTGCCTGTCGAGCAAGTGACCGGGGTTCGATTCCCCGTCAAGGAGTTTACAGTTTTGGATGATATAAATTTGTTTTACCAAAGATTAAATAAAAAGTCCGAATTCTTGATGCATGAAGTTTAATCAGTATTTGCATATCGAACGCGGCTGTCGCAGTGAGGCGAATCCGAGTAGCAATCAAGCAGATCAAAATATCACGCGAGAAGATATAGAAAAAAAATAACCATAGAAAAAGGTGACGTCATCGGATCAAGAAAGATTGGACCCGGCCGGTGTTCGGTGGCTCTGGAGCGGATCCAAACACCTTGGCACCGGTGACCGGGGTTTGATTCCCCGTCAAGGAGTTTTGGATGATATAAAATTATTTTCATCCGGAGGATTCGAAATCCATGAGTCGGAAAAAAATCCATGAGTCCGGAACAAATCCTAATGATCCAGTCGAACGCATCCGAGTGGATCCGGAATCTCCGAACTCGGATCCATGGATCCACAATGGTGGATCCACAAGGATCCGCCGGCAGAACTCTCCTTTTATATCTACTAAAGAAGTGCCCGCGGACTTTTAATCGGAAAAAGCTAGTAGAATAAATGGTCTTTCTGGGGAAATAAGTGGTTTTATTTTTTTTCAGGCTACTACCTTGGTTTTCACCAGTTTGAACTTCGCCTATTTTATACTCCCAAAAGAGAGACGAAAGTATGCTGTATTCAAAGACAATTATCTCCCGATAAATTTAGTCAAATGAAAAACAAATAAACTTCAGCTAACAGTTCTAAGGTACAAAAGTATTCGTTCAAACTTTGGTTACAAATGATCTTTTGCCTTTTCTAGGAGCGAATTTTCAAAATCACTAGTTTCACGCTCTCGCGTCCCCTCAAATAGCGAAATTCGTTATTTGCTTTTAAAAAATCGACAAATGATTTGTTTGGAAAACCTATTCCACCATTGTACTGGGCAAATAATAGGCTTTCTTCAGGCAAAGTTTGAGGATAGGTGATTTTTGAGCCATTTCCAACTTTGCTCGATTCTTACACGGACTGCCTCTTAACGGACTTTTATTGATTAAAATCACATTTATCAAATGTAGAATGATATCAAGAGTCGAACATGCACAGTTGGCAAGCTTTTCGCTACAGTTTGGTTCTAGACATAATAAAAATAATATATATTAACATGGTAGTTACTAAAAGCAGTTCCAAACGTTTACTAGCAAAATGGTTTCGTAAGTTGTAATCCAATTTTTTTTACTATTTTAACTGAGTCGACTTCTAGAACTCTTGTGTTTGTCATGCGGAAACGAGTGCACAAACAGGTGGCAATTAATATTCAGAACCGTTGATAACTCAAATGAAATACATCATCACGAAATATTTCTAATGAACGTTTACTGGGTCATGTCGAACCATTTCAAGATTTGATTTTTATATAATTTCATTGCTATAGAAGTAATGAACAGAATGTTTGTAAAAAAAAAAGACACCAAGGACAACCAACCAGACGAGGTCCAAGAATTCGTTGTGATACTTGAAACGTATTACCTATAATTCAAAGAATGAAATTAATAATGCTGACGTTAGCCTTATCTTGCATAGCTCGTCAGGGTAAAGTTAGCTGGTAAATAAACACAGCACAATAAACACAACACAATGAAATTAATAATGCTGACGTTAGCCTTATCTTGCATAGCTCGTCAGGGTAAAGTTAGCTGGTAAATAAACACAGCACAATAAACACAACACAATGAAATTAATAATGCTGACGTTAGCCTTATCTTCCATAGCTCGTCAGGGTAAAGTTAGCTGGTAAATAAACGCAGCATATTTAACTAAACTGAGTTCAGTCAATTCAATTCATCCTGGAAAGAAGATACTTGCCGAAGATGGAGGTATTTTTGTCAAACACCAGAGCTATTTCACTTTTTCTTGTCGTGTTTAATATTGTTGCGCTCACTTTTGGGACAACCCCTACAAGAGTGCTAACCCAGCAGGGCTATGTCAGGGGAATACAACAAGACATCCAAACCAATGATGGACAAACCAAAACCATCTACAAGTTCCTGGGCGTACCTTACGCTCAAGAACCAATAAGAGATCTTCGCTTCATGCCCCCACAAGCTCCATCAAATCGAAATTCAAGTGATTATGATGCAACTTTCCTACGACCAATTTGTGTGCAGGAAAACAAATTGTTTGATTCAATAAGAAGAGCGTGGCCAGGATTTGACCCAAATAGTGATATGAACGAAAATTGCCTGTTTCTGAACATCTACACTCCAAACACAAGAGGTACAAGAAAATACCCAGTGATAGTCTATATCCACGGAGGAAGCCATATGTCAGGTACCCCTACTCTTGATATATCACCAGGCGAGTATTTGCCCACACGAGATGTTGTCCTTGTCACTATCCAGTATCGACTTTGTACATTTGGGTTCTTCACTACTGGGAACTCTGAGGCACCGGGAAATGTGGGTCTTCTTGACCAGGTAGAGGCCCTCAATTGTGTTCAACAAAACATCGACGGTTTTGGTGGCAACAAGAACAGCGTGACTCTCCTTGGTGAAAGCTCAGGAGGATCTAGTGTGGGTTTACACTTCTTATCACCTCTGTCCACAGGACTGTTTCATCGAGGTATTGCAGTGAGCGGTGTGGACCTCTCACCCTTCGCCTACCAACCGAAGTCTACGGTTTTAGGAGCAAGTAATATATTTGTTAAGAAGGCCAACTGTTCAGCACAAAGTCACCAAGAAACAATTTGTTGCCTGAGATCACTTCCAAGCGCCACCGTCTTTGATTCTGAATATTGGGATATGCAGCCGATCGTTGACCAACACTTTCTACCCGATGAGCCAAAAATATTGAGAAAACAAGGAAACTTCTCTAAGCTTCCTTTAATCTCAGGCTTCGTGAGCCAAGAAGGTTCTCATGTTTTAGAAACTGACCGCCAAACGTATCAGATGACACAAGTTTGAGAATTAATTAGAATCTGTTTTCGAATTGAGGATCGGACATAAAGTAGACCGGGCACGTGCTGCATTTGATGCTTTTAAGTCTCAGTACACACCTGCTATCAATAACGCCAGTGAGTACCAGAAGGAACTTGTGGATTTGTGGTCCGATTTTACTGTAATTGCACCCACTGTTCGGGTATTGCCAATTCACAGTGATGACGGCACTGCTACTTATATGTTTGAGTTCGCTCATCGCTCTCAAAACCATTTAAAGCCCAAATGGATGGGCGTCGTCCACGGAGACACAATAGCCTACATGTTTGGTCTACCACTTCTCAGGTTTAACCCAAGTGAGCTGACATTTAATGACAACGACAGGAGTATCAGTGACATGGTCGTGACTATGTTTACCAATTTTGCCAAATTTGGTTCTCCCACTTCTACCCCAGTCCATGGTGTGCAATGGACCCCATTTAACAAGGTTAACAAAGCTTACCTGAAAATCCAAAGTAACCCTGTCATGACCAGGAATTACCTTCCACAGAGAATGGACTTCTGGAATTCCCGTTTGCCAAAGCTGCTTTCGAACAACAGCACTTCACCATCTAGTGACGAGTCAGAATCGAGTACCGCGGATGTGATGCAAGACAAACCTTACAGAATGCTGATTTGGTGAGAAGAATGGATTCAACTCCATGTTTCTATGACTGTAAAGCACATGCTTCCCCAGGACCCAAAAAAAGCAATAATCATAAACCTTTCTCTCAACTATATATTATTTTATTAGTACAGCTTAAACTCATTACGAACATGAACACTTTAAACTAAACCTAATCCTAATTATGCAAGTGTATTTAAAGTTGACTATAAATAACACACAAAAAACGTCTGATAAGTATTAAATATTAAAAGTTCTATGGATGTGATCATCAGATCTGTATCGTCCTGTCTGCCCCTCTTAAAGAACTGACTTGGATTCACGTGACGTTACTTCCGCTATAATTTATCCAGGCTTTTGTTTTCAGATTGTGGTAAAAGATACTTGGGTGTAGAATTCAACTGATCCAATTGACAAATTCTTCATGACTCAATATATTCCTTATAGAGCTGTTAAGTGTGACGCCATTCGTATGCAAAAACAACTTTCGGGTCCAAAACGAAAACCAGTCTTATAAAAAATTATCTATCGCTCAGTGGTAATTTTTTTGCGGTATTTGTGAACAGTTGGACCCTGAAATACATCACAACTTAACGTTGAAAGTGTGATTCTATATGTGTGGAAATATGTGGTTTTATAGTAAGAGAAGAAAAGAAAATCAGTCGTTACAACGCGAAAAAGAAAAGCTGACCAAATAAATATTATCTCAATAATCACAAAATTAATTATTTCCTGCCTCGGTGAGGCTCAAGTGCTTACAGTCTAAAAACTCGGGCTTAGATATTGGTCTCGTGCAAAATGGCTCACGGGCCGAATACACACACTATCAACACGGGGGTACTAAAACTTTTAAGCTTGTTGTCGTTTTAAAAACTAAGATCCACATAGCACCCCTCCCCCATCCCATGAATTATAAGCAATCCTAATAAGCATAAAGTTACAGCAATCTTCAACTAAGGAGGTGGGCTCAACCAGGAACAAGGAGGTACAGGGAACGTAAATTTGGAAAAACGTTGTGTCATTACGAATGGGAGGTTAATTCAGAAAAAAATGGATACAATTTCCTCCAATTTATTTTCAATCCATCCATTAAAGAATTACCGTTGAAACGATCCCTCAGCTCCTTGGCCAAATAAAAAGGTTTGACAAGAAAAACATTATAAAGCAATTCGTTTTTTTCTGTTTTATTACTTTAAAAATCTATCATCAAAATATTCTTCAAACCAATGAGCAGATTTTTTATTTGGAAAAAGATTAATTTTGATGTTCAATAAAAGTCAACATTTGGAAACTATGAACCGAGTTGAAAGTTCGTCGAAGAAACTACGACCACAAGAAGGGGAGATCAGACGGTCTAATTTGTCTTTACGTTTACCCCAACTAGGCAAACGAATGTTATGAAGTCAAAGTCTTCAGTCCTGTCTTCTCTTCATAAATAATTGAATCTGTGACTTCATAACATTTGTTTGCGTAGCTGTGGAAATAAAGAAATTACTGCCCTTGTTCAAAATGTCCTCCAAGTCAGAGTGAATTTTTTAAATTTCTGGTTGTCTTTGCTATCTGCGACAGGTTATTTGTTTTTTTATCTCCTAAAGCTTATTGAAACATTCTAGTATATTTACTCTTTACTTAAGAGCCGCTTTAAAGACCTCAAAGTTATTAGGTGTGTTAAGCAAAGTAATAGCTCATTTTAATTACGGTAAATTCAGTCCTGACCAGGACCACGACCATTTTATTAAAGATTTATTGTCAGCCAGAGGTTATTTGTTTTTTTAGTTTATTGAAGTTAAGTTTTTTGACTGTTGAAACGCACGATTGGATTCTCAAGTAACTTTGTATAGTTAGCCTAAGAAAGACCCACTAGAATTATAGAAAAATTATATCCAAGGGAAAAAATCAAAATAACTAAATTAAACGGAGCTTACATAGCTGCTCAATAGCTGACATAGTTGTGTACTTCCTTCAGTTAATGGAAAAAAGCTATGCATATCTAAATTTCGAGGTGACAAAATTGATTGGCAATCAATAAAACGTCCCTATAAGAAGCATAAGAAGTGGTTAATTTCACCTGCAATTATTTATCAGAAGATAGGGGCTTTTCACAGTCCTACTTGAGAAGTTCTTACAAATAGTCAAGAGGAAAGCAATGGCTAAACTTAGGTGTTTGAAGACTAAAAACTGTGTTAAGAAAACGAAAAACTGGTATAATTAAGAAAGCTAAAACAATGACAGGAATAAACAATAAACAATAAAGAATAATAATATAAAAATATTCAAATATTTGCGCTAACCATCTTGTACCCCATATGTAATTATATACAGAAAAATGTAAAAACAAAATGGTTAAATTTCTGTCATCAAAAACACTGTCATTAAAAACTCAAAATACATTAAGACTTAGACTAACAATAGTACTGCTTTGTTCAGTAAAGCTGCCGGTTCGGGTGTTTAATTTAGTAAATTAAAATGGATTAAACTTTAGGGGTACTGAATAGAAAAGAGAAGCGTACCTTTTTTAAGCTTTCGACTCAATTAGAGTCTTGATCACAATGAGTGGGTCAGTAACATTTAATTTTATTCTTAAGAAATCCCGAAGATGCAGAGAAAGTAGTATGCAATACCTTTATCCTTTAATACTCAGAACTATAATCGTGACCATGTATTTGGGACTGGAGTGTTCACTTTTAACTATGAACACCTTTAACCTGCACTATGCATTAGCCCGGGCAAATTTAAAATACAAGTATCCGTCTTCCAAGATGATAGATGAATATAGGAAAGGGACTACATATTTCTCGAGCCATATACTTTCTTCTATAATCTTTTTAATTTACATCTTGCAAATAACGGTTATTCAAAAACATCATCAAAGTGCATGACATGGTAAATCTATGGAGATCTATAAAGCAAGGGAATTGAGTTATCCTATTCGGTTTAGTCAAATCAAAGTTTGTTTGTTTTGCGACGATTCCCAGCCGCGTCACTCACAACTGATTCCCCGCCAAGTAAAGGTTTCTCTGGAAGCAGTGTCGGGAAATACGAATTCCAGAAGGCCATTCTGAGTGTGTGGTATTTGTATGTCATAACCGGATTCTTCTTGATCTTCAAGTAAGCTTTTTTGGAGGAGTCAAAGTTTTCCCATTTCAAACCATGCACACGTCTTGGAGTCGGGTTTCCAAATTTAGCAAAATTGGTAAACATGGTCACCACCATATCGCTGACTTTTCTATCTTTCTTGTCAAACTTTAGTTTCGTTTTTGATTTCAAAAGAGGAAGACCAAACTTGTAGGCTGTTGTATCTTCGTGGATGGTGCCCATCCATTCGGGTTTTGGATGGTATTTAGAGCGATGAGCAAATTCAAACATGTAGGTAGGAGCACCGTGATCGCTGTGGAAGGTCAAGGCAGCATGGGTTGGCGCAATCATAGTGTAATCGGACCACATGTCGGTTAACTTCTCACGGAATAAATTCGGGTCGTTGAGGTCATCCCATGGTGTGTACTGGAACTCTAGAGCGTTATGAGCGACGCGGGTCTCCTCCTGTTTCCGTTGGTACTCAGTGGCCAAAAAGAAATCCAGATATTTACTAAAGCCTTTAGTAGTATATGTTGTGTTGCCAAAATATTGTGCAATATACTCTAAAACAAACGAACCCTCTTGGCTCACAAAACCTGAGATTAAAGGAAGCTTATGGAATTTTCCATTGTTTCGTAATGTTTTGGGCTCGTCAGGCAGAAAGTGTTGGTCAACGAACGGTTGCATCAGCATAAAATCGGAATTCTCAAAGACGGTGGCGCTTGGAAGTGATCGCAGGCAATGAACTGTTTCTCGGGGAGTTTGTTTTGTACAGTTGACCTTCTCAACAAAGCCATTGCTTGCCTTTAAAACTGTAGACTTTGGTTTGTAGGCAAAGGGAGAGGGGTCCACACCGCTCACTGCAATACCTCGATGAAACAGTCCTTTGGAGAAAGGTGATAAGTAGTGTAACCCCACACTAGATCCTCCTGCGCTTTAACCAAGGAGAGTCACGCTGTTTTTATCGCCACCAAAACCGTTGATGTTTTGTTGAATCCACTTGAGGGCCTCTACCAGATGAAAAAGACCAGGGACGGCGGAGCCGGGGGGGCTGGGCTTAACGATAAAAAGTGAAAAAATCAGAATGATAGGGGAGGGGTGGGTAGGAAATAGTTTAGTCCCCCCACTTTAAAAACTTGTCGCCGTCCCTGAAGACCCACATTTCCCGGTGCCTCAGAGTCCCCAGTAGTGAAGAACCCAAATGTACCTGACACATAGCTTCCTCCATGGATATGGACTATAACTGGGTATTTCCTCGTACCTCTTGTGTTTGGAGTGTAGATGTTCAGATACAGGCAATCTTCGCTCACATCTCTCTTTGGGTCAAACTCAGGCCAAGCTCCTCTTATTGAATCAAAGTAATATCCATCCTGCATGCAGACTGGTCGTACAGAAGTTGCATCATAATCCCTTGATCTTCGATTAGAAAGAGCTTGTGGGGACATGAAGCGAAGATCTCCAATAGGCTTCTCAACATAGGGAACGCCCAGAAACTTATAGATGGTTTTAGTTTGTGCCTTATTGATTTGGATGTTTTGTCGTATTCCACTGACATAGCCCTGTTGGGTTAGGACCCTTCTAGGATTCCTTGAAGAAGCGAGTACAACATCATGGAAGAGATAGAGAGTTAGGAAAAGAACCACGCACTTGGATGAAAGCAACATCATGATCTTGGAGTGACCGTGGTTGAAATTATTGATATCACGGTAAGAACATATTCTTAAATACTAAGATGTCATTTAATTAAAAACGGGCTTTATTGGCCAATCTAAAGTATCTAGATGGTTAAGAAAATATTTATTTTCCAGATTCACAAAATAGACTTTTTGAATACATAAGTTAGTACTGCACCGTAATTGCTACAACCGGCATTTTATTGGGCAAATGGAATTAATATTGGTCCGACTTGAACCCATGCATTCCCGCGCAACAGCCTGAAGATCAGCCCGCTGGACCAACGGTGAGGCGGTTTCCTATGTGGCTTATACAAACACATATAAAACCATTAACAGCAGTAAAATAGAATTACGTCAACTTCAACTTTGTGCTAAATTGATTTACGATTCATTCGTTACTTGACCAGCCAGCTGTGTAGAAACATAAGTATCAACATTGTTGCTGATTGGATTCTCGATTCTGAGTGAAATAAATGGAGCGAAATGTATTTGTATTTTAGGCGTGAAAGTCTTTGAAATTAACTAGATCTGCTGCAAATGCTGATCAAACATTGACCACTATGTGCTTTCAACCAGCCAGAAAGCTATCCAAAACTTGTGATTCAGCTGATGAACGTTTCCATTTTCATTGTCAGTCTATCAAAATAATGAAGCTTGTTTTGCGGAAAACTAACAGCTAACACGAGACTACATCTTCTAAATATAAGTACGAAAAAAATTGGTTACTTACAGAATGGACAAATCCTTGTGTGGAGTCTTCTCAGGAGACATGTCTTTTAATTTTGGAATTGATGTTCATCGTCCAAAACCCCTAAACTGAAATTGAATCCCCCAAATCCCCCCCCCCCTCCCCCCAAACACACACACACACACACACAAAACGGGACAACACCGGAACAAATGTAAGAGCTCTTCAAAACCCTTTTTAAGATTCACCAACACCAGAACCATCTTTACAGACAACTCAAGCGGATATTTCCGAGAATCAAATTCTTAATTGGAAGCTTTCCAAAATTGAATTTTGCGTTGCCACCCTATTTATAGCCTTTAAATTGCCAATTTCAAGAAACGTTTTCTGGAACAGGTGGATAAATATTTTTCAACCTTTTAGGGTCTTGGTCAATAAAAGGCCATTTTTTATTTACTGACAATTCGCTATTTAAAAATATGTTTTTACCGCGTTCTATACATTAACCCACGGTCACTCCAAGACCATGATGTTCCTTTCGTCCAAGTGCGTGGTTCTTTTCCTATCTGTTTATCTCTTCCATGATATTGTACTCGCCTATCCAAGGAATCCTAGAAGGGTCCTAACCCAACAGGGCTATGTCAGGGGAATACGACAAGACATAAAAACCAATAAGGGACAAACAAAAACCATCTACAAGTTCTTGGGCGTTCCTTATGTTGAGAAGCCTATTGGAGATCTTCGCTTCAAGCCCCCACAAGCTCTTTCTAATCGAAGATCAAGTGATTATGATGCAACTTCTGTACGACCAGTCTGCATGCAGGATGGATATTACTTTGACTCGATAAGGGGAGCGTGGCCAGAATTTGACCCAAAGAGAGATGTGAGCGAAGATTGCCTTTACCTGAACATCTACACTCCAAGCACAAGAAGTACAAGGAAATACCCAGTTATCTTTTATATCCACGGAGGAGGCTATAACGCAGGTTCTCCTACTCGTGATACTTCTCCAGGCGAGTATTTGCCTACACGCGACGTTGTACTTGTCACTATCCAGTATCGACTTGGACCATTCGGGTTTTTCACTACTGGGGATTCCGAGGCACCGGGAAATGTGGGTCTTCTTGACCAGGTAGAGGCCCTCAAGTGGGTTCAGCGAAACATCCACGGTTTTGGTGGCGATAAAAATAGCGTGACTCTTCTTGGTGAGAGCGCAGGAGGATCTAGTGTGGCTTTACACTACTTATCACCTCTGGCCAAAGGACTGTTTCATCGAGGTATTGCAGTCAGCGGTGTGGATTTCTGTCCTTTTGCCTACAAACCAAAGTCTATAGTTTTAGAAGTTAGCAAGATGTTAGTCGGGAAGGTTAACTGTACGAAAACCAGCAGTCGACAAATAATTGAGTGCTTGAAATCAGTTTCAAGCACTGATGTCTTCGAGAATTCGATATTTTGGCTGATGCAGCCATTTGTTGACAAACACTTTCTCCCGAACGAGCCACAAATATTAAGAAAAGAAGGAAAATATCCAAAGCTTCCATTAATCTCAGGGTTTGTCAGTCAGGACGGTTCACCTTGGGTACAGTACGAACAACATAATAAAAACATAACATACAATGCTAAAGGTCTCAGCAAATATCTAGATGCCTTTTTGTCCGATGAATACAAACGTACAAAGGATGAGGTCCCTGTTGCTCACAACGCTCTAGAGTTTCAGTACACACCATGGGATGACCTCAACGATCCGAGTCTATTCCGTGAGAAGCTTATCGACATGTGGTCCGATTACTATTTCATTGCACCAACCCTTGCTGCCTTGACCTTCCACAGCGATGGCGGTGCTCCTACCTACATGTTTGAGTTTGCCCATCGCTCTAAATACCATCCAAAGCCCAAATGGATGGGCGTCATCCACGAAGATACAACAGCCTACAAGTTTGGTCTTCCGCTTCTGAACTTCAAAACGAAACTAAAGTTTGACAAGAAAGATAGAAAAGTCAGCGATATGGTGGTGACCATGTTTACCAATTTTGCTAAATTTGGAAACCCGACTCCAAGACGTGTGCGTGGTTTGAAATGGGACAACTTTGACTCTTCCAAAAAAGCTTACTTGAAGATCAAGAAGAATCCTTTCATGACCAGCAAATACCACCCACTCAAAATGGCCTTCTGGAATTCGTATTTCCCGGCACTACTTCCAGAGAAGCCGTTATCATCATCTGGTACGGTGACGGGAAATCCGTTGTGAGCGTTACGGCTGTGAATCGTGGCAAAGCAACGAATATGCATAAAACATAATGATATGACGAAAACGATAAGTTTTGACGAATATGAATAGCTTGAATTGCTCGACATGCTTTAGATTTCCATAGATTTACCATAAATATCCAGTTGTTTTTTGTTTTTGAATGACATGCATTTGAGATGTAAATGAAATAGATTGAATTAATAAACTATATGGCTCAAGGAAAGTGTAGTCCCGGCCCTAATCGTAGACTCACATTTATATGACTAATAGAATAATAACGGACTAGTAAACAGAGGACACCCCATTACTCTCCTTTAGTAATTATGACCGATTAGCTTACTTCATTTCGGTGGCCATTTTTTTTTAAGTTTTCAATAATAGCTTGAAAAATCAAATTCATTGTAATAGATATTAAATTTAATATTTCATAATCAAGCATAATTATTTCTATTTTAATCATATTTCAAACTGAAGGAAAGGAAAGGGTTGTGTTTTTTAAGGTATGCTAAGTAAATGGCATAGTTTTTAGAACAAGTGTTTATACGCATGGGAAAGTAAGTATGTTCCTGTACTATGTACTTATTGACTGAGTGGGAGGTCCGAACGGGAAAATATTTGGCTCGAGGTCCTGAAGTACGGAACGAGCGCAGCGAGTTCCGTGCCAAGGACCAAGAGCCAAATATTTTCCCGTTCGGACCGACCTTAACTCAGTCAATAAGCATTTTATCATATGACCACATATAAAAAATCGATTTCAAAGCGTTTTTAATAAATGCGAATCAAAATGCGCAGTTTTTACATGATTGACAGCAGCGAGTCCGAACGGCGAGTCCGAACGGGAAATTATTACACTTTTCGGAAAAGCGTACTTTTTTTGCTGACGACATTTTCCCCAAAGGTTTTTTTTAGAATCACGCGTACAATGAAATACGGTCATATGATAAATAGAGGATATTACATGGGCGCGCGGAGATACGGATTTTATCTTCGAGTGTTGAAAAGACCTCACGAGTGAGATCTTTTCAATACGAGAAGATAAAATTCGTATCTCCAAGCGACCATGTAATATTCTGTTTATCATATAATTATCCATGAAAGCAAATTTATCTTTTATACTTTTATTTACCTGCCATAAAAAGAGGTACAAGTAAACAAAATACTCAATGTTTGTAGACTCAGTTTCTATTCAAGGTTGCATCGGAAAAACTGATAAAAAATAGAGTTTTTAATTGTGAAATATTCCTCAACTTGAGTACAAAATTCATGTAAAACTATTAAATGAACTTAAAATAGTCTGTAAAAGAGTAAACTGCTCTGAAGCTTAATGCTTACTCAGTCTCTTGACTCAGTGCTATCCGATGAATCGATGATTCGTCGATATTTCTTGACGGACTTGACGCTGCTGCTTGAACTTTGTGTTGAAGCCGCTGATGGTGAGGATGCCAGGTTGATGTTAAAAGTGGCTCCAGTGATGGTGTTGCCGTAGAACATAGTTTGAAGCTGGTTTTCATTCACGGACGAGTAGGTGGACGAACTTGAATATTGTGTTCTTCGAGTAAATACGCTCTCGCTGTCTTCAAGTCATAGAGTGTCTTCTTTTTCGTGTTCTCATTTTCTTGATTTGAAATTAGATTATCTACATCCATCTCTGTAATGCTAGCAAATCGTCTTTGCTGTGGTTCAGGGACTTCGATTTCCCATGAAGGAAGTTTTCTATCCGACAAATTCACGCTACTAGAAGCCATAATGAATGAAGTAAAACCTGAAAATCTGATGAATGAAAATCGCGAAGCTGCCCTGAAGGGCACTCAAGGTGTAACCATGGTAACGATCTTTTCACTAGTGAAAATAACATGTTATTTTCACTAGTGAAAATAACAAGTTTACGAAAGTGAGAAATATAGGTATTTCATGGATAATTATATGATAAAGTCAATTATTTCTACGTTGTTAAAGTTTATTAGTATATTTTGCACAATGTTCAGCTAGAATGGAGTTCAATTTTAGAGTAAACATATATTTTTCATGCTCTTTCATCCTGGAAAAGATGGCAGTTGTTTAGAATTCTTAAACTGACACAACATAGTGCTATTTTTTAATATTGTTAAAATTGCGGTCCAAGTTATTTGTTGACAGTTTTTTCCAATTGTTCCAGTTTTGATTCAATATTTGCTTTAAATGCACATATTTTGGCAAACGAAAACTTCATATTCAGAAAAAATTAGCATGAAAACTTTAGCTATCAGATAGCCAAACCAATTCAATTGAATACTCCGGCATAGCTCTCGTGCCTCTTCTCGTATAAAGGCAGTGGGAAACAGTTGGTCCATAAATTACGTAACACAAACCTTTTACGTTTATCGTCCCAGTTACTTTTGGGTGAAGTCGAGGGCTGGTGTAAAAAACCGCGCCGGGGGGAGATCTGTTTTAGTGCTATAGTATGCTTACAAGGAACAACAACCTCAAGTGATTATAGGCTATTCATTATCAAATATTTTTGCAGGGTCAGGTGATAGTTTGTAGATCTTCGCATTTTCCTCAGTTATGAAATTGCAGATTCCATAACTTGTAAACAAAAGACAGGAAATATAACATCTACTGTCCTTGTTCAGGGAAAACTCGCTATTTCCAATCAATTAAGAATGTATTTTTGAATTTATGGTTTCAGCCAGAGCTCGTTTGTCGTTTGCTTCCTAGAGCTTATTGAAAAGTTCTATTATATTAACCGCTTCATGATTGAAGTTTATTAGGTGTGTTAAGCAATATAAGAGCTCTTTTTTTGTAGTTGACTTCCTGTCCACGACCACACGGCTGAAAAACATAGATGTCCATTTAAAAAACATGGCAGCTGGAAAATTTCGATTCTCACACGAAACTTTAGTTTGATGTTTTCAGGGAAAAGCATTAGAAAAGTTATACATACAATAAAAACAATCCTTAGGCTTGGTTAATAGATTAAAGTACAAATCTTTCTTAACTTTAAAGAAATCAGTTCACTCTTTTGTTGCATATTCAATTTGGGAGAACTTTTTACAAAGAAGATACATTTCACGCTGCAACATCCCTTGCAAAATTACACTAAAACAAAGAAACATTCCCAGTGAATTCCATGATCTCTCAATAAATCTCTTTCCTATAATGCTTTCTTGGGTGGTTACTAAAATGAAAACTAGCTTTTAAAAAATTAGTTTTATGGAAAATTTCATTAGTAGTACTGATCTAATGGTACCATCACATAGATCTACTTCCTTAATCATTTTTTCCTGCGTCAATCCAATAAATGAACGAAGAGTTGCACAGCTGCTCGATAGCTAACAAAGTTGTCTACTTGTTTCAGTTAATGGAGAGAAGCTAAGCATGTCTTACTTTCGAGGTGAACGACGATGACGATAAATAATACGTCGCTTTCAGCATTGGTAACTGCACCTCCAGTTACTCATCAGAAAATAGGGGCTTTTCATATTCTTACTTGAAAAGCCCTTACAAATTGTAGAGGAAGCAATGCTAAACTTAGGTGTTCTTTTTTATTTTTATTTTTAATATATACTTTTAATCTAAACATATTTATTCATATATTAATCCCAAGAGCAGAGGCTCATCAAGGGGGTCTATATATCTAATGGACTACTTCGACGATGCGGTGGCCATCTTGAATCTGAATTAATGAAAATAACTTGTTACGAGATGCCGGGGGTATACGTAGGATCTGTTAAAGAAAAAAAAATCCTGGGTTTCTCTGGCCCAATCATGCTGGTTAAGAAGGCTGGACAGAGTTTTTGAACAGGTATATACACTAAGAAAAACGATTCTGAAAAACTTTATATGGCTAATAAATAACTGTAAGTTAACCCAGACAACCAAAAGCCATTAAGGAAGGACTGGAATGAGCATAAAAATATGACGTAACACGTTGCTATAACAACGATAGAAGAATTCAAATGTGTGCAAAGTTTTTCATTTAAAAAATGATAACACAAAACCCGCACGGTAAGAATCGTTTCAAATAGGCTTTTTGCAACAATAGGTCACGTTACCCTACCCTCTTAAATCGAGTAGCTAAATATGAGTAATAAAAAGAGAACCTTTTAATTGATCAAGTTGTCTAGGGGTGAAACGTTAATTTAAATCGACGCCATAAGTGTAACTAAGATTTGTATATTTGCCCCCTACCAAAATGGCCGCAACATCGTCGAAGTAGTCCATTACACACAAAGTCATATTACATGGAGAACAAAGGACAAAAAAAAACGTCATTAAAACCTCAAACTACTTCAAGATTTTGGAAGAAAAATGCTGCTGCTTTGTGTCTGCCAGTTTTAGTGTCTATTCTTAAGAAATACTCAAATCCCGAACATGTATAGTAGAATTCAATAGTTTTTCCTTATTTTGATAGCCAAAACTAATATATAGATTTAGGCACTGCCTAAAAGCGGAGCTCCCATAAATAGTATGTATAGTGCTAAAAACGTGACAATTATGTGACGCCATGACGCCAGAGTGTCCTCTCTGCATTACCACAATGCATTACCACCCGCAAAAACTACAATGCAAGTATCCCTCTTCCAAGAGTACATCAATAATACCGGGACAAAACTTTTCTTGAGCCATCTACTTTATTCATGCAATCTATTTCATTTACATTTCAAATGACTGCCATTCAAAAACATCATCATACTTCATGACACAGTAAATCGGTAGAAACTCTAAAGCACGAGGGAATTTGTCTTATTCGGTTTAGTAAAATTAAAGTTAGTTTTGTTTGCCTCGATTCTGGACGCGCCACTCACAACTGATTTCCCGTCACCATACTAGATGTTGGTAACGGCTTCTCTGGAAAAAGAGTCGTGAAATACGAATTCCAGAAGGCCATTCTGAGTGGGTGGTATTTGCAGGTCATGGCAGGATTCTTGTTGATGTTAAGGTAAGCTTTTTTGGAAGAGTCAAAGTTGTCCCATTTCAAACCATGCACACGTCTTGGGGTCGGGTTTCCGAATTTAGCAAAATTGGTAAACATGGTCACCACCATATCGCTGACATTTTTGTCATTATCGTCAAACTTTAGCTTCGTTTTGGAGTTCAGAAGAGGAAGACCAAACTTGTAAGCTGTTGTATCTTCGTGGGCGACGCCCATCCATTTGGGCTTTGGATGGTATTGAGAGCGATGAGCAAACTCAAACATGTAGGTAGGAGCACCATGATCGCTATGGAAGGTCAAGGCAGCATGGGTTGGCGCAATCATAGTGTAATCGGACCACATGTCGGTTAACTTCTCACGGAATAGACTCGGGTCGTTGAGGTCATCCCATGGTGTGTACTGGAACTCTAGAGCATTATGAGCAACGCGGGTCTCGTCCTGTTTCCGTTGGTACTGATTGGCCAAAAAGTAATCCAGATATTTACTAAAGCCTTTAATAGTATACATTGTGTTGCCAAAATATTGTGCAAAATACTCTACAGCAGACGAACCTTCTTGGCTCACAAAACCTGAGATTAAAGGGAGCTTATGGAATTTTCCGTTTTTTCTTAATGTTTTGGGCTCGTCAGGGAGAAAGTGTTGGTCAACGAACGGCTGAAACTTCCAATATACAAAATCTTGTAAAAACGTAGTGCTTGGAAGTGATCGTAGACAACGAACTGTTTCTCGTGAGCTTTGTTTTGTACAGTTGACCTTCTCAACAAAGCTATTGCTGGCCTTTAAAACTGAAGACTTTGGTTCGTAGGCGAAGGGAGACAAGTCCACACCGCTGACGGCAATACCTCGATGAAACAGTCTCTTGGACAGAGGTGATAAGTAGTGTAAACCCACACTAGATCCTCCTGCGCTTTCACCAAGGAGAGTCACGCTATTCTTGTCTCCACCAAAACCCTCGATGTTTTGTTGAACCCATTTGAGAGCCTCTACCTGGTCAAGAAGACCCACATTTCCTGGTGCCTCGGAGTCCCCAGTAGTAAAGAACCCAAATGTACCAAGTCGATACTGGATAGTGACAAGAACAACATCTCGTGTGGGCAAATACTCGCCTGGTGATACATCACGAGTAGGAGTTCCTACGACATAGCTTCCTCCGTGGATATGGACAATGACTGGGTATTTCCTTGTACTTCTTGTGTTTGGAGTGTAGATGTTCAGGTAAAGGCAATCTTCGCTCATATCTCTCTTTGGGTCAAATTCTGGCCACGCTCCTCTTATTGAATCAAAGTAATGTCCATCCTGCATGCAGACTGATCGTAGAGAAGTTGCATTATAATTATAATCACTTGAGTTTCGATTGGAAAGAGCTTGTGGGGGCTTGAAGCGGAGATCTCCAATAGGTTTCTCAACATAGGGAACGCCCAGAAACTTATAGATGGTTTTGAATTTTGCCTTATTGATTTGGATGTCTTGTCGTATTCCACTGACATAGCCCTGTTGGGTTAGGACCCTTGTAGGATACAGTGGAGAGGCGAGTACAACATCATGGAAGAGATGGAGAGATAGGAAAAGAACCACACACTTGACGGAAAGCAGCATCATGATCCTTGAGTGACCGCGTGCGAAAGAATTGGATTGAACGCGGTAAGAACATATCCTTAAATACCAAGACGATAGTAATGAAAAATCGCCTTATTTATTATTGAAGTGCCTAAAAGGTTGATAAATATTTATCCACCAGTTTCAGAAAATGGAATTTTTGGCCGGTGAGCAAACATTTATCGGCAAAGTCTCCAGATGGTTAAGAGAATATTTATTCACCAGATTCACAAAGTGGAATTTTTGAATACATAATTCATTAATTGACCGTAATTGCTAGCAAAAGGGCAAAAAAATCAACTAAGATCAACTAAAGCCGGTGATGTCAGTTGTAAAAAAAAAATTGAAGAAATTGGGAAAATGCGGGGGAAATGTTCTGTAAGATGCGTGATCTTTCTTTTTTGTCTTTAACTCCTATGTAGAAGTGATGTATCCCAATTGAAGCAGTAATATACATAGCGAAACCATAAGAAAATTATATAGCAAAACAAAGGTATGCAAAAAGAAACACTCACTAAACGTATATTTGATTTTCTCGTTCAGTTTTAGTATTTGGTCAATCTTGGTTTTTAAACGTTTCCAAAACGTTTCCGCTTCGTTAGTCAGGGATACCGTACGCTGCTTACGCGTCGCCTTTCACCACTGTGGTTACAAAGGCTCGGTTCACTGGTTCGAACCCTGCATTTGCTACGACGGTTTTCTCCGGGTACCCATTGCCAGAAATATTGAACATTGTCAGCGGTGTTACGCATGAATGAAAATGAAGTGGTTTTCTAGAGGAAAAATATAACTACATGGTTTCCAAGCACATACTTATATTCAACTATGATGTTAGTAAAACAATTCTTGCCAAAAAATAGTTACTTGACAATTAAAAGAACAACTTTTATTTTTTCTGTTGATAAGCCTCACCACAGGAAGCCCATGAAGGACAAGAAACAAGTTTCAAACGTAAATCGTTACTTTAAGCTTCCTTATTGTATCCCAGCAGTCAATAGGAGCTTGTAAAAACAAAATTGCGATATTTAGGGGATTTTGAAGCTGTTTGGAGCAGTTTTCTGTGGTTTCTTGTCATTTCTAACTGAAAACTACGAGCTAACAACGCGTCGAATCGCTTAAAATTTAATCTAACTTCAAACTTCTTGGGAACCAACATTCTGCAGGCATGCTGTCTATTTTGAGCGGTTTTGGATTGATTAAACACTCGTTTGGTGATATCGAGGTGGAGCTCTTTTACTTATAAATTTTTTCGACTTCAAATAAGACGATTTTGGGGTCAAGTGTGGCCAGATTTATAGACGATGTATGGAATCTAGAGCTTTCGAAGCCTTTCGAAGGCAAATAGTCCGAGAACCAATATGTCGCATAATTCAATGATCATTTTACGCTTATTTAGTAGCTTGTAGGGTGGGTTGTTTGTCGCGATGTGGAGCTCAGAGTGAATAAAACCCTATTCGCCGTAAATAGAGGAAGCTCTATATTCCCCATACATTTCCTATAAGACTCGGCGGCTATTTTGTAAGCTGAAACGCATCATTGCGCATGTGTGAGCAGGCTCATGTCCCATATTTCTGGCAATGTCATTTTACGCTTATTTAGTAGCTTGTAGGGTGGGTTGTTTGTCGCGATAAGGAGCTCAGAGTAAATAAAACCCTATTCGCCGTAAATAGAGGAAGCTCTATATTCCCCATACATTTCCTATAAGACTCGGCGGCTATTTTGTAAGCTGAAACGCATGGCTCATGTCCCATATTTCTGGCAATGCAGGTTTCCTCCCTCCGTAAAAACCAACGTACATGTGAGTGAGTATTGTGTGCATAGAATATTGAATGTAGTGGTAATGTGTGCGAGTGAAAAAAGTTCCCAATTAGTGCGAAAGCGCTAGAACGACAAAACTCTTAAGGTGACTGACTACTTTGGAACGCTCAATTTGAGCCCACGATGTGCGCGCGCACAAAAATCGCTCAAAACCGCATAACAACCTTCAACATTTTATTGAGGAACCATACACGTTTTGAACTTCAACAGGGCAAAAACCCCGAATTTTGCACGGGATTCTATATTTTTCTTTGAATTTCCTAAAACAACAGGTAAAAATCAATATTTTGAGAAAGTTTGAGAAAAACGTAATTATTAGAACTTATAAAAAAAAGCGTTTCATGTGTTTTTGTTGTTGTAGTTTCAGTACGATTTTAGGTTGATTGAGCTAACAAGAAGCTGAATTTTTAGCTTATTTTTGATACTTTCTTCATTGTTTTTTAGTTAGTCATCAAAAATAATGTTTAAAGTAGATGTCCTGAGAAAATTGCTTCCAGAGCTTCTTTAATTTTTAAGTTATGAATTTTTGTGTGCAAAGCTTGATTTCCGCCATTTTTCTTTCGAAATCTTGCCGAGATGGTCATATTCAAAATTTATTATCTCGAAAACGAGCTCGGGACACTCAATTTTTCTTTTCATTTTTGGAATCAGCGTTAAATTCTGTGTAAGATATCTTTCTAAGAACATTTTGTAATTTTTCGGTGCTAAAGTAGTCAGTCACCTTAAATAAAGATTTTAATTTTTAATTTTTAATTTTTTTCTGCAAGCAAATAGTATCTTTCTATCGGCAAATCATCAGGCATCTAGAGTGCACGCCAATACCCATGAAACAATTACTAGCTATGTACCGATTTGGAGGAAGGAAAGCAAGGGGGGCGCCTCTCACTAATACGACCAGGGTCCGAGCCTGTGAGTAGAGTTTCTAGTTGGTTCTCTTATGTGCTTCGAGGTTTTTTCTCCGGGTTCTACGGTTTTCCTCCATCCACAAAAATCACTTTCCAAATTCCAATTCGATCTCTCGGTTGCCTTGTAATTGGGTCCTAAACCTGTAAGGCTTTCCGTCCACCTCAGAGTGGTAAAAGTGGCATAAATTTAAATCAAATGTCAAAAAATCAAATGTATTTAGTTTCAATAAAAAAAGAGGCGTAGAAGTTTTTTTGCTTTCGTACCCAATGTTCGGCTCAAGTAATACCCACTATTTTGTACAAAATAGCTGCAATAGGACAATTTATTTATGGTTTTGGTTCACGGCGCGGTTGTTTGGCAAATATGGGTATTTTAAGGTCCTTCCGGATTAACGTGATTTCAGTCGTAAATGAAAAACTTCAGGAACCATCCCTACAGCGATAACACCGGCTATTACCTATCGAGGAACAAATTCATCATTGGTAGCTAATGGTTGATTTTTCCTACTCAAAGTTTATTAGAAACGAGCATCCTATTAGTAATTTTATTGACACACGCGAAAACCTAAAAAAAACCAATGTTCACTTTTGATACTTCTGTTTCTACAAAGCTGGCTGGTCAAAACCCAAATCAGGCGGCAAAAGCAATTTACCTAATCAAGTAACGAGTGAGGTCTAAATCAATACAGCACAAAGTTGAAGTGGGCTTTGAATTACTGTATAGAGTTTCATATGTTTGTATCAGCGAGTATACAATCAAGCGGAAGACAATTCTTGGTAATAGCTGGTTATCATTACAGTTATTCATTTTAGAAATTGAAGTTTTATATGAAAACATTCGTTGGTAGGCAAGAGATGGTAATATAAAAAATTCACATTTTTCAAAAATCATACCGTTTGCAAGTTCTGAATTATTTTTCCCAGTCTTCACCCTTTTGAAGATTTTAACATGGTTCCAGCTGTGGTAATTATTATTTTCTGTTTTACTAAATATCTGATAAAAGCTCATTATAAGAATATATTTAACTGGAGAGAGCTGAAAATGGAAATAAGAACAGCAACTACAAGGATATGGATACCATTATTGCATCTTTTAGCAGAACTTTTTTTATTGAACCTTGTTTGTTATTCAAAGTTTTCTTCAAGAACTAATAACAGCTGCATATCTATGTCATGTCCTTCTTCGGAAGTCAAGTGAATTTAACACATCAGCGCTGTTCCATGTTAGATTTTTTCTTAGTCAGAATGGTGTCTATCAATTTTGTTATCTCTAAGCGGACTTTTCCTTGGGCTGGAGACTTTGCCGGATCTATTGATCCAATAGAAATGTCGTACAATCCTGGATAACGTTTAATGTAAGGGACAAATTTATGCCGGTTAGGTACTTCATCATACATTTACTGCTGTTTCGCTCGTATGCTAAACGTACTCAGTCTACTATCCAAAGGCTAAGGTAACGATCTCAAAGGGAAGGTTTTATGTTTCCTTTGAGCACTTTTCCCTCTCGACAAGTGTTCCTTTTAGCTTAGCTCACTCAACTTTAAACTGCACCCAACCCCTGAAAAAACACTTTCAGCATTGTAATTGATTCTTCATTGTGAATAGTTGAATGGTAAAATATTTATTCACTTGAGTGGCGCGTCTTTAGGTTTTGAAGGTTTATACTTTCAATATATGTCAATGTTAAGACGTCACATACAACAGGCACTTGAATGTATTGTAATAATAAAGTTACAATAAACTTGTAAAAACAAACACTGGTCATTATGAAACAACAACTTTACAATTAAAATTGTGATGATACTTTTTCATGAATCACTTTTATTAAAAGACTAGTCATATTTATATTACCCTGCTTGGTAGAGGTTTCCTTATTTCTGTCCTCTAACGAGGAGGAAAGGAAACCTCTGCACGGATCTGCTCGATATTCTGTCGAGCATGCGCGAAAATGCAACGTCACCAGAACGTCACTTCCGGTGATGTTGCAACGCAGACTCAGACAATGCCCAGGTGGTGTTCGCTGTCAGGTCGCAAAGCATCATGGGATATTTTTTTCAAAATAGCTCAATTCCATCTGACCGTCGAGGTGTGCGGATCTCCGGTTCAGTAAACTTTATACAATGTAATGATCGAGTGGCGGTCAAGTAGTTCTTCTTATCATCGGGAAAAATTGTCCTTACATTTGGAACATTTGCTCTTTTCGTTCCTTATCGTTTTTTGCGAAGCAAAAGGCTGTGATGAAAGGTTATAAGCATGAGTAAAGCGTGACACAACATTCTTTATTATTATTATTATTATTATTATTATTATTATTATTATTATTATTATTAAATATTTTGAACTCAGTTTACAATGACAATATTCACATATATAATATAATGTACAATAGTATATGACTATAATGAATTAAATATACGTACACAAAACACATAAGAATAACGCGTAATAATATAATTTCGTTTTATAAAATTGGCTTATTTCCTATTTTTAGCTAAGGGGGTTGTAAGAGGTTCCCATTTTTGAAGATAAACCTCTTTTTTCAAACTTCGAGCTCTTCAAAACCCTTTTTAAGTTTCACCAACACCAGAAAAATCTTTACAGACAACTCAGGCGGATATTTCCGAGAATCAAATTCTTAATTGCAAGCTGTGCAAAATTGATTTTCTGCGTTGCTTAGGGTCTTGATCAATAAAAGGCCATTTTTTATTTACTGACAATTCGCTATTTAAAAATATGTTTTTACCGCGTTCTATACATTAACCCACGGTCACTCCAAGACCATGATGTTCCTTTCGTCCAAGTGCGTGGTTGTTTTCCTATCTGTCCATCTCTTCCATGATATTGTACTCGCCTATCCAAGGAATCCTAGAAGGGTCCTAACCCAACAGAGCTATGTCAGGGGAATACGACAAGACATACAAACCAATAAGGGACAAACAAAAACCATCTACAAGTTCTTGGGGGTTCCTTATGTTGAGAAGCCTATTGGAGATCTTCGCTTCAAGTCCCCACAAGCTCTTTCCAATCGAAACTCAAGTGATTATGATGCAACTTCTCTACAAGCAGTCTGCATGCATTACTTTGACTAGATAAGGGGAGCGTGGCCAGAATTAGATCCAAAGAGAGATGTGAGCGAAGATTGCCTGTACCTAAACATTTACACTCCAAGCACAACAGGTACAAGGAAATACCCAGTGATAGTCTATAACCACGGAGGGGGCTATAACGCAGGTTCTCCTACTCGTGATACTTCTCCAGGCGAGTATTTGCCTACACGCGATGTTGTACTTGTCACTATCCAGTATCGACTTGGACCATTCGGGTTTTTCACTACTGGGGATTCCGAGGCACCGGGAAATGTGGGTCTTCTTGACCAGGTAGAGGCCCTCAAGTGGGTTCAGCGAAACATCCACGGTTTTGGTGGCGATAAAAATAGCGTGACTCTCCTTGGTGAAAGCGAAGGAGGATCTAGTGTGGCTTTACACTACTTATCACCTCTGAAGTTAGCAAGATGTTAGTCGGGAAGGTTAACTGTACGAAAACCAGCAACTTTAGTAACTATGAAAGATTAGCTTACTTCATTTCGGTGGCTATTTTTTTAATTTCCAATAATAGCTTGAAAAAACTAATTTATTGAAATAGATATTGAATTTAATATTTCATAATCAGGCATAATTATTTCTATTTTAATCATATTTCAAACTGAAGGAAAGGAAAGGGTTGTGTTTTTTAAGGTATGCTAAGTAAATAGCATAGTTTTTAGAGCAAGTGTTTTTACGCATGGGAAAGTAAGTATGTTCCTGTACAGTCAATTATTTCTACGTTGTTGAAGTTTACGAATTAGTATATTTTGCACAATGTTCAGCTAGAATGAAGTTCGACTTTAAACTTAACATATATTTTTCATGCTCTTTCATCCTGGAAAAGATGGCAGTTGTTTGTAATTCCTAAACTGACACCAAACATAGTGCTATTTTTTAATATTGTTAAAATTGCGGTCCAAGTCATTTGTTGACAGTTTTTTCCACTTGTTCCAGTTTTGATTCAATGTTTGCTTTAAATGCACATATTTTGCAGACGAAAACTTTATATTCAGAAAAAATTAGCATGAAAACTTTAAACTATCAGATAGCCAAACCAATTCAATTGAATACTCCGGCATAGCTCTCGTACCTCTTGTCGTACAAAGGCAGTGGGAAACAGTTGGTCCATAAATTACGTAACACAAACCTTTTACGTTTATCGTCCCAGTTACTTTTGGGTGAAGTCGAGGGCTGGTGTAAAAAACAGCGCCGGGGGGAGGTCTGTTTTAGTGCTATAGAATGCTTACAATATTTTTGCAGGGTCAGGTGATAGTTTGTAGATCTTCGCATTTTCCTCAGTTATGAAATTGCAGATTTAATAACTTGTAAACAAAAGACAGGAAATATAACATCTACTGTCCTTGTTCAGGAAATCCTCGCTATTTCCAATCAATTAAGAGTGTATTTTTGAATTTATGGTTTCAGCCAGAGCTCGTTTGTCGTTTGCTTCCTAGAGCTTATTGAAAACTGAGTTCTATTATATTTACCGCTTCATGATTGAAGTTTATTAGGTGTGTTAAGCAATATAAGAGCTCTTTTTGTAGTTGACTTTCTGTCCACGACCACACGGCTAAAAACATAGGTGTCCATAAAAAAACATGGCAGCTGGAAAATTTCGATTCTCACACGAAACTTTAGTTCGATGTTTTCAGGGAAAAGCATTAGAAAAGTTATACATACAATAAAAACAATCCTTAGGCTTGGTTAATAGATTAAAATACAATTCTTCCTTACTTTTAAAGAAATCAGTTCACTCTTTTGTGGCATATTCAATTTGGGAGGACTTTTTACAAAGCAGATTTCACGCTGCAACATCCCTTGCAAAATTACACTAAAACAAAAAAACATTCCCAGGGAATTCCATGATCTCTCAATAAATCTCTTTCCTATAATGCTTTCTTGGGTGGTTACTAAAATGAAAACTAGCTTTTAAAAAATTAGTTTTATGGAAAATTTCATTAGTAGTACTGATCTGATGGTACCATCACAGATCTACTTTATTAGTCATTTTTTCCTACGTCAATCCAATAAATGAACGAAGAGTTGCACAGCTGCTCGATAGCTAACAAAGTTTTTCTACTTGTTTCAGTTAATGGAGAGAAGCTAAGCATGTCTTACTTTCGAGGTGAACGACGATGACGATAAATAATACGTCGCTTTCAGCATTGATAACTGCACCTCCAGTTACTCATTCCTAAAATAGGGGCTTTTCACATTCTTACTTGAAAAGCCCTTACAAATTGTAGAGGAAGCAATGCTAAACTTAGGTGTTCTTTTATATTTTTATTTTTAATATATACTTTTAATTTAAATATTTTTAATTCATATACTAATCCCAAGAGCAGAAGCACATCAAGGGGGTCTATATATCTAATGGACTACTTCGACAATGCGGTGGCTATCTTGAATCTGAATTAATGAAAATAACTTGTTACGAGATGCCGGGGGTATACGTAGGATCTGATAAAGAAAAAACAAATCCTGGGTTTCTCTGGCCCTATCATGCTGGTTAAGGAGGCTGGATAGAGTTTTTGAACAGGTATATACACTAAGAAAAACGATTCTGAAAAACTTTATATGGCTAATATATAACTGTAAGTTAACCCAGACAACCAAAAGCCATTAAGTAAGGACTAATATGAGCATGACGTAACACGTTGCTATAACAACGATAGAAGAATTCAAATGTGTGCAAAGTTTTTCATTTAAAAAATGATAACACAAAACCCGCACGGTAAAAATCGTTTCAAATAGGCTTTTTGCAACAACAGGTCACGTTAACCTACTCTCTTAAATCGAGTAGCTGAATATGAGTAATAAAAAGAGAACCTTTTAATTGATCAAGTTGTCTAGGGGTGAAACGTTAATTTAAATCGACGCCATAAGTGTAACTACCAAAATGGCCGCCACATCGTCGAAGTAGTCCATTACACACAAAACCATATTACATGGAGTACAAAGGACAAAAAAAAACGTCATTAAAACCTCAAACTACTTCAAGACTTTGGAAGAATAATGCTGCTGCTTTGTGTCTGCCAGTTTTAGTGTCTATTCTTAAGAAATACTCAAATCCCGAACATGTATAGTAGAATTCAATATTTTTTTCCTTATTTTGATAGTCAAAACTATTAATTGTTGCCATATGAAGAAAGGCAATCTGAAAGTCATACAGGGGACTTGAGTGTCCTCTCTGCATTACCACAATGCATTACCACCCGCAAAAACTACAATGCAAGTATCCCTCTTCCAAGAGTACATCAATAATACCGGGACAAAACTTTTCTTGAGCCATCTACTTTATTCATGCAATCTATTTCATTTACATTTCAAATGACTGCCATTCAAAAACATCATCATACTTTATGACATGGTAAATCGGTAGAAACTCTAAAGCACGAGGGAATTTGTCTTATTCGGTTTAGTAAAATTAAAGTTAGTTTTGTTTGCCTCGATTCTGGACGCGCCACTCACAACTGATTTCCCGTCACCATACTAGATGTTGGTAACGGCTTCTCTGGAAAAAGAGTCGTGAAATACGAATTCCAGAAGGCCATTCTGAGTGGGTGGTATTTGCAGGTCATGGCAGGATTCTTGTTGATCTTAAGGTAAGCTTTTCTGGAAGAGTCAAAGATGTCCCATTTCAAACCATGCACACGTCTTGGGGTCGGGTTTCCGAATTTAGCAAAATTGGTAAACATGGTCACCACCATGTCGCTGACATTTTTGTCATTATCGTCAAACTTTAGCTTCGTTTTGGAGTTCAGAAAAGGAAGACCAAACTTGTAAGCTGTTGTATCTTCGTGAACAACGCCCATCCATTTGGGCTTTGGATGGTATTGAGAGCGATGAGCAAACTCAAACATGTAGGTAGGAGCACCATGATCGCTATGGAAGGTCAAGGCAGCATGGGTTGGCGCAATAAAAGTGTAATCTGAGAACATTTCGGCTAACTTTTCACGGAATAAACTCTGGTCGTTGAGGTCATCCCATGGTGTGTACTGGAACTCTACAGCGTTATGAGCGACGCGGGTCTCGTCCTGTTTCCGTTTGTACTCATTGGCCAAAAGGTAATCCAGATATTTACTAAAGCCTTTAGCAGTATATGTTGTGTTGCCAAAATATTGTGCTAAATGCTCTACAATAAACGAACCCTCTTGGCTCACAAAACCTGAGATTAAAGGGAGCTTATGGAATTTTCCGTTTTTTCTTAATGTTTTGGGCTCGTCAGGGAGAAAGTGTTGGTCAACGAACGGCTGAAACTCCCAATATACAAAGTCTTGTAAAAAAGTAGTGCTTGGAAGTGATCGGAGACAACCAACTGTTTCTCTGGAGCTTTGTTTTGTACAGTTGACCTTCTCAACAAAGCTATTGCTTGCCTTTAAAACTGCAGACTTTGGTTTGTAGGCGAAGGGTGAGAGGTCCACACCGCTAACTGCAATTCCTCGATGAAACAGTCCTTTGGACAGAGGTGATAAGTAGTGTAAACCCACACTAGATCCTCCTGCGCTTTCACCAAGGAGAGTCACGCTATTCTTGTCGCCACCAAAACCTTCGATGTTTTGTTGAACCCATTTGAGAGCCTCTACCTGGTCAAGAAGACCCATATTTCCCGGTGCCTCAGAGTCCCCAGTAGTGAAGAACCCAAATGTACCAAGTCGATACTGGATAGTGACAAGTACAACATCTCGTGTGGGTAAATACTCGCCTGGTGATATATCACGAGTAGGAGTTCCTACGAAATAGCTTCCTCCGTGAATATGGACAATGACCGGGTATTTCCTTGTACCTCTTGTGTTTGGAGTGTAGATGTTCAGATACAGGCAATCTTCGCTCATATCTCTCTTTGGGTCAAATTCTGGCCACGCTCCTCTTATTGAATCAAAGTAATTTTCACCCTGCATGCAGACTGATCGTAGAGAAGTTGCATTATAATTATAATCACTTGAGTTTCGATTGGAAAGAGCTTGTGGGGGCTTGAAGCGGAGATCTCCAATAGGCTTCTCAACATAGGGAACGCCCAGAAACTTATAGATGGTTTTGGATTGTGCCTTATTGATTTGGATGTCTTGTCGTATTCCACTGACATAGCCCTGTTGGGTTAGGACCCTTGTAGGATACAGTGGAGAGGCGAGTACAACATCATGAAAGAGATGGAGAGATAGGAAAAGAACCACACGCTTGACGGAAAGCAACATCATGATCCTTGAGTGACCGCGTGCGAAAGAATTGGATGGAACGCGGTAAGAACATGTTCTTAAATACCATGACGATAGTAATGAATCGCCTTACTTATTATTGAAGTGCCTAAAAGGTTGATAAATATTTATCCACGAGTTTCAGAAAATGGAATTTTTGGCCGGTGAGCAAACATTTATCGGGCAAAGCCTTTAGATGGTTAAGAGAATATTTATTCACCAGATTCACAAAGTGGAATTTTTGAAAATATAATTCATTAATTGACCGTAATTGCTTACAAAAGGGCCAAAAAAATAAAGAATAAAATAAACTAAGATCAACTAAAGCCGTTGATGTCAGTGGTAAAAAAAATTGAATGATCTGTAAGATGCGTGTTCTTTCTTTTTGGTCTTTAACTCCTGTGTTAAATAATATACATAGCGAAACCATAAGAAAATTATATAGCAGAACAAAGGTATGCAAAAAGAGACACCCACTAAATGTCCATTTGATTTTCTCGTTCAGTTTTAGTATTTGGTCAATCTTGGTTTTTAAACGTTTCCAAAACGTTTCCGCTTCGTTAGAATGGGTAATTCAGGAATCATCCCTTCAGCGATAACACTGGCTATTACCTATCGAGGAACAAATTCATCATTGGTAGCTTTTCATACAGCTAATGGTTGATTTTTCCTACTCAAAGTCTATTAGAAACGAGCATCCTATTAGTAATTTTATTGACACACGCGAAAACCTAAAAAAAAAATGGTCACTGTTGATACTTCTGTTTCTACAAAGCTGGCTGGTCAAAACCCAAATCAGGCGAAAAAAGGAATTTACCTAATCAAGTAACGAGTGAGGTCTGAATCAATACAGCACAAAGTTGAAGTGGGCTTTGAATTACTGTATAGAGTTTCATATGTTTGTATCAGCGAGCATACAATCAAGCGGAAGACAATTCTTGGTAATAGCTGGTTATCATTTTAGTTATTCATTTCAAAAATTGAAGTTTAATATGAAAACATTCGTTGGTAGGCAAGAGATGGTAACATAAAAAATTCACATTTTTCAAAAATCATATCCGTTTGCAAGTTCTGAATTATTTTTCCCAGTCTTCACCCTTTTGAAGATTTTAACATGGTTCCAGCTGTGGTAATTATTATTTTCTGTTTTACTAAATATCTAATAAGAGCTCATTATAAGAATATATTTAACTGGAGAGAGCTGAAAATGGAAATAAGAACAGCAACTACAAGGATATGAATACCATTATTGCATCTTTTAGCAGAACTTTTTTTATTGAACCTTGTTTGTTATTCAAAGTTTTCTTCAAGAACTAATAACAGCTGCATATCTATGTCATGTCCTTCTTCGGAAGTCAAGTGAATTTAACACAGCAGCGCTGTTCCGTGTTAGATTTCTTCTTAGTCAGAATGGTGTCTAGCACTTTTGTTATCTCTAACCGGACTTTTCCTTGGGCTGGGGTCTTTGCAGGATCTATTGATCCAATAGAAATGTCGTACAATCCTGGATAACGTTTAATTTAAGGGACATATTTATGCCGGTTAGATACTTCATCATACATTTGCTGCTGTCTCGCTCGTATGCTAAACGTACTCAGTCTACTATCCAAAGGCTAATGTAACGATCTCAAAGGGGAGGTTTTATGTTTCCTTTGAGCACTCCTCCCTCTCGACAAATGTTCCTTTTATCTTAGCTCACTCAACTTTTAAACTGCACCCAACCCCTGAAACAACACTTTCAGCATTGTAATTGATTCTTCATTAAGTGAATAGTTAAATGGTAAAATATTTATTCACTTGAGTGTCGCGTCTTTAGGTTTTGAAGGTTTATACTTTCAATATATGTCAATGTTAAGACGTCACATATAACAGGCACTTGAATGTATGGTAATAATAAAGTTACAATAAACTCTTGTAATAATAAACACTGGTCATTATGAAACAACAACTTTACAATTAAAATTGTGATGATACTTTTTTCATGAATCACTTTTATTAAAAGACTAGTCATATTTATATTACCCTGCTTGGCAGAGGCTTCCTTATTTCTGTCCTCTAACGAGGAGGAAAGGAAACCACTGCACGGATCTGCTCAATATTCTGTCGAGTATGCGCGAAAATGCAACGTCATCAGAACATCACTTCCGGTGATGTTGCAACGCAGACTCAGACCATGCCAGCGGATAAAATCAGCGGGCTCATTAATACTCAGTGGGTATTTCATATCGTGACATGCGTGAAAATTCAAGCTGGTTTTAACGGATTTAAGGTATCAGCTAACACAAATTATTGGTTTCCTTTTAGTTCGCACAGCGCGTTAAATATTCAATGAAATCCCGACAAAGTATACATTTTCTGAAAGTTTTTTTTAGTAACAAGGATTGCATTTCTATAAGTGATTTAAAAAAATAGAGGTGAAAGGCGAGGGTACCGCCCTATATGTGCAACCTTGATTCTTTAGGATCCATTAATGATGTTTATTACTGTGTGCTTAGGCCTCCCTTTTGTTTACAATTTCAAAGCTCTGCGCCACAGGCCCATTCCATTCATCGTTTTTTTATGGTTCAATAAACTCAACTTTCTTTTAAACTACACTACATTAGCCCCAACGTTCCCTTCGTTCTGTAGACGCATGGCGTTTGTGATACCGTCAAGCCGAAGTGCTATTTCCTTCACCTTACTGCTTTTCTTTGTTGCTGCACTTTCATCTGCTAAAAGTCCTAGGAAGGTCCTAACCCAACAGGGCTATATCAAGGGAATACGACAAGACATCCAAACAAATCAGGGACAAACGAAAAACATCTACAAGTTTCTGGGTGTTCCTTACGCTGAAAAACCTCTAGGCGATCTACGCTTTAAACCCCCACAAGCTCTTTCCAATCGAAGATCAAGTGATTATGATGCAACTTCTCTACGACCAGTCTGTATGCAGAATGAACATTACTTTGATTCAATAAGAGGAGCGTGGCCTGAGTTTGACCCAAAGAGAGGTGTGAGCGAAGATTGCCTGCACCTGAACATCTACACTCCAAACACAAGAGGTACAAGGAAATACCCAGTTATAGTCTATATCTATGGAGGAAGCTAATGTTCTTTTATTGTAGAACCCGAAGACATACATTCAAAGAGTTGCTGCTTATATTATCTTATTAGTAAGCAAAAACAACTACTTCAGAGCGATTTCTACCCATACTCCGTTTCGGTGCAGTCGCGTAGTCGCGGAGCCGGTCAGCGACAACGTTTTTCAAATGACTGTATACCCTTCTAATAAAGATAATGTTCCCCCAGAATGAGCTGTTGCTAAACTGTTAAGTGCCATAAATGAAAATCTAGAAAAAAATTGTGCTGGATGTAGAACTATTGTGAATAAAATATAATACTAATTTCGTGTATCCCACCGGTGGCCGGATACTTGGCTCCTAACACGTTATATTGAAAATAAAATTATTTCACAAATATTGAAGGTAAAGCTGTCTAATGTTGTTATTTTGATTTGGCAATATTGAGGCTACGTTTTGACAATATTTCGTAGTTTTAAGACATATCTCAGCCAAGCTACGGCGGTCATAATCTTCACTGGCCGAATACTGGCCAACAGACTGTGGTGGTCGAAAATTTATTTATCATTCCCTCATGATCAATAGGAGACTACTCAAGTCCATACTGACCTTAATTGACCAAAGAAAGAAATGTCGTGTAACTAGAGAGATAAAAAAAGATACGTGACACACACGTGTACTTGATTGGCATTTTTTCTATTGAAGCAATTTTAATAATTGTAGTTAAATCAATGGAATACCGGCTGGTAGCAACATGTCATAGTGCATGTGTCAGGTGGAACATTCATATCCAATCACCTTTCCCTTATTTTTTAACAACTTGGCACCATGAACTATCGGTTTTTCAATCTTTTCTATTCTCGTTGTTGTGACGGCTGAGATTTTCTGTAGCTGACCGATATATTGGGAATTCAAAACCCCAATGACAAATCGGGCTTCTCATATTTGTAAATATAGTAGCTTCATTTGCAAAGGAGGCTATACACTCTAGCTTCATGTTAGTGAATAGACTCCTTGACTAATTTCCAATCTGCAAGAATAGTAAAAAAAACAATTCTTCTCTAAAGAATTGAATATTTTTTGATGTTAGAGTCCCACCAGCTCATGCGTTCCTATCGAGGTTTGATGATTCAATTTATTTTTTTGGAATTTGATTTCAAGTTTGTTTTGAATCTTACAAAAAAAATGAACCGGAACTTGTGTATTTCAAATCAAGTCTCTGCCAGACGCGAGAAAGAAATAAACTAGGCGGTTAAAAATGTTTTAATAGCTAAAAAATGTAAAACTCAGAAGAAAAGCACAATTTAATCACTTCAGAAAGGCCTTCTAAGGCATCCTATATGAAGGTCATTACTACTGATGAAATATTGACAATAGGTGGAAATGAAATATATTTATAACTAAAACTTTCCCAACCACCGAACGTTTTTTTTATTAGACAAACGTCTTTACGTCTGCCATAGAGATTTAAATAGAGGCCTGATTTGAAAGTTACAAGCTGCGTTTCATTTTTTTAAGGTGATTCAAAACAGACTGGCATGCATGATGTCGACCATGTTTACCATATTTTTTTTTTATATTTGGCAACCCGAGGGGTGGGGAGGGGCGTGGCGGTGTTGGACAAGTTGAACTTACACCCTGTAGTTTTGTAGAATCTTCTCCCTACTTTAATCAGTGAACACCCCATATTTCAGTCTGATCAGTTCAAGTGCTGCTCTAATTTCAAAGTAATTTAATATAAAAATAACGATGTAAATTTGACTAGTGTTTCAGTGAAGCTGTTGCATGGAACAAACTAAACAAGTGGTTGATTACCGAAAAAATACCTGTCACGTACTAAAAAGGTTTTCCTATTCACAAATTGATGGTTAAATCACTTTGTTTGCTATTACCCAAGAAAATCACCATCATCTGCTGGTTGTAAATTAAATCAATCAACATTTTTTATTCATTACCTCAAAATAATCTCACCAGTCACCATTTTTATGGCTCAATAAATTCAACTTTGTTTGATACTACAGTTACCTTAACTTTCCTTTCAATAGCTGGTAGACATCATGATGTTGGTAACGTCAACCCGTAAAGTTTTTTCGTTGACGTTACTGCTTTTCTCTGTTATCGCACTTTCATCTGCTAAACGTCCTAGAAAGGTTCTCACTCAACAAGGCTATGTCAGGGGAATACGACAAGACATCCAGACCAACCAGGGACAAACAAAAACCATCTACAAGTTCCTGGGCGTTCCTTATGCTGAAAAACCCATTGGTAATCTTCGCTTCAAACCTCCACAAGCTCTAACGAATCAAAGGCCAAGTATGTATCAAGCCAACTCTCCCTCACCCATCTGTTACCAAGACGACAGCTATTTTAAATCTATAAGAATGGCGTGGCCTGAGTTTGACCCAGAGAAAGATATCAACGAAGATTGCCTATACCTGAACATCTATACTCCAAACACAAAAGGTACAAGGAAATACCCAGTTATAGTCCATATCCACGGAGGAAGCTATGTCGTAGGAACTCCTACTCGTGATATATCACCAGGTGAGTATTTGCCCACACGAGATGTTGTTCTTGTCACTATCCAGTATCGACTTGGACCATTTGGGCTCTTCACTACTGGGGACCCAGAGGCACCGGGAAATGTGGGTCTTCTTGACCAGGTAGAGGCCCTTAAGTGGATTCGAGATAACATCGAGGGTTTTGGTGGCGATAAAAACAGCGTGACTCTTCTTGGTGAAAGCGCAGGAGGATCTAGTGTTGGTTTACACTACTTATCACCTCTGTCCAAAGGACTGTTTCATCGAGGTATTGCAGTGAGCGGTGTGGACTTGTCTGACTTCGCGTACCAACCAAAGTCTGAGGTTTTAGAATTAAGCAATAGCTTTGTTGAGAAGGTCAACTGTACAAAACAAAGTCCCAGAGAAAAAATTAGTTGCCTGCGATCACTTCCAAGCACTACTTTTTTACAAGACTTTGCATATTGGAAGTTTCAGCCGTTCGTTGACCAGCACTTTCTCCCTGACGAGCCCAAAACATTAAGACAAGAAGGAAGATTCCACAAACTTCCTTTGATGTCTGGTTTTACTAGCCAAGACTGTGCTTTTATTATAGAGCAGCTTGTACAGGAATTCACTACTCCCAAACTTAGACAGTTTCTAGAAGATATTTTTATTGAGCTTACTGGGTACACAAAGGACGAGGCAGAAGATGCCTTCAACGCAGTTGTGTCAAAGTACAGTCTAGACGTTGATGACTCAAACAATCTTCGTAAAAAACTCATCAATATGCTGACTGATTACTTTATGAAGGCGCCAACGCACGAAGTCTTGAGTTTCCAAAGTGATGAAGGTGCTGCCACTTTCATGTTTGAGTTTGCTCATCGCTCTCAATACCATCCAAAGCCCAAATGGATGGGCGTCGTCCACGAAGATACAACAGCTTACAAGTTTGGTCTACCCTACCTTAACTCCAAAAGCAATCTCAAATTTGACGATGATGATAAAGAGGTCAGCGACATGCTGGTGACCATGTTTACAAATTTTGCCAAATTTGGCAACCCAACCCCCAGTCCTGTGCATGGTGTCGAATGGGACACTTTCGATTCGTCCAATAAAGCTTACCTGAAGATCAAGAAGAATCCTGTCATGAAAAACAATTACCGTCCACGTAGAATGAAATTCTGGAATACAGAGTTCCCATCGTTGCTTCCAAACAGTTCTAGCGAAGAATCTGTATCGAATGATGCTACTAAGAAGCGTGGCAAACCAAAATTTGACCGAATACTGTGGTGAGAAGAGAAGGGTCTTCCAAAGCCTGTGCATGAGCCATAGTTTTAGATTTTGGTTGATTTGTAAATCAATCATAACTATTACAATTTTCTTAAATCTGATTGTTTGTGAAACTGCTCTATTTTCCATAAATCATTCTGGTAGTTGTAACTGGACACCTGCAATTGGACAGTTGGTTGTAACTGGACACCTGTAATTGGACAGTTTCATTGGCCAATCAACTATATAGTAACATTGCCGTCCTGTCTTTGAGTTCACAATTGTGTAAAATTGCTCTTTTGCCAAACAAAAGTTTAAATATTATTTTTTCCTAAAAGATCTCAGTTTTTGTGATAAGAAACGAAGTTTTGCTCTCGGATACTGTAATGAGGGTCCTTAATGGGGGTCATAATTCCAATTCCCAGCGAAAAATTGTGCAAAATCCCAGTCCCAGTCATGCAAAATCTCAGTCCGAGTATTGAGTTAGAGTTAAAGTTGGAGATTTTGCAACTGAATCCCAATCCTAGTAATGGCAAAATCCTAGTCCCAGTGCATGAAATCCCATTTTCCTTGCCAAAAAAAGGCGAATCCCAGCTCCCATTTTACCCCTTAAGGACCCTCTGTAATAGTTATGATCAATAATTTAGGACGAAAATATTTGTAAAGTTATCAAATCAATAATATGATTCAAATGCGTATAAACGTAGAGTTTTCACCTTTTAAAATACCATTCTTTGTCATCTGTAACCAAAAAGCTAAGGTTATGTTTTCTGATTTCGTCCCATATTGGGACCACAACATTCAAAGTGAAATGTTGCATTCAGAACAAACGTATAGATCTACTGTATATGAACCTCACGGCAGCCGTTTAGATTTGTGCACATGAAAATCAACTAGAGCTACGGGTAGTTCCAGTCTTGGTTTGAATTAATCATAAACCACATACTGAACTGTGAGCGTTCTCTCATTTTACCCCTGATCAGGTTGTGATGTTCATTTGAGAGGTTTCTGATAACTGGCAACAAGTTAACAAGTTAGACAAATGGGCTCGCTGGGCACGTAATTTCCACAAGTACTTGTACAAATCTGATTCCTATCCTTTTTTGGTTTAAGAATCTTCTTGCTTTTTCAAAAGGACCTTTAAAACTGAGCCTTTAAAAAGGGCCGTAGATTTCAACATTGATATTGTTCAAGCTGCACATTTTTACATTACTGTTGATTTTTGTGAAAGACGTGCTCTTGGCTATCCTAGCTATACAAATGAATCTGTAGTTAAAGATTATAGCGGTAATTACAAAATGAAACAAGAGCAATTGAGTCTCATGCAGAATTCATGATTCTGACTCCCCTCAGTTACCGTTGCTATGTCCCACAAGCTCAACAATCTACCAAGAATATAAAACTCTGCGCAAAATTGATTATAAATTGTACTTACTGTCCTGTGAAAATAGTAAAACACATACTGTGTAGTTGCTGTGAGACAAGGTTTTATTTCCACTGGGAAAACTGCTGCAACGATGACTGGTTTGCTATTGTCTGAGTCGGAACCATGAATTACTCACTCATTCTTAATTAAATGAAATTGATAAAAGGGAAAACTAAGAGTGAAATTTTACTTTCCACAAGAAGATTTTCAGAAATGTAAAAATTCTAACTAATCTAGCTGATTCATTTTTCATCCTACAAGATAGACAATCTGAAAGTTCATTAGATTAAGATTTTCCACCTCATCACATCAGCAGGGTGGTAGCAAAAAATGTTTCAACTTTTCTTATGTTTAAATTCTGGGTACAGTACAAATCAATGAATTTTAAAATTAATCTTAAAACGAATTAAAATTTTATTCTTCAGCCTAATTTTCTTCCTTTCCTCTCCCTCTCTCCCTCTCTCTCCCTCTCTCTCTCTCTCTCTCTCTCTCTCTCTCTCTCTCTCTCTCTCTCTCTCTCTCTCTCTCTCTCTCTCTATTTCTTTCTCTGGAATTTTTTTCTGATTCATTTATGCGTTAATTTCAGATTGATATCCGTTAAATTAATTTGTTTTAAATTTGGAGGGGCTAATCATCCTTACTGGCAGCTGAAAAGCTGAATTGCAAAGGACGCAGCTCAACGTGGTCGAGTCGAAGGCATACGAAGGCGCCTTCGGCAGCCGCCATACGACTCATGTCTGACCACGGAGCACAGCTCAGATCGAATTAGGGTTGGTTTTTACGGAGGGAGGCAAACCGGAGAACCCGGAGAAAAACCCTCGAAGCAAGGGAGAGAACCAACAGACTCAACTCACTTAAGGTGCTGAGTCCGGGGATCGAACCCGGGACCATAGCGGTGAGAGGCGAGAACTTACGCACTACGCCACCCTTGCTTCCGAAAAACATCACTGGTGAGTAAACAGGTTACTGGAATGTAATAGGCAACTTGCATTAACAGGTCATGTGACCCTATCCCCTTAAGACGAGCAGCTGTGTCAAAATGAACTACAAAAATGAACTTAGACATTAGTAGAGAAGCAGAGTTTGAGCTCACAAGGGAAACAGGAGAAATGGCATTAAATATGAAATTCAATGATTTATAAGCATTTGTATGGGAAAATGCGCTTGATGACAGAAGTTTACCAGCCAACACTTTTCCCATACAAATCCTTATAAAATATTCAGTTTTTATATTTAATGCCATTTCTAGATCTCTTATAGTCAATATTATAAGCTGAAACTTCTTTCTCTTACTAATGTCAAAGTCCTCTTTTCATTTCTGTGGTTCATTTTGACACAGCTACTGACGAAGTCCTACAGCCAGTTTCAAAACATTTACGAATCGACCCCACCAGGACTCGAATCTGTAACCCCCTGATCCGAAGTCAGATCCACATCCATTAGACCACGAGGACGAGGTCCTACAGTCAATTCCCCCTGATCCGAAGTCAGATTCACTTCCATTACGGCACGAAGTTTTACACTCAGTTCCAAAACATTTACCAATCGACCCCACCAGGATTCGAACCTGGAATCCCCTGTTCCGCATTCAGATCCACATCCATTAGGCCATGAGGACGAGGTCTTACAGTAAGTTTCAAAACATTTACGAATCGACCACGCCAGGACTCGAACATGGAACCCCCTAATCCAGAGTCAGATCCACATCCATTAGGCCACGAGGACGAGGTCCTACAGTCAGTTCCAAAACATTTACGAATCGACCCCACCTGGACTCGAACCTGGAACCCCCTGATCTGAAGTCAGATCCACATCCATTAATCCACGAGGTTCTACACTATCGACCCGACCAGGATTCGAACCTGGAATCCCTGATCTGAAGTCAGATCAACATCCATTAGACCACGAGGACGAGGTCCTACAGTCAATTCCAAAATTTTACGGATCGACCACGCAATGACTCGAACATGAAACCCCCTGATCGACAGCCAGATCCACATCCATTAGGCCACGAGGTTTTACACTCAGTTCCAAAACATTTACCAATTACCACGCCGGGACTCGAACGTGAAACCCCCCGATCCGAAATCAGATCCACATCCATTATGCCACGAGGACGAGGTCCTCAATTCAGTTTCAATACATTTACGAATCGACCACGCCGGGACTAGAACCTGGAACCCCCTGATCGAGAGTCAGATCCACATCCATTAGGCCACGAGGTTCTACACTGAGTTCCAAAACATTTACTAATTGACCCCACCAGGCCTCGAACCTGGAATCCCCTGCTACGCATTCAGATCCACATCCATTAGGCCACGAGGTTTAACACTCAGTTCCAAAACATTTACCAATCGACCCCACCAGGACTTGAACTTGGAACTCCCCGATCCGAATTCAGATCCACATCCATTAGGCCACGAGGACTTGGTCCTACAGTCATTTTCAAAACATTTACGAAATGACCACGACGGGACTTGAACCTGGAACCCCCCGATCCGAAGTCAGATCCACATCCATTAGACTTCGAGCACGGGGTCCTACAGACGGTTAAAAAACACTTACGAATCGACCACGCCGGGACTCGAACCTGGAACCCCCTGATTCGAAGTCAGATCCACATCCATTACTGCACGAAGTTCAACCCAATTGCAAACAGGACTCGAACCTGGAATCCCCTGATCCGAAGTCAGATCCACATCCATTACTGCACGAAGTTTTACACTCAGTTCCAAAACATTTACCTATCGACCCAAACAGGACTCGAACCTGGAACTCCCCGATCCGAATTCAGATCCACATCCATTAGGCCAGAAGGACTAGGTCTTACAGTCAGTTTCAAAACATTTACGAAACGACCACGACGCTAAATTGCAATCCGCTAAATTACTCAGCACCAGGTATCTTACCTGGTATCTTAAGTGATAAATCGAAAACTACTATTATGCTTAACACGACGATTCACATGGCCTTTATCATATATTCATTACTAATTCATGAAAATCGCAAGACTATGGTCAAATGAGAACACTGTAACCACCATCACCAACCACAGCTCATCATAAATACAATTTGTCTGCGCATGCGCCAGATTGTGGTTTTGAACTGAAGCGTTTTGAAGCGATTTATGTCTCTTTTATGGATATACGAGAGAAGCCATCAAAGAGATTAGACAGTCTATCTGCATTTGTAGTACTGTGGATGATTATTTTCAATGTGAAGCTCGTAGATTACTAAATATTTAGGGTCAAAGTCCGTAGAAACAAGGAAAATGTTGAAAAACCACCTATATTCTTCCAGGGTTTAAACAAATCGAAGAGGATTTAAAGGAATGCCTACAAGTCAAAGTTAGTACTAATATTTTGAAGCTTATATTCTGTGAATTACAGTTCTCTGCGTCTACGTATCAATAAAATATTTTGCTCTGTTTGATTGAACAATTTACGATTTTGCACGTGTTATCCACACTTTCCTACCTAAAGTACTGACTACTGACTACGGTCGCCCCCCCCCCCCCCCCCCCCCCCAGCCAAAAACATTCAATAATTGGCTTCCTTTAACCTTACTCGTTGCATTCAAACACTTTCTGGAGTCTCGATGTCAGATCATGCTATTTCCGTACCATGGTACCAAGTGCTTCTTGTTATTAGATTCCTTTGTATGCAATATTACGAACGAAATTATTCTTTCAATTCTGTGACAAAACCTAGCTTTTAAAATTGTTCATATTTGGATATCTTGTAATCTGCTTTTGGACCGTTTGATACAGCTTTGTTTCAAAGAAAGTTTTAGTCCAATATTGTGGTTTCCAATTGTTTTTCTAACTCAAGGCTTTGTACGAATACATTTGTAGAAAACTTTGCTTTGTAGCTCGCATTGTACGCGTTGTACGCATGCTCCTTAGAAACATATACTGTATTTTCTTAAATAACACTGCTTTTAAAATCTATTCTACAGAAATCAGTATCTTCATTAAAAATGAATATGATAAGAAAGATACAATATTCGTGACAATGTTGTATGGGATATACCCATACAACATTGCCACTATTGTCTATATGACTTGTTTGCTGGTATATACAACAAAAGATGTCTGACAAATGAGTAAAAAATTGTATTTTGCTTTACATATTCTTTTACTGCATCCAAGTGTAGTAAAATGGAAGTAAATTTTCACATCAAATGTAAGATTGAAGAGAATAGACCTAATCGGCTAACGCATTGCTATGTACGTTTCCACCCAATTCAAAACCTCTGGGAATAAGATTCTTTGTCTTTTGTATTTTGATACAACGTGGAAAATTTTTCGAACAAAAATTCTTATTCCCAGGGGTTTTGAATTGGGTGGAAACGTACAGCAATGCGTTAGCCGATTAGGTCTATTAGCAGATAATTGAAAAAATTATCGAGGATGATCTGAGTGAAAATGAGGGTAATAATGATGGAGGTAACCCAGCTGTTAATGTTACTCATTGAGTAATTTCATTCCTTTTTAATGCAATTTATAATCCCCCTCCCCCCCCCCCCCCCCCCCCCCCCCCCCCAAATCTATCTAGCTGCTTTGCAGTGCGCGAGTCCTAGAAGGGCCATGCAGAGACAACAATCTATACACAACGTAACTGTTAGCTGCTTTTGGCTTTTGCTTTTGTTGTTGTTCATTATATTTAGCCTGAGAGATCAGACGTCTTTTCGCCCCCCCCCCCCCCCCCCCACCCCCGCATTTATATTTTGTAATATCTATGCGGGCAGACGGGGAGCGAAAGGACGTGGAGCGAAAAGACATATGTTCTCCCTAAAAGGGTTATATAGCCTATTATGAAACTGAGGAGTTCCTATTCGTCGACATTAGTTAACTGGTGATGTAAAAACTAATAAATTTGATATCCATCAAGTTTAAACAGCGATTGCTTTGATTGAAGTGGAAATTGCTTGGGATCAATCAGATAAATGAATCTCATTGCAGCCTTCAGTGAAAAACAAACACCCCTTTCCATGCAAGTTCAATCATCTATGTACTAATTTAAAAAAAAAAACTATCATTCAATCAAATATTGCACATGGGACCTGAAACATGCTAGTATAGCCTAGCCTGCGTAGCGGCGCATTTTGGAGGTTTTGGGGGGAGGGGTGGGGAGCGTGAGAGGGGGACTGTTTTGTTTTTGAAGTAGTGAAAAGAAATAAAGAGTTAAGTAAAGATGAACGGAAAAGGACTCGATTAAATATAATAAACCAGCTGAGTTGACCTTCAGAACAAACTCAAGGTTCAATCAGAATTGAGGATTCGACATCGTATTTTGATTAGCATTTCCCATTATTCTGCCAAGAGAATTTATGAAATACGAGTTCTTCCTTCTTTAAATAAATCGTAAGCACTAGTCGAACTCATGGCGGAATTTTATTTCAATCAACAAGAAAAGTCTGCATTGTATACTCGAGAAATGCTCGAAAAATGATAACCAAAATTAGTGACCCATAATTCCGATCAACTCAGCTGGAATGTTGGAACACAATCATCAAGTCCATCCTCGACTTGGAGCCAATGTCTCATGGTCACTCAAGTGAATTCGGGAGATTTCTAGTGTACAGTCTTAGACGAACCTTCCTTGCATTGCTTATTCTAGTTTAATTTTTCAGAAATGTTATGTCTGTGTCCCCCCCCCCCCCCCCCCCCCCCACACACACACACAAAAAGCCACCCGTAGCTTGTTCAGTACAAGTTTATTCAATAACTATATATAAAAACGGTGTTGATTAGATGAAAAGTCATCAATCTCCTTGGAAATATATATTTCAAATATTTCAGTAAAGAAAGTCCAATTTGAAATGCTTGTGTAATAGTTACCAAATGTTATTGAACTTTAATTTATCGATTTAAAGGTTAGAAATGCAAAGTACAGTTAATTGAGTTTGCGGAAATCTCGCTTATGATTCAGACACTGAAAACCGCTACCAAGTTCCTTAAACCTACCTTATAACTAACAGTTTTGTCGTTTGGTAGAGCCACCAAATTAGAACTAGAAACAAATAACATTGACCATTTTCACGTGGCAGCCATATTGGCTTGAACAACAGATGTCTCTATGCAGCTGGTGGTTACTTGATACGCTTCAATTACAAGTGGGAACCATGAACCACTCAACTCACTCAAACATTCAATCATTTATAATAGTCTAATAGTACCACAAAGGAAAGCTATGTTTTCAATCGTCTAGATCTTGAATGATTGACAGTTTGAACCTTACACACAACTGGGTTCTTCGTCGTGCTTTTGCTTTCAAGTTTGAGGTGATAAAGTTCAGAATAAACGTTTTACTGTCCGGAAAACCATGCAAGGAAGACATTTGCATGCATTTTTTGTACGGTTAGGATGAAAAATAATATTTAGTACTGTTGTGGTACGGTATCTTTGTTAATGATTTGAATTATATAGATTGATGTTTCTCTCTGGACTTAACTTAGATTTTGCAAAAATCAAAGAAAGATCCCGTAAAGCTACTTATGCGTTGTTTCGTTTTGAAAGGTATATTGTCGATCAATAATATTGTTGTTTTAGCAAAGTTTGCACATATCCATGCATTTACTCTAGTTTGTTTTGTCTTTTCCCCCGTAGTATTGTCTGTTCGCCTAAAATCATTCTTAGATCGCCGTGTCCTATATCTATCTAACTGAGCTTATATTAAAAACTTCGACAGAAAAGGAAAGCACATAGAAAACTACATTGATTCTTGATTTCAGATATATGCGATTGGTACACTGTTTATAGTAATCGAAATAAGTCACGACATGAGAGGTGCATGATTCGGATGTTCAGTAAGCTTAATTCTCAAAGGAAAAGAAACGAATTTACGTTGAAGACTCCACGAAAGCAGTATAGATTTGCTCGTTTTTTGCATCGTTAAGAATATCTTATCGGAGAAAAAACTTGATCTGCATTTAGATTTGATAAGTGTCTTATCAAATTGTTCAGAAACATATGAGTATTTCATATGATTGAACTTTTAATTTCTATTTTAATGTATCTATCTATCTATCTATCTATCTATCTATCTATCTATCTATCTATCTATCTATCTATCTATCTATCTATCTATCTATCTATCTATCTATCTATCTATCTATCTATCTATCTATCTATCTATCTATCTATCTATCTATCTAGTCTAATTAAATTTAAATTATACTAATATTATTTCTAAGCAACATAATCACAAAATAATTCATAAATCTTTTGTTCCAACGTCAAGAGATTTCGAAAAAGTTGAAAATGTTCGTTATAGCAAAACGTCTAATTCAGTCCCCCCGTACTGCGTCATCTGCTTATTTTGAAGACGTACTGTGATTCGTAATTTTGCTTTGGAATCCACGAATCTTTGTATCAAGGTTATTTATTTATCGTATTTTCGTGTTTCTTGAATTTACGAAAAATATTTCCATGATTTACGATTGATACCCTTCCTTCGCCACCCTGATGTAACTGGTGATTACTTGATACGCTTCAATTGCAGACGAGAACCATGAAATATGCAACTTATAATCATTATGCAACCGGTGAAACTAGCGTTTTCTGGTGGTAGTGTTGGTTGACGTATTGATAAATCAATGAATTACCTTATGTTCGAAAGAACAATGGTTGCTATCAATTATAGACGTTGTTTCCGGTCTCCCTTCTGCAACTCTTAACAACGGAGTAGCAAGTTTTCAATACAGTGATGTACAAATATGATTTACTAGTAAGGCAGTGTTCGCGCTTCCACATAAGGCTGGTAAAAGGATTCGTGATTTATTCGACTGATTGATATCAAGCCATCGTGTTGTTCAATATTAGATGGCTGAATAATGATGTAATGAATTGATGTGGTGGCAGCTCAACAAGGTCAACTTTTTCGAACATCGGTGATTTTCATTGGTCAGTTTTAGCAAAAAAAAAATTATCGATTATTTCACATTTACGTTTTTGTTTTCCAAATATAAATCACTGCTAAGCTACTTTTCAACGAGTTTTCATTTGAACCGCTGGAGGATATTCGATTCCGTTACGATGTTTAATTTGTTTATTCGCAGTGAATTTATTTCACTTCTCTATCTGGTAGTTCATGTCACTGCATTTGCCACAGTAAGTGATGTTGTTGACACTAAACAAGGCAGAGTGAAGGGGATACGACAAGAAGTCCAGGTCGAGAACAACCAGACCAAAATCGTCTACAAGTTCCTGGGCGTTCCTTACGCTCAAAAACCAACGGGAGATCTTCGCTTCAAGCCCCCACAAGCTCTTTGCAATCGAAACTCAAGTGATTATAATTATAATGCAACTTCTCTACGACCAATCTGCATGCAGGATGATTATTACTTTGATTCAATAAGAGGAGCGTGGCCTGAGTTTGACCCAAAGAGAGACATGAGCGAAAATTGCCTGTACCTGAACATCTACACTCCAAGCACAAGAAGTACAAGGAAATACCCAGTTATAGTCCATATTCACGGAGGGAGTTATTTATCGGGTTCTCCTACTCGTGATATATCACCAGGTGAGTATTTACCCACACGAGATGTTGTTCTTGTCACTATCCAGTATCGACTACAAACATTTGGGTTCTTCACTACTGGGGACTCAGAGGCACCGGGAAATGTGGGTCTTCGTGACCAGGTACAGGCCCTCAAGTGGATTCAACAAAACATCGAAAGTTTTGGTGGCGACAAGAACAGCGTGACTCTCCTTGGCGAAAGCGCAGGAGGATCTAGTGTGGGGTTACACTACTTATCACCTATGTCCAAAGGACTGTTTCATCGAGGTATTGCAGTGAGCGGTGTGGAGTTGTCTCCCTTTGCCTACACACAGAAGTCCTGGGTTTTAGAAGCAAGCAATCGCTTTGTTGAGAAGGTCAACTGTACAAAACAAAGTTCCCGAGAAATAGTTTGTTGTCTACAATCACTTCCAAGCTCTACTATTTTAGCAAAACCCGATTTCTGGATAATGAAGCCATTCGTTGACCAACCCTTTCTCCCTGACGAGGCCAAAACATTGAGAGAAGAAGGAAGATTCCACAAACTTCCTTTAATGTCGGGCTTCACTAGCCAAGACGGTTCTTTCTTTATAGAACGGTCCATAAAAAATTACACTACTCCTGATCTGAAAAAGTATTTAGAAGAATATTTTCAGGATGAAACTGGGTACACAAAGGACGAGGCCAATGATGCTTTTACCGCAATAGTGTCCAAGTACAATCTGGACATTGATGACTCAAGGAACCTTCGTCAGAACCTTATAGAGATGATTTCTGACCACCAGTTTATAGCACCAACCGATGCTGCCTTGAGCTTCCAAAGTGATGAAGGTGCTGCCACTTTCATGTTTGAGTTTGCTCATCGCTCTCAATACCATCCAAAGCCCAAATGGACGGGCGTCGTCCACGAAGATACAACAGCTTACAAGTTTGGTCTACCCTTCCTTAACTCCAAAAGCAATCTCAAATTTGACGATGATGATAAAGAGGTCAGCGACATGCTGGTGACCATGTTTACAAATTTTGCCAAATTTGGCAACCCAACCCCCAGTCCTGTGCATGGTGTCGAATGGGACACTTTCAACTCATCCAACAAAGCTTACCTGAAAATCCAGAAGAATCCTGTCATGAAAAACAGCTACCGTCCAGGTAGAATGAACTTCTGGAATACAGAGTTCCCACCATTGCTTCCAAAACGTTCTAAAAAAGAATCCATATCGAGTGATTTTGTTAACAATCGTGGCAAACCAAAATTTTACCGAATACATTGGTGAGGAAAAAGGATGCTCTACTACTTGTCTGTGACCAACAGACTTTGTTTAATTTTTGAAATCTAATAAAGTTAAAATTGAATCAAATAAAGTCATTTCAACTTCCGCTGGATGTATACTTGTCTATTATATATTTTTTGTTTTTGCTTGGGAGTGAATAATTTTTGCTTTTGATAATATTGAAATATTGAAAATTCGATAAGTTTCCGACTTAAAATCTTAAAGATCTTTATTGGTAATATTTAAGTAAGAGGATTGTTTTGATCTCTTCAGAATTTTTTTTTAACGATCGAAATGAACGCTAACATTTGTTTATGTTTATGATCACTTAGCAAGGTGATCTGACAAAGCATGATTTCCTGATCTGAAAAAGAATCAATCCCATCATCCAATTTACTTGAGTTTCATGGCGGCCATCTTGAAAATAAGCTAATTAATATGAGCAGCTTTCTCGCCAATAATTTTTTTCTTGTTGAAAATGTGACACTCTAAATAACAGATAAAAGGATTTTCTTAAGGTAATTCCGTAGTAATAGATCCGAACATAGAATTTTAATAAAACTTCACACAGTCATTGTTATTGATAATATCATATTCATTTTACTTATCATTTATACTTTATTTACTATCATTAGGGAGCATTCATTTTTTAGGAGGGGGGGGGGGCGTAGGAATTAAAGGAATCAAATAGAAAAAAAATGCTAGCCCCCATGGTAAGGAATTGAATATTTCGATAACCCCCCCCCCCCCCCCACTTCCAAATATAAAAATTTTCTAGCCCCCCCCCCCCCCCCCCTCCAGAAAACGACTAAAAAAAACCACTGTATTTTTATTCATGAACCCCCCTGGTTCAACGTTTAAAAAAATGTGACCCCCCCTTTTTTATCTAGTAATTTTTTAATGACCCCCCCCCTCCCTAATTAGCTTGGGTTAATTAGTTTTTGATTTTCTACGAGCGCGATTTTACAGGCCGTCAATCAAAGCGTCAAACAAAGCGTGTGGACAGGCTGGTCGACGTCGTGAAAATGTAACTGTCCAAAATCAAGCACGAAAAGCAAGAAAGAAGTTGAATAAAGAAGAAAATAGAACTTTGATGGAATGTTATATGAAGAGTGAGCCCGAGAAGAGAGGCTATAGAAAGAGGTTGCTTGAACTATGGGATGAAAGAGGAATGGACCGACAAACTGAACAAAGACTAGCGGATCAATAATCTTTATACCATTCGTAAATCTAATTTATTCATTAACTAATTCCTTATATTTCCTAATTTATTGACTTTGAACTTCTTTTATGATAACAAAATATTACATTTCTCCTTGATATTAACTGATTTAAAGGTCCTTCACCGTTAGATTTCTCACGAGCATAAATATCTATATATATATATGTATGATAATCACATCAGATTATCCACAGCCCTTAGCCTATCTACAGTCTCAACAGCCCATATAAGTTTCTTCATCGTTTCCTTGTTCATTTTATAAGAATAATAAGTTTCTTTGCTTATTTATTTTCTGTTAGGGCGCACTTAATTTGGAGCCCAGCTCTGTTGTGCTAACCCTCTCCATTAGTATTTATTCAATGGATGAAGTAATGTAAATAAATAAATGCTACGTTAGATCAATATGCATATCATTCTTGGTGTCGCGTCGGCGAAAGACGTACTGAGTGTTCAATAAATTTAGTTCTTTTTAACTTTGGGAATCTAGTGGGTTTTTTAGTCCTTTATAAGTATATCAGTTAATTTGGGAAGTATAAGAAGTCCCTAAGTATAACTAGGCTGAAATGTGCGGCTGAATTGCAGACGAATTCAGTTGTTGTTTTGAAAGCCATTGTTGACATAGATTACATTGATGTGCCAAAACAACACAAATCTCTCAAAAAGGATTTAACTTCTACATCGACAACGTTAGAAACTTATATAATTAAGGAATATAAAACGGCGGGCGTGTCTATATACTGTGATATAAACACGCTGGGAGCTGTAGAGCAAGAGAGAAGTCGTAGAGAAACACGAGGCGCAGCCGAGTGTTTCTTTGACTTCTCGCATTGCCAGAAATATTGGACATTGTCAGCGGTGTTACGCATGAATGAAAATGAAGTGGTTTTCTAGGGGGAAAATATAACTACATGGTTTCCAAGCACGTATTTATATTCAACTATGATGTTAGTAAAACAATTCTTGCCAAAAAATAGTTACTTGACAATCAAAAGAACAACTATTATTTTTCTGTTGATAAGCCTCACCACAGGAAGCCCATGAAGGACAAGAAACAAGTTTCAAACGTAAATCGTTACTTTAAGCTTCCTTATTGTATCTCAGCAGTCAATAGGAGCTTGTAAAAACAAAATGGCGATATTTAGGGGGTTTTGAAGCTGTTTGGAGCAGTTCTCTGTGGTTTCTTGTCATTTTTAACTGAAAACTACGAGCTAACAACGCGTCGAATCGCTTAAAATTTAACCTAACTTCAAGCTTCTTGGGAACCTACATTCTGAAGGCATGCTGTCTATTTTGAGCGGTTTTGGATTTATTAAACACTCGTTTGGTGATATCGAGGTGGAGCTCTTTTACTTTTAAATTTTTTCGAGCTCAAATAAGACGATTTTGGGGTCAAGTGTGGCCAGATTTATAGACGATGTATGGAATCTAGAGCTTTCGAAGCCTTTCGAAGGCAAGTAGTCCGGGAACCAATATGTCGCATGATTCAATGATCATTTTACGCTTACTTAGTAGCTTGTAGGATGGGTTGTTTGTCGCGATGTGGAGCTCAGAGTAAATAAAACCCTATTCGCCGTAAATAGAGGAAGCTCTATATTCCCCATACATTTCCTATAAGACTCGGCGGCTATTTTGTAAGCTGAAACGCATCATTGCGCATGTATGAGCAGGCTCATGTCCCATATTTCTGGCAATGAGTGCTCTACAGCTCCCAGAGTGTTTATATCACAGTATATAGACACAAGCGGACGTTTTATATTGCTTTTATAAAATATTTTGAACTATTTTACGACAATAAGCTGATGAAATTGAAATTCTCCCAACTTAGTATCAAAAACAAGGCTTGTACGCATGACAAAAGTTTCATTGACAGCAACCAAATTCCTTAGTACAGAAATGGAATTTAACGAGGCAAAATCATTGAAAACTCTTTCAAAATCACGGCGAGAAATGTTCTGAAATGTTAATGAAACTACTGCAAAGTCGAAGATGTACCGAAAATGAATTGAAGACGTGTTTTTTATAAGATTAAACAGATGAGGTAAGGTTTGAACAGGAAATCGTTCAGCTCGTGGTGTACGCTTTGGCTGATGTTCACAACCTACAAGGACTGTAAGTTTATTTATTTTACAAGAATTTAAAAAGCTTAGAGGAAAAACTGGGAAAAAAGCTTTCTTTTCTGAGCTCTCACTATCTTTTTCTTCTTCGTCTACAAAAGTAAAGAGTGACATAAGCCACACATTTCTGATAGTAAGGCCTTGTGAATTGTTTGGAGACGAATTTTTTCAGGTTGGTAAATTCACAGGATTTTTGTGCTTTACATTTTTTTCTTTTCTCAGTCCTTGATGCTCCTGATCACTGCATTTAACATCTGATTCGATAAACTAAAAGATGGATTTGAATTTATCTGAATACATCTGTTTTACGGGGGATTATTGAGATTTTTCAATGCAGTAGTGAATTTTTAGCAGCAAAGATCGACTCTATTCCTTGCCTTCCTTGTTTTAGCTTCGCCGTAAAAAAATTATCATGTTTTTGTCAAGCTGAAATGAAAATTGGAAATGCCTTGAAACTTGGTTAAACTTATCTATATGGCCCCAATAGTAGCCAAGCAACATATTTTCTTCACAGTCAAAATTTGCGGATAAAAATTATATTTTTTTCAGCATCTAAATTGTGAGTAAATGACGTCATTTACTCAACCCTATTGTTCTTTTAGTTTTTAAACCAAAATACCTCAACTACGAGTGGCTCCCAGGCTAAAATGTTTGCCAATCTGGTTTTCATAATCATGATTGAGTCATATTATTCTTAAATACTTGAACTATTCGGACTTTCAAAATATGGGGCGTTTTCATCCAAGTACCCCTTTAAGTGAAACTCAATCAGAATACCGTTTTCTTTTCGCTAAGCTGTTAAAAATCACCATAAATTCTTTTAAAAATAACTTTTTTAAATATATCTTGTTGTTGTTTTTGAAGCTGATGGTGGTTGTTTCGTACGCCGAGTTTTAACTTTTCGCAATGATGACTTTTACGCCAAACGCCGTTTAATATAAATAAAAATCAAGGCTTTCATGAATAAAACATAGGTTTAAATTTATTATTTTATCATAATAGCACAGTATTTGCTTTCAAAAATGCACAATGTCCACTTAGCTTGGTATTTAGCTGTGATTGCAGTGGATTTCTCCCTCTAGCTGAGAAAATCTTACTTTTTCATCGTTATTTTACACTATCACTTATTTTTGGTTTAATGAATTGTTTCCTAGGAAATTAAAGTCTTTGAAACAAAATTGCGGCTCTACTTTAACATTCAAATCATTTTCTTCCGTGATTTTTCGTTTTTTTCTTTTCCTCAAAAGGCTGAGCGTGTCTCTGTCCTCTGATATAAACACGGTAGTCAGCCAATCAGAGCGCGCGTAGTATCTCAAATATTTTATAATTAAGGAATATAAAAGCATTGTTGAAACCTCAAGTGTTTGATAATTGTTGATAGGCCTGTCTTTCTTGTTTATTTCAAAAGTTAAGCCGGGCAAGAAGAAACGGCGAATTTCGGTAACTTCGGCCGCTCGTAGAAAATCAAAAACTAATTTACCCTAGCTAATTTTTGGCCAAGATGAAGAACAACTCGTCTTCTTTTAATACTTTAAATATCAATTGATTCTAATGTTTCGGCCATAGTAAAATTGTCACTTGTTTTGAAGTTACTTTTACAGTAAGCAAAAGTATGGCTGATGAGAAAATTGTAGTGAAATCTTTAGTAATGATAGCAAATAAAGTATAGATGATAAGGAAAATGAATATGATATTATCAATAACAAAGGTTAGATAGTTTTATTGCATGAGGCCAATGAAGTTGGTCAATTTGAGGTCATACAAATTAGCATAATTACCCGTTCCGACTAAAATCCTTATTTCTCGAAAACCAAAACATATTTTCGAAAATCAAACACACCACAACGATTGGGACATCATGGGCTATAAATGCTGAAAGTTTGAGGGAAATCGATTTTTTCAGACTTGCCACGAATTTTTAAATTTGTTTGGTTTTTGCTGACATGTGCTCTTAAGAGGGGCTCTCCCTAAAAATCGCCTATACCTATGCAAGATTGAAAAATCGAAAATTTTCAAACTCTGTCATATTAAAGGTCTTTGAAAGCTAGTTCTAAAAATCTAGTTCTCAGTTCCAGGTGATCTGACTAGGCGCGCAAAGCATGATTTCCTGATCTGAAAAAGAATCAATCCCATCATCCACCGTACGCTCAATTCACTTGAGTTTCATTGCGGCCATCTTGAAAATAGGCTAATTATGAGCGACTTTCTCGCCAATAAGTCTTTTCTTATTGAAAACGAGACACTATGAATAACAGATAAAAGGATTTTCTTAAGGTTCAAAGCATCCTGGAGATTGCCAAGGACAAAAGAGCAGCGTAAGGTGTGGAAATTTTAGTTAAATTCTGCCAAGGAATCGAGAAAGCTTTTCGGCAGCTTCTTCGAGATCGTTTCAACGGTAATTCTTAAATAAAAAACCATGAATATTAACCTTTATTTATCTTTATTTATTTTTTTACGGCATTTTTTTTATTTATGCCCCGGACACCCAGGAAAACGACTTCAAATTAAGGGATATTTCGACAGCTCGCATGGAAATATAAAAGCATAATTTAAAAAACTGAGGACATAGCTAAAAAGAACTGTCTTTGGCCTATCATTTACCGTTTTTAGATCCAAAATTGGTTAAAACCAAATTATTTGCACGATTTATCATCATCACCTGTGTTGACGGTATTTAGTCACGCAAAAATATAGGCAAGTTTCAGAAGTCCAAATTGCAACTTGGTACATGGCTTTGACATGAATAACTCCACTCTGAAGATCAAACATCATCTAGTCTGGGATTTTCTAAAATAAAATTTTTGGGTAAATAAAAAGACGATTTTTGGGAGACCCAAACGTGCAAGGTATTTTCAGCAAAATTCATGCCCTCTTGACCCCGGCTCGTGTAAAGTCACTCGTAAACAAGACTCCTATATTTCGATTTGCATGGGTAAAGCTTGCCGTAATTATCAAATTGTGGTCTTTCAAGAAAGGTAAGAGCTTTAGAAGTGTACAAACCTGACCATTTGTACAGTTTTACTTGGCAATGTAAAGATTTTAGAAGTTTATATTGCAAGAATCGCCGTTGCCGAAGTTAAATTAACCTGAATTTTTTTTTTGTGATCGAACATACACTATTTCTATTAGCTTTGCTAAATACAGAAAATAGCAATAACCAAACTACAAAAGGCTGATTGTCTTCAGTAGTCTTACAATTACCTCATCTTACAGCCCCAAAGAAATAACAATCGATAAATTCACCATCCCAGTGATAAACAACCTTCCACCCGGGAACGGCGGTAATCAATTCAACACAGGAAACCCAACCAGTACCAGGTCGTTCGAACAGCAAAATATACCAGGGGCGGATTTAGGGGTGGTGACGGGGGTGATTAGTCACCCCCCTTTTTGGCCAGTTGAATATTTATTTTTGATCTTGACATCAGCTTTTTAGATTTTTTTAAATTTTTTAAATTTTTATATCATTTTTTATTCAAGCTGTCTCATTTCTCGCGTTTAACGTGCATCACGGCTTTCTGCCCCATATGTGCTTTCCTGCCTTTTCTACTTTCCCGCCTTTTTGGGCTTCCTGTGTATGTCTGATAAACGCGTTTGTACACCTGAGCAAGATCTAGACCCAAACACTTCGATCGAAGAGCTTTACGATCATGTCAAAGCAAAAGAAACTATTATATTATATAAAAGTACATTCAAAGTTTTGGGATCTCAGTCACCCCCCTCTCAAAAATCCTGGATCCGCCCCTGATATACATCGAATTCTTGACATTCAATGACCAAGTCCGTAAACTACGGCAAACTAAGTAGGAGCTGTTAATAAGAACCTCAATCACAGGGTGAATCACTGTCTATTTAACTTGTGTAAACATGTGGAGAGAAACCCTGGTCCTGTTATATATTGATCCTACTAAAATCAAATCCTGCCTGTCCAGTCAAGACAATGTTACACTATTGGGGTTAAATTTAAACTTTTTTTGAAGTGCCCTCTACAATGAAAGCAATTTTTAGGACCCCCCTACACTTTAACTGAAAATATTTAAATGTAAATATATATTCATTCATCATAAATTTATTTCAAGACCCCCTTTCCAGGGTCACTAAAATTTTTTTTTGCCAATCCCCTCTTTCTCCTCTTTTTCACTTTCCAAACGAAACGTCTCTAGCTACGTCTCTGCAGACTACTTGAAACAGTGTTGTTTCGAAAATCCTAGCCTTTTTTGTCTGGTACGGTTGACTTCATCAAAATTACACGGGAGACTAAATGACACTTCTCCTTGCATATTTGTACTTGTATGCCATTTTGTTTTTGTTTTTTTTTATTTTCCCCTGTTCATCCATGATTTGGCTCGAAACGACGCATGGGATTGATTCTTTTTCAGAAAAGTGATTTGGATGCAATCTGATTGGCTAATCGTTTTTCCTAAGATCTCCTGGCCTAGTTACTAGCTATTTGTGTAATCTTTAAATTTTGTGAATGATATGGCCGAAGATATCGTTGTTTTAAGGACGTTCGTTCAAAGTTCGCATGGTGAAACAAGAACATCAAAAATTGGGGTTATCTGTTTCTTATAGGAGTGAGATGATATGAAAGTGCAGCCTTTTTCTTGTCAAAAATAGCTTCCGCGCAAGACATACAAATCGAGCATGCCGCACTAAAGTCGTTTTGAAGAAAAACAAAATGGATTGCTAAAATGTTTTAAAAACAACCGTCTAATAACCTTTAGAAAAAACCTACTAATGGTCTATTACCAATCGAGCCCTGTGATTGGCTGAGCTACTAGGGGTCTATTAGTGATAGACCACTAGTAGCGAAAAGCGCCGGTTTTGAAAACCAAAAAATATATATTGGCTATTGACTCGTAGACCATTCGGACTCGAGGACTAATTTTTAAATAGATTACTATGATGTGTATTTATGAATATATACAAATAACTTGTACATTCTCACTGGGGGAATACGCACAAAAAAGCCCAATTTAATTTCCAAAGACGGTTATAAATACTCAGCGTGGCTCGGGGGAATGCATTACGTAACCCTAAACCCTATCCCTCTATATAAGCAGCTCGTTCTAGGGTTTATTTCAGATTTCAGTGAAATTGGCACGAAACACCTAACCTCGAGAAGCCTTTTCACTCTTAGTTTTATTAAGATATTCATTGCTGCGCCACGTATCCTTATGGCCCAAGTTCCTAGAGCTCCCAAGCTAGAGTGCAAGCCAATCTTAACCCAGCTCAACCGCAAAATCTTCCTGCTGTTCAAGCAAGTTCAACCGGTCGTTCAGCTTCCAGCTCAGCAAGCGGCTGCACCTCAAGCTCAACCAACTGTTCAGCCACCTGCTCAGCCTCCACAACAACCTCTGCTTCAGGAACCTGTAGCTCAAGCAGCGGCCCAGGTAAAACTTGTACGTTTTTGGTGACTTTCCCTATTATGTTGTATTTTTTCCGTACGGCGGCGACTAAAAAACTTTTAGAATAATTCACTTTGGTTATCTAAAAGCGACAGGGTTGACCTCGCTGGAATGTTTTTAGCTCTAGTTTTCTATATTTTATAGCGACAGGGGTGTCCTCGCTGGAAGGTTTTTAGCTCTAGTTTTCTATATTTTATAGCGACAGGGGTGTCCTCGCTGGAAGGTTTTAGTTTGTTGCCACTAGTTTGGTTTAACAGCGACAGGGGTGACCTCGCTGGAATGTTTTTAGCTCTAGTTTTCTATGTTTTACAGCGACAGGGGTGGCCTCGCTGTAATGTTTTAGTTTTTTGCTACTAGTTTGGTTTAACTGCGACAGGGGTGACCTCGCTGGAATGTTTTTAGCTCTAGTTTTCTATGTTTTATAGTGACAGGGGTGGCCTCGCTGTAATGTTTTAGTTTTTTGCTACTAGTTTGGTTTCATAGTGACAAGGGTGACCTCGCTGGAATGTTTTAGTTTGTTGCCACTAGTTTGGTTTAACAGCGACAGGGGTGTCCTCGCTGGAAGGTTTTAGTTTGTTGCCACTAGTTTGGTTTAACAGCGACAGGGATGACCTCGCTAAGAATGTTTTAAGTTTTTGTTACTAGTTTTGTATGTCTTACAGCGACAGGGGTGGCCTCGCTGTAATGTTTTAGTTTTTTGCTACTAGTTTGGTTTAACTGCGACAGGGGTGACCTCGCTGGAATGTTTTTAGCTCTAGTTTTCTATGTTTTATAGTGACAGGGGTGGCCTCGCTGTAATGTTTTAGTTTTTTGCTACTAGTTTGGTTTCATAGTGACAAGGGTGACCTCGCTGGAATGTTTTAGTTTGTTGCCACTAGTTTGGTTTAACAGCGACAGGGGTGACCTCGCTGGAATGTTTTAGTTTGTTGCCACTAGTTTGGTTTAACAGCGTCAGGGGTGACCTCGCTGGAATGTTTTAGCCACTAGTTTTGTATGTCTTACAGCGACAGGGGTGACCTCGCTGGAATGTTTTAGTTTTTTGCTACTAGTTTGGTTTCACAGCGACAGGGGTAACCTCGCTGGAATGTTTTAGTTTTTTGCTACTAGTTTGGTTTCACAGCGACAGGGGTGACCTCGCTGGAATGTTTTAGTTTTTTGCTACTAGTTTGGTTTCACAGCGACAGGGGTGACCTCGCTAAGAATGTTTTAAGTTTTTGTTACTAGTTTTGTATGTCTTACAGCGACAGGGGTGGCCTCGCTGGAATGTTTTAGTTTTTTGCTACTAGTTTGGTTTTACAGCGTCAGGGGTGACCTCGCTGGAATGTTTTTAGCTAAGTTTTGTATGTTTTATAGCGACAGGGATGACCTCGCTGGAATGTTTTTAGTGTTTTATTTGTTACTCGTTAGGTTTAGCACAGCGACAGGGATGAACTCGCTGAAATAATGTATATACATTTTTAAAATGTGGTTACGAGTTTTAACGTCGCTAAAGACTAAGCAACAAAGCTTTACTTATAGAGCCTTTTAAACTTACGCTTTAAAAACTTTAAATATTACGTGAAAAAAAGATTACGTGACTTACTTTTAGCTTTAATATCTCCTTAAGAATAATACCTGAACTGGTTTTAAAAAATCAACACTGGTTGACATTTTTGTACGTTATTTTACTGAGTATGTAACAATTCGCAGCCGCATATTTTTCTTTCTATTGGTATGACGTCATAGACCACGTGATTAGCATAGAATGACAGGAAAATACTAATAAGCACAGACCTAGTTAAATTTGTGAACAGGAAGTTGAACGGACATATATTATTAAGAAGAAAAAAAAAGAAAGAAATTAACGCTTCAAACGTTTCCAGGGCTAGAACCCAGGCCTTGACATGCATGAGTTCGTCGATACCCTGGATTTAGAGTTTTCGTACCTTTCCGTTTTGTCTGGTTACTAAAATAAGCACATAATGCTAGTCTCCCGTTGTGAAATCTCCTCGATGGGGTTATCTAATACCCTTCATTACTCTGTCCCTGGAAGGGGTATTTCGGGGTTGCTTCGCTCGGGGGTTCACCCTTCCAGTTTAATTCGCATATTTCTCTAGTCGTTTTGACTTTCAGTTTCACCTTTGTTTTTCAGCCTCCTTGCAAACGCAAGAAGTTCAGTGATTTTTCTCTAGACAACATAGTCCCCAGAACTGATCGTATTCAATGGGTCGATTGAAAGGGTGACAGCCCGAGGGTAGCGGCCCCGTTACCCTCGCCCGCGATGGTAGCTAGACAACAAGCAAAGGTTTCCGCTCGTGATTTATTATTTAGAGATCCGAATACCTTTGTGGCCGGCGAAATACATAACCATTTGCCTTACTGGGAAGAGATCCTCAAGGCTCAACCGAAACGTGAAGAGATGTTGTCCTATATCGAATTTGGAGTAGACGTTCGAGACTTCTTTGTCCCCTTCAAAGGAAACTTTCAGGGCGTTTTTTACGACTCGCCTTCGCCCCCCTCCATATTATTCCCTAATAATAAATCCTGTGAAAACTTTGAAACTAAGATTCATGTCCCTCAGTGCCTTAGAACTTCTGGCAAAAAATCCTCCTGTGCGTGCCCAACGAGGCTAGCCAGTGGCACGGTGGATAGTATGATAGGGAAACTGCGAGCTATATTTTCTAACGCGGGTCTCGGGGGCGAATGGGACAATCGGCTTGGTATTGGAAACCCAGCTTCGCACCCCTCTGTCAAGGAATATCTGAAAAATGTCAAAGAGGAACAGGCCCAGGCCAGAATTCGGCCCAAGAAGGCGATTCCGATATTCCTTGACAAGATAGAAAGAATAGCTCGTTACATCCTTATGCAACTTAGTATACAGCATACTGCCCCCTTAAATACTTATATTTCTAGCAGAGATCTATGTTTTTTCACGCTCGATTTCTTCTCGGGAGACCGAGCGGCCGACCTGGGTAGGGTTATGTCAAGGGAAGCGCTGTGGTTCCCGGATAAGTCAGGGGTTTTGTTCCAGCGAAGCTTTGGGAAAATTCTTAGGGGGAACGGCCAAAACACGTTTGCTGTTCGACAGCAAAACTTGGAACGCTACTTAGCGTTGTGTCAACTTATGAACATAGACCTTAAGACAGGTTTCCTATTTCGCGCTACGGTAATTTAGTCACTGAAGAACCTTTTACAGGTTCCGCTGTTTATAATAGGCTAAAACTCTACCTTAGAGCGATTAATGCTGACGAAGGGGAAACCCCGCATTGTTCGCGGGCGGGTTGTTCCATTACCCTAACTCTGTTAGGCGTTAAAAAGGGAGATATCTCCGGGCATGTGGGATGGTCCAGTTCTCGGATGGTGGATTTTTACAATGACTTGTGTGACACTCTCAAACCCAACGCCCCATCGGTGGCTCTAGCTATGTGACTCCAATTCACATAAGTTGTATATAAATGCGGTTTAATACAGTCTTTCAACTCAACTAACTAGTTCACATTCCCTCTTTTATTAGACCTTTTACCGACCATAATCCGGTTCAAATTTAAGCAGTTCCGCAGTAGGAATACTGAGTAATAACAGCTGAGAAGTAGGTTTTCTAAAATTAAAGAAAGTTATGCTGTTTACATGACGTAGATAAATAAATAAAGCGAATTTCTAAACTTATAAATCCTTACCAGACTGTACGATATCCACATTCCAAAAACACTAAATTAAACTGATCGCCTGTGATCACGTGCATAATGTGACACCTGTCACTCGGTAGCCACACCGGCCCCTAAATGGAGTCTTACGGAGTCCATTTACAACAAATAAGCTCGCTACCGAGCACTAAACTACAAAGATTATATGAACTAATATTATCTATAAATCTGTCCCTTAATCGTCCATCTCCAGCAGACATAGCTTCGTGACGGGCCTCGTCAGGATGACACTGATTGTCTTGACTTCTCTTTGTCGATGTCGTTTCGCACACGTCGCAACTGTAGAAGTTGTCTTAACCTTCGCTGTTCGCACGTATCCGTCTTGACTTGTGATAACTTCGACAACGCGCGCTAATGGCCATTGCCCTCTTGGGAAGTTCTCGTCGGCGAGGAGTACCATATTTCCATCTTTCAGGTTTCTCTTTGGAATGTTCCACTTCTTTCGTTCAATCAACGTAGGTAAGTACTCCTTGGTCCATCGCTGCCAAAACACATTACTTAAATATTGTGCTTGTCTCCACTGCCGGTTGCAGTAGACGTCATCCCTGTTAAAGGTGCCTGGAGGCAGACTTGGACTTGGTCGCAAATGCAACAGATGATTAGGGGTTAGAGGCTGATCGTCTGTTGGGCTGTCACTGTTGCGTGATAGTGGCCTGCTGTTCAGGATATTAACTACTTCCGCCATCACGGTTGAAAGAACTTCGTCGTTGACTAATTGTTCTTTTAACAACGCTTTAAGTATTTGTCGAGTTGAGCGAATCATCCTTTCCCAAACGCCACCCATGTGGCTTGCTGCTGGAGGGTTGAACTCCCATTTGATGTCTTTCTGTGCGCATACATCGTTAATTCTCTCTTGATTCCACTTCTTCAGCTCTTCTTTCAACTCTTTATTTGCGCTGGTGAAATTGGTCCCGTTGTCACTACGGATCACCTTTGGACAGCCTCGTAGTGAGATGAATCTTCTTAACGCATTAATCATAGAATCAGTGTTGAGCGAATGCGCAATTTCTATGTGCACCGCCCTCGACGCTAGGCACGTGACTAAACACCCATATCTTTTTACGCGGGATCTTCCTTGTTTCACTTCAAGCGGACCAAAATAATCGACCCCCACATAGGTGAAAGGTGGCATGCTTGGTTGCAATCGATGCTGTGGCAAATTTGCCATAAACTGATCTCCCGGTCTTGCGTTCCTTCGCTGGCAATTCATACACTTTCTTACCCTGCGTCGTACTGCTGATCTTCCTTTGACGATCCAAAACTTCTTTCTAAGGGATGAAAGTACACTTTCTTGGCCCATATGGCCTACGCTAACGTGGTAATAATCGATGATTAAATCTGTTACGTGTCCCACGTAAGGTAAAATAATTGGATGCTTCATGTCTTCTTTAATTGGAGCGTTCACGAGGCGCCCTCCCACTCGTAGTAATCCGTCATTTAACTGCGGGTTCAGTTTGAAGATAAAAGCTCCAGCTTTCTGAATAGATCTCTTGATTGTTTTTTCGTTCTTACTTGGATTTTCTCTAGACAGTATATCTATCACGTCTGAAAATGATGCTTTCTGCACTCGTTGAATTATCAAAGCTTCTGCCTTGCGAAGTTCTTCTACTGTCAGTACAGCGACCTTTCTCACATTTTCCCTTTGTTGGTTGTGGCGAGCTATATCTTCAGTCTCAGCCTTCTTGTCCTTCTGGGCTTTGGCTTTCAGGTTCTCTTGAAATCTAATAATCCATGCGACAGCTCTTTTTGACTTCCACCACGAAGAGTAACGCATGATCAACTCGTCTAGAACGTTCTGCTTGCCGGTTGACGCGTAGATCTGAGCCTCCCGTCTCACTGCTGGATCGTCTTCTTTAAGTTCCGGGATTTCAGTTAATTTCGGCCAGTCACTTTCTTCCTTCCACAGGAAACTCGGGCCTTTCAGCCAGCGGTCGTTCTTTAGCAAGTTGTCAAGCTTTAATCCCTTTGAACCGTCGTCTGCTGGGTTGTCATCTCTGTTGACGTACTTCCATTCCAACGGCATTGACCCGTTATGTATGATTGTCAGCCGATTCGATTCAAACGTGTGGAATCGCTTCGTTTTGCTGTTAATACACTTGAGTACTGACGTAGAATCGCTCCAATAGACAACCTGGTCTATGGATATCTCTAATTGTTCTCGTATTATCTTGACAAGTTTCACTGATATAACAGCTGCTGTTAGTTCCAATCTTGGTATGGAAATTTCGCGGATGGGGGCTAGTCTTGCTTTTCCCAGAACAAACGCACAGTGAACTCGTTGTTCAACGTTGACGAAACGAAGATAGGCAACCGCTGCCTATCCTTGACGCGAAGCATCGGAGAAAAGATGTAATTGTATAGTTTCTACTTCTCCGAAGTCTTTGGGTGTGAAACATCTATCAACCTGGATTTCTTGAAGCTTCGGGAGGTCTTCCAGCCAACGCATCCACTGTTCACTTTCGTCTTCCGATATAGGATCGTCCCAACCGAACTGTTTCCTACTAAGTGTTTGCAATATTAGCTTGGCCTTCATGATATATGGCGCTATGAACCCCAAGGGATCGAAGAGAGAATATACAATGGACAATATACCTCTACGCGTCTTCGGCCTTTCTTTTACTAGTTGGCGAATCTTCTCTAGGACCTCCCACACAAACTTGTCGGCTTCGATGTTCCATTTCAACCCGAGGGCGCTTTCTGTAGGTAGCTTCTCTAAATCAAGATTGACGACTGATTTAGCTCTTTCTTGCTCTGGTATCGCTGCCAGTACCTCTCTGTCATTACTGTACCACTTTGTCAAACGAAAGCCTGATCTTTCGAGTAAATTTCTCAGTTGATCCGTTAATTGGATTGCTTTCTCTGTTGAACTAGTTGACTTCATCAAGTCATCAACATACATGTTTCTGTTGACAGTCTTCATTGTATCAGGGTCAAACCCTTCTTGCTCGAGTTCCGCTGTTTTCTTTAAGCAGAAGTTAGCCACACTAGGCGAGGAGGTAGCACCGAAGAGGTGTTTTACCATCCGATATTCCTCTACTTCCTCTGATAGATCATCACCACCAGAAGAATCGTAAAGCATCGCAGTCCTTTGGTTCTACCAGAACTTGATGGAACATTGCTTCAATGTCCGAAACTAGCCCTACAGGTTCCTGTCTGAATCTGCTCAAGACACCTACCAAATTATTTGTTAGGTCTGGTCCCTGCAATAACTGTTGATTCAAAGATGTCCCTTGTTGTTTCGCTGCGCAGTCAAAAACGACCCTGACTTTATCTGGTTTTAACGGGTGAGTTACTGGGTGGTGTGGCAGATACCAGATGGGTCTATCTTCTACCTTCAGCTCGTTCTCTGGAATCTTTTGAGCATGACCTTTATCTATGTACTCGCGCATGGTCGCTTTGTATTTCTCGAACAAGCCATTGTCCCTCTGCAGTCTCTTTTGCAGAAGAAGACATCTCTTCTTTGCCATTTCTCTGTTGGTTGGCAAATAAGGTGGTTGACTGCGCCACGGCAGAGCTACTTGATAGTGGCCATTCACTTTCTTTAATGTTCTTTCCATGATTTCTAAGGCGCTTTGATCTTCCAAAGAAGGATTTACTTTATCACTGACAGTCGAATCTCCGAAGTCCGTCTTCCAGAGTCTCTCCAGCTGCTGCTGCAACTGTTCTTCCTGTATTTGACATTCTGTCTCTTCACTTCGAGAAATCTGTAGTTTCCGTTTGGCCATCTCCTTTGGTCCTTTACATTCTTCGCTCTGGAGTTCGTCCTTTGACCTAAGGGTTCCTCCAATTTGCTAACTTCTAAATCAGCATGAAGGTTGTCCGGGCTATCAATTACTCGTACCAAGTGACTCGAGAAACTTCTACTTTCTCTCTTTCCTCTCATAGGACCCATTACCGTCCATCCAAGGCTATAGCGGATCGCTATTGGTTCATCCTGACCTCTTGCTCTGCACTCTAAAGGCACAAACAATCCTGGTTTCTCCTTCAGACCAATTAATAGCATCACCTCCTTGGTTTTCAGCTCTCTGCAATCTATGTCTTTAAGGTGTGGCCATTTATTTAGATCTTCGGTCTTTGGGATGCAATCATTGGAAATCGGAATTTCTTTAATAGTTCTTACTTTAGACAACTCTATAGAGGTTGTCTCATCCATAGACTTTACGACTAAGTCTACTAACTCGCCTTGTATGTCCTTAGTTCCCGTCATACCTGTCAGCTTAAAACTGCTCTTCTGGCCATTTAATCCAAGTTTGATGCTTAACTGTTCTTGGCACAACGTCACTTCCGAACCACTATCTAGTAAGGCGTACGTCTCTAATACCTTACCTCCTTCCTTCGATTGGACCTTAACCGGTACGACTCCTAAGCATACTTGCTTCTCTCCGGCCCCAGTTGCCAGGCTTGTCTTGGAGTTCATATCGACGCAAGATGCTTTACTGCTGTTCCCGGCCCCAGTTACATTGCCTAAGGGCGTGGCTGTGTGGCGTGCTCTTTGTTGCTCAACCGCTTCACTCCTCGAGGGGTGGTCTTTGTGGCAGTCTTCGCCACCGGTTCTTTTCTCAGTCCCATCAGGGTGTAGCAACGTGTTATGTTCCTCATTACAGCCTGGGTGTTGACACTTTAGCTCTGTCTTCCGGCACATCTTCATCATATGACCTTCATTCAGACACTTGATGCAGAGTCGGTACTTCCGTACGATTTTCCTCTTTTCTTCGTAAGAAAGTCGCTTAAACTTATCACACTTCCAAATTTTGTGTTGACCTGAGCAAGTTGCACACTCCATCTTCGCCGTCCTTTCTGTGCGTGAATCATTGGGCTTGTCATTCATGCTTGTAGTTAAGCTCGTAGCAAACGTCGAGACTCTTCGTGGAAATCCTCTCGGTCTAACAGGACCAGTCTTTCTTTCTTTCTCTCTGACAACGTTGACTCTCATGTCCTCTCCAAATTCATTGTTCACCAGTTTAGCTCTTTCTTTAACAAACTGAAGGAAATCTGTAAATCTTGGTCTTAATCCAGAAGTGATTATCTTTCCTGCTCTTTCGGTCCACCTTGCTCTCAGAAACATTGGTAGTTTTTTGTTAAGTTCTCTTAGTGTACTCATGTGATTTAAATCACTAAGATACTGTGACCCCATACCATTTAAGGTTCTCTCTGCTACTTCTAAATGTCTGGCAAACTCCAACAGCGTCTGTCCATCAGCATTCCTGATAACATTTAAGCTCTCCAACTTGTTTATGTGGGCTCTAGCAACAATATGAGGCCTACCAAAATTCTCAAACAGGGCATTTTTGGCAGTTGTGTATGCTATGTCCACTGGTAGGTTTACACAACTTTCAATAGTTTCTCTAGCTTTACCCTCACAATGTTGAATTAAAAGTTGCAATTTTCTAGAATCATCAGGGTTATCTTTCTCCAGACAAGTTTCAAAGTTGTGTATGAAGGAAACATACTTCATAGGATTACCATCAAAGTGCATGTACTCTATCTTGGGTGTGGCAACTACTTGACGTAAAGCCCTCACTATCTCTTCCCCAGCATCAACTCTCTGTGTTGATTGTGATTGCATTGACAAGGGCAAACTTCCTTCTGATGGATAAATTTGTCTCTTCTGGACTGACTGTGGTAAGACAGAGTTTTCTTCTAGGGGTGTTGTTTGGTCAAATGATACTCTTTTGGGTGTACTATGCATTACCACTGAATCCACAACTGACTCGTCTGGATTCTTGATGTCCCTAGGGTCCAGTTCTAATTCTTGGAATTCTGGAGGAGGAGGTATTATTAGCTTTAAGTAATCCTCCGTCTGGGTTGCTGTATGTACTGGTGAATGGGGGGCAAACTTGGATACTTGAATATCTCTGTTTGATGGTTCAGTCTCTCTGACCTTGCTATGTTTCTCAGGTTTTTTTGGAACTGAAATAATATAAGTCATAGTCTCCTGACAATCTACAAGCCCCATGGCTGATTTAATCTCAGTTTGTTTTTTCTGTGTACTGTTACTTGGTATAATTTGTTTATTCTTTGTAGGCTTGATTGGGGTATAGGATGTAATGCTACTAATTGATGGAACATAGTTTATGTCAGAGGGATAATCATCTTCCTCTTTGGTTTCTGTGATTATAACTGGTATTTCTTGAACCCTTTCCCCTTCTTCTTCTGGATTCAATTCATTATTTTTATCCTCACTCTTCTCACTAGTTTCTTCGTAAATATTCAAACTCACCATTGCCCTTTCAGCTTCATTTTTGGCCTCCATTATTGCCTTTTGCTGTTGTAAGTCACCTAATTTTCGCTCCAAATCTTGTCGTTCGGTCAACTGGCGAATCTTCAATTGGGCTAACGCTAATAATTCTCTCTTCTTTGAGATTACAGATGATCTTGAAGAATTAATTGAACGGGTACGAAGTGAGGCTTCGCCGGCGGTGAAACTAACATGTTCTCCTCTTCGTTCGGCGTCTTCTTTTGCTCTTGTTGTACACTCTGTCGCTCTATTATCAAGACTTACTTTCTTCTCCATTAGCTCATCATAACTTAAACAAGCTACTTTTTTCTTTTCTTCTGAATCCAAACATCCGATGTACTTCTCATGTGAGTCGATAAATTTACGCCACGCGTTGTCGTATGCCCTTTTGGCGGCCGACACATTCCTCAAAGAATCGTTGTTTTCGATGCACACTTCTAGTTGTTTTCGAGCTTTCGTCAAGGCTCCTATATAGCCTGCTCTTGATTTACGCAGAAATTTCCCTTTCTGTTTTAGTTCCTTCCTTTTCTCGGCTTGGAATTCTTGTTCGGAGCTCTCTTCCTCCGACGAAAATGTCACTCCTTATTTCGGCGACGTCTGGTTCTATTGTGGCTGCCATTCCCGGCCACGAATGCAGAGACATAATTTCTCTTGTGAATGAATCTTGTGATCCAACTATCCAAATTCTGTCCCTTCGGACAGCAAAGAATTAACTCGTATGAGTCTGAAAACTTTTATGTGACTCCAATTCACATAAGTTGTATATAAATGCGGTTTAATGCAGTCTTTCAACTCAACTAACTAGTTCACATTCCTTCGTTCATTAGACCTTTTACCGACCATAATCCGGTTCAAATTTAAGCAGTTCCGCAGTAGGAATACTGAGTAATAACAGCTGAGAAGTAGGTTTTCTAAAATTAAAGAAAGTTATGCTGTTTACATGACGTAGATAAATAAATAAAGCGAATTTCTAAACTTATAAATCCTTACCAGACTGTACGATATCCACATTCCAAAAACACTAAATTAAACTGATCGCCTGTGATCACGTGCATAATGTGACACCTGTCACTCGGTAGCCACAAGCTACATGCGTATCTGACGATACGAGCAGGGACATTTTTTAGATAATTATAGGGCCCACGTCGATATTTCCATGTTCAAACCTGCTGTTATTTAGAGGGGCAAAGCTAGAAACACGCATAACTCGCCTTTTGTATGGTCAATCATTCAATCATTCAACTTAATTTTAACACGGTAGTCGACTCAGTTACACTGATTTTCAGGCGAGCCGTGTCTATGAAGATTACAATTACATTTACTATTCACAAAATGATAGTAAAAGGTATATGAAAATATGAAGTAGGGTCTGTATCGGTTTGCTCTACCTTCTACGCCTTATAGTTTGTTCAATTTTGTGCTTTGCCCTTCTGATCACAGTAACGATTTATAGCTTATTTACAAATCGGATCTAGAGAGGCGTCTTCCCCTTCGTGAACTCTTTATCACCATGCACCTTCCCTATCTCCAGCGGTTCTGTTGTTAGGGGTTCCGAGGCCTATCCCGCTCTAAGCCCGCATATTCCTCGTATCTATTATTATGTTTTGGTTATATAAAGATATATAGGACTCGGGTTTATGAAGATTCTGTAATTTCGGAATTAAAAATTGTAATCCAGGTTTGCACGGCTATTGATCTTTCCATTCCACATTTGATCGCGCTAGTTTTACTTGCAGAACGCGCCTTTACGGTTACAATATAAAATGGATAGTTGTATTGTCTTTCATTCCAGGAAATCCCATTTTCTTTTGCATGGTCGCTTCTTACAGGGGTAGAACGGGGAACAGTTGCCGAGGACCGATTCCCCCATATCTTAGTCATATAGGTCTGTTGGGCATTGTGTGTGGGTTTACCTGGTGAGAATATAGTACTATTCTCACTGGGGAAATACGCACAAAAAAGCCCAATTTAATTTCCAAAGGGGGTTATAAATACTCAGCGTGGCTCGGGGGAATGCATTACGTAACCCTAAACCCTAGCCCTCTATATAAGCAGCTCGTTCTAGGGTTTATTTCAGATTTCAGTGCAATTGGCACGAAACGCCTAACCTCGAGAAGCTGATCACGACCCTCCCGCCTCCCTGCAGCGATGAAACCTCCTCTCCTAAGGCCTAACCAGGCTTACCCACTCGCGAATGCCTCGGACCGATTCTCCCATATCTTAGTCATATAGGTCTGTTGGGCATTGTGTGTGGGTTTACCTGGTGAGAATATAATACGTTTTTGGCTCGAATTTGCATGTAACAAATTCGTTGACACTTTGGCCGTAATGTAGATTGAAGTTTTCATCCAAATACGTATTTTTCATGTTTTCCCATATTTTTCTCGTTTTCCCTACTATAATAAAAAGATGGGGGTCACCGTTTTTGTTTTTAAGATATAGCCGGTCGAAATCCTTTTCGCAACGAGCGTGTTTGATCTTAAAAAAATAGGTCATGCGCGCGCGCTGTCACGCCATATGCGCAGAACATCCTTAAGTTATAATATGAGGTATTTTTCTTAAAGTGTTTGTTCGGCAATCATTACAGCTTTATCTACCATAAATTACAAACTTTTTGAGGGAAAAAGTTGCTGCTGCAACATAACTTACTTGTTTAACAAAATTTCAGTAGACAGCTAAGTTAACTAAAAAAAGGTTAACGATCTTTTAAAAACGCTGACCTTAACCTGCATCCTGCGTAAAAACACCCCCTATTGAGAACATCATGGTAAGGAATTCATGGTTATCTTCATGGTTAGGATTTTTTATTGTTATTCTCTTCCATTATTCAAAGAAGTTATTTTTCCACGCCAATGGCCGTTTCGAAAGTTATAATGTCCCTACTATTGCCCTTCCTCCTCCCGGCACGTCTATACCTTGGAACGCAATTCAAGTGTAAAACATTTTAAAAAATCTATAAATTCATCGATCTTGCACTTTGAAAAATGTCATCAGGACTCTAAGGACCGCAACAAGCATTTCAAGATCACAAAGCGATGCAAAGATAGACTAGAATGTCTCGTTTACGAGATGATCTTCATCAAAGAATTAAGGCCCTCGTTGAATGTCCAAACGGATTCCTTTAAAGTGCCAAGGTGTTTCTCCCACTGGAACAAAATACTTTAGTAGAATTCATTTCTATGGAAACGCTCTTGAAAATGACGCTGGATGGTGTGGAGACTTGTTAGAAATTTTGTTATAAAATGTCTCAAGTCTAAATGTTTAATAATAATAACAACCGCTTTAATGGGTAAACACAATTATTGGAAATCTAATAATAATAATAATAACAACAAAAACAACAACAACCCCTCTAAGGTGACTGACTACTTTTGAACGTTCAATTTGAGCCCACGATGTGCGCGCGCACAAAATCCGCTTAAAACCGCATAACAACCTTCAATATTTTATTGAGGAACCATACACGTTTTGAACTTCAACAGGGCAAAAACCCCGAATTTTGCACGGGACTCTATATTTTTCTTTGAATTTCCTAAGACAACAGGTAAAAATCAATCTTTTGAAAAAGTTTGAAAAAAACGTAATTATTAAAACTTATAAAAAAAGCGTTTTATGTGTTTTTGTTGTTGTCGTTTGAGTACGATTTTCGGTTTATTGAGTTAACAAGATGCTGAATATTTAGCTTATTTTTAAAACTTTCTTCAAATATTTTTAGTTAGTCTTCGAAAATAATGTTTAAAATAGATTTCCTGTGAAAATTGCTTGCAGAGCTTTTTTAATTTTTGAGTTATGATTTTTTGTGTGCAAAGCTTGATTTCCGCCATTTTTCTTTTGAAAACTTGTCAAGATGGTAGTTTTCAAAATTCATTATCTCGAAAACGAGCTCGGGACACCCCATTTTTCTTTTCATTTTTGGAATCAGCGTTAAATTCTGTGTAAAATATCTTTCTAAGAACATTTTGTAATTATTCCTTGCTAAAGTAGTCAGTCACCTTAATGGATAAACACGCACAATTATTGGAAATCGAGTAATCTCCAAAAAATATCATTCTATAAAATGAAAATGCTATTTGGATGGAAAAATAGTTCACGCCATTGTATTGTGTAATCATGTGAAACTAGTGTTTTTTGGTGGTATTGTTGGTTGATCTATTCATCAATTAATGAAAAATCTCACGTTCATTAAAAGAACAATGGTTGCTATCAATACGTCATTTGCGGTCTCAGGTGGAACGTTTATCAACGGAATAGCAAGTTTTCAATGTACATATATTTTTGACTAGTGTTTGCGTTTCTACTGCAGACTGATGAATAAGATTCATTATAATCATTCAGCTGATTGATACGAAGCAATCGTGATGTCAATGTTCGATGGCAGATAATGACGTAATACAATGATGTGATGGGCAGCTCACAGTATGGGATGTTAACAAAGCATGCAGTGATCGATAAACTTCATTGGTCAGTTTTGATAAGATTTTTTAACGGTTACTTCACATTTACGTTTTCGTTTTCAAAAAATAATTCACTGCTAAGCTACTTTTAAAAGGAGTTTTCATTTGAGCCTCTGGAGGATACTCGATTCCGTCACGATGTTTACTCGCAGTGAATTTATTTCACTTCTCTATCTGGTGGTTCATGTCACTGCATTTGTCACAGCAAATGATGTTGTTGACACTAAACAAGGCAGAGTGAAGGGGATAAGACAAGAAGTCCAGGTCGAGAACGACCAGACCAAAATCGTCTACAAGTTCCAGGCGTTCCTTACGCTCAAAAACCAACGGGAGATCTTCGTTTCAAGCCCCCACAAGCTCTTTCCAATCGAAGATCAAGTGATTATAATTATAATGCAACTTCTCTACGACCAGTCTGCATGCAGGATGGATATTACTTTGATTCAATAAGAGGAGCGTGGCCTGAGTTTGACCCAAAGAGAGACATGAGCGAAGATTGCCTGCACCTGAACATCTACACTCCAAACACAAAAGGTACAAGGAAATACCCAGTCATTGTCCATATTCACGGAGGAAGTTATTTATCGGGTTCCCCTACTCGTGATATATCACCAGGCGAGTATTTACCCACACGAGATGTTGTTCTTGTCACTATCCAGTATCGACTACAAACATTTGGGTTCTTCACTACTGGGGACTCAGAGGCACCGGGAAATGTGGGTCTTCTTGACCAGGTAGAGGCCCTCAAGTGGGTTCAACATAACATCGAGGGTTTTGGTGGAGACAAGAACAGCGTGACTCTCCTTGGTGAAAGTGCAGGAGGATCTAGTGTTGGGTTACACTACTTATCACCTCTGTCCAAAGGACTCTTTCATCGAGGTATTGCAGTGAGCGGTGTGGACTTGTCTCCCTTTGCCTACAAACCGAAATCTACAGTTTTAGAAGCAAGCAATAGCTTTGTTGAGAAGGTCAACTGTACAAAAGAAAGCTCCAGAGAAACAGTTCGTTGTCTACGATCACTTCCGAGCACTACTATTTTAGAAAATCCCGGTTTCTGGCTAATGCAGCCATTCGTTGATGAACCCTTTCTCCCTGACGAGCCCAAAACATTGAGAGAAGAAGGAAGATTCCACAAACTTCCTTTAATGTCGGGCTTTACTAGCCAAGACGGTTCTTTCTCTATAGAACTGTCCATAAAACATTACACTACTCCTGATGTGAAAAAGTATTTAGAAGAATATTTTCAAGATGAAACTGGGTACACAAAGGACGAGGCCAAGGATGCTTTTACCGCAGTAGTGTCCAAGTACAATCTGGACATTGATGACTCAAGGAACCTTCGTCAGAACCTTATAGAGATGTTTTCTGACTACCTTTTTACAGCACCAACCGATGCTGCCTTGAGCTTCCACGGCGATGGCGGTGCTCCTGCCTACATGTTTGAGTTTGCCCATCGCTCCCGATACCATCCCAGGCCTAAATGGACGGGCGTCGTCCACGAAGATACAACAGCTTACAAGTTTGGTCTACCCTTCCTTAACTCCAAAAGCAATCTCAAATTTGACGATGATGATAAAGAGGTCAGCGACATGCTGGTGACCATGTTTACAAATTTTGCCAAATTTGGCAACCCAACCCCCAGTCCTGTGCATGGTGTCGAATGGGACACTTTCGACTCATCCAACAAAGCTTACCTGAAAATCCAGAAGAATCCTGTCATGAAAAACAGCTACCGTCCAGGTAGAATGAACTTCTTGAATACAAAGTACCCATCATTGCTTCCAAAAAGTTCCAAAAAAGAATCCATATCGAGTGATTTTGTTAACAATCGTGGCAAACCAAAATTTTACCGAATACATTGGTGAGGAAAAAGGATGCTCTACTGCTTGTCTGTGACCAACAGACTTTGTTTAATTTTTGAAATCTAATAAAGTTAAAATTGAATCAAATAAAGTCATTTCAACTTCAGCTGGATGTATACTTGTCTATTATAATTTTTTTAATTGAAAATTCGATAAGTTTCCGACTTAAAATCTTAAAGATCTTTATTGGTAATATTTAAGTAAGAGGATTGTTTTGATCTCTTCAGAATTTTTTTAACGATCGAAATGAACGCTAACATTTGTTTATGTTTATGACCACTTAGCAAGGTGATCTGACAAAGCATGATTTCCTGATCTGAAAAAGAATCAATCCCATCATCCACCGCACGCTCAATTTACTTGAGTTTCATGGCGGCCATCTTGAAAATAAGCTAAATATGAGCAGCTTTCTCGCCAATAATTTTTTTCTTGTTGAAAATGTGACACTCTAAATAACAGATAAAAGGATTTTCTTAAGGTAATTCCGTAGTAATAGATCCGAACATAGAATTTTAATAAAACTTCACACAGTCATTAAGTTAATGCTACTTATTCCAAAAGTGAAATAAAAAAGTGGGGTCACCGTGCTCGTTTTGGCGCTAGATGACGTCAATTTATGGCATTTTTGGGGTCGTGCGAAAGAAATTTTCGAATCATGAGAATCGAACAAAAGGCCCCACCACTTTCAGGAAGTCATTGCTAATGAATTAAAAAAGATAGGTCACCGTGCTCGTTTTCGCGCTACAGCTCGCTAAAATACCAATTTTGTCCTCGAAATGTAGTGATCTAGAAAGGACTAGGGAGGGTTTACACACAAAAAAATATAAAAAAGACTGTGATATCTTTCTAAATTTATTCAAAACTCTCATATCAATGCCAGATACCTTCGATTGATAATTTCCTTGTTGTTTTGGTTTGTTTTCTGTATTTTGTGTATTTTTAACAAACCGTTTTACCAGCCGGCCACCATCTTGAAATCGTAATAATAGCCAATGTGCACGAGCTCGCGCTGGCTAAAATCGTGCGCAGTAGCACGTGCGCAATGCAAAACTACGGAATTACCTTAAAGCATCCTGGAGATTCCCAAGGACCAAAGAGCAGCGTTGGATGTGGAAATTTTAGTTAAATCATAAAGCTTTTCGGCAGATTCTTTGAAATCGTTTCAACGATAATTCTTTAATAAAAAAAACCATGAATAATAACCTAACCGATGAAAAAAATTTTTTTAACTAGTCTCATCTAAACAAAATATTCTTTGAAGTAGAAACATTTTAAGAGAGGATGTCAGTAAAACTCAAACATATCGTGGGAAGTCTGAAAAAATCGATTACCCTCAAGCTTTCAGCATCATGTTTATAGCCCATGATGTCCCAATCATTGTGGTGTGTTTGATTTTCGAAAATATTTTTTGGTTTTCGAGAAATAAGGATTTTATTCGGAACGGGTAATTATGCTAATTTGTATGACCTCAAATTGAACAACTTCAATGACCTCATGCAATAAAACTATCTAACCTTTGTTATTGATAATATCATATTCATTTTACTTATCATCTATACTTTATTTACTATCATTACTAAAGATTTCACTACAATGTGGAATTTATGACGAATTTTCTCATCAGCCATACTTTTTCTTGCTTTAAAAGTAGCTTCAAAACAAGTGACAATTTTACTATGGCCGAAACATTAGAATCAATTGATATTTAAAGTATTAAAAGAAGACGAGTTGTTCTTCATCTGGGCCAAAAATTAGCTTGGGTAAATTAGTTTTTGATTTTCTACGAGCGGCCGAAGTTACCGAAATTCGCCGTTTCTTCTTGCCCGGCTTAACTTTTGAAATAAACAAGAAAGACCTATCAACAATTATCAAACACTTGAGGTTTCAACAATGCTTTTATACATAATTATATAAGTTTCTAACGTTGTCGATGTAGAAGTTAAATTCTTTTTGAGAGATTTTTAACGATGATCCGGTGTTGTTTTGGCACATCAATGTAATCTATGTCAACAATGGCTTTCAAAACAACAACTGAATTCGTCTGAAATTCAGCCGCACATTTCAGCCTAGTTATACTTAGGGACTTCTTATACTTCCCAAATTAACTGATATATTTATAAAGGGCTAAAGAACCCACTAGATTCCCAAAGTTAAAAAGAACTGAATTTATTGAACACTCAGTACGTCTTTCGCCGACGCGACACCAAGAATGATATGCATATTGATCTAACGTAGCATTTGATTGACGGGCTGTAAAATCGCGATCGTGACTTTTCCTTTCTATAGTAGACGATGGAACTCTGTACTTTAATACTTTAATACGGTATTAAAAGAAGAGGAGTTGTTCTTCATCTGTAATCAGAAATCGCGCCTTTGCTTGCGTGTTTGTTTAGGATTGGAAACTCTTTACTAGAAATTAAAAACATGGAAACCTATTGTTCGTTTAAAGCCCTTGCTGGTGGATCTTGTGGCATTGATCGAAAGCATTCAAAAGACGAAATGCCAAATATTTCTCTACTTGCATGTTCTAAAGATATTTCCAGTCATAAAGCTGCATTAACGGCAACGCAAACAGAAGTTGACTTTATTTTGTTCCGGGTATCTATGTTTCGAATTTCTTCCAATGCAAGTTCAATAACGATATGCCCAGACCCAATCCATCCTGGGCGTAGGATGGAGTCGAGGGGCAATAGCAGGTGTAGAATTCCTCAGGCGATCTCTGGCCATGGAAAAGACTGAAAACGTTGGCCAAAAGCTGAACGAGGTCTAAGTAGTGAATCGTCTAGATTTGTCTTAACAGAGACCGGCATATTCAAGCTCAAAGTAAATAATAAGAGACAGCGCTTTCTTTGTCGCCTGGAGATTGAATATCCCCCCCCCCCCCCCCCCCAATTTCTTTAATGATCATGCATCTGCTCAATGGTGTTGGATACTTTTTCAACTTTGTGTGATTTCCCTTTACTACTTGTCAATATTTAGCGGATTTTCCATCTGAGTTGTCTAAAAACCGCCAAATCCTCCGACGAAACCCCCTCCCATCCCCACCTGCCCAAGCGATAAATAACCAGTCGCTAAATAACCGGTCACCGAATTTCCGAAACTGTAACATCCAGGCTATAAGTCCTGTGCTTATACTTATGCGCAAGGGTCGTTTTGATGGCATTCATTCAAGAAAGACATATTTTTGGAATAGAAGAATCAATGTTTTATGTGTGATCGGGAATATGAACGTGAGATACCAGGAGTGGATTGACGTAAACCCGGGAGGGGTTTTATAACTGGAATATTTGTGTTACATCCGCAAATCCAATTAATTTACTTGAGTTCAGATATTGAAAGTAAATAATCATATGCAAGTTCTATATTTCTGTGGGCTACCAGTCGCAGAAAGTACAGAGTTCCATAGTCTACTATACAAAGGAAAAGTCACGATCGCGATTTTACAGCCCGTCAATCAATTGCTACATTAGATAAATATGCATATCATTCTTGGTGTCGCGTCGGCGAAAGACGTACAGTGTTCAATAAATTCAGTTCTTTTTATTTCTCAGAGGTGTCGATTGGATATCGCTGATTAACTTTGGGAATCTAGTGGGTTCTTTAGCCCTTTATGAATATATCAGTTAATTTGGGAAGTATAAGCAGTCCCTAAGTATAACTAGGCTGAAATGTGCGGCGGAATTGCAGACGAATTCAGTTGTTGTTTTGAAAGCCATTGTTGACATAGATTACATTGATGTGCCAAAACAACACCGGATCATCGTTAAAAATCTCTCAAAAAGGATTTAACTTCTACATCGACAACGTTAGAAACTTATAATTATGTATTAAAACATTGTTGAAACCTCAAGTGTTTGATAATTGTTGATAGGCCGGTCTTTCTTGTTTATTTCAAAAGCTAAGCCGGGCAAGAAGAAACGGCGAATTTCGGTAACTTCGGCCGAAAATCAAAAACTAGTTAACCCAAGCTAATTTTTGGCCCAGATGAAGAACAACTCGTCTTCTTTTAATACCTTAAATATCAATTGATTCTAATGTTTTGGCCATAGTAAAATTGCCACTTGTTTTGAAGCTACTTTTACAGCAAGAAAAAGTATGGCTGATGATAAAATTCGCCATAAATTCCACATTGTAGTGAAATCTTTAGTAATGATAGTAAATAAAGTATAGATGATAAGTAAAATGAATATGATATTATCAATAACAAAGGTTAGATAGTTTTATTGCATGAGGTCATTGAAGTTGGTCAATTTGAAGTCATACAAATTAGCATAATTACCCGTTCCGACTAAAATCCTTATTTCTCAAAAACAAAAAAATATTTTCGAAAATCAAACACACCACGATGATTGGGACATAATGGGATATAAATGCTGAAAGTTTGAGGGAAATCGATTTTTTCAGACTTGCCACGAATTTTGAAATGTGTTTGGTTTTTGCTGACATGTGCTCTTAACTTAGATTTTGCAAAAATCAAAGAAAGATCCCGTAAAGCTACTTATGCGTTGTTTCGTTTTGAAAGGTATATTGTAGATCAATAATATTGTTGTTTTAGCAAAGTTTGCACATATCCATGCATTTACTCTAGTTTGTTTTGTCTTTTCCCCCGTAGTATTGTCTGTTCGCCTAAAATCATTCTTAGATCGCCGTGTTTTATATCTATCTAACTGAGCTTATATTAAAAGCTTCGTCAGAAAAGGAAAACACATAGAAAACTACATAATTTTGCTTTGGAATCCACGAATATCAAGCTTATCTATTTATCGTATTTTCGTGTTTCTTGAATTTACGAAAAAATTGTCCGTGATTTACGATTGATACCCTTCCTTCGCCACCCTGATGTAACTGGTGTTTACTTGATACGCTTCAATTGCAGATGAGAACCATGAAATATGCAACCATGTTACGTATACAATCATTATATAACTGGTGATTACTTGGAATATTTCGTATTCACTTCAACATCAGAAGCATCATCGACGGGAGCGATCAAATCTCTCTTTAAGATGCATACTTCGTATGAAATGTTCTTTCTCTACGGTTTGTTATTGTTTGGGGTATTTACTGGAGGTGAGAGTAAGTATGTTACTTTAAAATTTACCAAACAGCAATACCATCAGAAGTTCAAGAACATGATCAGCAAATCCTATTTGGAGAAGGACTTAAGGTACTTTCATTATTTCTCGTGTATTCACTTTAGAATGTAAGTCAAACCCCAAGTTTGTAATACAATTTGTACATTGAAAAAGAGGTATGGCTTTTTCATGATGAACACGTCAGCTGTCTTCGACCCATTACACTCGTTACGTTTTAAAGCAATGGTCCATATTTATCGTGCGTATATCCAGTTCTGGAAGCACGAGAGCATTGTAATAGATGCTCGAGGCCGCCGAGAGCATCTCTAGCTGCTAGAGATGCTAATAAGTTATTCAGTCCATATCGGTTTGCTTTTTCTTTTACCAACAAAATTCACAGTAACCTATCTAAAATATAAGGAATATATGTCCAAGTCGTAGAATTTTCAAGCATACAGATTAATTATTGTTATAATGCCACGGTGAAATAATTTTCATGATTCCGCTCTCAAATAAAACTTTAGACTTTAGGCTTTTTTCGCCCACAACGTTAATTGAATTGTATAATGGAATATATTATTTCTAAAGTAAATCTTAACAGGCAGTAGCTTAATATATATTTCTTTGGCACTTGTACTAACTTTGCAAATCAACAGAAACGAACCACCTGCCCAAACGATAAATAACCAGTCGCTAAATAACCGGTCACCGAATTTCCGAAACTGTAACATCCAAGCTTAAAAAGTCCTGTGCTTATACTTATGCGCAAGGGTCGTTTTGATGGCATTCATTCAAGAAAGAAATATTTTTGGAATAGAAGAATCAATGTTTTATGTGTGATCGGGAATATGAACGTGAGATACCAGGAGTGGATTGACGTAAACCCGGGAGGGGTTTTATAACTGGAATATTTGTGTTACATCCGCAAATCCAATTAATTTACTTGAGTTCAGATATTGAAAGTAAATAATCATATGCAAGTTCTATATTTCTGTGGGCTACCAGTCAAAAAGTTTTCACTTCATATATAAGGTCGCAGAAAGTACAGAGTTCCATAGTCTACTATACAAAGGAAAAGTCACGCTCGCGATTTTACAGCCCGTCAATCAAATGCTACGTTAGATAAATATGCATATCATTCTTGGTGTCGCGTCGGCGAAAGACGTACTGAGTGTTCAATAAATTCAATTCTTTTTAACTTTGGGAATCTAGTGGGTTCTTTAGCCCTTTATAATTATATCAGTTAATTTGGGAAGTATAAGAAGTCCCTAAGTATAACTAGGCTGAAATGTGCGGCTGAATTTCAGATGAATTCAGTTGTTGTTTTGAAAGCCATTGTTGACATAGATTACATTGATGTGCCAAAACAACACCGGATCATCGTTAAAAATCTCTCAAAAAGGATTTAACTTCTACATCGACAAGGTTAGAAACTTATATAATTATGTATAAAAGCATTGTTGAAACCTCAAGTGTTTGATAATTGTTGATAGGCCGGTCTTTCTTGTTTATTTCAAAAGCTAAGCCGGGCAAGAAGAAACGGCGAATTTCGGTAACTTCGACCGAAAATCAAAAACTAATTAACCCAAGCTAATTTTTCGCCCAGATGAAAGAAAAGAAAAATGAAAAATGAAAGAAAAATGACGGAAATCAAGCTTTGCACACAAAAAATCGTAACTCAAAAATTAAAAAAGCTCTGAAAGCAATTTTCTCAGGACATCTACTTTAAACATTATTTTCAAACACTAACTCAAAATAAGCTAAAAATTAAGCATCTTTTTAACTCAATAAACTGAAAATCGCACTCAAACGACAACAACAAAATCACATGAAACGCTTTTTTTTATAAATTCTGATAATTACGCTTTTTTCAAATTGTCTCAAAAGATTGATTTTTACCTGTTGTTTTAGGAAACTCAAAGAAAAATATAGAGTCCCGTCCAAAATTTGGGATTTTTGCCCTGTTGAAATTGCCCTGTTTTTGTGCGGTGCACATCGTGGGCTCAAATTGAACGTTCAAAAGTAGTCAGTCACCTTAAGGTGATACGATCGTGCAATATTTTGCCGAACATGTACAATTCTTTTTTCAAACTTGACACAAATATTTATTTATTTTGAGTGCTATAGAGTAGAAACATTAAATTAAAATTTGGGGGTCACCGAATTTGATGAGAAGATATAATTTTTCACAGATTTATAGGCTTTCGGCCATCTTTTGGGACAAGATAGGATATAATTATTATAATAAGCTATTCAGTCCATATAGGTCGGTTTTATTAAAGCAATAATTTCAATTAACATATAAGATGACAAGATGATATTATGAGAAACCGGAAATTTCGATTTATTGTGTTGAATAATAAGTTTTCAATGCTAAAATCGATCCAATGTTTGGACATTTCGGCGATTTCCTTAGAATAAAGCTCTAAGACCTGCCTTCATTTTTTGATATATTGGAGCTTTAGCTTTTTGTTGACCTGGACTTACAGTGAAAAGTCAGGGTAGGTCATCGGATTCAATTTTTAAATATTCGCCGTTGAACACCGAAACCCGGTTTGTACGCCATATTGGAAAGGCCTTACCACAGGTAGTCCACAAATATATATATATATATATATATATATATGTCAAAACGTGTCGTGCGCGCGCATACCTACTTTTATCATTGTTTGAATAATTTACTAGCACGAAAAACAGGTGTTTTTTAGTATAGATACCATAATATGTTATTTCGTATTTTGCAGATTTTTCTCCAGCATTCCGCACTTGGAGACGTCCATTGGAAACGAGAACATAACAAATTACATTCGGGACACTTGGAAAAAGTACGGATTCGAAGTTGAGGAGCCTAAGTACAAGGTTCTTATGTCTTTACCTCAAGAAGACAAGCCAAACAAAGTATCTATAATCAACAAATGTAGCAAGGAAGTAGAGCACGAAATAATAGGACAACTAAATGTAAGTATGAAGACAATGAAATATTTCATTGTTTCATGGCTGGTAACAGACCCTTTTCGAATATGGGGTTTATGACGTCAAACGAGGATTCTTAGAATGCCCCGGATTTCAAAACACAATCATTAACACTCATAACATCCTGTACGTTCTCGGACTCCTCATTTGACGTTATAGAGCCATATTCGAAAAGGGTCTATTGGTCGGAGGAAAGAGACTTTTTTTTAAAAACAATATTGGTTATTGTACTAATTCTCATCCCGTCACTGCCTTCGGTCCAAATAGGTAACAGCTGGGGGTCTCCAGGACAACGCTGTATTCAAATACACACCTTTCTTAGCCTATGCCCCCAATGGAACCGTAGAGGGCGAACTGGTATATGCTAATAAAGGGACAGAGAAGGATCTCCAAGAATTAGAAAAAAGAGGCATATCAGTGAAAGGGAAGATTGTGATGATTAACGATTTATTTGGTGAGGTAAAGGCAATTGAAGTTTTTACTTATTATTATTATTATTATTATTATCATCATCATCATCATTATTATTATTATTATTATTATTATTATTATTATTGTTGTTGTTATTATCATCATCATCATCATTATTATTATTATTATTATTATTATTATTATTATTGTTGTTGTTATTATCATCATCATCATCATTATCATTTTATTATTATTATTATTATTATTATTATTATAGAATATTAATAGAGGAAGATGCTGCCTGCAATATATCCTGTAACGTAATACTTTTTTATTAATATATGTATTCAATGCTGTATAGTATTTCAGCAAAACCTATCATAATTTAACACCATAACATCAACACTCGAAGATGAAATTCGTATCTCCGCGCGACCATGTAATATCCTATATATATTAAAAAATTCGACAGAAAAGGAAAGCACATAGAAAACTACATTGATTGTTGATTTCAAATACACTGATGCGAGTACACTGTTTATAGTAATCGAAATAAATCACAACATAACGGGTTCATGAATTGGATGTTTAATTCTCAAAGAAATAGAAACGAATTTACGTGGGAGACTCCACGAAAGCGGCATAGATTTGCTCGTTTTTCGCATCGTTATGAATAGATTATCGGGGGGAAAACTTGAGCTGCATTTAGATTTTATAAGTGTCTAATCAAATTGTACAGAAATATATGAGTATTTCAGAAGATTGAACCTTAATTTCTCGAAGAAAGAAAAGAAAAAACACAGCGACATGACAACATTCCTTCGGATCGAAAATCCTGATTTTTGATTGGTTCATATCGCGGACCAATCAGAAGGCTAAAGGGCACAAGCGGACAAACCTATTTTAATAATATACATATAATGATTTTTTAATCATCTATTGGCTGTGATCCTGCTCATTACTCGATATGTCATTTTGCTTTGTAACCAATTATGCAATTTTAGACGAACCTGCTATTGCTTATTCTAGTTTATAGTTTTATTTCTAGTTTTCATTTCTAGGTTAGAAATGCAAAGTTGAAAGGGGCAATTGGAGCTATCATGTATCCTGATCCAATCAGATACGCACTAGAGGGATATCAGCCCGGTAAAACGTACCCACAAAAACCATGGATGCCTCCTGATGGTGTTCAAAGCAAGTCATTAAGCAACACGTTAGGTGATGATACCACACCACTGCTCCCTTCTAAACGTGGGATGTACAAGCGACCTTTAAACCAAACAATGTTGGCCGATCTAATTCCTGCTCAAACAATTTCATATGAAGATGCTTCCATACTACTGAGCCGAATGAAAGGTAACAGGAATGTATAGAAGTTTTAAGCTTGGACATAATGTTTTGCAATTTCAGACCAAGTGCCATAAAATCATTGTTAGAAATCTCGCTTTATGATTGTCTGATGGCGCGTGCATTATGAGAACATTAATATTCAGCACGAGCGCGCATTTGTATATTATAAAAGAAATAAAAAACTTTATTATTGTGCTGATGTGTGAAGTTATAAAGCACCAGGTGGATTTCCAGAATACTCAAGAATCTGAGGCTGAGAAAACTTTGAATCCCGTTTTAAGTTTCTTGGTAGTGTTAATGTTTGCAGAGGATATGAAATATAATATTATTCGAAAAATCAATTCAATTCCAGCTAGCAGTGGAGGAAAAAAACTCGGAATCCCCCTTTAATGATAAACAATTTATAAATGAGCAAGTTTATTTTTTATCTTATAAACAGGTGAAAAAGTCCCAACAAGCATGGCTGGAAAACTAAGCATTGATTACAGGTTTGGGCCCGGTTTCAAGCCGGACTCCTTAAACAAAACTCCCATCGTTAGACTTGAAGTCAATAATCAGTACGTTACTAAGGAGATACGCAATGTCATAGCAACGATCCCCGGCTCCGAAGAACCTGACCGATATGTACTGATTGGTAACCATAAAGATGCCATAATGTTTGGAGGTAGTCGCGCTTCGAGTGGAACGGCAACACTGATGGAAATATCAAGAGTCTTGTGGAATCTCGTACAAAAAGGGTGGAGACCAAGAAGAACCATAAAACTGTGTAGCTGGGCAGGGGGAGAGTTTGAAATGGTAGGGTCATCTGAATGGGTAGAGGAAAACGAAGAAATTTTAAGAGAAAGAGCAGTAGCTTATCTAAATACTGATGTAGCTGTGGGGGGAAACTTTGTCTTGGCTCCTCAGTCAAGCACCATGTTAGGCGATCTTATTCTTAATCATGCTAGAAGATTTCAGGACCCCGCTGACAGTGGCCGAACAATCTATGATAATATGTATCAACGTATGCCAAAAAACAACGATTTCCCGGGAGAGCCTTTTGTTTACGATTTTAGGCACTTTACGGATACTTTGTCATTCAGTATATTCATGGGTCTCCCGGCAGCTGATTTTAGCTATTTTTTTGGATTCAAAAATATCCCTCGACTTTTCGCTCTGCATCACTCCCAGTACGATACGTTTTACTGGATCAAAAAGTTTGCAGATCCAGATTTTCGCTATTTAAAAACAATGACTCAGTTTTTAGGTAGCATGCTCTTAGATGTTTCTGACTCGGCAATTTTGCCATTTAGTGTTCGTAAACTTGGCAATTGCGTTGACCGAGCCTATCGTTCTATTTCCTCATCCAATTGCAATGAACTTGATTCCTTACAAATGAGTTACTTGAATCAAGCTAAGAATGAGTTTTCCGCAATGGTCACTAGGTTTGAGTCTGCGAAACAAAATTTTGTAGGTCAGAAGCAACAGAATCCATTGATGTTACGAACACTCAATGATCAACTCTCAGGAATAGAGAAAAAATTTGTGAGTCCTCATTCTAAAACAAACTGGCCAACTGAAAAAGCTTTGTTGTTCAATTGTAAATTCTGGAACATCAAAAAGGTTATGAAATTGAAAAACATTCCTGACGGTGAGAAACATACTCGTTTGAAGTTTGAAATGTCGCTTATGATCCAGGCACTGAAAACCGCTACAAAGTTCCTTAAACCTATGAATTAATAGTTTTGACAGAGCCATTCTGCATTAAAACTAGAATTAAACATTCTATTGGTAATTTTGGCTAAAACAATAGATGTTTCTACAGGTAGCTTCGCATTCAATTGTTTTAAGTTAAGTTAACCCGGGCATAAACAAAGGTTTTTATTCTCCAGGCAATAAAAAGGTTTGCCGAGGGAAAAAGGCCCTTAATTGCTTATTGATAATGTAATGCATGGAATAACTAATAAAGGACTTAATGTTCACAGAACATAAGTTTAGATTTGTTGTGCTAAATTGGTAAAATGTCTATAGGGGCTAAGGGGCTAAGTCTCCTTGGTAAGTTGGGCTCAAATCTCATCTCAATCGAAATTCAATCTGTCTTCTGGGTTATTTTCACGGGCTAAGCATTCTAAATTTGCCACAGCAATTTCCTATCAATTAAAAAGCTGCTATCTACTTTAGAACTCCACATTGCCTCCCACAAAACTTAAATTACGAATGGTCCCTTATACTCTTTTTTACTTTTATGGCCTCAGTAGTTTTTGACGTTGTTAGTAAGACTTCTTCTTCTTCTTTGGGTCTTCTCTCGTTTATTTGGCATGTCAATAGGTACAATATTATCTGGTTTAAAGGAGTAATACTTGGAAGCAGGACATCCAACCCAAATTATATGATTATTTTTGTACCACAACCTGAACATGCTGTTGAGAAATCCTCTTGTATCAAGATCCCATACCCTGAAGCACCGAGCAACATTCCTCCACGTACGTTTGATAGTCTTTCTTATGTTTCATTGTAATATAGAACAGGTAAGTCTTTCCTTTAGTGTTTGGAACAAAGTTCTTCACATCTGAACACGGAGCTTTCGTGTGGTTTAGCAGTGTGGCTTTTCTGGAAAAGATCGAGAAAAAAGTGTTGTTATATTCTTTACGTTTGTTTCTTCTACGAATTTTCTATAAGTTACCGAGCTTTCGCACTTCTAGTGCATCTTCAGGGCGACACGGCTAACAGGGCTGACACGGCTGATAGAGAATATAAATGTACAGTTCGTTCATAGAACGCCTTCATCTAAGACAATGAAATATTTAGACGAAGTTTCATGGCTGCTAACTGGTCGGAGGAAAGAGACTTTTTTAAAAACAATATTGGTTATTGCACTAATTCTCATCCTGTCACTGCCTTCGGTCCAAATAGGTAACAGCTGGGGGTCTCCAGGGCAACGCTGTATTCAAATACACACCTTTATTAGCCTATACGTACCCCAATGGAACCGTAGAGGCCAGAATTGACCCAAAGAGAGATATTAGCGAAGATTGCCTTTACCTGAACATCTACACTCCAAACACAAGAAGTACAAGGAAATACCCAGTTATAGTCCATATCCACGGAGGAAGTTATTTGTCGGGTTTCCCTACTCGTGATATATCATCAGGCCAGTATTTGCCCACACGCGATGTTGTTCTTGTCACTATCCAGTATCGACTTGGTACATTTGGGTTCTTTACTACTGGGGACTCAGAGACACCGGGAAATATGGGTCTTCTTGACCATGTAGAAGCCCTCAAGTGGATTCAACAAAACTTCGAGAGTTTTGGTGGCAGTAACAACAGCGTGACTCTCCTTGGTGAAAGTGCAGGAGGATCTAGTGTGGGTTTACACTACTTATTGTTTTTGCTGGGTTTCCCAAGTATCTAAGTTCTGCTTTGGAGAATATCCAGAAAAGTGCACTGGCGATTATTTGGCCTGGTGTTCCCTATTGTATAGCGCTGGAAAAGGCAGGCATTTCATCTCTAGAAGAACGGCGGAATCTTAAGTGCAGAGATTTTGTCAGAAACATTGAGCCAGGTAACCCACTTTTTCCCCTTATACACAACCGTGTTGTGAAATCCACCACTCATTTGGCATGACGATCTGGGAAGCACGTACATCCCATGATCACCCGAACGGAACGATTTGCAAACTTCGTGCCGAAAATGAAGTGACCCTCCCTAGCAATGGGAATGTAATTTCCTGACCCTGCCCATTTGGTGAGCCTAAAAAATCATGACCCTCCCCCTGCACAGATATTACCTCCCAAAACAACTGAAATAAGACCTATCATTGAACATATATATCCAGATACCCTGAATATTTATAAACCTAGAAATTCATATGAGTTTATGTGAAAGCATCTTTCTTTGATATCAAGCAACATGCCTTCAACCATGAATGAGAATGGTGGCAGTGATGATTATGATAATGATGATGATGATGTCAATAGCAGTGCCACGGCAGCCACGGTGATGCTGAGCATTCTTGCTAGAGACAACTTTACATTAACTTGTTTTATAGCTTTTACCTTGCTCTTGTAAACAAGTAAATCAATATGGTCTTTCAGTAATTAAGACAAGATTGTTCAGGGGATTTTTCAGGGGGTAAGGGTAAGGGTAATGATCAATTTAGGCCAGAGCACCAAGGGGAGGTTTGCCCCCAAGAAAATTTTAAGTTCAGAGAGCCTCGGAAATGCGATTTCCAGTGTTTTGAAGGGCATCTGCAAGAGCATAAATTTATGTGACCCTCCCTTTTTCATTGCCTATTTTTCATCACCTCTGTCCAAAAGATTTTCCTCAGATCACCTTGCCTAGTTACTAATGAAACTAGTTACTAGCTATTTGTGTAATCTTTAAATTTTGTGAATGATATGACCGAAGATGTCGTTGTTTTAAGGACGTTCGCGGGCAAAAGCGTTTTCAATATTTCTCGTCGCAGAATAAAAACCCCCAAAAAAGCTCTTAATCACGATTAAAATATTATTTCAACTTTTCATTTTCTTAATATCGGCCTTTTATTTTATTTAGCACATGGTGAAAACATTTTTTGAAAATTCTTTACTTTTCACAAGGCGTCAAAGTACCCTGGTAAATAATTTTTTTTTCACCGTTATGAATTTATTGGAAGACAATGAAATTTTAGCTTTTTAAAGTTAAAACATTATATAAAACAGTTTTTTAAGAATTAAATATGTATTTTGGCTCTCTCAAAGGGTCAATTATTAACAAATTCGTTTTTCTCGGAAATGAAGCCATATTTCGACAAATGAAACATACCATGATATATCTCGCATATAGGCCTACCTAATACTAAAATATGAGCGAAATCGAACTTTTGACTGTTGCCGGCGTATGTTCGATTTTTGCTGACATCCCCTCTTAAGTTATAATATGAGGTATTTTTCTTAAAGTGTTTGTTCGGCAATCATTTCAGCTTTATCTACCATAAATTACAAACTTTTTGAAGGAAAAATTTCCTGCTGTAATATAACTTACTTGAAGTATTTGACTATTTACCTAAGTATAACAAAATTTCAGTAGACAGCTAACGGTTAACTAAAAAAAGGTTAACGATCTTAAACGTTGACCTTAACCTGCATGCTGCGTAAAATCACCCCCTATTGAGAACATCATGGTAAGGAATTCATGGTTATCTTCATGGTTAGGATTTTTTATTGTTATTCTCTTCCATTATTCAAAGAAGTTATTTTTCCATGGCAATGGCCGTTTCGAAAGTTATAATGTCCCTACTATTGCCCTTCCTCCTCCCGGCACGTCTATACCTTGGAACGCAATTCAAGTGTAAAACATTTTTAAAAATCTATAAATTCGTCGATCTTGCCCTTTGAAAAATGCCATCAGGACTCTAAGGACCGCAACAAGCATTTCAAGCTCACAAAGCGATGCAAAGATAGACTAGAATGTCTCGTTTACGAGATGATCTTCATCTCCCACTGGAACAAAATACTTTAGTAGAATTCATTTCTATGGAAACGCTCTTGAAAATGACGCTGGATGGTGTCGAGACTTGTTATAAATTTTGTTATAAAATGTCTCGAGACTAAATGTTTAATAATAATAACAACCGCTTTAATGGGTAAACACAATTATTGGAAATCTAATAATAATAATAACAACAAAAACAACAACAACCCCTTTAAGGTGACTGACTACTTTTGAACGTTCAATATGAGCCCACGATGTGCGCGCGCACAAAATCCGCTTAAAACCGCATAACAACCTTCAATATTTTATTGAGGAACCATACACGTTTTGAACTTCAACAGGGCAAAAACCCCGAATTTTGCACGGGACTCTATATTTTTCTTTGAATTTCCTAAGACAACAGGTAAAAATCAATCTTTTGAAAAAGTTTGAAAAAAACGTAATTATTAAAACTTATAAAAAAAGCGTTTTATGTGTTTTTGTTGTTGTCGTTTGAGTACGATTTTCGGTTTATTGAGTTAACAAGATGCTAAATATTTAGCTTATTTTTAAAACTTTCTTCAAATATTTTTAGTTAGTCTTCGAAAATAATGTTTAAAGTAGATTTCCTGAGAAAATTGCTTGCAGAGCTTTTTTTAATTTTTGAGTTATGATTTTTTGTGTGCAAAGCTTGATTTCCGCCATTTTTCTTTCGAAAACTTGTCAAGATGGTAATTTTCAAAATTCATTATCTCGAAAACGAGCTCGGGACACCCCATTTTTCTTTTCATTTTTGGAATCAGCGTTAAATTCTGTGTAAAATATCTTTCTAAGAACATTTTGTAATTATTCCTTGCTAAAGTAGTCAGTCACCTTAATGGATAAACACGCACAATTATTGGAAATCGAGTAATCTCCAAAAAATATCATTCTATAAAATGAAAATGCTATTTGGATGGAAAAATAGTTCACGCCATTGTATTGTGTAATCATGTGAAACTAGTGTTTTTTGGTGGTATTGTTGGTTGATCTATTCATCAATTAATGAAAAACCTTACGTTCATTAAAAGAACAATGGTTGCTATCAATACGTCATTTGCGGTCTCAGGTGGAACGTTTATCAACGGAATAGCAAGTTTTCAATCGACTGATTTACATATATTTTTGACTAGGAGGGCAGTGTTTGCGTTTCTACTACAGACTAGTGAATAAGATTCATGATATTCATTCAGCTGATTGATACGAAGCAATCGTGATGTTCAATGTTCGATGGCAGATAATGACGTAATACAATGATGTGATGGGCAGCTCACAGTATGGGATGTTAATAAAGCATGCAGTGATCGATGATTTTCATTGGTCAGTTTTGATGAGATTTTTTATCGGTTACTTCACATTTACGTTTTCGTTTTCCAAAAATAATTAACTGCTAAGCTACTTTTACGAGTGTAGTTTTAGCTTGAGTCACTCGAGGATTCTTTGATTCCGTTGCGATGTTTAATTCGTTTATTCGCAGTGAATTTATTTCACTTCTCTATCTGGTAGTTCATGTCACTGCATTTGTCACAGCAAATGATGTTGTCAACACTAAACAAGGCAGAGTGAAGGGAATACGACAAGAAGTCCAGGTCGAGAAAGACCAGACCAAAACAATCTACAAGTTCCTGGGCGTTCCTTACGCTCAAAAACCAACAGCAGATCTTCGCTTCAAGCCCCCACAAGCTCTTTCCAATCGAAGATCAAGTGATTATGATGCAACTTCTCCACCACCAGTCTGTATACAAATTCAAAATTACTTTGACTCCATCAAAGGGGCATGGCCTGAGTTTGACCAAACTAAGGATATGGGCGAAGACTGTCTGTACCTGAACATCTACACCCCATCAACAGCATCCTGCAAGAAAAAGTACCCAGTTATCTTTTATATCCATGGAGGAAGCTATGTCGCAGGTACCCCTACTCGTGATATATCACCAGGCGAGTATTTACCCACACGAGATGTTGTTCTTGTCACTATCCAGTATCGACTTGGTACATTTGGGTTCTTCACTACTGGGGACTCAGAGGCACCGGGAAATATGGGTCTTCTTGACCAGGTAGAGGCCCTCAAGTGGGTTCAACAAAATATCGAGGGCTTTTGTGGCGACAAGAACAGCGTGACTCTCCTTGGTGAAAGCGCAGGAGGATCTAGTGTGGGTTTACACTACTTATCACCTCTGTCCAAAGGACTGTTTCATCGAGGTATTGCAGTGAGCGGTGTGGACCTCTCTCCCTTCGCCTACAAACCGAAGTCTACAGTGCGAAAAGCCAGTGAATCTTTAATCAAGAAGTTGAACTGTGAAAAAGAAAACTCCAAAGCAACCTTAAAGTGTTTACAATCATCTTCCATATCCGATATTAGAAAGAATGCTGGAAGTCCGTTCGTTATGCAGCCTTTTGTAGACGAACATTTTCTACCAGATGAGCCACAAAAACTGAGAAAAGAAGGGAAATTCCATAAACTTCCTCTAATGTCAGGGTTTGTGAGCCAGGAAGGTTCGTTCCTTTTGCAGTCCAAGAAAAGCGAAGAGTACAACGCTGTAGGGTTAAAAAAATACTTAGAAAGTTTTCTTAAAATGTCATTCCAACGTACAAAAGACGAAGCTCTCACTGCTTATAACGCTCTAGAGTTCCAGTTCACTCCATGGGGATACTTGTACAACGGTCTTAAATATCGTAGAAAACTTGAAGAAATGTTGTCTGACTTCTACGTTGCTGCACCAACTCATGCTGCCTTGACCTTCCACAGCGATCACGGTGCTCCTGCCTACATGTTTGAGTTCACTCATCGTTCTCAATACCATCCAAAGCCCGGCTGGATGGGCGTCGTCCACGAAGACACGACAGCCTACAAGTTTGGTCTACCGCTTCTGAGCTCCACAACGAAACTAAAGTTTGACAAGAAAGATAAAAAAGTCAGCGATATGGTGGTGACCATGTTTACCAATTTTGCTAAATTTGGAAACCCGACCCCCACCCCTATCGATGGCAAAAATTGGCTCAAATTCAAGTCTTCCAGAACATCGTATATGAACGTCAAGGGAAGGCCTTTCTTGGCACTGAGATATCACCCACTCAGAATGGCCTTCTGGAATAACTATTTCCCAACATTGATTCCAGATAAAGAAGATTCCATGTTGGGTGACGAAGCCGTGGTGCCTGAAACAACTCACTTTGCTCAAATCTGGTGAGATACATGCAGGAAAACGTATAGAAAATTAAGGAACAGATCCCACTTCAATTCCTTCATATTTCGTAGATGATTAAGAAACAGGTCAAATCCTTCAAAGTTTACTGATTGTCACGGGTTCTGGATGGAGGTCCAGCTGTCAGTGTAATTTCAGGCCTTTTCTCAGTTGTCAATAAACCGTACCCAATTCAGAACCAGTTGTCAGAATTGATTGAAATCTAGCTTGTTAGCCAAATGTTGTAGTCGGTGGGGGGAGGGGGAGGGGGAGGGGGGGTGATGATGACATTTTTCGTTCCACATAATAACTTTCTCCTTTCTTCTAACATTGTATTTAGCATTTTATGCTGAAAGACTAAAAGACCCAATAGATATCTAAGCCCTACGCCTGTTCATGTACAATCATACATGACTTTCGTCACAAAATAAAGTTAAATCATGAAGGCGTAATCATATATATTGGAATTTTTTCCATTTTATAAAGTGTTTCAGCAAGGCCGGATTACACACAAATTACAATCATAGTTGTGAAAAGAACTATAAAGGATCTTTTTTTCTCAAATGAGGGCTGGAGAATGACAAGTGGTGTGAAATTGGATATTGGCCAAGCTAAAAATGACTATCAAAAACAACCTGACTTCTCTGGCTGCGAATCTATTTAAACTGATGAAAAGCTTATTTGAATGAATACGGTATCGTAACAAACATCCTCCTCTATTAAGGCTTTTCACTGTGACGTCACGTAATCCAAAAAACTTTTTTTTGTTTAATCAAGAAAAGAAGCTCGCAATCAAATTTGTCATGTAGATATTATTTTATTTTTTTATTTTTTTTATTTTACAATTTTTATTGGGCAATAGCTGTTAATATAGTGCACTATGAAAATAGTTTAAAGAAAAGTAGATAAGTAAAAATACCCAATAGGAAAAGCGCGAACGGGACTCTAAGTCCCATGCTAGGCACTTCCCTTGAGGACAGACATATAAATAAATGTAAGTTAGATAATATATATATTAAATGAGTAAATGTGTTCTTATCTGTGACACGGACACTCGCGAACTAGTGACCATGTGCAAGGCAAGTCGATATTAATTAGACTATCTAGGAGAGTGCAGTATTTCAGCCTTAGAAACGATTTGAATGTCGAAAGGCTGGACAAAAAACTAGGAGGAGCTACTTTACAGATGGAATTCCAGAGACAGACTATACGATTAAAATATAATGCTTTAAATGTGCTGGACTTGCACAAAGGGACTTCGAGAACAAGGCTAGGATTTTGATTTAGACGAGTACGTCCATGATTAACAAACTTAACGAATTTCTGAACATTAAGATCTATCTGACCAAATAAGGCCTTATAAAAAAGACCAAGTCCTTTATCTCTCTGTCATAGCAAAGAGGAAGTAAGTTCAGCGCAATTAATCTTTCCTTGTAAGACATTTCACCAATCTTGGTCCTGAGAATCCATCTTGTGGCTCTTCTTTGGATTCTTTCGATCTCTGCCTTCAGCTTAACATGTCTTGGAGACCACACTTCTGTAGCATAATTCAATTGTGATTTCACGAGCGCCAAGTACAGTGTCCTTCTGGATCTGACGTCTGTTAGCTTTGGACATGTTCTCTTGAGTAAACCAAGAAGCTTGTTGGCTTTAGCTGTGATGGTATGAATGTGAGTGTCCAAGGAAAGATTGCTTGTGAAGATGACTCCGAGATCCTTTTCCTCTTGTGTTCTAAGAATTTTTTCTGTCCCCAGATGGTACCCATAGGTTGTTGGACTTTTCTTGCGTGTCACCGTCAATATCTTACATTTAGACACGTTGAATTGGATGTTGTTGTTGCGGCTCCAGACATCAAGGTTTCCCAGTGCGTTTTGGAGGTCCTCGCAGTCGTTTTCCGATGTAATTTTACAGAACAACTTTGTGTCATCTGCATACAAAGCAGCCGCCGGTCCCTCTGGGATGACGTCTGGGAGGTCATTGATAAAAATGACGAAAAGCAAAGGACCCAGGATGCTGCCTGAGGTACACCGGAAGTGACTGGAGCCCAAGAAGATGCTGCACCTTCGATCACAACCCTTTGCGAACGGCCATTCAGATAGTCTTCAAACCAATTCAAGAGCAGTCCCGCTATGCCATGCGATTTCAGTAAAATTTTATTAAAATTGCAAAGTTTTGTGAAGGTTATCCATAATCCAGAGAATGTATGAATTTTTGAATTTGACAACTTTTACAAAGAAATGTATGCTGGCAGGCAAATTTTGCTGGCCAACATACATTTCTTTGTAAAATTTCATGTTTTTAAAAGTTCATATCTTCGATAGTTTACGCGCGATCTTCACTAAACTTCACAGTTTTACTAATATCTGTATGAAAACTTTGAATATCAACTCCTTTTTCAGATTAAAGAAATTTCTCTACATTGTGACGACACATGAAAAACCTCAATTCATGCATCTATCAAAGTAGCTATGATACGATACGATACGATACGATACGATACGATACGATACGATACGATACGATACGATACGATACGATACGATATATACTAGTTATACAACGGTTTCGAGTGGCATACCGTGGAATCATGGCCAACTATTTCGGCCACTGAGCCCACAATGAGGCAGCGGTTATCCCCAATTGAATTACAAAATGGGGAATCTATTTGCTTGGTAAAATTTAAAGAATACACTAACCCTGAAATTGCAGGTCGTATTTTTGTAATAGATCGGACATTTTTCCTTCACTTCTAAAGACTGTATAATTTGACTTTCGCGCGCTTTTGCGCCAAAAAGCACCGGAAGTAAAGCTGTAAATATAGAAACCACTGGCCATCTTTACTGCAATGCAGCTAATCCCCGAGTTCTTAGCGAGACTAGAAAGCAGTGTTTTCAAGCGACATTTTGATACCAAACATGTCGATATTTGATGGAGTTTTACGTAATAAAAATGGTTGAAAATTCACTACGCCTTTAGGCGTAGGTTACGATTGTATAACTATTTTATCCATAGAAAATACAAATGCGTAGATTCAACGCGCAGTGCATGATGGGAAGGAAGAGTGAAATACCGACGAATATACAACGGCGTTCCTGCTTTCTGATTGGCTGTATTTTCTACGGTGTGGGATAAAACACAATATAATATAATACAAAGAGATTGTAATAATTGTTAAATAAGTAAGAATAAATGTAATCGGCATGCTTTCATACTTTTCTGAGTTGAATCGCAGTTGCCACGCTTTGGACCCGATTTGGATAATCTAATTATTCATACATTTTCTGGCCCTTTAAAAATGGCAAGCTGATAGAGGGATTTGTATGGAAGGTTTATTTAAAAGCTTGATAAAATTTACTGTACTTATCGTTTTATTTGTCTGGTGTTTAACAAACATGGAGTTGTTCTTCAGTAACAACTCGAAGAGAATAAAAGTCCAAAATACTACTTTTTCCTTCGGTCAAAATAGCTTATATATTATCAAAGGTTTTTTGGGAATAAATTCCATACATTCCCTGTAATCGTTCGAGAAATGCTCTACAATAAAAAATTAAATAATGCTCTACACAAATGACATAGTCAAAACCTGGTGTTCGGGATCGATTATTTAGATATTAATGGTTCCACTTAGCTGATTAAAAAGCCATTCTTTCTTCTTTTTGTTCGGTCAAAAACCCATCAACATTACAGTATTTTCATCTTCAGAATATACCTAAAATCTTCAAATACCATGGACAAGAAAGCACGGTTTCGTTTGAAAAGAAAAGAGCTCATTTTTGATTTTAGAAGCTCCCATTGATTGCTGGGATACAATCAGGAAGCCCAAAGTCATGATTTACTTTTAGCTATGGTTATTGATGTTCATGGGCTCCCTGTGGTGAGATTTTCACAACGAAATCATATTTACTGTTCTTTTAATCGTGAAGTGGCTATTTTTTGACAAGAAATTTTTCTAACATCTCAGTTAAATATAAATATGTCCTTGGGAACCATGTTAGTGTTATTTTCCCCTACAAAACCACTGGGTTTTCATTTATGCGTAGCACCGCTGACAATGTCCAATATTTCTGGTAATGGTGCCTGAACCAGTCTAGGAGACGGCCATCAATACCATTCGAGTATAATTTCAGCAGTAGTCTCTCGCGAGGAACATTGTCAAAGTCTTTAGCAAGATCTAGAAAGAGGATATCGGTGGGATACGACCTTCTCTAGAAAGAGCCCAGTCGTGAATTGTACTAACAGCTGTGTAACAGTTGATCGGCCTTCGAGGTATGCAAACTGATTGTCGTTGAATAGATCTATGTCTTTCCAGAACTGCATAAGCCTGTTGCGAACGATTTTTTCCACCCGCACCTTACTGACATTGCTGGTGAGGGATATTGGGCGATAATTTTCTCTGCAGTGTTTTGATCCCTTTTTGAATATGGGCGATATGTTGGCCGTTTTCCTTTCTTGCAGTACCATGCCAGTAGAGAAGGACATACAGAACTGTTGTTTAGGAGTTATATTTGATGAAAACATGACATTTTAAATATTTATAAATATCTTAAAGTTATCATATTTATTGTAATTTATTTATTTGGTAATTATTGTTAGGCGCATTTGATCATATTCACATGATAAATGCGCGATATAAATGATAAAGATTATTATCATTCTAATTATTCTTATTACTATCGTGTCTAAGTCATTTTTATGCCATGAGTATATGAGTACATTGGAGCCAAACGACAGTTCATTTGTAACGTCATGCTTAATATATGCGATCTTCCAATAAAATAATGCTGAACGTCTACAAGAAAAAATAATTAAACAAATAAGCAACAACAACAGTAGAAGAAGAAAAAGAAGAAAAAACATATACCCAAAACAAGAAAAAAAAAATCTAGGCACGATTGGGTTTGAACTCACGTCCGCCGACAGAGATTCAAAAATTTAACTCCACGATGCCATGCCCCAGTGACATTCGCGGAAGCAGAAACTCCTTCTGCTCTTGGGTCGGTGTACGGATTATGCAGCATAATGATCTAGCCGAGGCATCAGGGGAGAGACTAGCCGGCCCCCAGGCCATATCTACAGCTAATCCCTTGCACTATTTGCTACGCACGTTGATTTTAAGTGGAAAAAAATCTAGTCTATCTTGCGCATTGTTTTTATGGCTATTGTTGTGCTAATTCCTTAAATTCGTGGCCTAATGGAAAAAATCTTGGGCTTCGAATAAGACTATAAGTCAAGCCCGATTGGGCTGGGTTAGTACCCGTATGGGTGACCTGAAACTCCGGCATACTTAGTAATTTCTATATGCTTTATTTTCATTTGGTAAATATCTTGACTACAGACTAATTTGCGCAGTAGGTTTAGCCTGGTTTAATGGCAAATTGTGCCCTACAGTCAACTGTCAAAGAACATTCAATATTTAAGAGGGCGTCTTTCTAAGAACGGACCGATGCCTCTCGGTTCCAGCAATAGATTTCTCTTACATTTTTACCATCGAAAGTACTATCTATTCTCACTACAGAACTGAACTTAGAATCGTTTTCAATTGAATATTCGAGTCGCTATTCGAATTGTTGTGAACCGATCCCAAATCAGTCAAAAGACGCCGATTTTCGAAGCCGCTGAGGTCTACTTTCAAAGTCAGTTTTCTCGGGTTTTTCTGCAAATGAAAGCTTCTTTTTTTTTAAATTCAAACTGAAACTTAGTGCAACCTCTGACTAGAAACGGCAAAATTTTTTTGGAATGTGCAAAGTACGAAACCATTAATTTAAAAACTTCTCTGACATGTTACAAGTCAGTACTAACTTACTGAACTGTTGTTTAGGAGTTAGTATTTGATGAAAACATGACATTATCACAACACATCAGCAACACTTGTAAAATGGCTTTCTACTCTATCCACAACATTAGGAGGATCAGAAAATACCTCTCTGTCGAAGCAACACCAACTCTTGTCCATGCCATAATAATGGGTAGACTTGACTACTGTAATAGTTTACTTTAATACGGATTACCAGCGAAATCGATCTGTAAATTACAACCAGTACAAAATGCCGCGGCAAGATTAATTACCAACACGCCCAAGTACAACCATATAACTCCTGTTTTACGGTCGTTACACTGGTTACCAGTAAAGGAAAGCCGAGTACATTTTAACATCCTTGTGCTGACGTTTAAAGCTATTCATGGTCTTGCTCCAGACTATATCAATTGTCTCGTATCAGTACAGCGTCCTAGCTGTTATGCTTGTAGAGGCTACCACCCTCAACAATTATATATTTTATGTTTGTGCTTCCCGCCGTTTTGTGTAGTGTGAGTCCGCTAACCAGCTAATATCGCCGTCTCGTCATTCTTGTGCACGTTGTTATTCTTTGAGTCATCAATCGTGTAGTGTGTTCGTCAATTGGTAAGTTCGTTGTCATTGTTTGCTTGTAGTATTGTCCCCTCGTAATGTAATGCTCTTTGTTTTTAAGGATTTTACTGTATTGCATGTGAAGTGAGCAAAGTAAACCCATTTGACAAATATAATAAACTATGCAACGAGAGAAACAACGTTGAGAAAGAATCAGTGAATCGAACCCCCTACATTGCGTAAAATCCAATTGTAATTCTACAATAATGAGTAAAGAGGGAGCTCTTCTGGCTAAGATCTACGAACTGGATCGCTCCAGAAGCGGATATCAAGCTGTTCTTTCACGTGTATGCAAGGAAATCGAGGAGAAATTAATACGAGAAGACGACCTAGAGGCCGTGAAACTCTTGCAGTCTCGCCTAAATACCGCCTTTGATCGTTATCAGCAGTGTTGCCGAAAATATGACGACTTGTTGGATCATACTTGTGAGAAATATCGAAATATTCAGGAACTGCTAAACAAACAACTGAGGAGAAAGGAGTATATTGACCAGAAGATCAACATGTTTATCGCTAGTGCTATGGTCAACCTCGAAGTTACGAGAATCGAAGAAGAAATAAAGCAAACAGAAACCGAGTTAAAACAAGCCCTCGAGCGAGGCAAATCCGTGTCTGGTGGTCGAATTTCCGCCGAATCTTCCCCGAAAGAGTCCAGAGTTCAACAAACCGTGTTACAGGATAGCAACAATCCAGGTGAAGAGAATAATCAAGATGTTTTTGAGTTCAATGTTATGATCCCGCCACCGCCAATGTTCTCAGATGTTATATTATTACCCCGGAACCACCGAAGCGTGAACGAGAGCCGATTCAAGTGATAACATCGACACCTATCATTTCAACGTATCAAACAACCCGACCTGTCTTAAAGGATCGAGTTCGTGACGAGAGTAAAATCAGTTCTGAAGGTCTTAGTTCTCAGTCCACGGTGTTACAAGATAATTATAGCCCACGTGCAGAGGATTTACAAGATTTCGCTGGAACAGTACTACCCCCTCCCCTTGTGTATTTAGACGTTACGTCGCCGACACTACCGGGGCGTAAACAAGAGTTATTTCAAGTGAAAATGTCGACACCTGTTGACCCGTTTTCGTGCAATGCCGATTTCGAGCCCTCTGTTACCATAGTGACGGATTCGCCACAGGAATCCCAAGCCCAAGTGATGCCAATAGGAAGGCCTCAAACCACAGGAAACCCGCAAGTTATACAGACGACAGCTAACACATTAGAATCAAACAAGACTAAGGAGAAACTATCTACCGTGACGCAGAACGTCGAAAACACATCCATGCAAGACACAAGCAGCGAGACAGCAGCGCAGCATTCCCAACTTCTCCCTACAGAGCCCAAAGTCAGCGGCGAAGGTATTCTTACAGCGCTAGTAGCGACTATGGACAAGATGAGCAGTGCACGCGATCTACCAGCAGTTCGAGTAGTGAAATTTGATGGATCGCCAGAGAAATATTTGACATTTCGCCAGAGGTTTAAACAACTTGTGGAGTCGAGACCACTCGACGGTGCTGTTAAGATGACACGCCTTCTACAATTCCTAGAAGGACCTGCCCTTGCTGCCGTGCAACACTACGAAACCATACCTGGAGGACTAGAGAAAGCCCTGAGAGTATTACAAGATAGATTTGGCCGTCCGTACCACGTAGTTAAGGCCTGCGTAGAGACAATGACGAAGGGACCGGTCATACAACCCAATGACAGACAGGCGCTACAGCAGTTTGCAGACATGGCTCAAGCTAATTACGACACCCTCGATGCGGTTGGTTATTTGTCCGAAATGAATACCAATAACCTGGAGAAGATGATGTCACGCTTACCAAAATGGATTCAAGCCAAGTTCGTTGAACACTTGAGTAAACTTGAGCGAAAGGGACAAACGCTACCATCCTTCAAGAACGTCGTGGAGTTCCTACGAGATAGAGCTGACATCGTTAACCATCCATTTCTCGCGAGGCCACCTGTCGAAGGCACATCGCCCCAAGCGAGATCGTCGAACACGAGGTTCAAGCCTACAACGTTAAAGGCGTCATCTTATGCAATTGCTGCAACAAGTAAGGATCAAGTGTGTGAGTTATGTTTGAAATCTCATCGTCTGTATCATTGTGATACATTCAAGTCTAAACCTGTCAAGGAAAGAAATGACTTTGTGAAGAGTAAGCATCTGTGCTTCAACTGTCTGAGCTCAACTAACCACAACGCTAAAACATGCAAGTCCCTGACTCGATGCCGTGCCTCGGGCTGCGGTAAGCCTCATCACACTATGCTACACTTCGATGAGTGTACGCGAGAGACAACTCAAGTCAACCGCCCGCCATCACAAGCGACCAACGCAAGCGGACGAACCACGCTAGAACCCGTGCAAGAAGTGGACGTCTCACCTGGTAATTCACACACAATTTCGAGCGACGTCAACATGACCTCAACTTGTGAAACGAGAGAAGTCCTGCTACAGGTGGTACCAGTGAAGGTGATTAGTAGCAACAACGAACACTCAATAACTACATACGCTTTACTAGACTCTGGGTCAGATATCACGATGATTGACCCATCACTCGCCATGCTTCTAGGGTTGAGAGGAAGGCCCAGTAAGCTTCGGTTCAATACGGCGAGCGATTGTAATGCCCAACAAAGTGGAGTAAAGGTTGATTTCAAGCTAGCCTCAGTAAGTGGCAATGATGAAACACAAGTGTACGTCAAATCAGCCTGGGCCACCAAAGAACTTACAATCCCCCTTAAACATAACAAGGTGCTGAAATCCACTGATCAATGGCCCCATCTCCGTGAAGTCCCATTCCCTAGTGTAGAGAGACAGAGGATATCAGTCCTGATCGGAACCAATGTGCAAGAAGCGTTTGTACCTGTAGAAGTAAGAAGAGGAAACAGAGAAGAGCCCGTCGCCATACGATCATGCCTTGGATGGAGTGTCCTTGGCGGTAGCTTTACACGAGGCACAAAGGAGCCAGCGAATCTTAATTATATACGTAAAGAAGACGTTACGCTAAACGAACAACTTGAAGAGTTCTGGAAGGTCGAGTCGTACGGATCCCAAAGGACGGACGCGAAACCATCGTCGGTTGAGGATCAAAGGGCCATGAAGATTATAGACGACACTATATGTAAGGTGGACAGTAACTACAGGATGGGCCTGCTGTGGAAGACACCAAACCCTGATCTCCCTAATAACCGCAAACTAGCCGAAGCAAGATTAAACAATCTAAAGGGACGTCTACAACGCGATCCCGAGTTACTGACAAAGTACAGAAACGTGATGGAGGACTACATAGCTAAGGGTTACGCTTCAAAGCTATCGAGAGAAGAAGCAGAGAACAATGGATGCAAAACATGGTACCTACCTCATCATCCGGTTTTCAACCCAAGCAAACCTGGCAAGATCCGCGTTGTATTCGACGCGGCTGCGAAGTTCAACGGTACGTCTCTGAATGACAACCTTCTTCAAGGTCCGAGTCTTATCAATGACTTGTCTGGAGTCCTGCTTCGATTCCGCGAGGAACATTCTGCCTTCACTGCAGATATCGAGGCAATGTTCTACCAAATCAAGGTGGTCCCGAGCGATACAGAAGCTCTCAGATTCTTATGGTGGTCAACCGACTTGGATGATCAACCCGAGGAGTACAAGATGACGGTGCATATCTTCGGGGCAAAATCTTCTCCCTGCTGTGCCAACAAGGCTTTAAGAGTGACGGCAGCAGACAACGCAAGCAACTACGACCCTGAAGTCGTCCGTACAGTCGAGCGCAACTTTTATGTCGACGACGTATTAAAGTCGGCTCCTACGCCAAACCAAGCCATCCACCTGGCAAGAGAGTTAATCAAGCTATTGAAGGAAGGTGGCTTCCGCTTAGCAAAGTTCTCCAGTAACAGCAGAGAGGTTCTGGCAGCCGTACCAAAGGACGACAGAGCTGATCCCACATTCGACATGGACCTCGACAGACTACCCATTGGCCGAGCCCTAGGGGTTTTCTGGGACACCGAATCCGACACGTTCCAGTTCAAGACGCTAGTCACAACCAAGCCGCACACAAAGAGAGGAGTGCTATCCATAATAAGTTCACTGTTCGACCCCCTAGGGTTCCTAGCCCCACTCACCTTCACCGTCAAGTCTCTTCTCCAAGATCTTTGGAGAGCAGAGGTTCCCTGGGACGAAGAGATTCCCGAGCCATACTTATCACAGTGGAAAGAGTGGCTAAAAACCATGCCGAAGGTTGTAAACATACACATTCCAAGATGCTTCAAATCACCCTTCTTGTACACGCCAACGTGCATCGAGCTGCATGTATTCTCGGATGCTTCTAGAAGAGGACTTGCAACGGTCGCCTACCTGAGAATGCTAAATGAGTTAGGATACGTACATTGTTCATTTGTGATGGGTAAGGCCAAGAACTCTCCGCTGAGAGAGTGGACTATACCCCGCTTAGAGCTTCAGGCCGCCGTGTTGGCAACTCGTCTGGCTACAACAATACAAAGAGAACTAGATCTACCTATAGATTCAACTACCTACTGGACAGATTCGTCGACAGTCATCCAGTACATACAGAACATTAACAGAAGATTCCCAGTGTTTGTCGCAAACCGTATTACGGAGATTCACGAAGTGACTACCATCGAACAGTGGCGACATGTCCCTGGCACTTTGAATCCTGCGGACGAAGGGTCGCGAGGAGTAACCATTGATTACTTTGAACCCGGTTGCCGCTGGTTGTCAGGTCCGGAATTCCTGTGGCAACCTGAGGATGAATGGCCTAGCAAAGAACTAAAGCCTGAAGAGATCGCGGAGTGTGAGTCTACAATCGCCACAACCACAACAACCGTGACTACTCCATCGCAGATCGATCAGCTGCTGCGACGTTACTCGTCCTGGCCACACCTACTGAAGGTGATGTCGTGGCTGTTAAGATTCATCAAAGCAGCAAGAAAACAAGAACCACGGCGATCAGGTGCGCTCAAATTGGTAGAGATACAAAATGCTAGCCGTGAAATCATCCGACTGATACAGCTTGAGTTCTTCAAAGAAGAGTATCAGGCCCTACAAGGACAAGAACATGTGAAGAGAAGCAGTAAGCTGAAAAACCTCGATCCCTTCCTGGTCGACGGAATCATACGTGTGGGTGGAAGAATTCGCAACGCACCCTTACCTCCCGACGCAGTACATCCAATGATTCTCCCGAAAGATCATCCTGTAGCTGCGCTGATAGTAAGATTCTACCACCAGTTCCTTGGTCACGCAGGTCGCGAACATGTGCTCTCAGCATTACGCCAACGTTATTGGATAGTGCAAGGAAGATCCCTTGTGCGTCGTGTCCTACACAACTGCTTCGACTGCCGTAGACGAAATGCACCAACGATGCAGCAAGTCATGGGAGACCTTCCCAAGGAACGTCTAACCCCATTTCAAGCTCCATTCACGTTTACCGGAATCGATTTCTTCGGACCTTTCCACGTCAAGAGGGGCAGAGCCACAGAGAAGGTCTATGGTTGTATCTTCGTGTGTTTCACCACCCGCGCAGTTCATATCGAAGACGCCAGCTCCTTGTCCACAGACACCTTCATCCAAGCATACAGAAGATTCATCGCCGTTCGCGGCTGCCCTAAAGAAGTGTGGTCTGATAACGGCACCAATTTTACCGGAGCCGAGAAGGAGCTCAGAGTTTCCATCAGACAGTTCAACGAGAAGATCATCAGAGAAGAGTTACATTCGAAGGGAGCTGAATGGCACTGCTGTCCCATGCCCAAGTGGAAGTTCCAGCCACCCGCCGCTAGCCATATGTCAGGTGTATGGGAAAGGCTAATCCGCAGTGTTCGCAAGACCATGAAGGCGCTTCTAAGAAACCCAAACGCCCCCCTCGCATGGGAAACGCTACGTACGGTGTTCTGTGAGGCTGTATCCATATTGAACGGTCGTCCTCTATGCCCCAGCAGTGACGACCCCAACGACTTTGAACCACTCACGCCGAACCATTTCCTTTTGCTACGACCAAACCCAACACCCCCGCCCGGAACATTCAGCAATGATGATTTGTACTCGAGAAAACACTGGAGGCACGCGCAATTCCTCGCAAATCATTTCTGGACGAGGTGGGTGAAAGAATACGTTCCAATGCTTCAGCAGCGGCAAAAGTGGACAACCGTGAAACGAGACCTGAAGATTAACGACCTTGTCCTCATCACCGATTCTACAGAGCCAAGATGTAAATGGTTACTCGGGCGTGTGACAAAGGTATTCCCTGGTAGAGATAATCACGTGCGAGCGGCGAAGCTGAAGACCAGGAACTCAACCTTGGTTCGACCAATTACTAAGCTATGCTTGTTAGAAGAGTCAACGTAGAGTAAGAGACATTGAACATTGACCAGCCAACGCTGGATTTCAGAAACCCAAAAGGAACATTAGTGTTGAGTTTTAACAATAACGATGAACAGTCTAACGATGACGAAGTCTTGTCATCTGATTAAGTTACAGTTTGATTAACAATGTCATTATGTATTCTTGTTCAGCCTAGCCCCCGAGGATGTAGAGGCTACCACCCTCAACAATTATATATTTTATGTTTGTGCTTCCCGCCGTTTTGTGTAGTGTGAGTCCGCTAACCAGCTAATATCGCCGTCTCGTCATTCTTGTGCACGTTGTTATTCTTTGAGTCATCAATCGTGTAGTGTGTTCGTCAATTGGTAAGTTCGTTGTCATTGTTTGCTTGTAGTATTGTCCCCTCGTAATGTAATGCTCTTTGTTTTTAAGGATTTTACTGTATTGCATGTGAAGTGAGCAAAGTAAACCCATTTGACAAATATAATAAACTATGTAACGAGAGAAACAACGTTGAGAAAGAATCAGTGAATCGAACCCCCTACAATGCTCTTAATTCGCAGAAATAACAAACTTCTTCTGAAGCCATTCAGTGCCAAGACTTATAAAACTCTGGGTGATAGGGCCTTCGCTGCAGCCTCCCCGTCTCTCTTCAATGCATTGCCTCGCCATATTATAGAAGAGAACAATAATAACAGATTGAAGACTTTAGTAAAAATATTCTATTCAGAATTGCTTATGAACATTTACTAATTATATATGTATTTACGTGTAAGCCGATTCGCGGTTTGGGAGTCGTTGTCGGTGCGCGTGCGATTTTATCCCGAATTTCTCACCTTCTTTTGTTTAAACCTCTTGTTTAATTAGGCAGAGGAGAGTGGGAGATTCGGGGTGGGGTCGCGTGCGCACTGATAGCGATTCTTGAACCGTGAATCGGCTTATACATTTCATTATACATTTCATTATACATTTTTAAATGAATTTTAATTCACATATTTATATATAGCTGTATTATTCCATTTGAAATATTTATAAATATCTTAAAGTTATCATATTTATTGTAACTTATTTATTTGGTAATTATTGTTAGGCGCATTTGATCATATTCACATAATAAATGCGCGATATAAATGATAAAGATTATTATTATTATTATTATTATTATTATTATTATTATTATTATTATTATTATTATTACTATCGTGTCTAAGTCATTTTTATGCCATGAGTATATGAGTACATTGGAGTCAAACGACAGTTCATTTGTAACGTCATGCTTAATATATGCGATCTTCCAATAAAATAATGCTGAACGTCTACAAGAAAAAATAATTCAACAAATAAGCAACAACAACAACAGTAGAAGAAGAAAAAGAAGAAAAAACATATACCCAAAACAAGAAAAAAAAATCTAGGCACGATTGGGTTTGAACTCACGTCCGCCGACAGAGATTCAAAAATTTAACTCCACGATGCCATGCCCCAGTGACATTCGCGGAAGCAGAAACTCCTTCTGCTCTTGGGTCGGTGTACGGATTATGCAGCATAATGATCTAGCCGAGGCATCAGGGGAGAGACTAGCCGGCCCCCAGGCCATATCTACAGCTAATCCCTTGCACTATTTGCTACATACATTTATTTTAAGTGGAAAAAAATCTAGTCTATCTTGCACATTGTTTTTATGGCTATTGTTGTGCTAATTCCTTAAACTCGTGACCTAGTGGAAAAATCTTGGGCTTCGAACAAGACTATAAGTCAAGCCCGATTGGGCTGGGTTAGTACCCGTATGGGTGACCTGAAACTCATACTTAGTAATTTTTATATGCTTTATTCTCATTTGGTAAATATCTTGACTACAGACTCATTTGCGCAGGAGGTTGTTTTTTTTAAGACCTGTCCATACATCCAAAGGTGACCTGATCGACCGACTACCGATAGCTCCTGTCCTTTAGTTTCAAGGTATTTTTTATAGAAGAAAGTTCGTGAGCCTTTCGTTTGAAGTCACTAGAGGATTTTAAGTACGAGGATAGCGTGAATCCAGAAATTTCTGTTCTTGGTTCTTGTAACGTAAAGTGTTCTTCAGATATTGTGTTGATTGACATCAGTGAATTTTTAAATTGCCATACCATGCACGCGTGACCATGTCTGGTAAATCTGCAAGTTTGATATTCAAAAACCTGTATTTTTATAACATTGGGTTACGAATTTATTCTTAAAAATTTATTATTTCCTGTCATTTTGACATTTTTCATGATCAATATTCATTAAGAGATTACATCATATTTATTCCCTTCATTTTCTACGGTAGTCGACTATAAGAAAAGCCAGGATTGTTGAGTAACTCATTCATTAACATTATGAAGTCGTACAGAGCTCTTTTGGCTGCTTTGCTTGTAGTCCAGGTGGAGGTACTCGGAGCTGGTAAAAACTACCCAAGGGTCTCAACAAAACAAGGCTATGTAATAAGAATACAACAACGGCTGCGTTGCGAAGAAGGTCACATAAAAACTATCTACAAATTCCTGAGCATTCCATTCGCTCAAGCGCCAAACGGCACTCTGCGATTCAAGCGCCCAGAACCTCTCACCATGAACAGATCAAGTGAGTACAATGCCACATATTATCGACCGATATGTGCTCAGAAACCCAACTCTGAGAAGATAAGAGGGGCCTGGCCTGACTTTGACCGAGAGAGAGATGTGAGCGAAGATTGCCTGTTCCTGAACATTTACACCCCATTTATAAATGGCAGAAAAAGATATCCAGTAATGGTATTCATACACGAAGGAATATTTAATGGAGGTACTCCAATTTTTGGCGATGCACCAGGCGAGTATTTGCCCACACACGATGTTGTACTTGTCACTATCCAGTATCGACTTGGATCATTCGGGTTCTTCACTACTGGGGACTCTGAGGCACCGGGAAATGTGGGTCTTCTTGACCAGGTAGAGGCCCTCAAGTGGGTTCAACAAAACATCGAGGGTTTTGGTGGAGACAAGAATAGCGTGACTCTCTTTGGTGAAAGCGCAGGAGGAACAAGTGTAGCTTTACATTACTTATCAAGTAAGTCCGAAGGACTGTTTCATCGAGGTATTGCAGTCAGCGGTGTGGACTTGCAAGTGGGCCCCTTAATTCTGAAGCCACAGTCAGTGGTTGAAGGTGCCAGTAAGAAGTTAATAAAGGACTTGAAATGTGATGACTTTCAATGCTTACGCTCACGCGATTGGAAGAACATTTTACATAAAACCAACCATGACGCAATGTCGCCAGTTGTTGATAATTAAGATAAGATGGAAATTTCCAGAAGCTTCCTTTAATGGCAGGTTTTACTAGTCAAGAAGGGTCGCAGTTTGTTAAAGAAACACTTGGAACTTCTACTAGTTTGTTAAACAGTCGTCCATTTTTTCAAACTGTCTTAATGGTTTCTCTAAAGCAACGACTTTTTGTCCAAAATGAAGTAGACCAACTTAAATACGTTCAAGCCATAATACATGAATATTTGCCACAGCAATGGTACCCGCGTTCTCGATACTTGGGGGCGATGGTAGAGGTTTTTACTGATTTGACTATGGTTGCACCAATCCATGCTGCCTTGACCTTCCATAGCAACCACAGTGCCCCTACCTTCATGTTTGAGTTTCCCCATGCACCTAAAAGAGTAAAAGCAAAGGAATGGATGGGAACGACCCATGGTGATACAAAGGTATACGAGTTCGGCAAACCACTTCTGAAGCCTCAAGGTTATGATTATGCTGACAGAAATGTCAGTGACATTATGGTGACCATGTTTACTAATTTTGCCAAATTTGGTAACCCAACCCCCAGTCCTGTGCATGGTGTTCAATGGCAAAAATTCGACTCAGCCAATAAAGCCTACCTGAAAATCAAGAAGAATCCTGTCATGGACAGCAAATATAATGAAAGGAAAATAGAATTCTGGAATGAGTTCACCCGATTGTTCAATGAAAAGTAAGTATGTGAGGAGCACTTACAGAACGTTTGCACTCTGTTTAAGAGAAACAACGCAAATAGTGTAGCTTTGATTTCTTGTGCGGGCAGCACCTTAGGGCATCCATTCTATCATGTTGGGTCAGGATTTGTTCATCAATTGAACCTACCTTGCCAATTATAACAAGCCCAACTTAAGGTATCAGGATACGTTCGAGGCCTTCGAGATTACTTTACGCGCTTTTACTTTATTATTATTATTATTATTATTATTATTATTATTATTATTATTATTACCATCGTGTCTAAGTCATTTTTATGCCATGAGTATATGAGTACATTGGAGCCAAACGACAGTTCATTTGTAACGTCATGCTTAATATATGCGATCTTGCAATAAAATAATGCTGAACGTCTACAAGAAAAAATAATTCAACAAATAAGCAACAACAACAGTAGAAGAAGAAAAAGAAGAAAAAACATATACCCAAAACAAGAAAAAAAAATCTAGGCACGATTGGGTTTGAACTCACGTCCGCCGACAGAGATTCAAAAATTTAACTCCACGATGCCATGCCCCAGTGACATTCGCGGAAGCAGAAACTCCTTCTGCTCTTGGGTCGGTGTACGGATTATGCAGCATAATGATCTAGCCGAGGCATCAGGGGAGAGACTAGCCGGCCCCCAGGCCATATCTACAGCTAATCCCTTGCACTATTTGCTACGCACGTTGATTTTAAGTGGAAAAAAATCTAGTCTATCTTGCACATTGTTTTTATGGCTATTGTTGTGCTAATTCCTTAAATTCGTGGCCTAGTGGAAAAATCTTGGGCTTCGAACAAGACTATAAGTCAAGCCCGATTGGGCTGGGTTAGTACCCGTATGGGTGACCTGAAACTCCGGCATACTTAGTAATTTCTATATGCTTTATTCTCATTTGGTAAATATCTTGACTACAGACTAATTTGCGCAGTAGGTTTAGCCTGGTTTAATGGCAAATTGTGCTCTACAGTCAACTGTCAAAGAATATTCAATATTCAAAAGGGCGTCTCTCTAAGAACGGACCGATGCCTCTCGGTTCCAGCAATAGATTTCTCTTACATTTTTACCATCGAAAGTACTATCTATTCTCACTACAGAACTGAACTTAGAATCGTTTTCAATTGAATATTCGAGTCGCTATTCGAATTGTTGTGAACCGATCCCAAATCAGTCAAAAGACGCCGATTTTCGAAGCCGCTGAGGTCTACTTCGAATGTCAGTTTTCTCGGGTTTTTCTGCAAATAAAAGCTTTTTTTTTTTTAAATTCAAACTGAAACTTAGTGCAACCTCTGACTAGAAACGGCAATATTTTTTTGGAATGTGCAAAGTACGAAACCTTTAATTTAAAAACTTCTCTGACATGTTACAAGTCAGTACTAACTTACTGAACTGTTGTTTAGGAGTTAGTATTGGATGAAAACATGACATTGTCACAACACATCAGCAACACTTGTAAAATGGCTTTCTACTCTATCCACAACATTAGGAGGATCAGAAAATATCTCTCTGTCGAAGCAACACGAACTCTTGTCCATGCCATAATAATGGGAAGACTTGACTTCTGTAATAGTTTACTTTACGGATTACCAGCGAAATCGATCTGTAAATTACAACGAGTACAAAATGCCGCGGCAAGATTAATTACCAACACGCCCAAGTACAACCATATAACTCCTGTTTTACGGTCGTTACACTGGTTACCAGTAAAGGAAAGCCGAGTACATTTTAAGATCCTTGTGCTGACGTTTAAAGCTATTCATGGTTTTGCTCCAGACTATATCAATTGTCTCGTATCAGTACAGCGTCCTAGCTGTTATGCTCTTCGAAGAAATAACGAACTTCTTCTGAAGCCATTCAGTGCCAAGACTTATAAACCTCTGGGTGATAGGGCCTTCGCTGCAGCCTCCCCGTCTCTCTTCAATGCATTGCCTCGCCATATTAGAGAAGAGAACAATTACAACAGATTTAAGACTTTAGTAAAAATATTCTATTCAGAATTGCTTATGAACATTTAGTAATTATATATGTATTTACGTGTAAGCCGATTCGCGGTTTGGGAGTCGTTGTCGGTGCGCGTGCGATTTTATCCCGAATTTCTCACCTTCTTTTGTTTAAACCTCTTGTTTAATAAGGCAGAGGAGAGAGAGGGAGATTCGGGGTGGGGTCGCGTGCGCACTGATAGCGATTCTTGAACCGTGAATCGGCTTATACGTTTCATTATACATTTCATTATCAAATTTTAAATGAATTTTAATTCACATATTTATATATAGCTGTATTATTCCATTTGAAATATTTATAAATATCTTAAAGTTATCATATTTATTGTAATTTATTTATTTGTTAATTATTGTCAGGCGCATTTGATCATATTCACATGATAAATGCGCGACATAAATAATAAAGATTATTATTATTATTATTATTATTACTATCGTGTCTAAGTCATTTTTATGCCATGAGTATATGAGTATATTGGAGCCAAACGACAGTTCATTTGTAACGTCATGCTTAATATATGCGATCTTGCAATAAAATAATGCTGAACGTCTACAAGACAAAATGATTCAACAAATAAGCAACAACAACCGTAGAAGAAGAAAAAGAAGAAAAAACATATACCCAAAACAAGAAAAAAAAAATCTAGGCACGATTGGGTTTGAACTCACGTCCGCCGACAGAGATTCAAAAATTTAACTCCACGATGCCATGCCCCAGTGACATTCGCGGAAGCAGAAACTCCTTCTGCTCTTGGGTCGGTGTACGGATTATGCAGCATAATGATCTAGCCGAGGCATCAGGGGAGAGACTACAGCTAATCCCTTGCACTATTTGCTACGTACATTGATTTTAAGTGGAAAAAAATCTAGTCTATCCTGCGCATTGTTTTTATGGCTATTGTTGTGCTAATTCCTTAAACTCGTGGCCTAGTGGAAAAATCTTGGGCTTCGAACAAGAATATAAGTCAAGCCCGATTGGGCTGGGTTAGTACCCGTATGGGTGACCTGAAACTCATACTTAGTAATTTCTATATGCTTTATTCTCATTTGGTAAATATCTTGACTACAGACTCATTTGCGCAGGAGGTTTTTTTTTTTAAAACCTGTCCGTTCATCCACAGGTGACCTGATCGACCGACTACCGATAGCTCCTGTCCTTTAGTTTCAAGGTATTTTTTATTTAAGAAAGTTCGTGAGCCTTTTGTTTGAAGTCACTAGAGGATTTTAAGTACGAGGATAGCGTGAATCCAGAAATTTCTGTCCTTTGTTCTTGTAACGTAAAGTGTTCTTCAGATATTGTGTTGATTGACATCAGTGAATTTTTAAATTGCCATACCATGCACGCGTGACCATGTCTGGTAAATCTGCAAGTTTGATATTCAAAAACCTGTAATTTTATGACATTGGGTTACGTATTTATTCTTAAAAAATCTATTATTTCCTGTCATTTTGACATTTTTCATGATCAATATTCATTAAGAGATTACATCATATTTATTCCCTTCATTTTCTACGGTAGACTATAAGAAAAGCCAGGATTGTTGAGTAACTCATTCATCAACATTATGAAGTCGTACAGAGCTCTTTTGGCTGCTTTGCTTGTAGTCCAGGTGGAAGTACTCGGAGCTGGTAAAAACTACCCAAGGGTCTCAACAAAACAAGGCTATGTAAGAGGAATACAACAACGGCTGCGTTGCGAAGAAGGTCACATAAAAACTATCTACAAATTCCTGGGCATTCCATTTGCTCAAGCGCCAAACGGCACTCTGCGATTCAAGCGCCCAGAACCTCTCACCATGAACAGATCAAGTGAGTACAATGCCACATATTATCGACCGATATGTGCTCAGAAACCCAACTCTGAGATGATAAGAGGGGCCTGGCCTGACTTTGACGGAGAGAGAGATGTGAGCGAAGATTGCCTGTTCCTGAACATCTACACCCCATTTATAAATGGTAGAAAAAAATATCCAGTAATGGTATTCATACACGAAGGAATATTTTATGGAGGTACCCCAATTTTTGGCGATGCACCAGGCGAGTATTTGCCCACACGCGACGTTGTTCTTGTCACTATCCAGTATCGACTTGGATCATTCGGGTTCTTCACTACTGGGGACTCTGAGGCAGCGGGAAATATGGGTCTTCTTGACCAGGTAGAGGCCCTCAAGTGGGTTCAACAAAACATCGAGGGTTTTGGTGGAGACAAGAATAGCGTGACTCTCTTTGGTGAAAGCGCAGGAGGAACAAGTGTAGCTTTACATTACTTATGAAGTAAGTCCGAAGGACTGTTTCATCGAGGTATTGCAGTCAGCGGTGTGGACTTGCAAGTGGGCCCCTTAATTCTGAAGCCACAGTTCGCGGTTGAAGGTGCCAGTAGGAAGCTATTAGAGGACTTGGAATGTGATAACATTGAATGCTTACGCTCAAGCGATTGGAAGAAGATTTTACATAACACCAAAATTGACATAATGTCGCCAGTTGTTGATAATTACTTTCTTCAAGGGAAACCACGAAAATTAAGACAAGATGGAAATTTCCAGAAGCTTCCTTTAATGGCAGGTTTTACTAGTCAAGAAGGGTCGCAGTTTGTTATAGAAGCATTTGGGACTTCTTTAAGTTTGTTAAACAATCGTCGAGTTTTTCAAAATGCCTTAACGAATTCTCTAGAGAAACGACTTTTTGTCCAAAATAAAGCAGACCAACTTAAATACGCTCAAGCCATAATGCGTGAATACTTGCCACATCAATCGTACAAGGGGGCGATGGTAGAGGTTTTTACTGATTTGACTATGGTTGCACCAATCCATGCTGCCTTGACCTTCCATAGCAACCACAATGCCCCTACCTTCATGTTTGAGTTTGCCCATCCACCTAAAAGAGTAAAATCAAATGAATGGATGGGAGCGACCCATGGTGATACAAAGGTATACGAGTTCGGCAAACCACTTCTGAAGCCTCAAGGTTATGATTATGCTGACAGAAATGTCAGTGACATTATGGTGACCATGTTAACTAATTTTGCCAAATTTGGTAACCCAACCCCCAGTCCTGTGCACGGTGTTCAATGGCAAAAATTCGACTCAGCCAATAAAGCCTACCTGAAAATCAAGAAGAATCCTGTCATGGACAGCAAATATAATGAAAGGAAAATAGAATTCTGGAATGAGTTCACCCGATGGCTCAATGAAAAGTAAGTATGTGAGGAGCACTTACAGAACGTTTGCACTCTGTTTAAGAGAAACAACGCAAATAGTGTAGCTTTGATTTCTTGTGCGGGCAGCACCTTAGGGCATCCATTCTATCATGTTGGGTCAGGATTTGTTCATCAATTGAACCTACCTTGCCAATTATAACAAGCCCAACTTAAGGTATCAGGATACGTTCGAGGCCTTCGAGATTACTTTACGCGCGAGCCAACATTTTCGCTGCCTTTTCAATATTTATAAAAAAGTACACATTTTCTGAAAGCTAAATAAACATAGTTTTCAAAAATCAATTTGAAATTTTCTGTTTCGCGACACTAAAAAAGTTATTGGGTTTCTCCGTAGTTTTTGAGTGATCAAATACCTTTCTTAAAACCTTGTAGCTCATTCGGATTACATCGGATCAAACTGAAACTTTGGATTATGATAAATCACAACGCGATCCACTAAAAAACGGTATCTAAAATTTTTGAAATGTTTTTTTTTTCATTCAAAATATATTGTCTATTTTACAATCATGACCTCCGAAAATTCAAACATCCGGATTTAACGCGTTATTGCGCCCGATGTAAGAAAGATATCAAAAATCTGAGACACCGTTTTGAAGCTCATCATCCACAGAGCATGCAAATGTGCTTTTGATTGACATAGCGGAAATTCGGATCCTGCGGGAAGTTTTCAAATAAAGTGCGATAGAATGTCACTTTTAACCCAATAACTGTTTTTGTGTTCCAAAATAAAATTTAAATTCTAAATAGGTATTCGAAAACTACATTTATTTAGCTTTCAGAAAATGTATAGTTTAATGGCAAAATATTGTAAAGCCCGTGCGAAATGTGAGGTAGCGCGTATAGGGGTCCTAAACATATCCTGATACCTTAAGCCTTACTTAGTTTGGATATCAAATAATGCTTCTACAAATCGGATCATTGTTAAATAATAAAATTATATCAGCGGTAAGAGATACCAGCCCTCATCTCTATGGCAGCCACCGACTTCCTTTCAGTCCTGGATTGCCCAGAGGGGGATCCCACATTCAACTACCGTTTTGTTTCTTAAAATAAAAAGCCTAGGTTTTGATCCTATTGAGAAGGGGAGAGGGATCAAAAACTGTTAAGGGTTGCTGTGGATGAGAGGCTAGCTGGTGTTTTTCATTGATTATATACATTGTAACCTTGATATTTCAATTTAGAATAAACTTGTAAAGCTGTTAATAATTCTGCTCACAGTGTATCCCAATTTAACGACATCGAGGTGATTTTTAAGAGTCATAGTCTGTAAGGATCAAGCAAATTCAAAAAACATCAGGCCAGGCCATCTCACGGATTTTGCTCAAATTTGGTATATCAACTTGGTTTTATGGGGTCCTAAATACGTAATGGATGGACATGCCTAATGGATAGTTATTTGTCAAAAAATATTTTTACAAAAATAAGGGGGGGGGGGGGGGGAGGGGGAATCAATTTCGGGGCCGTGGATGGCTAGATACAAGGCTGTCCGAGCACTGTTAAAAAGCATTCAACTGTTAAAAAGCATTCAACATATTTTGTAAGTTTTGGTATCAAAATGAACCTCAATCCTATTCTTTGATTGCACATAGTTGCATCTTTAAGTTATGAAGGTTTATTTTTCCAATATGTTAATGACTGTGACGTCATCGCAGGCTTCATTAAATATAGAAACACTCTCTCTCTTTTTCTCTCTTTTGGTAGCGATAATCGGTCAAAGATTATGACTCCTAGAATATTAGAATTTACGCTTGCTGCAAGAAGATGAATGGGGAATGTGTCTTATAGTAAAATCATCAAAAAAGAAAGGTTAGATTTTTTAGAATTTAATTTATATTCGGATACGTCCGAGAGATGTAATATATACATGATAGATTGATTTGGGCTTTTGAGAGAATTTAAGTATGTGAGATTATATTTGTGGTTCATTATTTGCTTCAAGCCATTTGCTTATAAAAACATATCGCCATTTTGATACTCTCATGGTGGAAACCGCTGCATTACTGCAGGCTCAAAAGACTGCTATTCCTGGCCATGTCTTTGTAAAAAATAGCTTTCTTATAAAGCTTTCTAATTCCTTTTTGCTAAAGAAGTCACCCACCTTATGAAACGTTTCTACATTATTTGTTTAAGAGAAACATAAATTCATAAATGTCAAAGTATTCAGAATATACCCAAAGATGAATCCACGGAATGCAGTGATATATGCTAAGTATTAAACTCATGTTTAGTTATCTATTTATTTCAATTACGTAATCAGGATATTTTCCAATAGACTTTTTTCCAAAATAGCGGCCGCAAATTCGAATGAGTTAAAATTAAAATGAGTGAAAAAAACCAATACCAGCACTAGAAAGAGAACCTTACTTTAGTAACCCTACGAAGATTCATTATATCGGCCGAGAAAACATTTTTTCGAAATCGAAAAATTTACAGACGTTTGTATGGTTGGGGGTATACGCTCGGCTATACGAATTTTCGGCCGCCATTTTGGAAAAAGGTATATTAATCTAAGGCCGATTCTTTATCTGTTTATTATATTATATATAATTTTAACCAAAAAAAGTTTCAGTTAATCTGTTTCCTTTACGGAGTGATTTGTTCCCTGCCTTTCTTTAATTTCCCTGATGCGATTTCGGAGAACGAAACTGGTTCTTTTCGATAATCTACATCTACACTTCTGTCCCAAACTCATCCCCTTTGAAAATTAAACGCGCTTTCTAAATACACTTTATCAGAAGTCAACAACTGCCAGTTGCCAGGATAGTTATGGACTTCTAACTTCATGCATAGTTGAACGAGAACTTTCACGATCGCTAACGTGGCATGGCTTCAGAAACGTAATGCACTTTCCCAAATACATTAGATAATTCAAGAACAGAATTACTCTCAACTGATTCTTCACCTATTCCTCAGTTAATCCTTACTGGCGTACGGTCTGGGACGTAAAAATGGAACGCATTTACACTTTATATGAATCAGAATCTTTCAATTCTGAATTTAAGAACAGAATTATCTCGAGGCATTCCCTAGGAATAAATGTCCTGGAAAATCAACTGTGTTCTGCATGCACAGTCTGGGACGTAGGAAATGGAACGCATTTACACATTATCTGGATATGCGTCAGAAACTTTCCATTCTGAATTCAAGAACCGAATTACTCTCGAGGTATTCTCTGGGGAAAATGTTTTCGACGTTCAACTGTGTTCTGTACGTTTCTGTTCAGAAACTTTCAAGTAACTTAAAATGATAAAACAGCGAAGGGTCCTTGTCTCCAAAATGCACCTTGACCTTCACATTAGCACCAAGTGCCTTTAGTTTCTCCACAAAAATCTTTTCCTCTTTTCCAATCCACGGTCGTGTCCAGTCCTTTATCTGATACGGGGTCACGTGAACCTTGATGCTAGGGATGTGCTTAGCAAGGTAGTATAGATATTTCTCGTCTGTAATCCAAGTGTTCGCCTCGCCACTGTGGCCTCCGTCAAGCCAATACATTGTGCTGATCCTCGAGACAAAATCGTTAAGTCGAGCATCTATGCCAGCGGTTACACCTGAAAGCTCGTGTATGATTTGATTTAACACACAACAGCCTTTGCTGAAGCCGACGATGACGATGGGAAAATCTGATGTTATGTCGTCTTCGCTCTCTGGGATGTCTAAAACTGTGAAAAGGAGACTATCAGTGAGGACGGTGGATATTTAGGGAATGCATGTGTAATAATTTCCAGGATGGGAGAAAAAATGATGCAAAAGTGCAGCAATGAATATTGATAAATATGAACTTGAAGAAGAACAGTCTTACTAATGCATAGGTAACTGATCAAGATGTTGTGCATAGCACTGTTGCGTTGTAAGTTGCAGAGCTATATAATGCTACTAATAGTGCACTCAATCAATCAATTAATCTTTATTAGGGTTATTAAACAGATAAAGAACATTGTCTTTTTTCCAATCTGGCCCTCACCTCTCACTTGTGGGGTCTCGAGTCCAGGAATAGTCCCCTTCACAGTTCCCTGCGCCATCTTGAAAGGTAGCCGTGCCGTTGCATCGAAGCGAGACCAACATTGAGCTTGCAATGATAGAGACCTTTTTTAACACCTTGGACAATTATTCACATGTCTCTATCATTGCAAGTTAAACGTTGGTCTCGCTTCAATGCAAATCAAAGGCACGGCTACCTTTCAAGATGGCGCAGGGAACTGTGAAGGGGACTAATCCTGGACTCGACATCACATGTGAGTAGAGTTTGTTGGGTCTCTCTTTTGATCCAAGGGTTTTCTCCCGCCTCAAAAACCAATATGCTACATTTTCAATCGAGTGTTCCATACGCGTGCCCTCACTTAGTTCAACTCAGAGGTCGTTTGCATTGACAGTTGATAAAATTGTCGGCTTTGATGTTTGATACGAAACTTTATCCCACACCATAGAAAATACAGCCAATGTATTTTCCATCCATGGTGTGAGACAAAAAAGTTATACAATGGTTTCTCGTGGCATACCGTGGATATCCCACTCGTCACTTGTATTTTCTTTGTATACATACTCGCCTAAAGGCTCGTGTGTATACTAGAAACTACAAGTGACTCGTGTGATATGCCACTCAAAACCATTGATAACTAGTATTTATTCGTCGTCTGTTTAGTGATATCCCACCGTTTCTTCCCATCAGGCATTAGGGTGTTTTGAATCCTTGGCTAAATTCCTAGCTCTAGGTATTTGCAACGCTTTCTCATGGCACACGTACCTTGTCGAACACCCGAGGTTATCAAGGCTTTCAGATGCAGCAATGCTCCATACTCTGTGTTTCTATGGTCAGGTACACCAAACAAATTCGCCTCCACAAAGTTGTTGTAACAAGAGAACGTTTTGACGTGGTATCGAGATGGACGCATTACCCAAATAAAACTGTTAGGGAAACGTTTATCTAGCAACTTCGCTGTGGTTTCCAAGTCCCATTGCTTCCAATTTTTATCCATTTCATCTGCATAGTTCTAAAAGGCAATCACTGTGCATTAAGAATTTTTAACTATGGGATTGTAGATAATTGAGATAATATTTACGTACTTGACTGATGTGTGTGTTGCTGGGGGAGGAGTCAGAAGCTTAGGAAATTTTGTTATGATCTGCATGAAGCGAAAAAAATCCTTCTTTATAATGGGGAAGTATAATAGAGAAGGAGGATGGAAAACCAGATACCACGAGAAGAGACAAAGAAGCCAATAGAAGAAGTGATGTAAGAATCTTTATTTTCAATGACTCAGACTTGATTTTAGGTTCAGTAATTTAATCAAATGTAACACACTTTTTAACTTGAAGTTTGATTATCAATGAAATACCTATATTTCTCTATTTCAAAAATTTGATATTTTCACATGTGAAAATAACATGTTTCTCTATTTCAAAAATTTGATATTCTCACATGTGAAAATAACATGTTTCTCTACTTCAAAAATTTGATATTTTCACATGTGAAAACATCATCACTATGGTTACATACTTCTTATAGCAGAAAAAAGCTCGAAAAAGCTTTCTTTTCTTTTTCATTGATAATTATAAAATAAACAGAATATTACACGGGCGCTTGGAGATCTTTCCAACACTCGAAGACAAAATTCGTATCTCCGCGCACCCATGTAATATCCTCTATTTAATAATCAAATGCAAAATGTTTGCATTTGAAGTTTGCTTTGGGTTATAATCAACGGAAGACCTCGCTTGCGGTAACCAGGAACAACAACAACAACATAGTGAGAAAGACGGAGGAAGAAGGAGACGACGAGGAAGAGGACTGACTGTGGGTAAAATGTTCATGAGGTGATGAAGACAGGAAAGGAGAGGACGTGGACGAGGAAGACAGCGAGTAAAATGTTCAGTAGGAAGAGGAAGAAGGGGACGCGGAGGAAGAAGATAGCAAGTAGTATGTTTATTAGGTGACGAAGACTGACGAGGAAGAATAAAGCAAGTACCGCGTATACAGTTTGCTTAAGATAACAGTTAATGCCATGAATACATTTGATTTTAAAGTTCGTCTGGTCTTTTGAGTTAATGGAAGGCCTTTCTGGACGCCGGAGAAGGGAAGAAAACTGGCGAATTGATCAAGTGGAAGAGAAAGAAGAAGAAGAAGAGAGAATTGTTCCAATGCAATACAAATGGACGGAGATTAAGGTTCGATTGATGATAAACAAGAAAAACTGAGATTCGTCAACGTCGCCACAGCCAGCGGCAGTTAGAGTCTATTTAGTTACTTGCGTCTTAAATTCAATTTCAATTGAATTTAAGACACATTCAGCTATATCTGCTTTATTGCTAAGTTTAAAGGTATCATTTAGAAGAGTTTCAATAAAGTTTTTTACCTGAATATCGCCCGGAAAGAACACTACATGTTGTTGACCTTCAGAGCCACAGAAAATCAGGTCATTCCGTCGTCCCTCGTAGCCTTCCACATTCGGTAGAATCACTGCAGTTGATTTATCCATGAAAAAGAGAAAAAATATCTATTAGTCTTGAGTCAAATCTAACTATTCCAAGGTTTCTTTGGCTTGTTTTTCACGTTCTGACTTTACACAGTGATGCGCTGTTACTAGCATTTACATGGCCTTTGTTCGAGTTCATTCTTTAACTAACAAAAGAGAGCTTTAAGGTGATGTTTATAATCATTTCAAATCACAAATGAACCAAAGAATCGCTAGCTTTGGTCTTTTACTGTGAAGAATGAAAATCTTTTAATTGAAATAAAAACCAATCGACTGTTAATTGAGCACCACTAGTGAATGCTGTTGGACGTCACCCCATGCGTGATTGGATGCAAGGATCTAGTCCTTTGTTTGAATACTTCCATAGTACTTAAAGGATTGAATAAATACATATAAAAACATCCAAAGACCTCAGAAATAATACCTTCAGGCATTAAAGTAAAGCCTGTAATTGAAGCTCAATTATTTCATTCATGATCTGTGATGACGGCTGAAGACAAACAGCAAATAGCGTTTTTTTGCCACTCATTTCGTCTCACGTTAGGTTCCAACTTGAGCAAACAACGAGGACATTTTTAATGATAAAGTAAACAACTTCTCTCACGCAAAAACAAGCCACTTCGCACGTTTTTTGCTTGCAAACAATAACTTACTCTAAAAAGACTTTATAAACGCAAAACAAACAAATTTGTTTTCGACATTCGTAGTATTTATTCTCGAAAAACTACATTTTCTTTGCAGGAGTTAAAGACAAAGCCTACTGCGAGCAGGATAGATGGATCTTTTTTTTCGGAGCTCGAGTGTGCCTGGTTAAACCTTTAGCGGAATACATTCTTATATAACGTAAAAATGCCGAGTATAATGTTCGTAATTTAAATCCTAATTAAAAAGGTAGTTTTACTTTATTGGCGCGAAATCTTTTTGTTTCTGTGTTGTTATGAGCGAAAGAAAAACGGAATATGCGTGAATCAAGCCTACTAAAAGCGGAAGTCAAAACGAATCCGTCCAAACAAGAACCTCAGTTGGTGACCTATTTGCACTTCTTTTCATCAAGTGCATTGTTTGTATTCACACATCACGTTGTGTCAATACTCCTAATCCACATTTATATGCCCAATTAGTAACTTCAAAAATACATAAACCACAGGTATCCCATGAGGTGGAGAATATGCAGCAAGCAAAACGTAATGAGAAAACCTTATAAGAAAGCTTTTTCAAACAATTTAATTCTGATTAAAAAATTTAGCATTTTGGTCAAAATCTTTCACCGATCAGACTCGATTAACGAAAACATGCAGTATCAGATACGTCTTGTTCAAAAGGAAGATGGGTAACTACTTCGTTGTGCAAAGGATTGTGGGACTGATTGAGGACATTTTCGAGATGCACGAGCGCTTTCAAAAATATCGCAGGCGCAGACATGATCTCGAGACATTTTCGGGCAGAGTCAATAGCGCGCGTGATCTGGCCCGAAAATGCCTCTTTTTCATGTCTGCGCCTGCGATATTTTTGAAAGCGCTCACGATCGCGCGTCTCGAAAATGGTCTATTGACAATGTGCATCAAAGCTCACAAAGCACTCTTTCGTCTTTTGAAATACTTACATTTCCATAGAAAATTTCGGAGGAAAAAATTGTCAATTGTTAGAGTAGCCAAAAAAGCGTAAGGACTCGGTTTCCCATCATACTTTGTGCTAGAAATTCGAGTTGGTGCACATTGGCTATTTTGCATTCCTATTTAGCCCCACAATCCTTTGCATCGCTTCCAGGTTGTTACCAGTCTTTCTCATGAACGTTAGAAAGGTAAATATTTTTCACTCTTCCATCTTCGTTACATACGCACGTAACCATTTTCATGCATGTGGCCTTGCTTTCCTATACCTTTTCTCAATGGGTTTTTAGCTCCCTAAACATGTGATTTTATTGAAAGGGAAAACAACAATGCAGTAAATTTTTGCTGATTTTCTCGTTCGCTTAGCCTCAAATATAAAATATTCAATAAAGGGCGATTTTTCCTAATATTCATTTTTATTTATGGCTTAGATTGGGCTCCCTGTGGTACCCTAACTCATTAGTAGCGCGTGCGGTTGTGCTAATATGCATGATTCTTTAGCTAAGAAAATGTTCTAATTACGTTGTTTCCACTGCACTATTTTCTCATCTTGTAATAACTGTCCATTGGGTGATGTTTGGTTTGGTGGTAGGAGAGCGGCATATACAGGGGTCCTTGCACCTGAAATATATGTATAATCAAGGGCGAGGTTAAAACAATGCTCCAAAATAGGGACCCGATTGATTAATATACTCGGTTAATACAGATCCCTCTCGGAGACCAGTTGAAATACTCGATATTGGGTGTCCAAATAAATTAATTCTTTAAACAAATGCGTTGTCTTTAAAGCATACCTGCAAACATATGATAGCATATTCATTTTTTATCTTAGTTTTTTTGAGGACAAAATCCAGGATTTCACTTCCAGAGGTGTTGGGTACTGGGTAACCCCACCCCACTCCTCCCCTCTACATCGGGTCCCGTAAGATGACAATTGTTTTGACCTTATCCTAAATATAGGATTTCAATCATTGTCAATGCTTAAATCAGCTCCCAGTTGTTTCACCTATTGTACATGTCCAGTCTAGGCTGGACCCACTTTTTATTGATGCGCACAGCAAACCCGACCCGAGTAGCAAAAAGAGACTGGGAAGGACAGTTGTCTGCATGGATTTGTACCTGTTTCTGGTGATCTTTGGGCCCGTGGTCCTCCCATGTCAGTTTTGCACCATCCTGGACAAATCTAGTGACAACAACAGACAACAGTTTTAATGCTTACGTTTTTATAAACGTAGTCCACTCCATGTTATATCACATTACAAAATCAATGATTTTTAGTGGGAAAACATTATGCCTAAGATAAATTGAACCTTCAAATACAACTAAACAAGAAAACAGAAACAAGAAAAGTACATTACTGTGCGGACACACTAACCGGGACCACTTGAATAAAACTGACCAATCAGATAACAGTGAACTAGACAACGATTGAACTGATAACAGCGTTAGCCAATCAGATTATATTGATGTGTTATCTGATTGGCTGGTTAAAAATATTAGACTAAATATCGCAATGCGATTGGTTAATGACACTAGTTTATCAAAGTGGTCCCGGTTGGTGTAGCCGCACAGTAACAAGTCTTACAGCATTGACTAGAATGCCTTTCTTAGGGTCAAGGTCTTTTGCCATTATAGTTGTCAGGACAGTTAGGCCAAGCTTGGACATGCAATATGCTGTCGTTGAAAGAAATATTATGAAAGGTCACAGTTAATAAACTAAATAAATAATAACAATAAATGAGATTTATCAGTGGCATCTCTACAGAGTGGCTATTTGTCCACTGTAATTCCAATTGGATTACCCCCTCCCCCCCCCCTTTTCCCTTCCTCCCCAATCCCCCAGAGCTGCCACGCAGGCTAATTGGAATTTAGAAGTTGATTTTTGTGGAGGGAGGAAACTCGGAGAACCTGGAGGAAAAACCCTTGAAGCACAGGAGAGGACCAACAAACAACTCTTTTCACATATGACACTGAACCTGGGGGGACTTGAACCCTGGTCACATTGGTGAGAGGCAAGTGCTCTCACCACTACACCACCCGACACACCACCCCATACTTCCCATAAACTAGAGATGAATAAATGCATACTCAGGGGGATGCAGGCCTGGGGATCTAGGACACATAGAGTAAATAGAATAGGACATTATAGGTAAACCTGGACTATAAACTCGTGAGTTTTCATCTGGCCATCCATTTTCTTGAGCTTTACCTGCTTTGACATCACTGAAAAGAACAAGAACAGATACAGTATTTTAGGAATGAGATATTCAGTAAATTCAAGACTATATCCACTTACAACCCCCTGAAATTGTAATAGATAACCTCATGAATCATATAAGATGTTATATGACAATTATTATTACTATTATTATATAGCTAAGATAGGATGCACTGATTGGTCGAGAACTGTGCTTTATTAGTGAACAGAGCATGGTTGATGACACCATCTGCATATGCAGCAAATTTTGCAAGAATTATAAGAAAAAACAATGAAAACTATAGTACTATGGATTTTTTCTTGACATATAATAAGCACCGAAAGCACCAAAGAAATGTGAGAAGCACTCGCCTATGTCTCATGCTTCTCTTCGCACTTCTTTCATGCTTACGTCACTTCCTGCATGCTTTATTACTGAACAGAGCATAGAAAAAGCTGTTACATATATTTTGTTATATAATTATAGTAAATAATGGCCTGAAATAAAGTTATTGGCCATTCCACAGGGTGCAGCTTAATCATTTTTCTAGTATCTACAAAGACAGCTATTTTTTTTTATAATATTGTAGGTGTCTTTACCTGACATATTTTTTCATCAGTGCTACACACTCATTAACAGTCAGTTTTGGTGAAGTAAACTTCTTCTGTAATGATGGGTCAACAATCTTTAAAGAACCCATGTAAGATGAAACATTGACAACCCTATGATATGAAAATAAGGACTGAAATATCCATAAAATATCTATTGAACAATACACTCACAATATTGCATTTAATGTGAATATGGGAAGAAAATTTGAGACCATGCAGCTGTCAACATTGTCAGCTTAATCACTGTATTACAGAGTTTTCCAATATTTACTATTACAGCGTTTTCATAATTTTTCAAACTTCTGTGACCTACCAACTCCAGAAGTCTGGTGTTTTGGCTTCCATCAATCCAATTTATGATGAGCCAATTTCATTCTGATCATGAGCAATTAAAGAAATTCCGTGTAAAAATGGCTGTCTCATTACAGGAATTTCCTTATCGCTTGATCAGAATGAACTCAGCCCATTTTAAAGTTGATTGACAGAAGCCAAAATGCCAGGCATTTGGAGTCTGTTAGGTCGCAGAAATATGAAAAGTGCTGTAAAAATTTAAAAATTCCCTGTTTCTTATTTACCTTGCTTGATCCCGCAAAAGAGGAAACATAGCACTACAGACATCAAGAGTACCAAAGAAATTGGTTTTCACACAAAGCTCTGCATTTGAAGCATAGGACATTCCAGAAGATGACTTGAATAAAAAATATCACAAGAAGCAAGAAGTTAGAAGAAGCTGCTTGGTTATGCCATGAATCCATTAAGTAATATACATGGTTTTAAGAAAAGACCATAATGATGATGACAATGGAAATCTCTACATCCATTGTAAGACTATGTGCATTAAAGCTCACAACTTATCCATTACGCATATTATGTGCATTTTAGCGCATTTTCCAAGAATTCAAGAGTGTTTTAATGTCAGAAAAAAAAGATGTCTGTTTTCTTCAAATATACAAAACATATATTGTGAATTTTAAAAGAACCTCATCTACTGTATGCAAGGAACATATGCATGTTCAAATCTTTGTCTTGAGGCCAAGCTAAATCAGTTCATTACTGCAGAATATGCAACATTGAGTCAGACACAATGGAAATTAGCCAGCAATGAAAATATTTCCAGTTTTAGATAGTCTCCAGGAAGGTAGCATGAAGCTACCTAGGGTATCCCCCCTCCCGGCCAGATAAGATGCAGCAGGCTATTCACAGCATCTTATCCATACATCTTGTTTGAATGAGGCAATATGAAAGTAAAGCATTTTACCCAGGGATACAATGGGTATACAACTTCAGTACAATCATCTGCTTTTAACTATGCCTTATATAAAAATGCATGCTCTCATTGGTTGAGGGTTGTGCCTTTTTTAGGAAACCAAGCACAGTTGCTTATGCTATCAGCATGCGTGCAGCAAACTTTGCAAGAAATGTAAGAAAACAGCATCATAAACTACAAAAAATATTTCTAGTATATAATAAATGGCCGCCTGCAACATGCAACTATTTTTTTCCCCAAGTCAAGTTCATGTAACATGACTGTCCTTTAGAGCCAGGAATCAAACACAGGACTGACCACTATACCCTCACATCTTTCTGTCATAGGTAATTTTTGGAAATGCTGCTTTGTAAGGGACCACAATCATATCCTATTCTTTGTTTTCCTTTGGATTGTCATCCTCCGTAAATGTAATATAAATAAAATGAAATAGAAAATAAATAAAGCCATATAATGATAGAAAATGTAAGGTATATACTGTATCTTACAGGAATAAGAATGCCAGCATTATTAACAAGAACATCTAATCCTCCAAACTTTTCTTTCACATGATCCTTTAATTGGGCAATGCTTTCTTGTGAAGTGATGTCTAACTGGTGGCTTTCTATATTCACAGTACCATCTCCTTTTAGCTTTGTGCAAGCATCTGCGCCCTGCTTTTCATCTCTGGCTACAGAATAAGACAAGTGTAGCATTGTTAACTAAAGTTTTGATAAATGACATGGCATGGCAAAGCTGTCCCTCTTGTATGGCATCTCCAGAGTGCCTAAACAAATATATGAGGAACTGCTCGGATGAGGCGGATAAGATGGCTGAGGTTTTGATATTTACGATATCAAGTGAAAACCGAATTCAGTAATTGTTTTATTATACATTTTGTAAACTAAGAACGAAGATTTAATTCTGCTTTCGAAAAAATAGCAAAGTTTAACGTATTTTCATTTCCATAATTGTGACCTTTGAACTTGACATGATAAATGTATTATCTGTACGTAAAACCTACAGATAATATATTTATCATGTCGAGTTCACACGATATCAGGGATTGGCTGAGGGCTCTCGGACAATCAGAAGCGAGATAGTGAGTAAAATGTATAATAATAAACAATTATTGGATGAGGTTGAGCATGATATCGTAAATTATCAAGAACAAGGCCGTGTTATCTGCTGAAGCCATAGGCTGAGGCGGATAAAACGGCCGAGGTCTTGATCTGTGGGTAAAACCTACAGATAATACATTTATCGTGTCGAGTTCACACAATATCAGGGATTGGCTGAGGGCTCTCGGCCAATCAGAAGCGAGCTAGTGAGTAAAATGTATAATAATGTATATTGCATGTCTCCCATGTAGAGCTACTGTAGCTAAGGTGATACTAAGCTTACCTGTTAGTATAATAACACCATCAAATTGCTTGCTAAGTTGTTTAACAATACAAAAGCCAATGCCACGATTTCCACCCGTAACCTGTAAAGAAATTAGTTTTAAAACTATTATCATTGCTAACTGGAAATATGTCCCTTCTAGCTGCCATGACACATGACCGGAGACATGGAGTGTCATTTGGCTGAGTCGTGTGAGTCACCATGGGTGATAAAATTTATCATCCATGGTGTCACAGAACTTTCGTATGCAATGAAAATATTTCGTTTTGTGCACACAAATCATGGAAAAAGAGGCTAAGAAAACTTACCACTGCAACACGAGTCATTTCGAAGGCACATGAGTGATAATATGCCTAAATTATTGGACTGTTTTGTAGTGAAGTCATCCCACTAAGGGAATCGCCATTTTGAAAGCAGAACAAAGGATCATGGGATATGCATGCCTAGTGACTCCTCCCCCTCTTTTCCTATCATTCCTCGTCTTTCCCTTTCTCCTTGCCATGATACGGTGGCTCACTCTCCTATACTTTCAAAACCACTTGGTGGTTTTATGAAGCCTTCTCGCCAAAATTCAGGTAGAGCTTTCAAGATAATGAAGGTCATTATTTTCATATTCATATCAATCATATAGCGTGTGTGTGTGAGAGAGAAACAGATAGAGGGGGCGGGGGTATTAGGTTTGTAAAGGCGCGCGCGGGGGGGGGGGGGGGGGGTGGAGGAATGGGCTATCAAAAAGATGTTATTTCTAACCCAGAATCCATCCCTTACTATACTGACTATATGTGTATAGTAATAAAATTCGAAAATTTCGAACATTTGTATATCGAGAGCGCTGACAGTTCGCCGCGCTTGAGGCAACAGAGGCGGATCCAGCTCAGGGGAGGGGTGCAGGGGATGCGCACCCCCTCCGGCCCCAGAGCAACTTTGTCCCCCTATTTTGAAGTACCCAAGACATAACAATATTTCCTTCTTTGATCCTGAGGAATGCACCCCTCCCTGAACAAAATCCTGGATCCGGCGCTCCTGGGCAACTGCAAACGTGAAAAGCAGTGGATTTGCATGCAAGTTGATTTTATTGGACAAGGTTGACCTTCCTGGCACGGGCATCTGTATGTTTCACTGCGCAAGTTAATTCCAGTTTTCAGTTCCCTTTATCTATCATGTAGCCTTTCAAGGAATGTCAAAAATGCCTGTAGTCAAAGTGTCTTGAATTAAAACTTTCGATTTGAATTTTTATCCCAAGGCATGCGTCGGTGAGTTTTTTTTCTCGTCATAAGGACTTTTAAGTCCTTATAATCTTAAAAGTTCATTGTACTGAGCAACTAGACATAGGGTGCGGAAATACGAGCAACAATTAAAATCGAGCATGCAACTTGTCGCGCAACACTGTTTCGTTGCAAGTTGCAAGTGAATGAGGCTGGTATTACCACCCCGTGCAAAAACAAACTTTTTGTTGCGTGACTTTGTTGCACAAAGTAGATTCTCTTACTTTCAGTACTCTCTGATGAAAATTTGTTGCGCGTTGGATGGTAACTGATACGAGCAACATTCGCTCTGCAACTTGCAACGCAACAATGTTGCGCGCCAAGTTGCAGGATTTAGTTGCTCGTATTTTCACACCTTTAGGTCTCTCCTTTGATTCCATCGTTGTTGTTTTTTGTGAGTTTGAGAACATTTTAGTTGTTAAGTTATGTTCGCCCCAATCGACCGATATCTTATGCGCGACCGTCCCCAGTAAGAGCGTGACCCCATACGCAAGCGCGCACCGGCCGAGATAATGCTTTGGCATTAAAAGGGTGCAGTTCTCTAGTTCTTTGGTCCCCAAAGCGCAGCACAGTTTTAATTAAACTAGACGCTCTTGGAGCGTTCACTGGGTTGCCTGTGCGAGAGCTCCCCCACTCACCAATCCTATATACTCTATTATTTCTTACCAAAGTGTTCCTTTTGGGTTCAAAGTCCCCTTTATTAAAAACATTTTAAATTCTAGTAAGACATTAGTGTTGCGTTACTGACTTGTCAACGCATATTATATTTCTACTTGACCTACTAGAGTACCTTTCAAGACTAGCTGATGAAATAAACGTTTTATCAATGTAAATACTCTTAGCCAAAATGTGTTTAACTGGTCATTTGTTTTCCCTCAGTTTTTGTTTTCTGTATTTTCATAAATGGAAATATTCAACAAGGAGTCTTGGCAGTTCGCTTTCTTGTAGATCACTATCAGCTCGTCTGACTTCTACAAGTTCTTGGAGTCAGCTTTCATCAAAGCTTTGTCACTCGTTTTGTAGTTTGTCTCTCGTTCTGTAGTTTGTCTCAGTATATTTTTTTGTATCTGAGATCTGGTAAGATCTAGTTTGATCATAGCTAGGTAGTTTATAGATTATCTTAGTCTATTTTGACTAGTTTGTCTAGTTCTACGATTCTCATACCGTAGTTTGCTCATAGATTCTCAAAGATAGCTCATAGATTCTCAGACTTCTCTCTTTGAGTATGTGGACCAACCCGTTCCAAAATCGCTCAATAACATCTTTTAGTGTGTGTCTACCACGTACGGCGTGTGTGTTTGTAAGTAGTTTAAGCGTAGCGTTAAAAAACCTAAAGACAATAGTACGCAACATGCCTACAGACAAAATAGTACTTCACGAACCCTGAACGAATGAATTTATAATGACACAACACTAAAAGCTATAAATACATCGTCCTCGATGTTGTGTGGCAACTTCATTGGACATTGGACATTGTTTACAAGTTCTCGACCAATCATGACGTGTGAAATTATGGTCTACCTGACGCCCGAAAAACGGATCTCATTTTAAGACTGGTTTGCTACCATAGCAACCCAGTAATAATTAACCCTTTATTATTTCTTTATTTCTTTACTAACAGACACAGGCACATATATCTAAATATCATAATTCAAATATGATTGAATTTCAAGCCCTTTTTTTTTAAATAGCTGAATTTCAATGCTTACCCTGTATGTATCCTGCTAGCAGTCTCCCCAGCTTCTATTTCTCTCGCTCGGGGGAAAGATTAAATGAGGACTGCCAGCAGGGTATAAAAAATTATCATTTTATTCTAATATCAATATTATTATTTCATCATTACTATAAATTATATTATTAAAATTTCTTAATATATAAGGAACATTTATTTGAAAACTTTTTCTAGTTAGAGTGAATTTAGTCACACTGTTGAATATAGTTGACATCAACTAAATTAGATAAAAGATTTAATATTTTAGCTGACATCACATAACTTTGAATCCACAAGTAAACCACTACTGAGATCAGGGGGGGAAACAATGATAAAAGTGACTGTCTCTTCACACATTCTTTGGTAAAGTAACCCCCTGGATTTGCATGACGGTTACTTTGGCTCGCACTTACTATTTTAGGTGGTGACACCTAAATAGTTATCTAAGTTAGATAAATTTATCTAACTTCAACAGTGTGACTAAATGCACTCTTTTAAAATTTCTTAATTCAAAAAATATAATTTGAAAACTTTTTCTAGTTATCTAATTTATCTAAAAAAGGATTGATGCATTAGTATATTATTTTGTATAGTGTTTAAAGGATAGAAACCCAACAGATCCAGCAATTACAGCCATGCCCATCAGGAATCCAGGAACTGTTGGTAAACATCTCTGGAGGAATGTCAATTGACATGGAATAATAACCTCATCTGGTGGCGGCAGTTCATCTTGATGGATTTCATCCTCAGAAATCTTTCCCATCTGATGAAGCACTTCTCTTGCTGATCTTTCACCTGCCTGAACTGCACCATCCATATACCCTGTGTGAAGAGGGAAAATGTGAAAAAGAAAAAAAAGAATAGATAAGAAATGGAAAAGAAAATAAACAAAAAATAGAAAAGGGAAGAAAAGATAAGAAATATGAAAAGAAGGGAAGAAAATGGTAATAGCTCATCACATCAGAATTCCCTGAATTTTGGATGTGCACCCCATGCACCCCTCCCTTGGAACCACCCCTGTTTTCCCTCCATAAAACCTAACATTTAAGCTAAATTCCAATTTAATATTTATAAGTTAGCTGTGCCCTGACCTTGATCAGCTAAATTTGGCATTTTTTTCAGATGGGTCAGGGCCATGCACTTCAAACCTCCCTAAATCATCTGTCAAATCCCATCTACATAATATGTATATATATTATATATTATATACATACATGCATGCAATAAAAACATCAGTTTCCAAATGATATACTATACTATAGCTGTGGTTTCATGCTGCGACATCAAACTCTAGCAATTACATCTTACTAAATTGCATACCTGACCAAAATGTAGCTGTTTCAGTGCCAGCAAAATACAATCTTCCCACTGGGCATCTTAGTGCTTTGCCATACTTTGTCAGTACACCAGGAGGTATGACACTTACATAGCAGCCACCGGAATACTGCTCACCAAGCCAGTCCTTATCGATATAGTGACAAGGGCTGAGAGCCTCCTTGCAGCCATACACTTTGGAATATTGCTTAGTGACAGCTTTCTTTCTCTCTCCTTGTGTTTTGTTACACCAAAGACGAGCTTGATCACCGCTTATGAAACTGAAAATTTAATGTAAAAAATTGATGTTTTGGGAAGAAGTCGTCTGATACCGAGAATCTGGGCCTAAAACTGATGGCTGTGAATTAAAAGGAGACTAACATATATGTAAGTGCTAGCTATTTTCAGCAATGGATTATCAGGGGTGGATTGATAGGCTGCAGACATGGCCCCCCATTGAGTCATTAATCATTTAGGGATGATTTTTTTACCTTTTTTGCCCAAAAAATATCCCCACGGAATGATAATTATGCACATATGGCAAAGGAAGTCCAGTATTGATTCCCATCAATTGTATTTAATATTATGTGAAATTATGTTGCATGCTGCACGCAAAGTGGCATATATATATGAGAAGTTGGAGATAGAGGTTCTCTGTATTATTTTAATATAATAATAGGACTATTAAATCATCTTGGTGTTGTTGTATTTTCTTTGATTCTTAAAATATTTGAATAACTTGTGTGAATTAAGACTTCATGAAACTCAATAACGTAACATATATCTCAAAACACTAGTGAAAAACTAAACATGGCAGCTGCTAAGAAGTAAGAGCCCCAAGAAGGTTGGGACTGGTAATAACAAGTATGAACATAATTACCCCATTAGAGCTGGGTGTAAGCCATCTGGCTTGGTGTCATCAATAACAGCTTGTACAGGACCAGATTCTGAGTCAGCAATCGCTAGTCCATTCAGCCCTTTCTCTCTCCAGAATGCCTTATCATAGTATGTAAGGGTTTTGATCACTGATCCCATGGGTATTCTCTGGATCAGCTGATTCTTAAGTGCAGGAAGTGGAGGCTCAAAGGATATGCGATTTAGAAGAGCTTGTGGCATGGCACTTATAGCGTACTTGGCTTTATAGCTCTTGCCATTTTCACATGATACGATAACATGATCACCATTTTGTGTAAGGCTGATTACAGGACTACTAAGGATAACCTGTAAAAACAAATAAAATTATTCATTTTGAAGTTAATTGTTTTATCTAACTGCTGCCTCTGTTGCTGGGAAAATAAGTACCTTGCAAAGTTTTATAAAAATTTTTGAAACTAAGCATTTTTGCAAAGAAATGTATGTTGCCGGGCATCGCATGTCCGGCAAGCCTCATTATCAGTCTAGACACATACATTTATTGAAAAACTCTCATAGTTTCAAGCTAGCGTGATATAGGTCTATTGATCTCAAAAAAATTAGGCTAAAAGATCCTCAAAATTTACCCGACGGCTATTCGCATTTTAAATTTTATTATATACCATGGACCAATCGCTGCGCGCGAAAGGGGAAAGCCATAACATTGTGACATCATGGGCCCAGAGAGGCGACAAAACACTGACAAATCTCTCTCCTGTTTCGCCGGTAACAAGAAACTTACCCTATTTCCTAACTTATCTTTGATCTTGTTGCTTATCTGCTGTGATCCTCCAATAAACTTCCTTTCTTGGCCGCCATTATCAGCACTAGCGCTCCTCAGAATACCATCGCAACATTTAAGGTACCAAAGAAAATACAGTAGAGACCCTTCCCAAGGTTCAGTTGCAAAACCATCCTGATAGATCTGAACCATACGTTTCTTGCAGTAGCTCGTCCAGCACATCTTGTTGAAGAATTCCTCGCAAGTTATACGATCCCATTCAAGTGCATTAGGAGCTTGCCATGGGCAGTCAAGCTCAATGCTATCACACATCCTATCCACAGTGCGTATAAGATTGTAATAGTCCAATATTGCGATTGGATTCCAAGTAGACAAACCATCGCCATATTGTTTCCTTCTACCGTTAAAATATTCAGAGGATTTGCCCTTCAAGTACACACGGTAAGTCTTCACGCCAAGCTCTCTTGCAACACGTTGGATTCGATTTTGAGTAGGACCGACATATGCGCCCCCTAAATCGGTATATTTAACCGATGGATTCTCGATGGTATGAGTTCTTCCACCGACACGATCACGAGCTTCTAGAACAAGGACTTTATCGATTCCCTGTTCAAACAAGAGTTTCGCAGCGCAAAGACCGCTTATTCCACCACCTATTACGATCACGTCCGCGGATTGCACGTCCATCTTGCTTGAAAGCCGGATCAAGTAGTGCGCCTTGTGATCGATGACCCCATGAGTGTCTGATCTGTATTATATTATAGACCCCTTGCACGTGACGTCAGAATTTTAATTATTCCGACGTCTGCAAGGGTTCTATATGTCACGAAATGCAGTTACGCAAGAACTTTTAAAATATACCGTTACACTTTCCATAATTCCGTAAATCCTGCTATTAGTTCTCTCATAAAAAAAAAAAAAACCTAACTCCTTTAATACCCTGCCAACCTTCATAACAGTACCATACATATTGAGAAGTCAATGGGTGAAAGTGATCAACCCTCAAGTTACAGAAAAGAGTCACTGAATAAGGTACCGTTCATTTTTTTACGGGGGTGGGGCAGTGGGATTAATTTTTGAGTCAAATACCAGGGGGTTCACTTTACAATAAACATGTTTACTCTAGACATTGTAACCCCAAGATGAAAGCTCTAATCAAGGGGGTCCATGCTGCCATCTCATTTTAATAAACTTAGAGGAATATGAAGACCCTTGTGAACTTTGTGCTGCATCTGGTACACAGGGAGCCCACAGCCATTGGTATCAGTGTTTTTTAAAAACTGATAATCTATCAAGCGTTAAAGCTTGTGCTTCTGCATGAGCTTGGTGGCGTTTCCGGATTGGTTGAAGTTCTGTTTATACTATCAGCTGCTTACAATTTTTTTTATCAAATAAAGAAATCATTAATTTATATTGGTTATCTTCTTTAGAAGTAGGGGCACACCATCTGCTGTGTGGTCTTGTTCTTTACATGCAACCCCCCTTTTTTTCTTTTTTCCTTAGCTACCTCTATTTGTGTCTTCCCCCTCCACTGCCCTAGAGATATTGATATATTGACTAGTCACTAAGCAGCCTCTTTCCCATTTCAAGCCTCTTAGGATTGAAGCTTTCAAAAATGGAACAGTAAGAATATAAAATAACTGAAATTATGAGATTTATTCCCACATTGATTGATATATATTTTCACATTACAAATGTGTGCGAGTCTACATTTTGTGGATGCAGATACTACAATTTTAAAAATTTAGTACCAGTAGTCAGGGACCGCAGAGCAGGGGGGGCTGGGGGACTATAGCCCCCCCCCCCCCCCAATAATGGGAGCATGCCCCCAAACCCCTAGGTCTTCCAGTATTTGGTGGTCGTTAGCCCCCCTAATCAAAATTATGCTCCACGGTCCCTGGTAGTAGCCCACTTTTGATATTCTAGTTGAGTGATCATGCACAAAACAATTCAAGACGAGGCTCCGGGATTACTTTATCATATTATTTCCCTGGAGCGACCAGAATATCGAAAGTGGACTAATGTCAAGGTGCATTACTGTAAAAATGCAATGTTCAAAAATGGGATTTTTTTTTTTGGCAGTATCATATCTATTTGCCAAATAAATGATTGAAGGAATACTAATGTTTCCCAGAATTTCTAATATAGGCCATCCAAACACACTTCATTGACATTGGCAATTAAGCCTGGTTTTTCTGGTTTTCATTACGACACAAGCACAAGCGCAAGGATAAAAAAAATTTGATACTTGTGTTTGTGCTCGTGCTTGCGTAGTTATGAAAATGGTATTTTTGCTTGTGTTTTGTGCTTGCCAGTGTGCTTGCATTGCTAGTGAAAACCAGGCTTTAAGGGCACCTGATGTAGCACTAGTGCACTTGCCTCTCACCTCTGGGGCCTCTAGATACATACATGTAAAATAGAATCAATCCTTGTAGCAATCTAACAAAATACATAAGTATTCAGAAGAACTAATCATTCTACTTGAACATATACCTAGTGTCACACACATGAAAAAGATTATTGCCAACACAATATTTCTTAACTGTTAACAGTTAGCTAAATACTTTTAAAACCTTAGAATCAACATAGCCCCAAACCCTGGGGGTGGGGTTAATTTTTGTTGTTTGATACCTTTTAAGGTGTTCAAACGAAAAAAACTAACTAAAATGTTGTAAAATTAGTGTCATTTGGTACCATTTAGGGGTGAAACTTATATATGGGAGTCCCCCCCTGATCCCCAAACATGCCCAAACCTACAAATTATGAATACTAGCTGCCTTAGTTGTAATGTTAATGGGTTTCATGGTTCTGCTTCAGACAAACTTGCTATAATCAAAGTTATTATATTATCTTTCATGTGACAGGAAAGTAAAAGATCCAGACCTACTAAAGAATCTAAAATAATTGCAAAAACTTGATTTTATTGTTGAATAACAAAAAGTTTGTAGTGCCAAAACAGTTGATATTTTGTCTATCACTTTGGCTTTGTACGATTAAAAACGTCTACAATTATGAAAACTTGTTGCAATGTTAATGGGTATTTATGGTTTCACCTCTGACAATAGCCATCAAGTTACTGTTGCAGCAGTTTTCCAAGTGGAATTATAACCTTGTCCCACGAATAACTACACAATATCAATTTTGTTATAATTAAGGAAACTACAAAGATTTCTATGAGGCAATTTCCTGGTATTTTCAAAAGAGAAAAAAAATGAACAAATTATGATTTGCAAAATCAGAGTTTTAAATTCTTAGACATTCTAACTAAATTTTTGAACTTATGGGTCTGGGGCAAAGTAACGGTAAGTAATGGGAGTCAGAACCATGGATTTGTTCTAAAATTCTACATCATAGATTGAAAAATACAAATTATTTGCTACCATGACATATCTCCTTATCTCTAATTACTTTAACAAAACAACATGTTTTATCTTTAGAATGTTTTTGGCTGGGCTACTGTGGAGGATAAGCTGGGCCTGGTCCAGCTGTTGCAGTGGCATAACTTGGTGGAGGTGCGTATCCTTGGGGAGGGCCACCCTGTTGATAGGGTTGGAATTGAGCAGCATTACCACCAGGGTACATTCCTGGGCCAGGATACCCATATCCATATCCAGGAGCAGGGGCAGGAGCAGGAGCAGGAGCAGGATATGGATATGGTTGAACATGCTGTGCCGCTGTATTAGTCTGACATGTGGTGATACTGGTGGCAGCCATAACAGGGGCTGTACGTGCCACAACTATACCATGTCTAGGTCTGTAGCGGTAGCGATAATACCACCAAATGATGAACATGACCAGGAAAAATGATGTAAGCACAAACCTGTTGCATCAACAGAAATATATATTTTCACCTACTTGGAATTATGAGACAAAACTTGCAAGCTATAACCATTATTTTCATGTGCCATTTCAATTTACTCAAACTGTGCTACTGTAGCTGGGACTGGGGCTTTCACACGTACCTCCCCACTTTTTGATGACATCCCCCAAGAGCACAAAGTGTATTGTAACATGCTTTCTACTTACCACAAGTACCACCTGGCGTAGACTTTGGTGCAACAGCTGCTGTTTCCACAGCAGTACTGGTTGCTGGAGCAGCTACAAAGATCAAAATAATGAACAACAGGACAGTAGTAATTAGCTTTCACTTTTAAGTATATTATTATATATGCTTTTTGACAGGGTGGCACAGGGGTTCAACTGTACGTGTGATGTATTACAACCTAAATTATCCTTGTATCAAGGTTAATCATTAAGGTACCTGGACTGGCTAAAGTGGGTGTCACTTAAATAATAACTGTTCAAATTGTATTCAGTATATCTTACGAATGACTTGAGAATAATAATATACATAAAATTTTCTTCACAAATCGTGTGTTAAAAGTGTCAAATTTCACACCTAAGGTGTCAAAAAAACACAGGTTACCCAAGGCTTTAAAATCAGTTATTCCGTAATATCTCTATTCCAATTTAACCAATAAAACTCAAACTAAGCATTTATAATCTACACCTTATACCTTACAAAAATTAGCCAGCCCGGAGCAAAATTATTTTTCGTTTAGATGCAAATGGGAATACAAAATAGCCGAACTTTAAAAAATTGGTAAAATTTTGCCAAATAAATTTTTTGCTCCGGGCTGGCTAATTTTTAATCTTTGAAGTCTATTCAAACTCTCTACCAAATACAATAATAGTATGATAAATACAAAAGAATTTGTCGAAGAACGCGTCCGGGACGGTGGTGTATTAGTGCTCTAAGGTCACCATAACTCTTTAAGTTTTGGATTGAAACTTAAGAATTCGCCGCCATATTGTTTTTGGCTTCGATATACATCATAATACCCGATTTCAAGTCGATTGGACCACGGAAACTATCGGAAAACCTCGGTGTTTTTTTCTTTTAATGGCTAGAGCCTATCTAGGAAACTTTCCAGCTCACTTAGGTTTTAGGCATAAATTATTTAAATGTAAAGTTCATAAACAACAATTTATTATTAGCAGTTAATATGTAAATGTATATATTATATTATTGAAATATTTAACAAAACTTTCCAGCTCACTTAGGTTTTAGGCATAAATTATTTAAATGTAAAGTTCATAAACAACAATTTATTATTAGCAGTTAATATGTAAATGTATATATTATATTATTGAAATATTTAACAAAACTTTCCAGCTCACTTAGGTTTTAGGCATAAATTATTTAAATGTAAAGTTCATAAACAACAATTTATTATTAGCAGTTAATATGTAAATGTATATATTATATTATTGAAATATTTAACAAAACTTTCCAGCTCACTTAGGTTTTAGGCATAAATTATTTAAATGTAAAGTTCATAAACAACAATTTATTATTAGCAGTTAATATGTAAATGTATTTATTATATACATACCGAGATTTACTCAGTAAAATCCTGTGTAATAAATGTTCGTTCGTTCACTTTTCCCAACCAATCACAATGCGCGTATCGCTTTTTCACGTGTGAGAAAAACAATACGTCCAATCAGAAGCCACGTACGGCTTTTCTTCACGCGTGAGAAAAACGATACGTCCAATCAGAAGCCGGCAGCAACGGGCTCCACTGCTCTTTCGTGTGAGACTTTCGACTAAACTAGAAAGTTTTTATTTCAAAACATGAATGAAACTATATTTTAGACGACAAACCAAAGAGAAAATCGATGGATTACCTATAGTAAAGCGGAGAAAAAGCTGCCTGAGATGTAAATCTATTGTAAAAGTTCTTTAAAAGTACTGAAAACTTAAACAACAACAAGAAAGTCAGCTTCAGTTGCTTTTGTAAGAAGACGACTTCAATTCGGTGAGACCTAAACTAGAAAGTTTGAGTTCAAAACATGGATGAAAATATAACTTAGACGACGAAACCAAAGAGAAAATCGATGAAATACCAATAGTAGAGCAGAGGAAAAGCTGACCGAGATGTAAATCTCGTGGAAAAGTTCTTAAAAATGTATTAAACAACAACGAGGAATTGAAAGGCAGCTTTGTCGTGTAAGAAGGCGACAGAAACTTCGGTAAGCTTTCGCAATCATTTATGGTGTAAACTAAAAGCCTAGAAGTAGAAAAGATTAAACTTAGAAACCGAATTAGAAGTTAATAAGAATAAGTTTTTATTATGCTTGTAAAACAGCGTTGTAAAATAAAGAATTATTGCAATACAATTTTTAGTTTGCAAACTGAGCTTTGTTTACAAACTTTGTAAACTAAAATAGTCTCTAATTCAAACCAAATTGAAAATCTCGGTATGAATATAATAAAAAGAAAACACCATGGAAAGTGCTTTGTACAGTTTTTATTCACTCGTTGTTTCGTATCATAAAACTCACGCGCTCGAAGACTCGCTTGTTCGTTTTATGATACTTCACAACTCGTGAATAAAAACCGTACGCGCGCACTTTCCATGAAGTAATCTCTATATATTATATTATTGAAATATTTAACAATATGCAAAATAAAAACTGAACAAAAAACAAACAAGGAATATAGAGCTGTTACTGTAAGTTGTGACATAATTATTTCTGGGTCAGACGGCTCATAAAAAACCCTACATGTAAAATAAAGCAAAAATGTTCTCAATGATTTAACCTTCATCTGAAATAGCTAGAACTTTGGACAAAAAATCCTGTCAAGGAAAAAGTAAGAAAAGATCTTTATAAAACTGCCTGTTGTTTTGGATCCAGAAGTCATTTTTTTATTTGATTGATGTCACACTTAAAAGCTCAATGAACAACAACATAGAAAAAGTAGATTCAGTCTACAAAATGATGCCCCTCAGTTAAATTATGCTCAAGATAATATGGAATATGAAACAGACCATTCATAAAAATGTATTTCTTTAATTTCTACTCTTTATGTGAAATTGCAGATTGAGACCCTGCATCTTAATGGTTGCACAAAAATGTAGTCTTTAGCTCTGAGCTTAAAGAAATATATTCACCTCCCTCTTGTAACCCGGATCTTTTTGATCCTGAATATAGTTCGTTAAACAATGGTTTCGAGTGGCATACTGTGGAATATCCAAAAAGTTACTTGTAGTTTCTAGTATACACATGTCACAAGCCTTTAGGCGAGTGTGTATATATACAAAGAAATCCACAGTATGCCGCCAGAAACTATTGTATAACCATTTTTTCCCACACCATAAAAAATACAAATGCGTAGATTCAACACACAATACATGATGGGAAGGAAGAGTGAAATACTGATGAATATACAATGGCTTTCCTGCTTTCTGATTGGCTGTATTTTCTATGGTGTGTGGGGTAAATACATACAACCCACTCTCCACTAAAAACCACTTGTCCCTGCACTCCCACAAAAATGGTTTCTAACTGCTAGATGATGACACATTTCATATAGTCCTTACAGATTTTGATATTATTAAATCTTTATGTATTCTATACGCATCCTGTAATTCAAAGATTTGAAAGTAAAACATAATGCATCTACTCTTGGGGAGATATAATTTTCTATCAAACAAACATAGTACTCTGAAAACTTGTACATTTTGTCATTATACTAACCTGTAGTATTTGGTTTGATACATATGTCTGTAGCTGTTGTAATAGCTGTAGCTACAGTATGTGTAAGCCTTGGTCTGAAACAAAGATAAAATATAATCATAAGAAAAATAGCTGGATAACTACTGTTTTCATTGTTATGTGGAATCCTTTTATACTCAAAAATAAACTCATGGTATTATTATAATCCTACACGTAAGTTCTTTTTAAATTCTTTGTTTTGAATTATTTTAGGACAATTAATAAGACCTATAGCTTTTGCAAGTTTTGAAAAAATGCACCCTAAAAACGTAGATTTTTTTGATTTAAGAAAAAAAATGATTTAATAAACAAACACCAAAGAACTTGAAAATCAACAATGGCTAGGATCACTAACAACCAAACATGAATTTAAAGACCCAGATATATCAAAAAAGGCTAACCATATCTACAGTCATGGAACAACATACCTGACATAGTTTACAGGGCTTGAAATAGGGGCCTGCCAATGGCTAAAATCAGGTCAAGTTCTACTACTGTCAGGCTAAAACAATTTTGAACTGCCAAATGGAAAATAAAATGGCAGGGGAATTTTGCACCAAAATTATTTATCCTGCTGAAAGTAAGAAACTGTCTGGCGATTTATCTTTTCTATTTCGAGCCCTAGTTTATAGCCTAAATTGGAGCATTAGACAACAGCTCTTGCCAACGAAAACTTACCACCAAAGCAAGCAACTAACACAAATTACAGATAACAAATGCTGTGCGAAAAAAATATTGTAGTGCATTTTTCACGAAATTTTTTTGCTTGTTCATATTATAGAGGACATTATCTTGACCTTGAATTAAAAAAATAATTAAGTCAACTTTCCCCCCGATTTTTTCCCCTTAGAACTACTTTTATCTAAATTGGGCTCCCTGTGGTGAAACATCTCAGCCGCCTGAAGTCAAAGTCACTAAATTAGTGAAACTTGCTGAAGACAAACTTGTCAAGGGAAACTCAGTGAAGACAAACCGACCGAAGCAAAGCTCGCTCAAGCAAAACTCATCAAAGCAAAACTCGCTGAAGACAAACTCGTTAAAGCGAAACTCGATAAAGACAAACCCGCTAAAGCAAAACTCATCAAGGCAAAACTCGCTGAAGACAAATTCGTTAAAGCGAAACTCGCTGAAGAGAAACTCGCTCAAGCAAAACTCAGTAAAGACAAACTGATGAAAGATAAACTCATCAAAGCAAAACTTGCTACAGACAAAATGACCAAAGTGAAACTTCTTGAGCCTGTTTTGCTTTTTGAATTCATTAATTTGTCATTTTCAGTTTTGGTGACACCTCTTGGCCACCGTAAACACTGTACTTGCACTGGAATGCTTAATTATGAACTCATTGGAATGCATATGACGTAAGCTTAAATTTCTTTAGTTTGTTTTTGCTAGCTGTTACCTCGGCAATAAGTTGGAATTCCATATTTTTCTGTTACCCCAAATAATGAACATAAAAAGTTTAACTTCAATAACATGGAGATAAATAATAATATATTTAAAAATATATATATATATAACAATGAAATGGTAGATTGAATACCAATGATGGAAGTCGGAAAGTTTGGCGATGTCGCTTGAATATAAATATTTTCGACAACTCTCAATTTGTTTTAATACTATACGTTGTGATTCTATGATTATAAGACAAAGGTGCAATAGTCACCGTTTTCTGAACTAAAAAGTAGAAGACTAAGCAAAACGTTTACGAGAAAATTTTAACTCTGCACTTCGCGAATTACCGCAAGATGGCTTCCTTTCAAGACTACTTGTTCGACTTCAAAATATCGAAACCATAGCGTTTAAGCTACTCAAAATCATTACCGTATACTGTACTATATCATAATGTTCTTCGAAGGGTGACAATGTTTTTAACCATTTCAATGCATTATTATTAGTGTTATTACACGGGTTGTTTTCTTTTTCATGCATAAAACCACGACTTCACTGAGTTATGACGATACCATGCTGAAGGAGGAAAGTAACTTAACTTTATCGAAAAACAGAGATAACGATCGAAGACGACGACTTACCTGAAGGAAGAGCTGAGCTACAGCCAACAACAACACGGCACACTTCATTCTTCGATCTGTTCTCTTGAAAATAGCGCAAGTTACAAAGAATTTTTCTTCGAAATTTGGAATAACTCCTTCTTCTTCCTCTAATCAGATCTCTAAACTTTCGACCTAATCTTCCTGCTTAGGTCGGATTTCGTTTTCACACTCGGAGACCCGAATACCTTCCGATAATGTTACGACACTTCTCTGAGACGGTGACGAAGTTTGACGAAGATTTACTAACTGGCTGTTACTGGCTGGTTTGAGGAAACGTTTGAAGAAAACGCAGTTTCTGTATCTTAACTTGTAAGTCTCAAACTTTTAGGAAGGAAAAAGAGTTTTGATAATATATCTTTTTCAATATATTATAAAAATAACAATAAATAATTTATTTGGCGCGAAATCACGAAATAATCCTGAAAACGAGGCATGAAAGTCGAAGTGGTTTCTGGGTAGTTTTTTGTCTTTGTCGAATATCCAAGATGGCGTCTGCTCGTTTTCCAGCTTCTGCTCAAATGCAGAAAATGGCGAATATGCCTCAACAAAGTGGAATGTTTCCGCGTCCTCAGTTTGCACAAACGCCGTATGGAATGCAGGTAACATTTCCTTGGCTTTTATAGGGTTACTTTTACTACAATTATCGTAAATTTGGTTCATATTTGTTTACCGGCACGAGGGTCGACTTTGTTGTAAGCTTTTATAGACACGGTTATAGATCATTGTGTTTCAGCAATTCATGAAAAGAAACTAAAATATCGCCATGTTTTTAATGGTTTTGTTTATTTTTCAGAGTTTTGTTTGCCGTTTCATTCACAATGAAAGGCATTTAATTATTTTTGACAAATGACAAGTTTACATAATATTCTTACGTTAAAATGAGTCGATTTTCAAACAAATCTTTATTTATTGAGGAAACATTAATTTAAAAAAAAAGAGGAAATTTTATGTAGAAGAGCCCCCTTTTTAAAGTTGCTTTAAAGAAAAGAATATTTCTCTTCACTTAACATTATGAACCCACGTTCGAGATATGTTTTACTGAAACCTTTGTGTGTGACAAGCAAAGAATACCTTGGAAGTGGGCTATTATGGTAAAAAGGTAAAGCTCCTATATTTAACGTCAGTAGTTCCTTCAGTTTAAATTCAGCTGCTATCAATGGAAACCGACGGTTTGCACTTTACTTTGGGTTTATTTTACAGAACAATATAGCCAACTTGTTGCATACTCTGCGAATGTTGATCTTATTACCACCTTGTGCGCAAAAACAAAGTTGCACAACAAATTTTTTTGGTTGCATAGGGTACATGTTAATATGGGCAACATTCACACCACAACTTGCAATGCAATAATGTTGCGAGACAAGTTGCATGATCTTGTTGCTTGTATTCCATCTCTTTGGCCATGCATACCTTTTCTGTTATCTCACCATAGAATAGAATAAATTTACATACATACATACATACATAAACTTTATTAATGTGTCAAACTTCTAGCATGCCACAAGTAGCACACTAATCGGGGACACTAGTACACTAGTACAGTAGAGCAACCTTTCTTAATTAGCCAACCAGACTAATTATGTCTGTATAAATTTTTGCTAGCAACGTCCCTCTGGTACTCCCAGTCCTATGTCCATGCGCATGCAGAGTCCCTCAGGATCACACCCTTATGGGCCTAATGTACCAAGAGCAGCATTAGCCCCTGGTGCTGCGGCTGCTATTGAACAGGCAAGAAGAAGACAAGATTTAAAGTCGAGAAGAAGGTATAATTTGCAAACTGTTCCTAACCTTTAAAAGCCAAAGTGCTCAATTGGATAAGTTGAGATGTCAAACCTGAAAATGATTTTACAATTTTTTTATTTTTTAGGAAAAAGAAAATAGCAGATAAGGTCTTACCACAAAGGGTAGGTTTTCAAGCAAAATTAAAAAAAAAAAGAGCGAGTCTTTTACCCAAATACTGAAAACTTTGTTGAAAAATAGACGTTTTTTTGAGTTCAAAAATTACCTCTGTATTCCTTGATTACGGTCTCATTTACTCAGGATAACCCTGAATTTAGCATACGAAATTCACAATTACCAATGGTAAAATAAAGAATGCAAAACTTTGACGATACCAACAATGAAATTCCATGGTCCTTTGCTGGAACACATGAATATTCTACTCAAAACTCAGGCTGACCCTGAGCAACAGAGAATTTGAAACTGGAATATAATCCATATAGTTTAGGCAAGATAGAGGGGAGGGTTCCTATAGGGAAATTTTGGTAGCAGAAGTCTGTATTCAGTTTCCAGTATTAAATATAACTACATGTATCCCATGAATCACAGGTAAGAGATCTAGTTCCAGAGTCTCAAGCATATATGGATCTTTTGGCATTTGAACGTAAGCTAGATGCTACCATCATGCGCAAGAGAATGGATATCCAGGAAGCATTAAAAAGACCAATCAAGGTGACAAGTCAGTCTGAATGACATTTCTATCAGTATTCAAGGTTCAAATTTAATCTTTTATGCCTTATGAACTGAATCATTAGGTTTCAATAGCAATTTAGACATGTCTGAAATTGTTTAACAGAAAAAGGAAATTGTTGATTTGGATGGAAGTAGATCATCAAAAATCTTAATAGTCAGTATTGCTGGTTTTCAGGTACATGTAGCTTCCATCTTGGCTGAAATTTACGAAAGATTAGTAATCAGTCTCTTTTGTTCTATCAACCAACATGGCTACCATGTCTTTTGTTTTAGTTTCTATTCTCTTTGGAATGATTGAAAACCAGCAATATGTATTTTGCTACTTATGCAAATTTCTCTAGTCAAAACAAAAAGTTAATAAATACATATTGTATACTGTATGTAATGTGATGGCCCCCAACTTTGGTTCCTGATATAGACCCCTTTCATGTGACGTCAAAGCAGCTCAATTTGGAGGACAAAACAAAAGAATTTTAATTTCCTAAGAATTGGAACCTATTGTTTTGTCCTACAAATTGAGCTGCAGTCTGATATGCTGCAAGGGGTCTACTGTTGCTGCTATTAACTACATTATTTAAAAACAATTCAGTTTTTAACTTAATTATGGTGTTTTTTATTTTATAGTCCAAGAAAAAGCTTAGAGTTTACCTTACCACAAATTTTCACACTCCAAAGCAGGATGCCGAGGTATGGTATTGTTATATTATGATAGACCAAGTAGACAGGCCAAGTTTTTGTAATGATTTCAAATTATTGTAGTCCTTTGAAGTTCATTTGTGTCTACAACAACAACAGCAGCAAACAAGGAAAATTATAGCGACTATTAGAAAACAACAATGGAGACCTGTTATCTTGAATCTCCTTGGACAAGGATAAAGGTCCAAAATAACAGGGGGTTTGAAATATCCAGGGTATAATATGTAGTGACACAAGTCCACAGAAAGATGTCTCAAGATTGAGATAACAGGAAGTTTGAGATATCCAGGGTTTGACATAATGGGACTCCACAGCAAGATCTTCTACTAAAATTTCCTTATTTTATGATTTGATCATTACCGTATGTGCTACAACTGTATATGGATGGTAATCTGTTGAATGATTGTTTACTAGGATGAAGAATCATTGCTGCCTTCTTGGGAATTAAGGGTTGAAGGAAAACTCATTGAAGATGTGAGTTGTTTGCAATTCATGATATCGTATCATACATTTTGTAGTTAGTGTACTGCATGAACTGTTCTACTGCCAAATCCATTTCAAATATTTCAACTGACAAGTTTGTTTTTCAAGTTATTCATTAATCCATCTATCTTCCCATTTGTTACCTACCCACCCTACAATTCATCTGTCCATCAATCCCTCCAACTGTCTGTCTGTCTGCCAGTCAATCCCTTCTCCCTCCCATCCATCTATCCATCCCTAAGTCTATCCATGCCAGTCCATCCATCCCATCCCATCCCATCCCATCCCATCCCATCCCATCCCATCCATCCATCCCATCCCATCCCATCCATCCATCCCTCAGTTCATCTATCCTCCCATCCGTTCATCCATCAATCCATCTATTTTTATGATATTTATCCATTCATTCCCTTATATGGTAGGCCACCAATAAACCAGATGTACAAAGAAAACGCAAGTTTTCAACATTCTTCAAGAGCCTTGTCATTGAGCTAGACAGAGAACTATATGGTCCTGACAATCATCTAGTCGAGGTAAGAATTACAGTGGATTTTCTTACTTAATAACTCAACATATAGGTTTCCATAGACAAAGTGACAGATCTCAGAGATGGACATGGTACCCCCTTGCCCGAACCCACCCTAAGAGCGGCGGGATTTGTGTGAGGCACTTTCAGGCATTTGAAGGAGTTGTTTATATTTTTTGCCTCCAATTGCCTCACTTCCTTAGTGGAAAGTAGCTAATGAAATGGGGCAAAATGAAATACCACCAGAAGTGCAGTGTTGATTTTTCTGCACCGTTAAACTGTTTATTTAAATTGTTATTGTTATTGTTATTGTAACTTAAATTTTGATCATTAACCATTTTTTCTTATTTTTTAGTGGCACAGAACATCATCAACACAAGAAACAGATGGTTTTCAGGTAAGAGTTTTGTGTGGTCTTGAATCGCACACTCTTTTCCATAAGGCTATAGGGGTCACCTACAAAATTAGAAATTCACTGAAACTAATTATATTGCAAAGCGTTGTCACATTTGCTTTGTTGATAGTGTTCACTGTTTTGTCACATTTGCTTTGTTGATAGTGTTCACTGTCTTGTGTATTAAATGGTTTCTATTTATTGCTATTTGTCAGGTCAAAAGACCAGGAGAGGAGAATGTTAAATGTACAATAATGTTTCTGTTGGATTACCAGGTAAGATTACTAAAAATGAAGGTTAGATACTCCCAAAATTACTCAACTGCTAGCACCGCCAAAGAAACGATCAATCACGTTTTGAATTTCAGGTAAACTCACATGACCATTTGGAGTGCTCCAAATGGTCATGTGAGTTTACTAAAATTCAAAACGTGATCAATCATTTCTTTCGTGTTGTGTAATTTCGGTAGTAACTTGGCTCAAAGTTAACAGTCTTTTTAGTCCACTAGCAAAGTGTTGCTATTAAGATTTTTTTCTACTAGCAAAGTGGTAAAGTTTTGAAGGGATGATTGATTCTTACTCACAAGGGTTTGCTAGAGCATATTTTTTCACTAGCAAATTCTGAAAAAGCACTGACTCTAGCATTTTGCAAGCGTTAATTTCAAGCCCTGGATAATATTCATATTTGTAAGCTTGGAAGGAGAAAACCTCATAGATAGCCCCCTTCTGATCTTCTTCCTGAGATTACAGATTAGCCCCTTCTATGTGTATAGTCTAGGAGGCTTTTCAGTTATGAAAGGTGGTTAGTAGGAGGTGTATAGACAGGGTTTTCCCTCATCCTGATTAGTTAGTTAAGAAATGTTTTTGCTATTCCTACCATTCAAATATTTTGCTTGTTAACAAAAATTGTTGCTGCTTCAAAATTCACTTAGCCTTGTCCACACTCTGCCATAATTAAGTTGTTAAAGTGCATATAAGGGTTCACCAGTTTGTGTTTAATATGAAAGTTCTGACCCTAAAAATCACATCAATAATTTTTTGGTGTTTTGGGCACCCTTTAGAAACATTTCGGAGCAGTTAGAGGAGAATGGTACTAGCTTGTGTGAATTAATTTATGGGACTTGCTGATCAAGAGTTCAAGGATTTTACCTAGTAGAATCGAGGGAAGTCTTACAAAAAAGTTATCTAAGATAGTGGAAATTGAAAATGGAAGGGAAGCTAGTGATCTTCTAAGTATATAGATTTCAAGTGTTTTCAATGAATGAGTCCTGTAAATGATGTCACCAACAACTAGTCCCAGGCTCCCAAGGTTGCTCGGCTTTTTACGTTGTTTTACCAACTTATTGATTATATGATTTTTAGGGTCAGAACTTTCATATTAAACACAAACTGGCGAACCCTTATATGCACTTTAATGTTCCCCTGTGTACTATTCTTTTCCCCTATTTATGTAAGTTATCCCAAAATTTCATTCATACATTTCTTTCAATTTTCAGCCTCCTCAGTTCAAGTTAGACCCAAGGCTAGCTCGTTTACTTGGTATCCATACACAGACAAGGCCAGTCATTGTCAATGCTATTTGGCAGTACATTAAGGTATAGTACAGTATCATTGAAACCTTATCATTGAACTACTTTGTATGTACCCAAACCATAGCCTGCGTCACATCCTAACAATTATCTCGGTAAAGTTCGTCTGTGAAATAGTGCCAAAAATCTTGTTCCGACCCCAGTTCCGACACAGGTATTGAAGACATTGTTATTGATGTTGCAGAGTCATAACCTACAAGATGCACATGAAAGGGAGTACATCAACAATGACCTCTACTTCAAGCAGGTAAGTGCACATAGTGTTATGTATTTACTAAAGTTTCAATTTTTCCATTCTTTTTCCATTCAAATGTTTATTCCATTTCTACCAATGTCACCAAAGTGGGTTGTTACACAAGAAAAACATGTCACGGTCATGCCCTAAAATGTCTACGACTCCACTGACAAACATCAAGGTTTTAGTCTGCATTCCTTTCTCCACGGGTCGGCCTCCTTTTGATGACTTGTAGAGAAGAAAATTATCAAAAGGATGCCGACCCATGGAGAAAGGAATGCAGACTAAAACGTTGACGTTTGTCAGCAGAGTTCTAGACGTTTTAGAGTGTGCCTGTGACATGTTTTTCTGGTGTGACAACCCATTTCGGTGACATCCATAGTAATACATGTAGACCTACTTTCCTGAATTTGCTTGGATGATCACAAAACAATGGTTTCAAGGCGAGGTTGGCCTTGATGAATAATAGAGTCAAGCTCAGTCTTGACTTGGAACCATTGTTTCTTGATCATCCAAGCAAATTCTGGAAACTAAGGATCTATTGATCATTTGCAAGTAAAATTCTCTAGGGAGTCGAACAATAAAGACATGATACGCATGTTGGTGGTATGAACATTATGCCTACTGTACCTTTGTTGATTCCATTATTGATACCTAATAAAACCCCTTGACGAGCTCTAGTTCAAACTAGAGTCATTATGAGTCTAAATAAATAAGAGAATAATTTATACCTGTTTTTGTTCATCAGATTTTTGACTGCGAGAGAATGAAGTTCAGTGAAATCCCACAGAGATTGAATCAACTTCTCATGCCTCCAGATCCTATTGTTATTAACCATGTCATCAAGTATGTTGATTTTGAAACATTTATTCTTAAGTAATGCATTTAAAGGTGCTGAAAAATAAGTACAGGTCATCCTAACATGGCAACCGACTTAAAAACAATACAAAACTCGGAGTGTAATGCAGTATGCAATCATTGATGTTGAATTTGCATTCTCTTATTACTGCAATTTTTGATATTACACGGACTCCTTAGTTGCAAGTTGCATGTTGAGGTTTTCACTGCCGGCAGTCAAAAAATATGAAGAATGCAGACAGATTTTTTTGATTGATGGAAGCCACAACATCGTTTGCATGTTGTTGATTGAACTTCGGTGTCCACATATTTTTGAAAATCACTGTAAATTAATCCATTTTATTTTGATGGTTGCAGCAAAGAGGTTCCTGAAAATAAACGAGTGACATGTTATGATATTGATGTAGAAGTGGTAAGTCATTTACCTGTATTTATGAACAATTTATATCTTTTTCTTTGCTTGAATTTATCAAAGTTAAAAAAGAAGACTGTTTGATTTTAGTTTCTGCTTCATTTATTCCATTCTATTCTATTTCTCTTCTCTTCTTTCCGATTCTCTTCTGTTATAGTCCTTTCTCAGGAGACTTATGTTGATAACCGAAATACATAATGCTTTTTCAGGATGACACATTGAAGGCCCAAATGCAGTCCTTCCTTTTGTCTACTGCTAGTCAGAATGAGATAGCTACATATGATAACAAGGTTGGTATTGATAAATACACATAAATACAATATACTCTTAGCTACATGTATTACCATTAACAATATAAAGTATTCCTAGAAACAATCAGTCGGTTAGAACGTAGGTTACTAACCCTAAGGCCATGGGTTCAAACCCTGCCATTTTCACATCTTTAAAAAAACATAATAATCTTACCTCACACATGGATGTTAGACAAGCTTGAGGAAACAAATGTCAATTTGCTCACTGATATCATTGTGTGTGTGTGTGTGTGTGGGAGGGGGGGGGGGGGGTAATAGATGTCTGTTTTATTGGGCTACTATTAGACCCATGGCAGCCCCTCCCAACAACCCCCTGAAAGTTTCACGAAAGCTAGTATTAAATCCTCAGGTCCTGCCTTACCACTTCAATGTAGTCTACACTTTAGTGGGGGGTTATTGGATATCTTTGATTTTTTTGAACTACAAAATGCAGTGAAGATTTCAAGACTCACGATTCGTTTTTATTGTAGAATGTATCCAGTACATATCCTATATAGCTTATATTCACAGAGGTCTTGTGGATTTTGTGGGAACTTTTGTTGCCAAAATCCATCCCCGAAAACAAACTGCGTATGGGACTCTAGTAGTATGCTACTGTTCTTCGTGCATAAATTGAAAATTAAATTCTTAATATTCCTTTCACTTTTAAATGAATAGGAAAAAATTAAGGCAGAGATCTCAAAGCTGCTTGTTAATAAGTGAATAGAGTTATTTTGACTTGTGCTCCTGAAATTATGGAGTCTACATAATCGCATATTATTGGGTTTATGGCGAGAAAGTAGTTTTTATTTGAATTTCTGGCCAGCGTCTTAGAGTCAAGTTGGCCCCTTAGTTCAACTCGGCGGAGTCATCAATAATTTTGACATATTTGTGAACTCTGCATAAAGAATTGAAACTAATGATTACAATGAACTGTTCCACAGATATACGAGACAGTGGAGACAATCAATAATCTGAAGATCAACCGTGAGTTCTTCCTGGGCTTTGCTCGTGATACCCAAGGTTTCATCAACAAATGGATTCAGTCTCAGTGTCAAGACCTTAAGGTTATGACAGATGTGGTGGGGAACCCTGAAGAAGAAAGGAGAGCAGACTTCTACTACCTGCCCTGGTCACAAGAAGCTGTTTGTCGCTACTTCTATAGCAAGGTATGTTTAATTCTTTTTACAGTAATTTATATCACTTGGACTATATGCTGGTTATTCTTGGGGTGCATGTTACGTCACTAGCCGCCATGTTAGTCGACAATAAACCCCTTGCAGCACGTCGGAATGCAGCTCAATTTGGAGGACAAAACAATAGGTTCCAATTCTCAGGAGATTGGAATTCTTTTGTTTTGTCCTCCAAATTGAGCTGCTTTGACGTCACGTGCAAGGGGTCTATACAAAACATTCCTCATTAAAGTTATCTCGTTAGATCAACCAATCAAATCAAAACGCTAGGCGCTTTCGATGCGGCGTTTTCGTTCGAAAACGGAGCGTTTTAAAAAAGCATTAGTGTGGACGAGGCCTTGGGATTGATTATCATGTCACATTGTAACTGCTATTACTTAGGCATTTTTCAGCAATTCAAACAAAGTTCATTCCCTTGATTGTTATTCCTTTCTTTACTGCTTTAATTGCTAACAAATATTATTGCTTAGGGGTTTGAAATAGGAAAACATTACACCAAAGCTGAAGGGTTTAGTATTGAGAATCATATGCCATAACACGCTTTATTTACGTTTCTTTCCAGGTTCAACAAAAACGCGCCGAGTTGGAGCAAGCTCTTGGCATGAGGGGTACTTGAACGACATCGTTTTCCCTGTAACCCACAAATATTGCTTGGGCCAACTTTCATTTACTGTGCGTACACACCCGAAGCAAAACCCTGGAAAAACCCTTATCCGCAAAATATACTCTTTGTTACTGTCTTACCTTTTTTGAAGTACAACATTCAATAAATCTTAAATCAACAAAAAATATGAAAGAATTCTGTTTTGTTTCTTTAGTTCAGTTTTAATTGTCTTGTAGCCTCGTTGACAAACGTCGCTTTTGGCGCTTGGGATCCCTGTGTAATAAAGGAGGGAGAAGGGGGAAAGGAGGGGGAATTGGGAACAAGGGGGACATTAATCACACCACAGGCAGCCCGCAAAAGAAACAGTTGTTTCTCCAGCAATTGACTGACAAAAGTTTAACCCATTACGCCAATCTTAAGTTAGTCCGAGAATAAACATGATCGCTATACAAAAAAATGTCCATTCAGTTTCTCGACTGATTGATATATTCATTATTTATTCTGACTCCAAACTTGAAAATAAATTATCTACTCGAGTTTTGATTGGATTATTCAACAATTGCCATGCCAAGAAAAACTGCCCATGCCAGAAAGGCCGTCCCTTAGAATTTTAGTTGTGTAATGAATGTGGAGTCTTTGGAGTCTTCGGATTTTTGAATGAAAACTCGGTGAATAATCAACTCAATATTCGAATAATTTGAAATCATTAATGGAGTCTAGGGGTACGCACGCTCATTGAGCTGTTTTCACTGAAATGGCTCAAGACCCTATGCACTGTAATCATCAGCGGGAACTGAAAATTTCTGTTAACAATAATCACTGCTATACTAATACAAAGAATAAATGCCTTCTAGAGATTTTTAGGACACACGGACGATGGTGTGGGATATTGAATACACTATACTGTCTCTCAGCTTTCGCCACGGTCGTTGGACGTTCAATTATCGGACCTGCGATCATCAAAAAGTAGAGTTGCTTGTTAATAGTTCTCTCTTGTGCTTTGAGAGTTATTCTTCCGGGTTGTCTGGTTTTCCTCCCTCAGTAGAAAAAAACAGCAACCCATACTTTGAATTCTAATTCCATCGTGGAACGAGGGCCACAGTCATGAATACTAAGAGTATTACGGCTCCCATAGCCTCCTTTGCAGCCGTTCTTAGGTCCAGTTCAGACGTCGAACTTTTACAGCGTCGAATCTTATTGCCTTTGAGATCAGCGGCTAAGAAAACCCCCCAGAACTGACTATATAAGAAATCAGATATTTTGCTTAGCGCCAGGATACAACATGTGTTAAGTTTGGTCTACATACTCGTCTGAACTGGATCTAAGGCCTCAAAATCCCTCCCCACTAAGGACGACGTCTGCAAAAGAAACTTAGGGAAAAATAGCAAACCAATCTCTGGAGTCCTACGTCTTGACATTCTTGGTGTTTACATTTTTACAATTTTGTGATCTTTTACTCAATCGACCCAAAGCGCCGTTCAATATTGTTTAACCAATCACAGCCTCCTTCATAATGAATGCTGTCATCATAAAACCATCGGATATTGAATTGTTTACTTCGGGGCACGGGTGGTTTGTGATCCCGTACAAGCAGTTTCACAATTTGTTAAGAGTTTCAGTGAACCGTGGTGACTTGGTTCGCTTGCTTGAGTTTGTTGCTTTGTTAAAGGGTAAACAGGCGTCATCCATGAAAAGAAAGAGGACAGGTCATTTTGAAAAAGACGACGGGTACCTTTGGCTGTTAATAATTAACCATTTCAGCTTTAGTCTTGAATACGAAAGCTTCTGAAATAAAGATCGCCCTATAAAGCAAATTTAACCGAAGGGCCTTGATAATCATATTAAAAATACACTACAAATCCAAGAAAAAATAAATAAAACTAACAAACACGACCGAATCACACAGTTGTTGCGTCATAAATATCTTATATGTCGGTGGCCCGAATCACGCATGCGTAAAAGGCAATATTGTTGAACTGGGTACCAAACGTTTCTATTGTCCAAGAAGAAGAAAGACAAAGAGTTTACCGGTGTAGAACACGTAGCTGCTGATGAATCATTGATAATGTTCAACATATAAAAAGAATGCTAGGGTCTTTCAAGTTACATTCGTAGCTGTCTTGCAAATCGTACACACAAGGTAAGACGAGAGAAGGAAATCCTACTCAAAGAATCTGTTGGCTGGACTTTCTTCCCTGGTTTTTATCTCTTTATTTCTTCTAAATATTTCCTGTTTCGTTTCTGTAGATGGCCTTCAAGCTTGTCCTCGGGGCTCTTGCCCTTATGGTCGTATCAACCTACGCCAGAAGCAGTAAGTTTTTCAATAATTCTTTTCAATTACTATTTTCCTTTTAATAAGGCATCCTTCTTAACCACATTTTCAGAAAAAGTTTAAACATATAATCATAATAACTAATACAGTTCAAGCAATATATTTCTTCTCTCATTTACGTAAAAATTCCAGAAAATCAAAGGAATTCGATAAAATCAAAAAAATGTAACGAAATATTTTTTTTCTTGATTTTAGTTTTCATTTTTTTTATTTCACAACCCGAATAAAAATAAGATAACACTGGCAAATTTTCAATAGCAAAAAAGGTTTTCAAAAGCATATTGTTCATAAATTTGATTTTCGTTATCTTTGATAATTACTTCCTTCATAAATTACTTTGCATAAAGAAAAAAATTTAAGAGCGACGAAAGAAAAAAATAACAAGAAAAAAAAAAGAAAGAATGGAAAATAATTTTCAGAATTTCAAAAACATTTATTTGAAAACTGTTACCAATTTTCAAGGGATTAGTAAAACAATGGCCTTTTGTTCTGCTATAGTCAATTCTTCATTTCAAAACACTTCATTACTTTTAGTAACTTTTCAGTAGAAGTAGAGGTTTTCAACAATTTTAGTCGCTAAAAAAAACCATCGAAAACATGTGGAATGGAACGTTTTTATTGCGCAAAGAAAATCCAAAAGTTCAAGTCATTTTTGAAAATATTTCACTGAAACAAAAGAACAAAGAAATTATAGTTTATGCTTCGTGTTGTTCAATACCTGTTGAATACCGATGAATCATTAATTACTTGAATGTTACAAGAAACCGCTCTAGTGGCTATCAATGGATTAGCCAATAATATAAGAGATTGCTGAGCCAATAATATTCTTGATCGCTAAGCCAATAATATTCTAGATCGCTAGGCCAATAATGTCCTAGATCGCTAAGCCAATAATATTCTTGATCGCTAAGAAAATAATATTCTAGATCGCTAAGAAAATAATATTCTAGATCGCTAAGCCAATAATATTTTAGATCGCTAAACCGATGTCCTAGATCAGTAAGACAAAAATATTTCTGTTTGCTCAGCCAATAGTATTTCAGATCATTGAGAAAATTTGGGCAATTATACTTTGACTGTTTTTACCAATAATATTCAAGAATATTTAAGATCATTTAGTCAGTAGGTTAATAGTATTCATGATTTCGCCAATACTGTGTTGTTTTTAAGCTTAATTGTTTCATGAAAATGTGTTTGTTCTATATACTTATATTTGATATCGAAACTGTTAAAATAGCACTGATACGAATAATATGTTTTGTTTTTTTGCGTTCAATATATAACTGATTATGTGTTTTCTATTATCAGCATACAAGAGAAACGCCAACCCATGTCCACCAGGGTGTCCCTACTCTTGTGCCCCAGCTTGTGCCGTATCTTGTTGTCTACCTCCCCCACCCCCACCACCACCACCTCCACCACCACCACCACCACCACCAGAGCCAGCACGTCCAGGACCTCCAGGACCTTCAGGTAGAATGGGACCACCAGGACCCGTTGGACCAATCGGACCCATGGGAGAAGCCGGACCACCAGGAATCCCAGGACCTCAAGGACCACCCGGACCTCCAGGAGAGCCCGCTCCACCACCACCACCACCTCCACCATGCCCACCCGTGTGCGCACATACATGTGTCAACTCCTGCCCAGCTGGATGCTGCCAAGGGGGCAGATAAGCTCCACACTCGTACATAGCTACACGGTGACAACATCTTTCACCGCTCTTGAAAAGTAGCAGATTATTTTTCGAAATTAATGTCGTTTCGTTTTGTACAAACTGCGAGCGATAAGCAAGAAGGAGGAGGAGTCCGACGGAAATCAAGATGATTTGTGAATTTAATTTTAATTCAAGAATTGTACGCTTAAAAATTGGAGTTTATTTTTCACTATTCTTAATTAATTAATATCCTTCTGTGGCCACAGATTTTGGAGTTTCAAATGTGTAGGTTTGATTTCTTTTCATACTTAAACGCGCTGATAATCCTTTGAACGAATCATGTTAACGAGTATAGACATCTTTTATTATGTTAGACTATCGTGTGCACTTTGTATTAAAAAACACATTACACAAAAAAAACCCCGACTCGTTTGTTTACTGGCTGGCTCTATAGCTGGTGGATGACTGGTGTTGGCGGGTGGGGAAACTGTTAACTATTTCAGTGAAACATAAATATTAAATGTTTCTGTTGAAAAGTAAAGTATAGAAAAAGAAATCAAAAAGATTCTGGGTAAAACTCAAGCGGTTTCACTGAGAACCTTTGAAGCTCGAGGAAAGAAAATTTTTTTTTTAAATGTAAAAAATATAGTGAACATCATTGAAGGTTACAAATCTGTCGCGGGAATAAATCGCAATACTTAGAAAGGTTTACACTCAAATTATATAACGTCTTCAACTTTTAGAAGACAAAACATCAAGAATGAAGAGAAAGAGAAGAGAAAAATTCATAGAGAAATTCATTTAGAAAGTTAAGACTGATTGTAAAGTCAAGTTATGCGCGCGCGGCTCTCGACTGTTTTTTTTTTTTTAGCAAGGTAATTCTTTTCAGGTCGTGATATTCAATCAAAAGTCGATTTTACTAGAGCCAAGATCACTGATAACTTTTCACTGGTAACTAATTTTCGTTGTTTTTATTTTCTATCCATTACATTTTTCATTCGTGTAATTCATGACCATTGGTTATTTAGATTACAAATATATATTGTCATTCTCTGTTACTTTTCTATAAAAAAAACCAGATACACAAAATGACCAGAAGTACAGACAGACAGACAGACGTATCTGAAGAAAGGCCTTGAATACTGGGCCGATCACTGGACTTTCAAACTTTTGAGCTTCGACAGAAGGATTTCATTCTTTCGACATTCCTGTTAATAAATAGAATAAAAAAATATTGATCGATCGATCAATCGATCGATCGATCCATCGAACGAACGAACGAACGAACGAACGAACGAACGAACGAACGAACGAACGAACGAACGAACGAACGAACGAACGAACGAACGAACGAACGAACGAACGAACGAACGAACGAACGAACGAACGAACGAACGAACGAACGAACGAACGAACGAACGAACGAACGAACGAACGAACGAACGAACGAACGAACGAACGAACGAACGAACGAACGAACGAACGAACGAACGAACGAACGAACGAACGAACGAACGAACGAACGAACGAACGAACGAACGAACGAACGAACGAACGAACGAACGAACGAACGAACGAACGAACGAACGAACGAACGAACGAACGAACGAACGAACGAACGAACGAACGAACGAATCACGCACGAACGAACGACGAACGAACGAACCACACACGAACGAACGAACGAACCACACACGTACGAACGAACGAACCACGCACGCACGAACGAACGAGGCTTTTTCCTGAACAAGACTTTTATTGACTCACCTCAGTAAAATCTCGTACGGTCTTGTAATAGAGACGCTGTTTGTCCAGCAAGTCAAGGTACTCGTCATTCAGGGCGTCACGTCTTTGCTTTTCACTCGTCCTTCTCTTCTCAACCTATATAAGTCAGGTCATGGTTAACTCACAGAACGAACCCTGAAACAACCTCTGGGCTGATCTAAGTCACTGCACGGCTAATTCACATATCAAACCCTGAAACAACCTCTGGGCTGATCTAACTCACAGATCACATTGGAATTTAGCTTGTTACTAGGTTTTGCGGAAGGTGGAGAACCAATTAACCAGGAGAAAAACTCTCGAATAAAGGGAGAGACGTAACAAACTCTGCTCACATATAATACCTATCCAGAAACTGAAACAAACCCGCCAAGACCTCAGAGGCGAGGAGGGGAATGCACTACTGCACTACCGCTAAGCCACCCTAGACTCCAAAATGACATTTACAAGAATGCATTGCTTTTAAAATGAAATTTACTAGCCACCGACAGAGCTTCAAGTGTCCCTATATTTCCTATATTTTTTAAGGTAATTTTTATTTCCCTTCCACCGGTACCAAAGTTTATGAGCTTGATAAAAAAAATATTTTCTTTTCTGAATAAAATTATAGGACATTTAAGAACTATATAGGGGACGATAGGGGAACTTAGAAAATAAAATATAGGAAATCTAGGGACACTTGAAGCCCTGCACCGTACTAGACGAAGAGATATCGATTAAGGACCACAGAACGAAATCCTCTGGATAAAAGTAGAGGAAAGCAATGCACAGAAATCTCTTAGGCTTGCCTTTTCTTTGTTTGTGATGACACCTTTGACAATTTGTTCAAACTGATTAAGGAACTGTTCTTTGTTTGCTTGAGAAGACATGGCTCTGGTAATGAGAAAAAAACACCTTTAATAAGAAAGAAATCCGTGGGAAGTCAGTAAACTATGTTCACCTTAATACTGCATACCCCCACCCACCCCTCCCTCCATCCATCCTGTGCCCTCGTATGAGCTCAGTGAACTCTCCTCAAGTTTAAAATTATAAAAAAATATTAAATGGGTCTAACAAGCCGGCTGGGCTCTACTTCGTATCATTACCACAGGGATCCCAATCAGAAAATAATGCGTGCTTTATCATTAGGATTCCAGTCACGACTTACTGTTCAAAGTTTTCGTTTATAGAGTTGAGTAGATTAACCTGAAAGACAAATTGGACCCAGTATCAATAAACACTGACATAAATACAGCACCTCGCGAGTGCCGTGCATATTATGAGAGCACACACACATTTGTATTTTATCAAAAGAAATAAAAAAAGTTGCTTGTTGTGCTGTGTGAAGTTATAAAGAACTTGGGGATTGGAGATTGGGATTGGGATTGGGACTAGAGAAGTGTTTAGAAGCGCCGATAAGCGACATGGTTCTCCTAACACTTCTCTCGTGTTCTGCCAATCCCCGCGTGCTTTATAACTGCACACAGCATGCGCATGCGTGTTCTATTTCTTCAATTCTGTAATAGCGAATATCATGTCGACGCTACATTCCAGAATGCATATCGTCATCATCTCCAAGATTTCTCGGCGCTAAATATTAAGAGGTGGAGTGGCGTAGCGAAGGGTGGGCGGCCGCCTCCCCCCCTAAAATTTTCGGATCGAGCCTTTTTTTCTTTGATGTACGATGTCAATACCACTGGCTGAAGAGATGCCGCGGAAGCAAGGCTTGTAACTATTGTTGGAATGTTATCGGGCTCTTCAGTTCTAGAACGACTTACCTCTTTTCCCAGGTAAAGTTTAGTGTCATCGAGAGTGTTATAAAGAGTAAAAAACTGCTTGGTTTCCTTATGAGTGGCGGCAACTAAACAAAGAAAAAAAGTCAAAAAATGAGTAAAAATAGCAGCCATGACAGGAGGCAGGAACAATAGAGTGTTTTTCCCCTGGGAAACTGAATTCTTTTTCATGTAAATCATATTAGCTAGATTCAATTGTTCCTGCCTCCTGTCATGGCTGCCATCACGTGATGGTGCAAAGCCTCTATACTCAAACACTTTGGGGTTTAGATTTGTATAGTATATTGGCAGAGATGATGGGGATGGAGCAGCACAGCTGACAGGGAGTTACCTAGCACTACTCTTCGATTTGTCGGCCAGCAAACTTTTCCATGGGTGAGGAAGATTACGCAACACAAGCGTACCTTGCAAAAGGCGTAGTGTAACTGATAGGTAATTGCCTAGCATAGACCCCTTCTCAAAATTATCTTGGGTGCGAGGCTAACAGGAAAACACAAAAGAAATCACACTTTTTCTCGGTGTAATTTGGGTCATTTCTTTATAGTGCGTCCAAGATAATTTTGAAAGGAATCATTCCGCGTTGGCCAATACCTTCTTTAGTTAATGAATATTACTATATAGAGCTACACAAACAAACCTTGGTTATAAAGCTCGACAAAGCGACGCTGGTACTGTGTAAGTTCAGCTCGTGAAGGTACTTCGTCTATCTTTCTCTGTAATGTTGCTATCTCTCTGTTCTTGCGTGCCTGGGATATAAACAGTCCAGTAGTGAGATATACTTCAGTTAAAATCAATCTACTCTTCGGTGGGCGGACACAACAGGACTCACCACCCAATTGTTAAAGTCCTCGTACGAGGGACTGCGGAGAGGGAAGGGCTGCGGGTTAAATCTTCTACTATGACTTACCAACAACAATCGAATGTTTTGAAGCTTTGCTTTATCAGCTTCGTACTGCGTTTCGATTCTCTCCATTCGCTCCTGAGGAAAATGAAAATAATAATAATAATATCCGGTTTATTAATTCCTCTTGCAGTATGAACTGAATTACAGGAAGTTGTGCAATATACACATTATTATAATCATAATATTGGAAATTACTTAATTAAATATTAAATATTATTATTATGGGAAAATATTATGATGTGGGTAAAGAATTTACTGATATTTCACCGTTACAAAGTTTTTGAAACGTTCGGTTCGTACGATTGGCTGATGCTCGGTCCTACCAGAACGTAATGAAAGAGAAAAGGTCGAACGGACCACCCTTCCGTGAATCAGTGGATAAATCGGGTTTTCAGACTTAACCCCTTCAACAAACGCGGAGTATGTCGCGGCTCTCCGATCATGGAGAGTCGGAAGGCCCGATTTATTTAAATGTTATACTTCATCATTGTCTGTCACCATGGAGACCAGTAATTCTAGTAGACAGTGTTTTCAAGTTGCTATGCAATGATTGAAATTTCGATGGAATTGAGATGGTTAGCTCATAGAGTAAGAAGGAAAGGGAAAAGAGAAGAGAAGACGAGAAGAGACAAAAAGAGCGAGGAGGAGAGGAGAAAAGAGGAGACGGTTAGGAAAATGGAAGGGAAGGGAAAGAAAGAGAAAAAAGAGAAGGAGAGGGAAAGGGAAGTGAAATGAAATGAAGAAAGAAGGAGGGAAGCTATGATACAGTTCAGATAAGGAAGAGTTAAGCAACTACGCACTATGTACAAGGTAAAATAACAACTGAAGCGTGCATAGCAAGGCAGTTCCCTCCAACGTAATTGTATGCTCAAGAGAAAATGGGCACTTTTTATACTTCTATCTCCCTACAAACATCGAAACTAATGTTGAGACTCTAAATACGTAGAATAGAGGGTCGCAGGTTTGTCAGTTTTATCTGTTACGCGTTGCCCTCTTAATAAAATTAAGTGGATATTTTTTTTTATATAAACAGAAGATAGAACACACCTTTTCTTCACTGTCTTCTTCACCTTCCTCTGATTTCAACTTGTTAATGTTCTCCTGAAGGCGAGTCATCTCTTCCTGCATAACATAGAGACTTCTGCTTTAGTAAACATCTTCCACAGGGATCCCAACTTTGCCAGTAAAGGGGGTTAAAAGAGAGAAGTTCTAATGGGAGTGGAAAACATTACCTTGCAATGTGCTCTGAACTGCTGCTCTTGTTTCTTGAGGTTTTCATTCATGGCAACAAGAGAACGAAGCCTGTCGAGGATTCTATGAATGTATAAAAACCGACTGTCAGGAAAAATATTGTGCAGGTAAAATGTCAGCCCTTTTTTATTAATTCATGACCATTATACCGTAATAGACCCCTTGCAGCACTTACGAATGTAGTTCAATTTGGAGGACAAGACAATAGGTTTCAATCCTTAGGAGATTGAGATTCTTTTGTTTTGTCCTTCAAATTAAGCTGCTGTGATGTCACATGCAAGGGGGTCTATACATCTCTGCCGAACAGATATACAGTATATAAAAGACACCTTTCATGAATCTAACCTATTTATAACATAGCCATGACATTATAATGCATGCTCTTATTGGCTGACTACTATCACAAAGATGGATGGAGCGTATTAATAATTGACCATTCCTTTAACCTGAACAGTCTTGTGTGTGTGCATGCACATATGTGTATACTACGGAAAAAGACAGAGCAAAGTAATAGTTAACCATGTTTGTGTGTACGTGCACATATGTGTATACTACGAAAAACGACATGGTTAGAGCAAAGTACTAGTTGACCATGTGTGTGAGTACGTGTACATATTTGAACACGGATGGATAGCATTAGAACTCACACTGCATTCTCTCCTTTCTCCATCTCTGATAGCTTGGCCATTTCTTCATCTATTCTGTCACTTCTTGTGGTAACCTGTCAATCAAATACCATTATTGTCAATCATGATAGCTAAAGATGAACAGAAGCCAGTGTAGTAATTCTTAGTCAGCCAAGCTTCTAAGGCATACCGTATAATATTTGAACACCCAATAGAGCTCTTTACCTTGGGCGCAATGGTTACCTAGAGTAACATTTCTTTGTTTCACGGTTGCACATGAGAAGATACATGAATATGGATACAACTTAAACAAGGAATCTTATTCTCAAGAGAATGACACATGGTCTGAAATGGGAAATCTTTACACTAAAGCTAAAAACGTATAAGGATTTTGTTATCGTAAAAATTACAACAAAAATATTTCATTAATTAGAAAAAGGAAAAAAATGTGGAGATTACAGGAAAATGTTGCAGGGCTAATTACAGTACCTGTCATCCTTATAACCATCTACAATTTGATTGTTTTTACCTGGCTCAGTTGTTCTTGTGATTCATCTAGTGAAGCCTGCAGTTGATTTTGCTTCTCAGTGATCTACAAGACAATTTCAACACAATAACAAACCTTATAATATTATATATTTATAAATTAAAAGTTTGATGGCCAACGATTTTCATATGATGGCTCATTGCTTTATTGCTTTGGTGAAGACAAGATGATGATCATTCTTTTTAATGAAGCAAAATTTCTTAGACACCAATGCTGACACTAATGTACCAGCCAGATAGTCAATGAATAGTGTGAATGGATGGATGGAACAAAGGATGGGATGAATAGAATGTAATGGGAGTACCATTTCCAGTACCAACCTGTTCAAGCTTCTTTTCCTGCAAAGCAATTTGCTTCTCAAGTGAAGCAACCATCCTCTTATGAGCTTGAACACCTCCAACTCTTTCTCCTCTCCCTTCTATTCCTTCCTGAAGCTCTGCTTGCTGTGCAATCAGAAAGCAAACCCAAAAATTAAGAATTTCAAAGACAAAATGTGAGTAAATAAATTAAAATAAATGGATGTCATAGTTGACATGTCTCTCGCCACTGTGCAGTTCAAGCCTGGGGTCATAGGTTTGAGTTTGTGAGATGAGTTTATTTGATATGTTGTTCACTGGGCCTTGAGACACTTCCTTCTTTTTAACTAGTGGATACAAGAAGGCTACAAAAGAGTTATTGTGAGGGGTCTGAATATGCAAATGTGTCACTAATTACTTACTCACTCACTATGCTGTTAGCAGATCGATATCTAAATGTTTTATCTAGGTTGAAATTCCATCTTACCAGCTATATTGAGCATTTAAAGTGACTTTGTATACAAATAATTAAATTCCATGTCTCATCAGGTCAACAGAGAGGGCACAGGGAGGCCAATCTCTAAACAGTGCATTGAATGAGTATCCACAAATTCACCTTAGGGTGCATTTGATTTTACTTACTCTCTCAGCATACTCAGATGCCATCTGGGAGATCTGTTCGGACTGCAACTCCACAATAGAACCAACAGCACTTGACGACAGTGCCCCCTGGAAAACAAAACATGTAAGTTCAACCCCAGACACAGGAAAACATAAACACAGTCTAACAATTCAAGAAACATAGGAAGCATGAGTGGTGTAAGGGCTAAAACACTCAGGTTTGATGCAACTAGGGTTTGATTCCCAAACTTGGTTTCATATGTGAGCAGAGTTGCTTGCTCAGGTTCTCTCCTGTCCCTTAAGGGTTCCTTTATGGGTTCTCCAGTTTTCCTCCAACTTCTGAATTTGAACTGGAATCAATGAATGAAGAGCAGATGCCATTGCAAGTCCTAACAGTTGTATTTCTATTTATCTATTTGATATTTATTTTATAATAATTCTTTATTTCCCAGTGGGCCTCCTCAGTAGCCTGAGAAAACAGACGTCTTTTTGTTCCTTGTCCCCCCGCGAAATTAGTGTACTAATAAAACCAAAATCCAAGTCATCTTCAGCTATGTTAGTTGACAATGATAAAGAAAATGGGCATAACCATGTACTGTAACACAGCTGTCTTTTTCATTCTTACCTCTTTTCCTTCCATGACTGACATTCCTTTCAACAAAGACGTCAGACGTTTCTACAAAATATAGAAACTATGAATCGCACAAACTAGACTTATTACCACACAAAGACATGCAACGAAAACAATTGTTTATGCTGCAAATGTACAAGGAGTTAAAGTCACCAACAAAACCCCTTCCCAAGGTCTGCCAACTATATTGTTAACATGAAATGTAAATGTGATCGTACAATACAGAATTTTTTCTGAGTCCATTCAGTATGGTACGATCACATATACATTTCATATTCCATCACCATACGCAAACCAACATTATCATATATTGTTAACTGTTTACAGTTAATTTCACAATTTATTAGTCCAATTTTTTTAGCATTATTTAACTTTTTCCAGCTGCTGTAACCCGGGGGGGGGACTCCCTTATAAAAGGGGGCGGGGGTCCTCGTCGGAAATTTTGAAAATGACCCCTAAAAGGGACCTGTATTTTGATATGATGGGCGTGGCAGTGATGAAATTTCACCCCTAAGAGGGACCAATCAATAAGTGACAATCCAAAAATGGGATTAAAATAAAAATCTATCTTTGAAAAGAAGCATTGTTGCTGATCTTACACCCTAAGCGGGACCACAAAACTCAGCTAGTGGGCATTCTCGTCATTATCACCCTAAGCGGGACCAAAACACTGATTTCAAACCCTAAAAGGGACGACGAGGACCCCCGCCCCCTTTTATAAGGGAGTCCCCCCCCCGGGTGCTGTAACTCTTACCTGCTCAACAAGATACTCATCTTCTTCTCCTGCAGACGCTGCCCTTTGCCGGCCTGTTGCTGCAGCTGCTGCTTTCTTTTTCTCTTTTTTCTCCTTGTCCTATCAAAGTAAAAGATAAAACATATTTGCACAACCAGTTCAAAAATTATCAGGAAATTATCATAATGATTCCATTTGAAGAAGTACTACATGTTTAAATAGTACAGTTAAGCAACAAAGCCACTTGTACTCAGTAGACTGTCCCTGGTCAGTAGACTGTCCCTAGTCAGTAGACATAGGCAATCTAAATTGTAGTAAAAATCTCACACAAAAAAAAGGAAACAAAAAAAACACCTTGCTAGGTGGAGTAGTGGTAAAATATTTCATATTTCACCACTAAGTCCTGCAGGTTGGGTCACAGGTTTGATTCCTGTGGACAATAATGTGTTGTTCCCCCCTTGCCATGAGGGTTTTCTCCAGGTTCTCCCATTTTTCACCATCCTTAAAAATTCACATTTGAGTTGAGAATTGTGTGCTTAGAATATTTTCAATAAAGATCAAATGCCATAAACATTGTATAAAAATTAGCCTTTTGCTAAGGGAGACTTGGCAGACTTGGCAATGAGTCCATATAACATTGAGTAAAATAAAAATAATTTTATAAAATTTTCTTAATTCTATAAGTAAACAATTATTTAATTCACTACACAGTTGATCCTGTACCTTTTCTCTCTCTTCTTTGCTGAAGCCAAATTGCCTGTAAATCAGAAATAACAGAAACAATGCTACTACTGGATTCACTGACCTATGGTTTTCTCAACAAAATACCTTAGCTGAAACTTTTTACTAATATGCAGGTGCTGTTTTCATTTCTAGTGTCTATTTCGACGCAACTCCTTGATTTAAGGGGGTATAGATCCATTATAGTTTGATCTCTGACTTAGATTAACTAGCTATATACACCTATTTCAAAAAGGGTTGTTGCAGCTGAAAGCAACAAGCAACAACACAAGATGAAAAAGAACATCAGATTCTGTATTTTACTCCTTTTTTGCTCCTTATTCAACATTAAGTCGTTTTGTAATGTTAGGCTACAACTGTTTCGATTCTTTTAGATTAGTGTTGTCCCAAATCTTCAGCTAAATAAAGCATTGATTGCAGGTGGTCTTGGCTTGTTGCATGTTGCTTTTGGCTGTGACAACCTTTATTGAAACAGGTGTAATATAGTCTGACAGTGGTTGCCTTGAACAGGGTTTCATGAAATTAAAGGTTGAAGGTTTACTCACCATCCATATTCTAGGAGAGTAGTCCTGACCCTTGTCTCCTCATCTTCAACAGCAGTGTCTCCTGGTCTGCGATATGTTCTCTTTGGCTTGTATGTATCCTGATCAAAAGAAAATTAACTAAATTAGCAATATATTATAAAGTCACCTCACTAGCTACTACATGTGCTCCGATTGGTTGAGAACTGTGACCAGTGTATATTATGTAGCTAGTGAATAGAGTATTGTATGGTGAGCACTGCAGAGGCAGATACAGGGTGTGGATTGGATGGATGTCCAACCCCCCTATTTAGAGGTGTTAACAAATCAAAAATATGAATATTTTAAAGAAAATAAAACAACAAATCTGATTGCATCTTGTATCTAATGTAATAAAACGTATGTATATGCATTATAAGGTGTCAATTAACACCAGGCTTAGACAATTACCATTCCTGAACACTGATGGAGAATAGATACCTTGAAGGAGCTTTGAATAAGATTATCCACCCCCCCCCCCCCTTGGTAAAATCCTGGATCCACCCCTGTGCTAACACTATCTTTGCATGCAAAGTGCTAGAAATCAGCAATTAAAAACTACAACGTTACCTGTTACACTTTTTTTCTTTTTAAATTTTATATAATAATATAAATCAAACAGCTTTTCTCCATTGCTTTCTGATTTAGTGGGGGGAGGGGAGGGGGTGTATGCTTTATGAGCCAGAACATACAGCACATGCATGGACTTTTCGCTAATCTATGCATTGTACTTCACATAACACTTCACGTAATCTAATCCCATGTGCTGTATTCATGGTTTCGCCTCAGACAATAGCAAACCAATCACCATTGCAGCAGTTTTCCCAGTGGAATTAAAATTTTGTCCCACAAACAACTACACAGTATCCACTTTAAAGAGTACTACAAGGATTCCAAGGCAATCATACATTAATTTCACAGAACAGTGAAAATAAAATACAAGATACAATTTGATTCGTACTAAATTTTCGATAATGTCAGAGTTTTAAATTCTGAGGCATTCTAGCTAATTTGTTGAGCTTGTTGGACAAAATAATTAATGGAAACTAAGGGGAGTAGAAACCATAAACAGAGGGTAGAAAAAGCTGTTATATTTCTAAAATAGAGCTATGAAACTGAAAATATATTGTTTCAAAGCATACATACATACCTTAAGGTCTGTCATTGTTTCCAGACATTTAGGTTTCTTTAGGTTGAACTCATCATCCTGTAGAAAGTCCAATACAAAATTTGGTACACTGGATCAAACTTTTGAATCAGGGCTAAAAACAATGGCTGCTAATGGCGAGACATGATGACTAGCCACATTGGACTGTAACCGCTCAATGAGACTAGTCAAGAGGATTGGCCTAAGAGATGTTTGGCTAAACATTTTCAGTTGACCAGCTGTATCATTAGCCCTGTGATGTTATGTTCATTACAGAAATTATTATTTTACCTTTGGAGTTGTATGAAACTTGTTGAACTGAGAAACAGAAAACTCTCTGATGTAGTCTCCCATTTCTTCCTTTCTTTCAATTGCACGTTTAACAAGCCACTGTAAATAAATGACATAAATAACTGTCAGTGATGCTGGTAAAGATCTAGCTTGAACACAGACTATAAAAACCTGCATGGAGAATAGATAACATGAATATGGGCAAGACAGTCACCATGTATGACTGGATGAGTGAGCATATACAGGACTTAGGCTCAAAGACTGTGATGTCCTAGCTGCTGTCCCTGTGAACCAACATTTGGCTATTTTTGATCACAATGATACATTTGCCATTATTTTAAAGATCCATTATTCATGAAATTATGCAGACCTGGACAACAGGGAAGATGTTGATGAAATCTAATCCTTGGATTTGATGAGGTTCCAGGCGATGAGGACATTTCATACGAGGCAAGACAGCTACAATCTTTTCAGTCAAGGCACTGGTATCATGGAGACAGAAATGTTATTAAATAATCAACAACAAAAACATATAAATAGGGACCTTAATTAAGCATCCACAAACATCAAGGGCACAGATGCCAAAAATATGGAGCTTGCAAGCACATTTTCAAAATGGTTTTTCATGCACGTGCTGTTGTCCTTGACATCTCTGTCCTCGCAAGACTGTCAGTTGGTGCTTTTTCATGTCGGCGGAACTGCAATGCCAAGGTCAATGGCGCATGCATGAAAAACCATAATACGTCAATACTGTACATACATCTTCTGGCCAATGGTAGAATTTTCTTGAAAAAGGAGGTCCACATCAATATCGAAGTCACAGACTGATATACACCATGTCATCCCTCCAACAACCTGAAGGCGAGCAAACAGTATACAGTATGACTTTTATCTTTAAATACACAGTTTTAAATTATTGAGCACTACATGGTATTTTCTAGGTATGGTTCATGCATTGCAAGTAGCAGGGGGGAATAATATTGTTAATAATTATTGTTACATGTATTTACCTTGTCAAAAGATGAAAGACCTTTGATACGAGCTCTGAAGTAGCCTGCAGCAAGTAACAGCTCAATGATCTCTGACAGCTTTACATTCTGCTCCTCGTCTTCTCTTGTTTCAACCTAATAAAATAATAATAAATATATCATTTTTTTACATGATGATATGTCTCCCTCTTCAAAGGCTAATGCTTAAGTATACAACACACTCCACACTCACTACCACTATATCATTTATGCGCATATCTGATAGATCATTATTTAGCTCCAGGGTAAGTTGGGGATTGGTAGACCCAGGGGGAATTGACATTTTTGGAGATGGCAGGGTCAATTTCCCTACCCCAAATGTCAAATGTTTTCATACATGGTATGGCACTGAAATGATCACATGCGGCAAGGCCCAGTCTGTGCAGTAAGTTTTTCATAGTCATACGAAAACCTCTTTAAATCCCCTATGGGGGGCGTATATTGTACTTGTCTAATATGCCTGCCCGAAGGAGCAAGATCTTATGTCAATCTCCTTTGGGTCCCCCACCCCCCCCCCCCCCCCACCCTGTGGCTAAACAATGATAGGTGCATTAATATGCTAAGCACACAACTCTCAACTAATGTTGGTCTTACAGAAGGAGGATAACATTAAAAGATGGGTAGAATTAGGTTACATTACAAAATCAAAAGCAGGAAATGTGAAGTTGGGTATCTTTGAGCTTATACCTGTAGCAGCATATGTATTGGAAAGCCTTACTAATGCCAAGGGCCTTTTCTTTGGATACAAAAGTTTCTTAAAATCAAAATCACTGATTTCTGTAACGGAAATTAAAGTTCTCAATTCTTAGTTGACCAGAATTCTTCGAAGGAATGTTTGAAGGAGGACAAGTTAGCTGGTGCCAGTCACAACTTTCACCTTCTTTTTCTCACACGGAAACGATATTTATTGAACAAAAATGACACTGACCTTTCGGACTCGTCCTTGCTCATCCAATTCAGGCTGTTTGAACTTCTCACTAAACGTTTTTACTCCTGCAAATCGCGAAGAATGACCAGACTGTGTAGCGGCAGCCATTTTGTCAGTGATATGAACCACAGGCAACCCATCGAAGCAGAAAACGCCTACACAGGCAACCCATAAAAACCATAATTTGTTAAATTTAATTTTTAGTCTTTATTTGCACTTGTTTTCAGTAAAAAATAACTATTTCATGTGCCACTATTTCTGTTTCTATTTTATCATCGTTTTTATCCTATCCTTGACAATCTGAAGTCGGTTCACTGAATGTCTATTTCACTTGTTTTTTTCTAGCAATGATAACAAACTTTACATCCGTTATTTGATTTTCAATAATTTTATAATTATAATTCGATAAATGGAGGTGGTAATGAGATATGAGGTATGAGAAAAAAATATTTATGAATGAAGCATATAGTAAAGTACTGTTGGGATTCCTGTGGTTTAGTTTCTTTGGTTACGTCAAACGAGTCAAAACAACATGGCGGCGATGGAGACGAGTAAGTCTCCAAATGAAGATGGCTCAAACGTCGGGTCAAATCGATCTTTGCCGTCGACAGAGAATCCTACAATTCGTTCTCTTAAATCTGCTGACATTATGACTTTGGTTTCGCCACCCAGTGGTAGATCGTCTGCTACTGGGAGATCTATATCTCCTGATACAAGATCATCGCCTGCTGCCTTGGAGTTTGAAGAATACAGGTATAAAAGTGGCGGTTAAATTAATTAATATCTAATAGAAAAACATCCACTTCTTAAAGACAATAAAGCGCCACAGAGGTGACTAGAATATTCCATAGAAAAAGGCAATCATCATCATCACAACATGCAAGACTAGCTACAAAAGTTCTGGTTGGAATTTGATTTAGAAAGGCGGTAAAATTGCTCACGTGATGTGTTATGTTTATCTACAGGCCCTCGATAGCAGACAAGGTAAGGATAGGCTTCTTTAGCCAGGACAGATGCTCACAGACGGAAACTACTGAAATTCTGCCGATGAAAAAAATGCAAGAAGTTATGGCAAAATTGGTGACGGTAAGTGGTTGATCGGTTGAAAATGACTTTGAAAATCTCACTGATGGTGCCATATTCAAGCATTTTGATTGGACGGGCAGTGGTCTCAGATACTGCTGTTGGTTCAATGATGTGCACACCATGAACCACGCACCATCAATTCTGTACTCTGAGGGTACCATATGTGATGTACATAATGTATTGTACTATATTCCTCATCATCTTCCTCCTCCTCCTCCTCCTCCTCCTCCTCATCATCATCATCATCATGATTCTTTATCAGTTGTAATCAATCAATCAATTTTGTCTTGTTTTGAACAGGAATTAGATAATATCAAGAGAAATCTACATTATTCTAAGCATATCATGCAAGCTGAGTATGAAAATAAACTGCAAGAAAGAGCTTTGGATTTGTAAGTACATACAGGGCTGTAGCAAGGGGAGGGGCCTGGGGAGCCGCCCCCACATCCCCAATAACTTTGGATGTACTGTATATTGAACACTGAAAATTTTAGGTATGTTACTAATACATAGCGCATTTTTGACCTTGCCTACCCCCCCCCCCCCCCCCCCAGTATTTTTGGCCTTGCAGTGGCCCTGGCATGATATATTTAGGAGAATTATGAATTATGAATTGACCACTGTTTGAAATTTGATCCCAGCTTGTATGGAATTCTCATTCATTATTTTTCTTCCCCAGGTATTGTAGAGTTAATGACAGGCTTCTAGATCTTGAAAAAATCCATGAGGATGTAAGTGAAATTTTCTAAAGTTAATACAAAGGGAGCACATTAAGCTGCTAGCTGATATAACTTGCGCTAGCTCAACCAAACTGAAGATGAACACAAACAAAATTTTAACATGCTTCTTGGTTAATACCTAATACATAACACTGTAGTCCATAACCTTTATTGACATTAACATTCATTTGTTACTGCTTGTGTTCAGAAACTGGATGTTATTAGGAGAAGTTATAAGCAGAGATTAGGAGATGCTATCAGTGAAGTAGCCAATAGACACAAGGTAAAATTAATCTATAAAATATATTAATTCTTTATTGTATACAATGTGTAGACCTGTACATTTGGGGTGGATATCAGTATGATAAAGCCATTTATCCCACACCATAGAAAATAAGGCCAATCAGAAATCAGGAAAGCTGTTTGTATTCGTCGGTATTTCACTCTTCAACTGCTCTCTACACATTTGTATTTTCTATGGTATTGGATAAAATGGTTGTACAATGGTTTCTCGTGGCATACCATGGATATCCCACTCCCACTCGAGGGCCGTAAGTTAGAAAACTGTAAAAGGTTATTATGTATCCCTCCTTAAATAAAGTTATTGTATTGTATTGTATTGTATTGTCACTTGTATTTTCTTTGTATGCTTAAAGGCTTGTGTGTATACTTGAAACTACAATTGACTCGTTGGATATTCCACAGTATGGCACTCAAACCATTATATAATGTAGTATGAATAAAACCTGTATCATTCAGTTAGGTGATATGATATCACTTCACTGAGTTAACTGTAAACTGTGCTATTAATATTAATTCTACATGAATTGTCTAATATTAGGATCACTACAGCAAAAGAAGAGCTGAAGAACAGGACAAAATTCAAGCCAAACTTCAGAAAGCACAAGGAGATAATGATGACAAAAAGAAAGCAAAACAGCAACAAGAATCCCTTCTAGAAATGATGCGAATGCAAATGAGGGAAGCTCAGGAACGTGCTGATATAGAGTTAAAAGAGGCACTAGAAAGAAGGCCGTCACCCAGTAGTATTGCCACGGATCCAGAGATTTATGAACTCAGAGATGAGGTGCTGAACCTTGAGACTAAACTAGACGATGCTTTGACAGAAATTGATGAGAAAGATAATACCAATAGAAGATTAGGTACATGTAACTAAAGGAAAATTGTTATTTTTACATTGGGCAGATTTGAAATTTTTATTGGGTGTGGTTGGGGTTTGCTTCCACAGGACTTTATACTTGTTTCTTTCCGTCCAAGTAAATTAGCCAATCAGGTAAATCACTGTACATAGCTAGGAGTTCAAACTCAGTTAATGAATGTAATTTTTATTTCAACATATACACAGCTTCAGAAGTTGAAGACCTTACTGAACAACTAAAGGAAGGAAAAAAAACAATTAATCAGGTACAGTATTAACTACAGAACTGTAATGATGTAGATAGCATTAGCTACTTATTGTATAAGTTCTATCATTTGTAAGTAGATGAGAGACTAGCAAATTTTATGATTTTCTGTTTCTTTCACAGCTCAAAAATGAATTGTCTAATTTCCAACTCCATGCTGAGCAAGAAAGAAATCGACTGAGAGCAGAAGTAAATATCATAATTAATGTATCAATAGCTGCAGGAGAAACAAGTCAGACTGTCAGAAATTTACTCTCGTTTTTTCATGAAAATTGTCTCTACTTTAAAAATTTTAGATGGAAAGACAAAAATTAGCTCTGCAAAATGAAATGGAATCTCGTATCCAAGAAACAAAGAAAAGTGTAAGTATGCTTAATAATAACTCCTCTACATGTTGTGCTTCTCCAAACACATATCTCCAATCCCTGCATGCTTTCAACTGCAGTCTCCTCATTGTTTGCTGATCATGGGGGAGGTGGCAGCCACAACCTTCCCCCAAGTTGCACGGTCCTGTGCTGCTTTATGCAGTTCTGATGATGTCAGGCTGATCACTTCTGAGTTGGGGTGCAATATCTTTGCAATATACTTTGGGAAGAGCATTTTCTACCCACCTCTTGCACATTGTCCATGTTCAGAAACCCAAAGAGCAAATTTTGCTATCAAATCACTCTTAGGCTGACAGAGCTGGTTGCCTAGTATGTGAACTAACTTGTTGTTTGGGGTATTGTGACTGCTGTTGTAGTCATAAGACTTCAGGGAGGCGAGTGATTGACCCTACAACCCCTACCGTATTCCTTTTAGTCGCCTCTTACGACATGCAGGAAAGATGGTAGCAGACCCCAAGGCACTTTATTTTTAAGCCACTGCCACACAGCCACAGCACAGCACACAGCATGCACTATGTTTTCCCTTCCTTTATTTTTGAACCTCATGATGCGACACCCTTCAATCTGTGATCATTATAAATAGCACCCTTGTGTAAATTGCAATTAAAGGTTTGTTATTCATTTGGTCTTGTATGATAAATACTTTAATTTAAATACAACATTTAATAAACAAACTAAAACAACCAGCCAATTGCAAGGCTTAAAAATAGTTTTGACAACTCTTCAAATCAACCACAAGATTGCTGCCAGTAGATTCTGTGAGTAACTGTTAGTAGATTGCAAATTGAACAGGTCAACTGTCATTGAGCAAACTGTTGCTACAAATAGCTTGTTGATAGCTTGTATTTGGGTATTGGTAGTTTGTTGGTTAGTTGGTGGTAGATTAGATTGTTCATAGTTTATTGCATGCTGGTGACTTGATGGTTAGTTGGAGGTATTTTGCAGGGCCGTAGCGCACAGGGCCAGTGAAGACCTGTGCCCCCCCCCCCCCAACAAAAATAGTAAAGACATCAAGAATTAAATATTCATTTTTTTGTGATCACTTGTTGAGAAGTGACCCCCCCCCCCCCCCCAGTTTTTCAAGTCTTGCTATGGCCCTGTTTTGTGAACACTGTTTCAATATAACTGAGCATCAAGGTTGATGCTGCAAATAAGCTTTCTGATAGTTTGTCAGTTGGGTGTTGGTTGCAAGATTGTTTTTTAGTTGGTGGTTAATAATAATGGTTAGATTGTTGGCTGACGAAAGCAATGAATTGTAGGTTGATTATTTTAATAACTAATGTTGAGCAAGTGATCATCCTATTTACTAGTGTTTATAAATATAGAATGCAGGATGCAGGTGTGTGAGCATTAAAAATCTTATTATCAAACCAACCTAAAATATAAAATTATTTGTACAGTAATTGCAGCTATGAAATACTTGATAATTATCATTTTTTCAGCACCACATCAAGAGACCTTTAAAGCCATCATCAGACATAAATGTTAGTGAACCAAATTATAAAAATCTAAATTATAACTATTTTAAAATGTGCATGTAAAACTGATATATATTCTGATAAACGTTGAACAAATTTAAGAATGATATTTATGGATTCACTTAGAAATCTAATCCTAATTAGACTTAAATTTAAAAACACACATCTTAACAGTACACTGACTTTAAAGCTCCTAAAATAAAACCATTTATTAAATATGAAAAATCTCTTTAATTGAAATAAGTTTATTTTTAAAAAGTTGTCCCTTTTCCTTCGGACCAAATGGCTGATCATTAATAACCATGTAATTCTAGCTGAAAATGAACCTTCTAAACTTAACTTAATTTGTCAACACATAATTAATAAATAAATACATGTAATTACTTCTACTAACAACTTTGATGTTAACTACTAACAGTAATTCTCAACAGCACATGCAGAAATGTACAATTTGCCGTTGGGAAAAAATAGAGTTTTGGTGGATGTCAATCAAAGTGTTTCCATGACATTCTCGGAAAACACAAAGTTTTTAAAGGCACATAGTGATGAAATGTCATGGAAATGCTTTGATTGATGTCAAACCAAAACTGCTTCATCACGGCAATACTTCTGCACATGTTTTTGAGAAGCTCTGTAAACTTAAATTTAAACTTAAAGTTAAATTTTGATATTAACTATATTATTTTTTCAAATGTTATGTAATATGCATTCTTTTTATTATAAATCAATTGCTACATTAGGTTCTCGCTCAATCTCAAAAAGAAGTTGATAAGCTGAAGATGCTTCATGATCAAAAGTCTAAAGAACAAGAAATGCTGGAGAAACGACTACAAGAGAGCATGAAAACTGAGGTAATAAACGCTAAATTAATAATGCTGCATGCATGACTTAGGCTTGGAGATAGGTAGTAATGATAAAAAAGGTTAATGTCAGGTCACTAGAACTATGGTATGTTTGGAAACGTAGTTACATGGTAGACACAGGTAAGTAGATAATATGGTGTTAGCAGCTTAAAATAAGTCGTACTGTGTTAAAGGGGCATTAGTTAAGTGATAGGCAAGGAAACAGGTACTAACAGGCAGCTGACAGACATATGACAGTAGATAGATACCACAGGGAGGGGCTATTGAACCCAGACATGTACTGTACACCAGATGATTGATAGGTGAGATAACAGGTACAAACAGGTAGCTGACAGACATATGACAGTAGACAGACACGGAGAGGGGCTATTGACCCCAGACATGTACACCAGATGATTGATAGGTGAGATAACAGGTACTAACAGGCAGCTGACAGACATATGACAGTAGACAGTAGACAGACACCACAGTGAGGGACTGTCCACCTCAGACATGTGCTGTACGCCAGATGATTGATAGGTGAGACAACAGGTACTAACAGGTACTAACAGGCAGCTGACAGTAGACAGGAAACACATATGTGCACATTATTATACTAACAGTTACTTTGCACCTGCACAAACCTGACCTACCAACTATAGCGGCCGACTGTCAGCTACAAGACATATAAACCTGCTGTTAAATCACTTTGGGTAAGCACCTTGCATGACGTTAAAACTCTTTGTAAATTCAATATTGATGTGTGCATGAAGTAGATTTTGTATGAGTAAGAAATTTATGATAAACTGAGCTATGCAGTTTTCAAGCAAAGTAATTGGAGGATGTGCATTTTCTCGCTTTCTGATTGGTTCAGATTGGAAGTCTTGCAAATGCCTGGTATAATTTCATGTATTGCACGGCCCAGTAATAATGCAGTGGCACACATATCCATAGCCATGCTCTCTTGGTTGTTGGGGGCTTTGCGTCCAAAACCATGGAAGTGTGGTTATGCATGCAGGCTAGTTATGCACGTGTGTGTTGTATGATGGCTAAACAGTAACTAAACATAATTAATAGTAGTAAAAACTCCTTAAAGCACAACTGTAGTACTGATAAAGTGAACTCATAGGAAGGTAAGTTACTTTGAACTGTATGTTTTACACACATCACTAAATACGTACCTACGCTGTGACATGCAACTCTACACCTAGTACGAGTGGATAAACAGAGTCCCACTCTTTCACTTGCAGAGTGCTTTGATGGATTTGGTTGGGATTGTGTAATGTAGAAAATAAGTACCAGGTTTCATCACTCCCTTGACTAGGTCATATTTGTGTATGTTTTCGTATTGAAAATTGATTTATTTTATCGATGTGAAAAGGAAAAGGAAGAAGTGAGTGAAAGTGAAAAAGATGAACTGATTGCACGCCTTCAAAAGATCGAAAGGAAACAGAGAACAGAAATATCCAGGTATCGTTCTATCCTACTTGCTTGGATGTATATCTGACTACAGGGTTATTGGAATAGAAAACTGTTACAAAAACAGTTATTTAAATTTCGGAGTTTTGTTACAGCATTGTATTTCATTCTATTGTTTGCGTTGACTTACGATAAGGTTGAATGTCTGAGAAAAAGCAAGTTCTAATCAATATCCCTGCATATTCTTTAGATTACAAAAGGAATTAGACCGTGCCAACAAGATGTGGGAGATGAAAGTAACTATACTTCAACAGACGTGAGTTGAACAATTCACTACATAGCAAACTGTCTGTTCGTTCGTAAGATGGTTTGCAAGCATAACAAGATGGTTTCCCAAGAGATTCAAATGACCACAAAATGGCAGCCATGTTGGCAGTGACCACAAAATGGCAGCCATGTTGGCGGTATTAATAATAGAAGCTAATGAGAAGTCTTTTATTTAAAATAAAACATCAAGATGACCACGATGACGTAATGTGCGACCGAAGAATAGATCTAACCACGGGCGCCAGAGTCGCCTCCACGTTTGGATTAAAACTAACGCTTTATTTTGTTTCCAACGGTCGAATAAATCTGCTTCGGTACGGCTGACCTTTAGCAGTGAATAAACATCTAGCTCCGATTTCAATCTCGTGATGTCTGTCTGTTTAATATTAAGAACCGATCGTGGGTCATTCGGAATTAATCGGTAACGTACTTCACGAGGTCCCGAAGGAGAGAAGAGGAACAGGGTACGAAGCTAGCCTTAATCCTATTGTTTTCAGTCTGCCGAAATCCGTACTAGGTTTACGTCACTGCTATGGACAGTGATGACAGATTTCCCAGATCTCGTAGTTATCCGACACCGCCGAACAGCCAAAAAAACCAGCAGGAGTCGTCACCTGAAACCACTCTGGCGCCCGTGATCTAACCATTGTTTTCCCATGTCCAATCTCGTGTTCATTCCCTTGAATATTATTTTCTTTCTTTACTATTACTAGTACCGCTTGAGCAACTCTCTTTGGAAAAATGGGAATGAGTAGACTGGATGTTGAAGCATGGGTGGTCTGAGTGAATGGATAAAATTCTAATTTCTTATTAAAATCCACATATTTTCAGGATGCACGCATTAAGGGATGAAAGTTTCCTGAGGACGTCACTCCAAAGACAATCTGCTAAACTACAGCACGCAGCCGTAGTTTATGCGGTAAGATATCTATCGTACACGTTTCTCAAAGAAATTTCTGTTTTCTTACGTTACTTTTTGTTTTTATTTCTACTTGAACAGAGTAGTGGACCTGCTGTCATTCCTCTCCAAAACCCTCATCGACCTGCAAAGACATTCAGAACACTGGTATGTATCTTCTACTCCTATATACTTCTGTTTTTACCAAGATTACTTTGTTATGGGGATTGTCGTGAACGTTGTTGTGGTAATTTATCACACTTGTCATCAAGCCTCGTTTAAATAAAGAACATCAAAGATCAGCAGTAAAACACTTCAGTGTCTGTTTGTTGATTCCTGGAGTTTTTTATTTAATGCAGAAGGCAGAATCATAATATTTTTTTCAATTATGTTACTGTGTTCTTCACCATCATCATCATCATCATCATCATCATCATCATCATCATCATCATCATCATCATCATCATCATCATCATCATCATCATCATCATCATCATCATCATCATCATCACCATCATCATCATCACCATTATCATCATCATCATCATCATCATCATCATCATCACCATTATCATCACCATCATCACCATCATCAGCATCATCACATTATTATCATCATCATCATCACCATTATCATCATCATTATCATCATCATCACCATTATCATCATCATCATCACCATTATCATCATCATCACCATTATCATCATCATCACCATCATCACCATTAACATCGTCATCACCATTATCATCATCATCATCATCAATATCATAATAAGAAGAAGAAGAAGAAGAATTAATCTTTATTAGGGTTGTTAAACAGATAAAGACAGAGTCTTTTTTTCCAATCCGGTTATTGAATAGCTGCAAATTTTGTTGAATTTTATCTGCACATTGTTCATTATTTATTGTTCGAGTAATTTATCTACTGCTCTGTTTGCTCAGCTCTGTTTGCTTATTTTTATCCTTGCAGCCAGCAATACGTCCTGGCCGAGTAGAAGGCTTTGGCAGAATACTTGAAGGAAAAAGAATCTTGAGAGGTAAATAATGCGTTGGAGCGTTTTCAGTCCACCCTTCTTCTCTGTCTGTCACTCTCTCCCTTCCTCTATCCCTCCTTCCCTTCCTTCCTCCCCCTCCCCCCTCTGTCTGTCTCTCTTTCTCAATCCCTCGCTTCTTCTTTTTTTATTTTCTTAAAGGTTAACAAGTATCTTTGCGAAATATGGCGACCAATTTTGAATAACAATTGTTCTCGACTGACTAGCCTCTCATACATGTAAAACGCTTTTATATGTTTCCACGTGAACACGAGGCTAGTCAGTCAAGAACAATAGCTATTCGCATTGGACGCCATATTTCGATTCGGTGTTCTTGGCCGGTGAACTTTCTAGTCAAACACGCGGGAACGACCTGAATGAGATACATGAAACGATTTACTTGCGGGCGTATGCTTTTCTCCCGCTAAAAACACAGACAGAGAATTCGACGCTTCTGTGTTATGAGAGGTCCCACCGTCTATTCACCTCATTGGCTTAAAAATTATGATTTGGTTATTTATCATGCAATATAGATCGTTTTCACGTGACGTCAGAGCGGCCATGTTGGTGTACGTAAACATTACGTCATCTATCCTCCGGGAATTGAACTCTATTTTTATGCGAAAACTGTTCTATTGTTTGGTACACCAATATGGCCGCCTTGTTACGTGAGTGAAAAACGATCTATATTGGTAGTAATATTTGGCTAAAATCACAAAGGACTCTTTCATATAAAAGTACATCTTTTGTTAACGTTGTCTTATCTTTGTTCAAACCCACAGACACAGATACGCCATATACAGAGGAAAGACCAAGCCCTGTCCCTGAAAACCTGGAGTCTGATATGCAACAGTGAGTTGACATCTTGGTGTCGAGCTAAACATAAGTTCTTTCAAGTTTTATAGATACCCTGAAACAGCCTCTGGGCTGATCTAAGTCAGGGCATGGCTAACTCACAGATCGAACCCTGAAACAACCTCTGGGCTGATCAAAGTCAGGGCACGGCTAACTCACAGATAGAACCCTGGGACAACCTCTGGGCTGATCTAAGTCAGGGCACGGCTAACTCACAGATCGAACCCTGAAACAACCTCTGGGCTGATCAAAGTCAGGGCACGGCTAACTCACAGATAGAACCCTGGGACAGCCTCTGGGCTGATCTAAGTCAGGGCACAGCTAACTCACAGACCGAATTAGGATTTCCCTTATGGATATACCTAACAACCTCCACTTACATTCGATGCGGAGTACTGGAATAGAACCCAATGCGAGACCCCAGTGTTCCCAGAGGCGTGTCCACTACCCCTATCTCACCAGTGGTTCCCGGTACACAACAGTTACACAGACTCTGTGACCCAGCATTAAACCGTATCATGATTTTATTTCAAAAAAAAATCACAATTCTTGACTGAGGTTTATCCTAACCGAGTACTTTTCCTACTTTCCATACATGGTTCACTGGTGAAACACAAAGCATTCAATCGAGGCTCCAAGGTAGTTTCAAAGGATTATTCAAATTTGCACCTTGCAGCCTCGACTACATGCTTTGTGTTTGTTATATACCATGTAGTATGTAACGTGTTGAATGCATTCCAGATGTGCCCTCCTTGTTGTGTAGTGATTTTAATGGTATAATCTCATCTCTTATTTAACCAAAAAGATACTTCGAAAATGAATGCAGTGAAAGCATCAGCTATACAGAAAACCCTCCCAAAGACGACACCCAAAACTGTCATGAGAGACAGGGTTCTGCTAGTCACGTGGTTCCTGCTCCTATGGTAACAGAAGCATGACGTCATCTCAAGTAATGGTATCATATATTTATGTTTGGTTTACCTCATTTTGTAAATAAAAATTCTTAACAGTCGTTTAATTTGAAAGTGGATGAATTGTGTAAAATTTCACTAAGGCCCAATTCATACGTAACAAGTAACAGCATAGACTGCATGATATTTTGTCTTCGTGCCCTTGCATGTCGAATAGCACGGAGAAAAAGTAGTCCGCCATGTTTGTTTTGCTTTGAATTGTTTCAATTTTACCGTAATTCCGCTGACTGATTTTACCGCTTACAAATGCTCAGAGTATTTGGCTCAACACATTAGGTGCGACGCATGAATCAACGTCGATCCTATTGTAATTGTGTCGACCCAAATAGGCTATTAGGTTCGGCACATGAAAGCGCGACGTATGAATCGGGCCTAAGTTATTATAAGTTTATGTACAGTATTTGGGCATTGTATTTGCTTTTTTAAGGTTTCAGTTGATTTTGGTGTGTTTCAAGACCTTAGACCAACAAAAATCTTTTATCTTCTGTAAATAATGAATGTATATAAAGAATTAAAAAAACCATGTAAATTAAATCTAAGTTTGTTACAGAAATGCGGTCTTCCTGTATCAGGTGAGCGCGATCAGGATCAGTATCTATGCAAATACGAACTCAATTATTGAGGGCGGAAAGCTAAATTCGTTGAGTATGTAATAAGACTATAATTGACTATAATTGGATAAAAGCGTGTCATGATCGTTTCATTTTGCTTGACTAGAAGAGGAAACAAACATCGATGCCAAAGGGCGTACCCAACTGACCGTGTCGTGGGTTTTCCCGGGGTGTGGTTAATTAGCTTTACCGTTAGGCTAATTCAGGGTTTCAACGGTGAGGGAAAAGTCAGTGAATTCTGAATTTCTGCCAAGGTCAAGGAATTGTCAGGGAATTTTTAGCCTTCACAAAATCGTTTTAAAATTTGGAATTCTTAGTTGGGCTTCCTGTGGTTGAACTACCATTTTTCGTCAAATAAGTGCACAGTGTGGTCAGGGAACCCTGAATTTGATAGTCATACAGTCAGAATATTAACCCCCATTGAATGATATTATCAATGGTAAATGAATGAAGCCTTACAGCTAAATGCCTCAGGGCGTGGTCGATCAACATGTTGATGGGCTGGTCGACCTTTTGAAAGATTATTTCATGGTTTCGATAAAATTTGAAGGATGTTATCGTTATTAAATGAAGTGTTAAAAATCTTTAAGGGCGTGATAATTGATCTGCTGTTAGTTCGTGGTCAATCATGCCAGAATTATAACTAACCTCGCTGTTATCGAAGCTAATTTAAATTCCATGAAAGAAATCTGGTTCTCAAAAAAGATGTTCATGACTGAAAAACGATACGGCAAATTCTTAGCTGCAGTCCCACTTTCTTTTAGGAAAACCGTAAAAAGGATTGGAGACAAAATGGGCAAAATGATTCACATGATATAATAGAAAGTTAGTCTGGATGGATGGATGTGCTTTTCACTGCTCCATAGTCTTTAGTTTACGAATTTTCAAGTGAGTTAAAGCATCTCCTAATATGTGGCAATGGTAGCAATGATTCTAAATTGCTTGGAGTTCGAAGTTATAGCACAAAGCATGATGGGAAAGTGAGTTCTTACGCGTTTTGGCTCCTCTTAAAATTCATCTGACAATTTTTCCTTCGACATTTTTTATGGAAATAAAAAGATTTCAACAGACGAAAATAACAGAGTAATTTTTTTCTGATATTTCCTTTGATTTCCCTGTTACATTTTTAAAGAACTCACTTTCCCAGAGTGCTTTGTGAGCTTTGATGCACATTGCCTATTGACTGGAATTATTTCAGTTGAGAGCTTTAAGTAAACCGAGTGAATTAAGTCTATCCAGATAAATGTTTTCAGTTATGAACACAATTTTATTTCATTTGTGCAAAAGGGAGGAGGTGACTAGTCACTTCTCTCACCACCCTTGGATCCGACTCCAAAATAAAAACTTCCATTTTTTTGTAAAAAAAAACAAAAAAACAAACAAACAAAAACTGTATTGTATCGCTCTAGTATATTTGCCATTCCAAAGGGGGGTGGCTAGCCACCCTCTTCACCACCCCTGGATCCGCCCCTGCTATGAGGAAGGCTACCAAGACGCCGATCTCAACTATGAATGCTATATATAGCTATGACTTACGAGATCAAGGATAAAGCCTTTTCAGCTGTGTCACGGCATGTCTCGTGTACTAGAGATGTATACTCTGAAATTCAGCACTGATCGTAAGGTTTCTTCTGTAGAAAGAGAAATACGGCAAAACTTTTTGAAGGTTTCGTTAAAAACTGAAAGTGCATCCTTTTGCTTCAGGGGGTTTACTGACTGATAAATTTTGTTTTTTCTCTTTATTTCTTTCTCGTTTTAGTGATTGCCCACAAGGTGCTCTCATCAGTAATCAACTAACATAAGCAGTAATGAAACTTTGTAATTGAAATTTCATTAATTAGCTAAGACAGTGCAATATCTTTGTTCCTATGTCAGGCTTTGAACAGTGAACATGTGTAAAGCTTTTTTCATTTCTTAGTTTCGGCATCTTTCTCATTCATACAAACTTCACTGAACTCGATGATGCTCACAAGAGGTGAAACTAACTGGTAAAAGATCTCAAGTCCATCAATAATTATCAAGCGGTTGAAACATAAAATGTATCTACCCATAATCCTTGCCGGCTTTGTAACTTTTCAGGTGACTAACTTTCTTGAAATGAGTATAGAAACTTTTATTTATACATTCTTATATTGGTCAGTCACGTTTCCCCTCGGGGTTCTGCAGCAGAATATGAATGCCAGGCTGTTGATCAGTGACCATAACAAACGCTGGTCAAGCGAACACGCACTTCAATAGCTTGTCTTATCTTGATCTTATTTCAAAGCCATCTCACCACCCCGATTCCTGTTTATTGACCTTTTTAATAAACTCTCCAAAAACAAACCCTGGACATAAAACAAACTGTCGTCTCGTGATCCCTAAATCTGAATATCTCAGTTCATTAATACAATACAATACAGGTCTTTGATCAGAAAGAAGACTGTGTTGTCTAGGGTCGAGATTGGAAGATTATTAAGTTTGAAATAGTTTTGATCAATTCTGTAAACACTGTGGTTTTTTCCTTTCAATGTTGTACAACACTGTCATAACATTTAATTCGCTCAAGCTTGTCGGTTCAACCGCGGCGTCGAGGCAAGTTAACCAAGAATTTGAATCGTTTGAGTTCATATTTTCGCGGGAAGTTTCATAAAAAAGTATAACTTCTTTGTGTGGATTGCTGTACCTGAAATTTGTTGTACGGGGGGAGTTACAAGCTCCGTCGTATGACAGCACGTTCATAAGAAGTTTATGCAATAAGCATGAAATGTGCTTGCTGGTTCAGAGGTTATTTAAAAAAACCTCTCAACCATGAAAGTAAAGTGTATTTATACACTGACAGTAAACTTGCTAATATCAATACCATTGGAATGTGTCAGGTAAACGATCTCTTCGGGTTAGTGCGATAATTACCATGGTTAGAAGTGTCTCGATGAAATTGCGTGTAAATGTTAATTGGAGCTTAATTTGAAGGCCAAAGCAGAAGCAAATCGGTCGATACTTATTCATTATTGATATTGATCATTGATTGGCTCAGCAGGGATGCTCGTCCGTTAATGTTGGGTAGTCCGTTCTGTTGTTGATGGACTGGTGTGCTGTCTTTGTTCGCACAGTCCAGTGTCTCTGCTATTCTTTCCTTCGGAACTAGCTAACGATCTTAAGAACACGCGCGATTCTAAGAGAGCTTAACTGATTCAACACCTTCGACTCTCAAAGAAACCAGCTTCATTTCTGTTGTACTCGTTCCCGCCCTCGGTTGACAAACCCACCATGGTGAAAAGAGACCAAGAATTCCTTACAAATGATGCCAAAGATAACCAAATAACAAGTGAAACTAAAGTAAAAAGGAAACGTAAACGAAGAAGAAAACCAAGACTAACTGGCTTGAGTAAAGAAAGACAGACAGCAAACGCGAGAGAAAGAAGTAGAATGAGAAGTATCAGTGATGCGCTCCTGCATCTAAGGGGTCACCTACCTTCCACTTTAGTACCCAAAGACCAGAAGTTATCCAAGATCCAAACATTACGGCTAGCTATCGGCTATATTTCTGACTTATGGCAAGTCGTGCAGAACAATGATAGACGAGTTCATGTGCTTGACAATATAACTGGGAATGAACGAGGAGAGACGGAAGAGGTACCACCGACATCTCAGCATTCAACGGTCGCATAGACAGCGTGAAGACTGTATGTTCTGTAGAGTATATTTACAGCGATGTTGCTTACTTCACAGAGTAATCGTAGGCATTTGTTTATTTATAATGTACATATCCATACAAGTGGATCATAGTCCGTTGTTTATAAGGTCATACTGAGTATGCTTTGTCCACGGGCTTTGAGATCCATCAAAATTGATTCTTCAAAATTTATCATCTCAGCAAGTATCGCTACGGGATACAAGATCCGATACCCTAGAGAATCATCGCGTAAAGTGAATATTTTTTTTTTATTGAGGCTGGCCTTTCAAGGTACCGGACAAATTCCTAACCGTTCAAAAAGATGTATACGTAAAGGCATTCCGTTTACACGGATATTCATGTGATATCAGGACAAAAATTCAAATGCCTAGCCGTGCAAAATAAAGAGAAGGCTCCTTGTCAAATGGTAGAAAGTGGTCAAAATTTTTTTAACGGTTAGAAATCCGTCCAGCATACCGTGTAAGGCCAGCCTTACTCAAAGTAACCTAGACCTGCTGTGGAATGTTTGGTTCTCGCGACTTGTACAAATACCGGCCATTAGCACATGGCGTTGTTAATAAACCTGTTCATCCAACTTTAGAAAACTTGTAATTTTGATTTTCTTAGGTTGGCCTTACATGGTATACCGGACAAAATTTTTGAACGGTCAAAAACGTTCTCTTTTATTTGCACGGCTAAGCTTTGGGATATTTGTCCGCATAGCACAGTTTCAGGTTAACAGAACGCCTATAAGTATACAACTTTTGAACGGTTAAGAATTTGCCCGGAACCGTGTTATAAGGCCAGCCTTAAACATATAAATGAACAAATCTTATTGTGTTGATGTACAACTTATACTCAAGGGTTATTTCATGAGATGCTCTTTTTGCGGTTTTGTTGGCTGGATTCTGTGTATCTTGTCGAGATTCAAGAGCTTATTTAGAAACTAGACGTAAAATCAATTACATGTTTCCGGTAATTGACCCTATTGTTATTTGATTTTGATTTCAAGTGGCTTGGTGGCTTAGAAGACTTTCTTTCTTTTGGATCAGACTGCTCATATAATAATTTGACGAAGACATGATACGCGTAACAATAGCGCGAACCACTTTCTTCACGCGACCTTTGGAAGGTTAGCCCTAAACAAACTCTAATCGAAAAGCAATACACAATTAATCTAGTAATCCGTGGTTGTAATCGTAAACATGTGTAAAAACCTCAAAACATTTAATTGGTTCTTGTGGTGGAATTCAATCAGTTCATCCGACCACGTGGATTCGATAATTATCATCACAGCTTATACCTTGGGGCAATGTTTACGAAGTGAAGACGCATCTACTAACTGAACAAGAGGCCTTATATTTATGAATATTCACGAAAAGAAACGTTGACAGAGGCTGTAGGGAGTGATGTCAAACCACAATCAGTGCTAATTCGAGTTTACAATAAATCAGTCAACATTGGATTTTTGAGTTGAGTTGATTTGAGCCGATCATTAAACAAGTGTCGAAAAGCTTCATTGTTCTTTTTCATATTAGCAAAACTCGGGAAAATGTAAATTGAAGGTATGTTGACCTGACCGAGTGTACTGTGGTGTCAGTTATACTATTAAAAGTCAGAGAACTATATGAGAAGCAGTTTGAAGTTTTTCCACAGTAAATTTAAATAATTGTTCACCGAAATCGTGGTGGTTATCGATACTAATTGTCTTATTATCATTACATAGGACATTATTCGAAAACATCGATTTATTTCTAAAACGTAGACATTTTTTGTATTTTGAAAGAGGCTCGTATCAACAAACGAAGCGCGCGCAATCCTGATTCACATGTAGGTGATTATAGAGAAATATTTCGAAGTTCTCGACCAATCAGCGCACGCGATTTTCTATAATCACCTGGGCAATGATACTTTAATTTCGTACAATTGTTTTGAAGCGCTTTAGTTAGGGAAAACAACACTAACCTCTATTAGTCTACTAACTGTTTCACAGGTTAGCAAATAAAACCAGTCAAAGTCAGCCAAAACAAAGGTAGCTATAGTGTCCGTGATGGAGCAGTGTCCGATTCAGAAGTGCCCATCTACAGAGTTTTGACTGTATACTGATATTGGAGTCGTGTTGTGAACTTAATATTAGTGTTATCAGTCATACTCTTGTCACCCAGTGATTTCCTACTAATAGTCAATTAAGATTTCCTTAGTCTCAATCAGATAGGAATCACTGCAGTATCATGATGGTTATTGTGGTGTGTTTGTAATATTTTTGTCAGTGGATTCTTGCGTGAATGAGCGACCTTGGTCAATCCAAGTCAACAAAACTTTGGCCTTTTATGCAAATAACTGAAAAAACTTAGTAAAAAAACACTAATATCCTAAAGACTTTATTTTAGTAATGTAGATATTATGTATACATAATTTTTTTTGATATTTTTCATAGTTTTGCTTAGAAATGTTTTTATATTATTTAATCCTACTTTTTTGGACATTTTATTTTCAGTTTTCTTATACATGTTTAAGCGCTCTAGAGTATTGCATATAAAGCGCTATATAAATAATAAACTTATTATTATTATTATATAATATATCTTAACAACTTCTAATGGAAAGCCATATTTAATTGTTTTGAATAAACCGCGTTTGTAGATATTTTATGCTCGTTGTAGCTAGTTTCTCCGAACACCAAGTGCATGATCGCTTATTTATCTATTTCATTTTATTTTATTTTATATCTCATTATGATCCAAGCAAACCCAGAATGCTTTATGGTGCTGCTGCAATTGATAATCGCAGTGCAAAATGCCTAAGGGTAAGAGCTGGAACTCTGCATGCGGGCTTCAAGTCTATTGAGAAAACAGACTACAGTCTCAATACATTTGTATAGCTTCACATGGCTTTTACAGGGCTTTGGTTCGCTCACCACAGGGGGTAGCTTAAAGAGCTACATTTGATTGAATCAATGCATAAGTCAGTAAAGCATAATTCACGCATTGCGTGACTCAAATATCGACACTAAATGTGTAAAAACAAGAAGTAAAAAATTCAGGATTCCATAAAAAAGCGAATGAAAAAATTAAGATGCAGATTTTTTTTGCTGCTACAAGTAAAAAATTGTCTTCAGGAAAAGATGGATTTTACATGGGTTATTACGAAAAGTGACTTGGTCACGCCCATGCACCCACCCGCAGCGCGCCAAATGTTCCAAGGCTTATCATGATACAAGGTGGATTCAACGTTTAGTAACTCCGCCTTACTTTACACGGGCGATTGCTAGAACTAAAGCACGATTCCGTGTTGATAAAGGTACTATAGAAAGTATCCTGAAATACTGGATAAGGAACGTTTTCAGGGCATTTATTTTATATCCGAGAAGTTGTTTCAGGTTTCGATCAAACTAGGGAAGGTTTCTTTTTTACGACAGCATTTGTTGAAAAAGAATGCCAATAAAGAAGGTTTTTTTGCAACCAATTGCTTATGTCCCTAAAAACTAAAAAATAAACTCATCAACTGCATCACTTCAATCCATTCTAAAACCATATATAATATGTAAAGTACGATACTAAAAGGTATGATAAACGATACCTTTAACTTTTCCTTAGCTCAATTCATGTACTCTTTTGTTTTTGTTTTGTTTTTTCTTCTCTAAAACAAAGAGTCAAGGTGTCATAATTGCCATTAAAAACTGCCAGAAGACAATCAAGCCTTTGCTGTAACAAAGGAATCGTTGATGGTTTTGCTGTTTTATTGTTTCTTGATTGCATTGTTTATCATGTAAAAGGGGATCGTTCATGGACACGAGGTGGTATTTTGCCGCAAGGGAGATATACGTCCTACACATGTCTATTAACTGAAGAACGAGCACAAACATTTGATGCTCTTTCAGACACAACGGCATTGTCACTCTGGGTGCGATAATCCTTCTTTTCTTTAATTATTTTTTTATTCATTTATTCATTCATTTTTGCTTTTCTAATTGTTTTTTTCGCCCTAAGCTATCTTACATGTACACATAAAATCGTTTGCAAGCTAAAATCCACACGAGAGGCTCACGAGAAAGCAGCTGGAAAAGTAGCCAAACTTTTTCGAAATGTTTCTTTTCTATTTCCCTTATTCTTTTCGGTGGTTTTCAAATTATTATTTGATCATTACCAGGTAATTATTATACGGATCTTACATTGTGTAGAGCTTTTAAGTGTAACGTCACTTGTATGGAAAAATGACTTCCGGGTCCAAAACGAAAAGCAGATCTTTTTCTTTATGACAGGATTTGTTGTCCAGTTAAAGTTCAAATTGTTTCAGGTGGAGGTTAAATGATTGAGTACGTTTTTCGCTGTACTATAGTAGTGTTTTTGAGCAGTTGGACCCGGAAATACGTCACAACTATGCTTTTAAAAAATTTGTTTATGTTAAAAAAAACTTACATAAGGTCAAGGATATAATCTAGTTTTTATTTACTTTTTTTTTTTTTTTTTTTTTTTTACAACTTTATTGGGCAATAGCTGTTAATATAATGCATGAAAATAGTTTAAGGAAAAGTAGATAAATAAAACTACCCAATAGGAAAAGCGAGAACGGGACTCTAAGTCCCATGCTAGTTACTTTCCTTGAGGACAGATATATAAATAAATGTAAGTTATATAATATATATAGTAAATGTGTAAATGTGTTCTTATCTGTGCCACTCAGTTTTCCCGGGCAGTAGACAGAGAATAGAGAGCTTAAGATTCGCGGTTTTTTTTTCTCCCGCAAACGGCAAACGTGACCAAGCTTTTTTCGTTTTCCTGTATTTCACTTTACCTTTTGCAAACTTTCTTTAAAAAAAGAGGGGAAAAAATATACATTTTGAACATAAAGAAGCTGAGAAACAGAAGCAAAACATATTTAAATTTCTGTCATGACCTTGAATGACCTTGAATGAACTTGACGTGATAAATACATCTGCAGAAAAACCTAGCAAGTTCACAGTCTTTCAGGGATTGACTGCTGAATGTTCTCGGCCAATAAGTGGCAAGATAGAGAGTAAACCGATGTATACAGTGAATGTGGACACCCCTGTAAGGCGGACACCTTTGCATTGCCAGAAATATGGGACATGAGCCTGCTCATACATGCGCAATGATGCGTTTCAGCTTACAAAATAGCCGCCGAGTCTTATAGGAAATGTATGGGGAATATAGAGCTTCCTCTATTTACGGCGAATAGGGTTTTATTTACTCTGAGCTCCACATCGCGACAAACAACCCACCCTACAAGCTACTAAATAAGCGTAAAATGATCATTGAATCATGCGACATATTGGTTCCCGGACTACTTGCCTTCGAAAGGCTTCGAAAGCTCTAGATTCCATACATCGTCTATAAATCTGGCCACACTTGACCCCAAAATCGTCTTATTTGAGCTCGAAAAAATTTAAAAGTAAAAGAGCTCCACCTCGATATCACCAAACGAGTGTTTAATAAATCCAAAACCGCTCAAAATAGACAGCATGCCTTCAGAATGTAGGTTCCCAAGAAGCTTGAAGTTAGGTTAAATTTTAAGCGATTCGACGCGTTGTTAGCTCGTAGTTTTCAGTTAAAATGACAAGAAACCACAGAGAACTGCTCCAAACAGCTTCAAAACCCCCTAAATATCGCCATTTTATTTTTACGAGCTCCTATTGACTGCTGAGATACAATAAGGAAGCTTAAAGTAACGATTTACGTTTGAAACTTGTTTCTTGTCCTTCATGGGCTTCCTGTGGTGAAGCTTATCAACAGAAAAATAATAGTTGTTCTTTTGATTGTCAAGTAACTATTTTTTGGTAAGAATTGTTTTACTAACATCATAGTTAAATATAAATATGTGCTTGGAAACCATGTAGTTATATTTTTCCTCTAGAAAACCACTTCATTTTCATTCATGCGTAACACCGCTGACAATGTCCAATATTTCTGGCAATGGCCTGGTGCCGGCCGAATTGCCATAGTACATTCTCTGTAATGACTCCCTCCAAGGCGGACACCTCTCTAAAGTGGACAGCGGACACTTTTTCGGTGTAAATTAGGTCGAAAATACCCCTCTCGCGAAACAGACACTGACTTGGAATAAAACATACTGTACGTACAACTACGATAAATCGTTGCTTTACGAGCATTAGCCAGTGACTCAAAGAAGCCTTCGAAAAGCAGCGTTCGATTTTCAGATCAATGATTATTTGCTTCCCTTATACTAAAACAAACAAGTCTTACTGCAAAATTTACTGTATAGCGACGTTTCAGTTTTCAAACTCCAGGTAGATCAGGCTAAAGTAAGGTTAGAAAACGATACTAGTATAAAGAGAATGCGGATTTGACGAATTGGGTAGCCTGTGGTAAGTACCATCGATTCCAACAGCGCGCGCACTATTGCAAATGTCAAACGTAACAATGGATAATTTCAGTTGAGAAGTGAGAAATTGCTTTGTTTTTTCTCTTGGTCAAATTAACGCAGCTTGCGAGGGATCCAAGCACTTATTTACTGCAGTTCACATCTTTTCGTTATCATTCAGGCACAAGGAAGCAGAAGGTTAGTTTGTCCAACGAGTATTTGTCATTGTGTATCGGGTAGACTTGCGATCAATATAATTTTTCCTTTCCTTTTTTCGAAAAAGAAAAAAGCATGCGATAGCGAGGAATTCGGAAGTGACATTTCTTTAATATTTTTCATTTATTTTTCCACTTTTAACAAAAGTTTTAGGTTTAAATAAGGACTACTTTTGCGGTCCTAAAGGAGTAATTATAACTGATGAAAACTAGTATATTTACTAATACAATTTTTTAGGGACTTGATGCCCTACTGGCAGTGTCTGCCAGGGGTTAACATTGTACTATCTGTTAACTGTAAAAGCATGATCTAACTCTGAATTTTAATTGAAACTTCTATTGATAAGTTTAATTGATAAGTAACACAGGAAAATTTAACTGTTAACCGTGATGAACGACCCCCCTTCAGACCATGTACTGGGAATGAAATTTGAGATTGGAATATAGAATGGGTTCCTTATTCATAATATTAAGCATGTACATACAACAATACCTATTCCATGCAAAGCAGAAGATCTCAAAACAAAAGCTAGTGAAAAAGTCATTGATCCCCTCTCCGCGATTTTTCTGCTTAATGAGAATTAACAGTGGAATCCACCGAGTGGCTCTTACTCCACTGCTTTCCAATTGGAATTTAGAAGTTGATTTTTGAGGAGGGTGGAAAAACCGGAGAAACCGGAAAAACCCTCGAAGCACAGGAGAGAACCAACAAACAACTCTACTCACATACGACACCAAGCCCAGCTTCCCATAATTTACAAGGATAATTCAAATGACATCAACAAAGTAAAAGTAGTTCGATTTTTTATGAATCAGTGTAATGTTGCACCAGGGGCGTAGCGAGGACCAAGGATCTGGGGGGGGGGGGGGGGGCAAAAAGTGTGTTGCACGCAATAGTGCACCGTGTATCCGCAACTTTGGCATGCATACCGTAGACGCAAAATCAAAACTGAATTTCGACAACTTTTTTCTCACTTTTGTCGCTAGCTTGGATTAAGTTGTTGCCAACATTTGGGGGACCACCATCAGTAAGTCCTCTGTTTCCACAGAGTTCATTTGTTCGACCAACTCTAAAACTATAGAACCAAATGTGCGATCGAGTCTTTTCGTTCCCGAAAACTTTTATAAATTTCTTCCGGTTTCACATTAAAAAAAAGTATCCCCATCTGTTTCCCCATCTGGAAAACCCAACTCTCCAAATTTCAATTTTCGATCTTTGAGTAAGCCATGGCCTAACTCTGACAGAGGTTGTTTCAGGGCATATCGATAAAATTAAAGATTATTCTAATCAAGTTAGTCAGTATTCAGAATTAAGCTAGTTTGTACAACAGTTCAGTGGCTTCTAGTCAGTCTAACAAATTCTTTCACTTCACAGTGCTAGTAAGATTATCACTTCAAAGATCTTTTGTTAGAAAAGACAATCAAAAGGAAAAAAGCTTTACATGTTTGAAACAGATATTGTTTATTGTCAGTGATCCCCTCTCAATTAGCGTGGCTTTGAGCATAGTCGCCTTAGGATTTTAGCTTAGGGTCTTACTGTGTTTGCTTTGTGATTAGATTATCCAGTAACATCCTAATACTCGTGTACGTATTCCACGTACAAAGCCATCAATTGATCAGATACAATGAAAAATAAACCTTCAAGCTCTTCAATGCTTGACTTGGCTTTAAACTAGGGTCAAGTTAGTAATGATCTGTGTCACAACTGTTTTTGTCCAAGAGATCATTTATATGCACAATACAGTGTTCTAACTTAATGAATCAAACTAACATGCGGTCAGTAGTGTTAGTGTAAATAAGTATCGCTTTTCTTATGGTAATCTGTTATCTCGAAGAGGTCAATTGATCTTACTATTTCTAGAGAATCTCGAGAATCGCCCACTTCTCCTTTCAACTTGAGGTAAGCACTTCCACTTTATGATGACTTGACGTTTTCTTGAAACTACTTGAAATTGGTTGATCTTTGTAATACAATTAGCTCCATTACGGGACCAGTTTGGATAATAATGTGATATGATTTTCTCAGATACTTGAGGGATCCCATATACAGCTCTCAGTAACACTTTTTCGGGTCCCCTATCAATTAGCCTAAATCAATCAGTTGGAAACCTTTCAATCATGATAAGATTTCTAAAACCAAAGTTACTGACTATGACTTTAGCATTGTTAGAATCCCTTGGCAAATAAAAGCGGATTCAAGCTTCACTAGCGGCTCTAAAACAGCAAAAATACAACTTTTTTGAGTGAATCAATGCACAACGTCTAATTCGCAATAAGTGTTAAAAGTGATTCTATTCAACGTAAAATAAAAAACAGTTTTCGATAGAATGATCGTATTGAAGCATTAATGGACAGACAATCACTAGGAGTGCTTTTAATTTCTTCTGTGCGATGAAACAATGCGAAATGATCGATCACAATGAAGATTGATTATGTCTTCTTGTCTTCACTGCAAGCGGTCACTGACAGATGGAAAGAGCAATAACCTGAATATTGCCGGCTTCCATCTGATATATTTTCAACCCACCTACCGTATCTTAGAGTTCCTTGAAGCGAACGAACTGAGACAATTCGCTGTCCGACTTGGAGAAAAAATTTTTTCCAGACATCATTACTATCATCAAGAAACTGAAGTGTTTAGAGATACGCCTAGAGAATTCGTAAAATTGCGAATTCTTTTGTGTTTATTCGCTGGAGGTGAAATAATCTTATTTGTGGATTAGGTCTATATGTTTGTATTATGAATTAGAAGACTGGCTGTGACATGGTTTTAACATCTGTGTTGCATGCTCTCCCTTGGTTCTTGTAATGAAAAACGCCTTTGTACATGAAACACTTATCGAAACACTAACCAATAAAAACAATTTGATTGAAGATTCGATTCAATTCAGATAGTTGCCGGCTTTGTGATGAAAAACCTTTGTAAGTAGTGAGTTTTAGTTAAGAGAAAACGCATAAAATTTCTGGTTGTCGACAGGAAAGCGGCCTCGTAAAAGAAGGATAACTGTTTGGTAAGTTCATGACTACATAACTGAGTTAAAAACAATTTTCCACATATAAACGTAGGTACTCAAAACCTCTGTTATCGGAGTTCATAAAACAATTTTACGCAACTATATAATAACTATATTAACACATGAGTAACATTGCATATTACTTCTTATATATCATTCACCATGTGATGATGAAGAATTTATCTCAAAGGACTATATGTACAAACAATTTTTTTCCTAACAGTTATAGAAAGCTAGCAAAATGTTGAGAAACTGAGACTTTATAAATCAAAAAAGTTTGAAGCTGACCTAAAAATTAGGAAAACAGTAAAATACTGTAAACTACCAAGAACTGAACTGATTTTCGACTACGTCTGTAGTCTTCATCAGAGTTATGATCGTTTGCAATTCGCTAGATAAAGGTTGGATTTTGTGAGGAATTCGAATTTGCATTAACCACGAAAGATTCGTAAACCCGCCTAGGGAAGTCCATACGTTCATTGAAAGAGTTCGAGTTCCCATGTTGTGGCATGTTAATGAACGTTTCTTGCCAGCGGTTGAACAGGCCACGCTCTAATAATTCCACATAGTTAGGATGGATGAATATCCTATCCAGTACTTTCTGCATGTTCTTTCAGTTGATAGCTGAGACTTCCAGAATCCATAGTTCTTTGAAACTGAGACTTTCAGATCTAGAATCCATGATACTATTCAGACGGTAGAGGCCCAAAACGGATCCGAATGTTTAGTTACTATGGACGGTTTTTTCTTCCTTTTTTTAGTTTAGTTTTACAGCTGTATTTGAGGGGATTGCCGCAAGGGGACTAGAGGCTAGAAGCAAAAACTCAAAGAACCTCGCTTACATCTCTCTCTAAAAGACTGTGCAATGTTTGAGTACGTTGAAGTTGATGAATGACAGAATATTAACTATAGAATGAGCACCCACAGCAAAACGTACAAACCTTTAATCCTGTTGTCTTAAATAATGGATGATAAAAGAACCACTATTTTTCTTGCACTGATTTATTTCAGTAGTACCAAACTTTATGTATTTCCAATCAACCTAGCTTACAGAGGATGCTTTCAGTACATGTTTGTTAAAGAACATTTTGAAGGCTGAAATGGTTCTTGTGAGGAAGAAAATTCAAGATATTGGAAACATTTTAGAAAACAATAGAAATAAACAATGACCTAAGTTTAGTCAAAATGAACGAGTGACAGGTTTTCCAGGAATCGCCTGTTGCCTAGTTCGGCTAATTAGAGCGGTTTTCATAAACCATGACATACACTTCCATTGTTGTCTTTATTTGACTGGGCGCTCTTTATCTGACTAGTATACACTTTGCTTGATAATGCATTCCCAAAGGATCTTAACAACCTTATTGAAGAAGTGGCAGGAGAAAATTCCAGAACCAAGGACATCTTGTTTCCAAGGACTTTTTTCAAATCTAAACTAAATCGCAGTCCTTGTGGTTTTTCACGATAGCTTGGGGAAGGGAGTCCATTTATTCCTGAATACAAATGAGGCCATACGCCATTTTGAAAATTACCCAGAACACCACTGGGAACGACTGGGAACTAGAAATTTTATAAGTTTACGAATTTTTCCACAGGCAGCCCAAACTCTTGTTCTGTAGTTTTGTGGTGAATATTTACTGTAATTGTAGTAGCATCCGCTAAAATTGGTACTTTTATAAATGTTAAATGTTTTAATGTTTGGCCGATGTTGAAGCCATTTTGGAGCGTTTTTACGAAGACATCGTCATTTTGGTTTCCCCTACTAAAGATAATCCCAAGGCTGCACAGTCATGGCGACACCAACCTCTACTCGGAGCTCAATAAATCCAAGGAAAATTACGCTACGGCCATAATTTTACAACAGAATCAACGTACACATGCCAATGCTCAGTTCTCTCCAGTACGCTCAAAGTATCATTCTTTCTAAAACGTGAATGCTAGAAGATATTTTCTTTCATGATAAATTCACCGTCTGACTCTGCAGCTTTGTACTACCGTAAATATTTATCAATGACAACACTGCAGAACAAGAGCTTGGGCTGCCTGTGATTTTTTGTAACAAAAAATTGACTGAAGACCAACATCTATCCTGTTTTAAACAGAACCCACAAAATTCAAGGACAACTGATTGGAATATTCAAGGATTATCTGTAAAAATTCCAGGTGACTTTTCAAAGACAAAAACTAATTTTTCAGAATAGTCCCCTTCACAGTTCCAAGCGCCATCTTGAAAGGTAGCCGTGCCTTTATATCGAAGCGAAACAAAATGTGAGTTTGCAATGATAGAGACCTTTCTTAACACCATGGACAATTATTCACATGTCTCTATTATTGCAAGCTCACCGTTCTTCTCGCTTCGATGCAAATCAAAGGCACGGCTACCTTTCAAGATGGCGCAGGGAACTGTGAAGGGGGCCATTCAAAAAGTATTCAAGGATTCAGTGCATTTTCAAGGACCGTTTTCAAGGCTTGTGCGAACCATGTAACAAGGTTCGAGTCCAAGTGAAGTGAATGTCTCACCATTGGGTCTGAGTCTGCCCCCAACAGGAGCAAGTAGCTAACAAGTCAACAAGCTCGCTCACTAAAGTGGGGGAGGGGGGAGGGGGAGCGGAAGCTTATATTATTATTTTTATAACGTAACAAGCTTGTGTAATTGGTGCTTAATTGGCTAAATCTTAGCCTGTTGGTTCTTAATCCACTGGTTCTTCGTGAAGTTTTTTTTTTACTGTATCGGTATTCTAATAATCTTGGGATCAAAAAGGGAAGAGAGAATTTACTACAAAATGCATAGGGAGGTGAGGGCACAAGAAATCCTCCAGCAAATAGTAGGACGATGTTTCTTTTTTCATACTAAGTATTTTAGGGTGGGGATTTGATATTCTCCCTAGATAGCTTTAAAATTTTAAGACTTTCATGTAGTGAAGATATGTTTTTCTACGGTTTGAAAAAGTGTCATTGACAGTGTCAAAAACTTTATCAATATCAGGGCACGACCATTCTCGTACCCAGACCCTTCTCAGCTTTCTAATGAAAAATTTGATGTTTCGTCAATAGGGTCTGGGTATGAGAGAATGAGAGCACGGCTATCTAACAGTCCAATTGGAATTTAGCGTGTTAATAGGTTTTGCGGAGGAAGAAAAACCAGAGAACCCAGAGAAAATCCTTGAATGCAGTGAGAGGTCCAACAAACTCTACTCAAACTATTTACTCTCAAACTCTACTCACATAGTGATGGTGAGTCCAGGAATAGAAACATGAAAAAATTGAAGATTATACAGGGTAACTCTGAAACTTGTCCAAAAAACGACCAACATTAAATTGTACTTAAATACTCCATTTGAACCTGGAATTGGATACAATTAAATGGACTGGTAGAAACGAAAAATCTCACCACGACACTAATCACAGGTGTCTTTGTTTGTATCAGAGGGTGTGAGTCTTTTGTATTGCGATTAAGACAATAGGTGATCATTGACTAGAGGTGTGAGTCTTCTGTATTGCGATTAAGACAATAAGTGATCATTGACTAACAATGGAATCTAGGCAAAAGTTCGTGGTAGTTGAAGCATTATAACAACACCATTCACCACCATACAAAAAATATATTCCAGGTATTCGATGAGGCGTTACGCTACGTGATTTCAAATCCTTCACACACAAGGCGTTAAGTCGCGTGGGCTTAATGCAGGTACGTTGTCAAGTACCTGTTATCAAGTTCGACTTGATTACGCTAGATGCGTCAAGCGTGTGTGTGCAAATGCGGAGATTGTGGTCGTTATGTCATCAGTGAATATCTCCGAGTTTCACCAAATTTCATATTGGCTGCTATCTTTCGTTGTAAAATCGCCATAAAATGGGAGTCACACGCGCGGTTCGGGGTTGTGATAAATTCGCTGATAAAATCGCGACTCAAGCCACGTGACAAAATTGCTAGTGTAAAAGGGCCTTTAGCGTGATAATAACACCATGTAAAAGTCTATATACACCAAATTAAAAGACCGTTGTCAGGTTCAAGAAACGTTAAATCATAAAAGCTACGATCGAAGGGTGTTCTGGGTAAGCTGTTAATGAGGCTAATGTTATGCATATTTCAGTTTTTCAGCTGTCGAACATTGATTAAAGCACTTTTTTGTCTCTCTTCAGTTCATGCAAGTGTATGTATGCCAACACTCTCGAAATGCCCAGGATATCAACTCCCTAGAATACCTCTCGGTCTTAGCTTCGATTATTTAACCTTTTAAGCACGACAACGATTTTTTTAATTTGGCGTATATTGAAAGACATACCAGGTACTCGATGACGCGTTACGCTATGTGATTTTTCAAGGCCTTCACAGGTACTCTAGGCGTTAGTCGCGTGGTTCATTGAACAAAACTTTAACGCCCAGTTAGGATTTAGTCACAATACGACTGTTGTCTAAGTTCGAACTAATTTCGATAGATGCGTGTGTGTGCAATGCGGTCGTTATGTCATCTTGGAATGTCCCTACAAACTGTTGCCTAATGTGCGTGCTTCGGCTCTTTGTTTACTTGAAATTACTCATTGTTTCTTGATGATAAGATTCCACAAGGGTATGAAACCTGAAGAAAAATAAGAAAATGATTGTAAGAAATTGTCTAATTATGAGAATACCTTAATCCTGATGTAAAACTTTTATGCAATTATAGTTGATAATAGCAGATTAATATTTGAATACAAAAATGCGTTGCTGTACCAATAAACAGTGTAAACAAAAGCTTTCTTCGAAGCAGTTCAGTGGAAACTTTACAAAAACGCCTTAGCAACGTACTTCTGCTAAACCCCCAAACTATTGCTTTAGGCGATTGCTAAATAACATGTAATTTCGACTACGACTTGGACGGTCCGACTCTAGTTAGATTCTAGGATTTACTAGATTCTATGATGGAAAAAATAGCATCTTATGAAATAAAATGCTGCTTTTTTCTAAATCATTTCCTGCATCATTAACAGTAGTAATGAGATTAAAATCCACGATTCAAAACGTAGGAAGTGTTAGATTGCGATTTTCAGAGGGAACTCATGCCATGCTTGTTTCAAGAGGTTGTTGAACAAAGAAAGCGATTGAGTTCTCAACTCTCAAGTCGAGCTCCTATGGAAATTCCTACAACGGTTCATTGCTTTAGAACCTACGTCACATGGTTTTACTATACAAAATAAACAACAACACAGATAAATAAGTACTTATTCCAACCTATATCCTAAGAACTTAGGTTTAGAACACCACTTTTTTGTTTGCTTATCTTTTGTTCAAACCACATTCCTCTTTTAACAAACTTGACATGAATTAGTTCTTTGTTGCGCTGAAATTCTTTGATAAACTGGTTTGGCTTTCAGTATTATTTCCAAAACGGTATGTGTATTAGTAAATGAACAAACAAACAAGTTAATCACGAGCACCTGGGGAAACTTTCAATCAGCCTAAGCTCGAGGTTTACATCTAGCTAGTAATTTTGATTGCACAGGATTAAATAATCAATGGAGAATTTCAAGTGGTCAGGTTTTTGAGCAAGATTGTATGGCAAGGGACTAAAATAGAACAGGTTAAATCAAATAGCTTTTGTTTTCTCTTATTTATGCAGCTTTGGGTTTTCCTTTTCTCGGCATACAATTCATGCAGGTTCAAAAGAACCCCTGACGTCATTCCGCCTTGGTTCTAGCTTTAAGTAATCAAACAAGGAAACTATATCTTAGAGTATTCTTGAGATTGACCTGACAAACCACATGGCATGTACGATTTAAGATGTTACAAGCTATTATCCTAGTGCTATCGGGTACAGCCATGCAAATAACGAAAATGATGAGCTCTCGTCACAAAATTATGATGAGAAGATAACAAGTAAAAAGATGAAAAGATTGCTGCATATGTTTCTGTGTAAAAAAAATCATTTTGTTTTGACGATGTGTTCGTGATATTCACCTTTTACAGCGTGTATGCACGCGCTTCTCCGAGATAAAGACCCCGAAATCTAATGTTTTGTGTTGATGAGTTGCCCATTATCCGCTTAATACTTAAAAACGCGGCAATGTGACTTAAAACGGATTAGTAGGTCCTTGTCGGTAAATACAACTTGCTATGATCGAGTGAATTAACATGTAAACATAACATTCTAGTGTATAACAGGTTGTTGAGTTTTTCAACTCAGTGAACGCTCCACATCCTTTCTACTTGGCTTCAAGAAGAATGTCAGTTCCAGAAAATTCCTTTTTAGATCAAATTTTCTTGATTTGTATTCCTCGTCTATTTTTTGTCATTCTCAGTGGACGAAGTCGTACAAGAGAAGTGAACAAAGCACTGGCCCTCGGGAGGTATGAAGTACTGGAGCACTTCCGTGGGCCTTTATTACCGACACTTGCAGATTACTTCCTAATGTCATAAAGAGCTCAAAACAAGTAGAGATAAAAAACTCAGCTAGACTCATCCGTTGCTTATCTTGAAGTGTAGTGTTTAACCAACTAGTAATGACCTCCATTCTTTTTTCCCCTTCTTTTTTCGTTGTTCTTATTTATATATATTTCTTCCAAAAGAATTTCTAGTCTTATTTTCGTGAATTGGCAATAATTCACAGTAAATAAACCCTATTGGCGAGCTTTCATGAACATTTTCTCAAAACTGAGATATTCATCAAATGAATGTTGGCATCAAAAACGACATAATTACGAGGAAGTAGTTGATTACTAAAAGAAAGAAACCGAGCCACTGCTCAAAGTACGCTGCTTGTCTATGGAAACTTATTTCACAACGCTAATGGGATAGGATTATAGGTTACCCGGTATTAATGAATCTCTAGTTTCCCAGTAACTGGAATACATTGACCGTTTAGTGAACCCGATTCCAAGAGTAAATGAGATTCAAGAACTATTAAATGCTACATAACAGTAAATTAGCAACTGAAAGGAGTTATTTGACGAGTTATTTTGTCTCGAGGAATATGGTCACGTTTTTATACAATTCAAAAAATATATGTGTTTAAATTTCAACTAAAATCACATAGAATATATTTCGTTTCAAATTATTTGGCTTATGATATTAGTGAATTTACCGAAAGTTGCGAAAAGATAAAGAAATTTGATTTCGATTTTGAAAGAGTAAAAAACAAAAGATGCTTATTGCGTGGGTATTATATGTGGGGAAACGTATATACCTAAGAATATATATTAAACTATTGCCTGCCACATACAGATTTCTTTCAAGTTATGTTTATATGAGGGACAGAGACATTTCATGAATATTAGCGAAGAATGATAGCTGCATTTATATTTTTAATAGTTTTGAAAATAGTTATTTTCTAGTAGAAGAAAAAAGTCCTGGAACGACACAGCTATCCGTTTGCCACGAAAGGAAATTAAAGTAACCCGTTCACTTCAAGCAATAAAAAGCTATTTGTAGCTTAGATATTTGAAGAAATCATTACAGGGATCAATTGTCCTTCCTGATGAATTGGCTAAAATCAAATCTTTTTCGTTTCAATACCCACAAAAATATTTTCTGTCTGTTTGCCTTTGAATTTTCGCGAATGCTTTCCTTTTTTTTCTTCCTCGCAGCACATTTCTCCATTACAATATACGTCTATGACAAGAAAGATAACATGTCTTGATCGGAGGAAAAACAAAGACTTGTCAAAGAATATACAGAAAGCGTAACAAAGAATTTCAGGTGAGGTATTGTTCAGGATGGAGATAAACGGCTTCGTATTAGTTGTTAGTTTCTTCATTTCTAAATACCCGCCCTTAAAACAAGAAATAAATAAATAAATAAAATCCAAAAATGAGCAGGAAATGAATGCCATTATAACATTTACCAGCCAGTCCTAATGAGGAAGGAGAGAGAGAAATCCGCTTGTTTTTGTATGGGTTACACAAGGCAACTTAATTATATTACTTGTATCTAATCATGCTTTGTTTTGTTTTCAAACTAGCGTTGTGCACTTTTTTCTGGGAGCTACTGAATAAGACAGTTTTTTTTTCTTTCAGAAGCGACTTACGCCATCAAATTGTATAGCGAGGTAAAATCAGTCGTTCGGTCTTATTTTGACACCAAACTTCTCCTTTTCTAGTGCCTCGTATATAATATATGTATTGTTTATAAAGAAGCCAACATCGTTTTTTAACTAGCGAATTTAATTGCTTCAACAAGTATTTAGCTCATTTGAAAAAATAAATAGCTTATGATCCGAAGTAACAAAGAGTGGATTTCAATTTAATGGTTACAAGGTATCGAGAAAAGCTTCGAACTTCTTACATTTTCTATAGAGAGATACTAAAAGATATCAAGCACCTCTTGTTGTTGTATTTCTTTGATAGACATAACGGATGATTTGAACGTCTGTTGGTTGTCGTAGTATTTTTCACGATTATTACACCTCTTAATACCTAAACATATTCTTTCAGCTTTAAATAAAACCAGCGTGAAATCAATCTAAACGTTTACAGAATTTAGATTTATATTAAGAAATTATTTGCAGCGAAAGCTTGGTTTAGACTGGTGGTAGTTTAGTGACGTCGATCCACGGAAGTTGCTGTTTTTCTTCACTTCAAACAGCCACTTGAGGAAAAAAGAAAAGTAATAGCACTTGCATTTGCTAACTTTCGAGACAACTTCTCCCGAGAAGCGCTCAGTGTATTTAGCATTGTTTACAAAACGTGGCACCTTTTTTTCCTCTGAAATACACTTTGTATAACCTCTTGAAATAAGAAATTTGTTTGCTGTATTTGTACACATCGAGTTGCTATGTTTCTGGCTGTTTAGCATAATAAAAGCCCCAGTCGTATTATTGTTCATTTAGTGCATTGGACGAGTTAAGTATGGAAATCTTAGCCAATTCTAAACAACGAGACAAACTAGTTTCGGAATAATTCAAATGCGTAAGGGAAATCTGATAATTTCGTTATTTTTGAAATAAAGAACGACAAACGACGACCTTGATATATTATAATTGCGAGTTCTTCAATTTTCCTTTTTATATTGGTTTTGTAGTGAACTTAAATGCGTTTCTATTGTTATTTTTTCGATACATTTTCATAGAATAACTAAGTCTCTCTCACTTGGTGAATTCGGCAGGATGTCGAAAACAATAGCAACTGACATGGCACATATAAAATAATTACCCAGCCGTTCTCAACTGTGATTGGTCAAGCAAACGCCCAAAAGTGGCTATAAGCCGGACTTGTAATAACTGTGTGCCAGTTTGAGAGGCTAACACGATTGCAAAGGTGGAAGTTTCTTTTTTATACAAAAATTACGTTTAAGCAAAAATTCTTTACTCAACAATGGAGAAAACATCATTTTTTGAGAGCCAAACTCAGATGCCATCACAGTTTACTTACTCGATCCCGAGTCCTGACGATAAAAATCTGAAGCGTAAACGACGAAGGAAATCCCCAAACCAACAAATAGCTCAAAGACACGCAGCAAATCTCCGTGAACGAAAACGCATGCAAAGCATCAACGAAGCATTCGAGGGACTCAGAAAACACATCCCGACATTGCCTTACGAGAAAAGACTGTCCAAGGTGGATACTTTACGCTTGGCAATCGGTTATATAGGATTTTTAACAGAGATGATCAACTCTGATATGAGTCATAGTCAAGCTTTGCAACCTTCACGAACAGAGCAACCAAGAAAAGTGATGATATGTCATCGAGGATTCGGTAAGAAATAATTTTTATTCCGTTTATACAACTGCACTATAATTATTCAAGTTTGATTTCAATCCATCTGGAGTTTTCTCACATTCATGTAGCGACCGTTCCTCAAAATATGACGTTTTGCTTATTTTTGCATTTTTGCTAACGCTAACTATGAGTATTCACTTTTAATCGTCTCAAGATACATACCTAGCCTTGAAAACGTATATTAAATCGAGATTTAACAATTATACTCGCCTTCACCATAACTTTGTCTAATAATTTGTTTGTCTATGACATTTTCCGTACAAAAAAACCTTTGCTCATTTATACTTTTGTGTTATTGTAAACAGCTTCACAGAATGAATACGGCCTTACACCGTTAACTGGCCATTCACTATCATGGACTGACTCCAAAAAGACCAAAGTTGTAACATCAACTATGACTGCAAAGATTTGGACGCCCGAAGACCCTAGGATGGATAATTCTTCAATGTTTACGTCTCCGTTATGAAAGTACGACGACGACTTAGTTTTTCTCAGGGGGAACCAAAGTTAATGTTAATTGTATTTTAACAAAGTTCAAATTATTTTTTGATAAACACAAAAAAATATATGACTGTTACATAGAAAGATGGATAAGATGGATTTGCACTTTTTGTGTGCTTTCCTTGCTTATCGATAGGATATCCTCGACCTGGCGTGTCGTCAGACTGTATTATAGTGGACTGCTTGGTTAAGATAAAAAGAAAATATTTAAATAGAAATCTAACAAATCTTGTAAATAGCTTTAATAGACAATTTTTTCACAACAAATACAAATTATGTATATTACAATTTTTAATGAAAAAGAATTGAGAAAAAAGAAGGAAAAATTTAGTAAAGATTTCTTGAGAAAAATGTATGCATTAATGTATGGTTTATCTGGTGGGGTTGATCTTTGATCGAGTTATTATCAAGCAGTTTCTATAACCGTGTGTGATCATGGGGGATTTTACTTAGAGCTTCAGGGCAAGACAAAAGGTCTAAACAACACGACACCAGGAGATATTATTAAGCTGAACCATTCGTTTGTGCTCTACAGTGGCTGACCATGCATGCAAATGAGACATTAATGAGTTTAGACTGAGCTCTTTTGTTTCGCATAATTTGAGTCCTTGATACTGTATCTCAAGTTTAAACTTCAAATAGAGTCGACAAGCAAAAGGTGTATCTTTTGCTCCACAATTCTTTGTTTCTGGCAATGGTTTGTTTGGTGTGTATTGTTGGGCATATCTACATTCCTAATCTCTGAGGGTTTTTTTTACGTTGGGTGGGTTTCTCAACTTTTCCGCTCTTAGCAGACCTTATGGCACCGACACTATCTTCCCAATGCTGGGTTTTTTTTTTCTCCTTTCTCCAACTACCTGTATCCTAAGAGCAAGTGTGTTAGGGATACGATCATTGACTTATCTCGTTCTCACAACGACCAAAAAAACGCATTTCACTGTTACCATCTTTCACACGTGGACCATATTTGAAGAAAAAACATACAACATTTGTGTTTGTAGTAAGGGGATAAGAGATAAAGCAAAAACAAGGCAGTTATGGCCTTTGGTTCCCATTAAGACAAAATACTTGTAGAGCCGTAATTAACTAAGTCTGCTCAAGTGCGGAGTGGTTTAGGATTGAGCATTCCACAATGGGACGTGGATAATTAAATGGGGTCCACTTACACAGGGGGCACGTGTACAGCAAGGCCTCACTGAGGGAGGCATGATATAAACGCCCTAAATCTCTACACTGCATTAATCGGTATATTTTGTCTTCTCCAGACAAATCAAATTTCTTTAACCCGATACACGCACTTAAAATGTTGTTATTGAGGGGCACTGGCTGTATGCACGCATGAGGCGTTAGCCCAGGCAACAAAGGGGGGATAGAGGGCCAATGACTATGGACATAAGAAGATTCCCTAAGATTATACCTTAAAGGTTTGGCTAATTGTTTCTGTCGGTGATGTCGGTAAGCTCTTTTGTAAAGATTAACCTAGTGTCCGTTGCTGGGTCTAATGGCCTTCTTTCCCATCCCAGCTGCAAATGTGTAATTGTTTAACAGACAAGCAGCAGCTGCGGGGTGACTTTTCAAGAAGAAGAGCCATTAATAGAAAGATGGAACAGGTATTATGTGCACACACGCTCTAGAATTTACACAATTGGCAGCAACCTGCGATGGCATCAATAGGTTTTTTTTCATTCAATCACCACTAGGGACTTTTCTGTGGAGACAAGCCATGATTGGTCCATTGACGACACATGAGGTTTGTAAAGGGCCGTCTAAATTGTGCACTACTGGTCTGATATCCTTTATTCTAAGCACCTATATCTTTGTCTTAATTGTCATGCTCGTTTCTCATTCAACGCAGGCAAGCATTTTGTTTTGAAGGCAAAATGAAAAGAAATATACAAAAGCTTACATTCCATAATTCATTATAAGGAGTAGGTAATCCCAAATGTTGGGGAGTTCTGACGAGTTGGGAGTTGCATTTTGAACGAGTAACTGCAACTTTAGCTTCTCATCTTTATTAAAGGTGTTACCCACGCCATGCAGTGAATTAGATTTCTTTTGTTTGTAGAGATTTAAATAGGTGAAGCAGATGTTTCTGAGCTTTAAAATAAACCATGAATGTATAATCAATATGGGTAAGTTTGCCCATGGTTTCTTGTATCGTGCTCTGCTAAAACATACCCAATGAACCCTTTGACCATACAGGTACAGGAGAGGAATGTGCCAAGCCTAGCTGTGTGGGCAACAACATTTAGAAACTAAACTAGGTTAATTTTATCGAGAATTGTTTATAAAGTGAAATATTTTAATTAACGGTGGAATAGTAGGAGCATTGTTCTAACATAATGTCAACACATTGACTGTAACACTCGAGAAGAGCGTTTAATGCCCATCGTAAAACATCAAATATGGAGCACGTTGGAGCTTATTGATTCATTAAACAGGCAAGGTTTTTTATTATGAGGATGAAAAGAATAGAAAAGATACGTTTCAAAGACCTCGTTGTTAAGTGGATACGTTCATGAGTTTGGGATTTCCTTAAACGTGGGGAAATTCCTATTGTTTGTTGAAAATGTCCACAGTATTTATGCAAAACCTCGAGGGTCTTTTGGCGTTTCCTCAAAATCTCAGTCAGGAGATTAACAATCACGATTTTTTTCGTGCATGTTCAATGAACAAAGTCGCACACTTGATGACCTGCCTGAACTTCAACACGAAATCATCGATAACAGCCTACGATTTGTGAAAAAGACGTCCAATTGTTTTGCGCATGCGCTGTCTAAGCAGAAATTCAACGAAAAAACAAGCCTAAGATTAGAAAGTGTGCTAACTTTCAAGCATCGAAATCGGCCGCTGAAATGAAGATGTCTTAGACGTCTTTCTCGCGTAGAAGGTGCCAAGCCCATCTTTTTGGCTTCGTAGACACATTTACCTGACATTTATTAACCAAATCGTCGGTTCCAGTGAACCCCTCTATGAATATTTAATGACTTCAGTCATTAGCTCAAAGATTCGCATCTCTACTTTGTTTTGAACGACGGTTTTCGGTGACAAGGTGCCTCTACTGATGGTTGAACGACATGTGCATGGTTGAGCGGCAATAGGCGTACGATCAGTACTTATAATCTCCTGAGGCATAAGAGGATGTACTAATCAGTTCCACGAATTTTGTTGATAAAAGGCTATATTATGATCACAATTTCACCTATATAAATCATCCAGTAGATAACCAAAGGTAATCATCGAAATATCCTTTCTTTCTAAATTCTAGCAAGGTATAGAATTACGGGGGCGAGGGCCTTGAAGTATCCGTAAGCACAGCCTCTATTTCGCTCGTTTTTGTTATTAAATTTGCTTTCTGGCTTTAGTAAACACTGTGTCGGTTTTGTTTTAAGAAATTTTGTCAAACAATCGGCGAAAATTTTCATCACGTTGGAGTTCCCAACAAAGATAAAGAATAGCAGCTATTATGCACTTAGTGGTGCTATCTAACGATACAGAGTTATTAATCTTTCAGCCGAAGAGATACATATACAGACCACGTGCACAGCGACCTCTCTCAAAGGCTGTTGTTTTGCACCAACTGTAATAAATGCATATATGTTTAGTTAAACTAAAGGGCAAAGGTGAGTTGCGAAATACTTTGTTAGACTGGCGATCCAGTTGCTTTTTAAAGCTCTGTGGGTTGTTTATGAAGTCAAAGAGTGAGAGGAAAGACTGCTTTTGAAATTGGAAATAACTGATCTGTGAGAGTTTTAAAAATTTCAGACAAAACACAAGCTGAGCTCTAGATCTAAAACAAGTTCGCTTTTTATGTAAGCCTTTTTCTCGCTTCGATTTATTGCCTTTTATAAAGGTTTCTGTTTTGGACATGAGCTAAACAAAGACCACAGATATTAATAAGACTTACTTCCTATGGTGAAAAGAATCGATGGCTTATCGCGTTACCGGTGGCAATTAAACTAGTACAAATAATTAAGACTGAGGGATAATATGTTGAATAAAATATACCGAGACAAAGCACCTCTAGCGGTACGGTGTAACAAGATAGCTTTTTAATTTAGACACAGAATAGAAATTAGCAGATGAAGAGTAAATAATATGATTGGCCATCACACATCGTGGAATTTGACTTCAAAATTCAAAAATCTAATTAAGGAAAAGAAGTACTTTGAGTCAAAACATCAGAGAATATGTAAGCAAGTGTACGGTTGAGCAATTACTGGTTAGTATCGATTTAAAAATGTGAAAAGGCTATCTAGCTTGAACTAATGTACAAAAACATATTAAAAGGACTAGAGAGTTGACACGAATTATCAGGGGGGAAATCGTACAAATCACTTATAATGATGTGCACTTCTAGTAAAAGTAGCATTTTGAGAGCATTTCATTAAAAAAAAATTTAATTTTTTTTGAAATCTTGTTTGATTTGATGCTAAACATCTATGATCGGCAAGCCTTTACTGGGTGAATATAAAGTGTGGCGACACATCCATACAGTGTAAGGTTTCTTCGGCTTGAGTCTTTGGTGGTGATTAGTTCTACAAATAAGTGATTTCCTATCTGGATTTCTTCCAATCTTGAAAGGTTCTCGAGTTTCCTTTGAGGTCTTAATACCCTAAGCAGCAAAATTATCGTCACCCAAGCAAAACTCAAGTTTTAGCATATTTTATTCTAATTTATGACATTGTGTTGAGACCAAGTGGACGAAGTTGTTGAGTTTTAAAAGGGGATTTTACCACTTCATTGAAAAGGACCCTAGCTTCTGTCTCTTTAATCTGTATATCCTCAATAGACTATCTTCATTGAAGAAAGGATACAATGCAGAATAGGTCTTGTCAGGAAGATCTTTGTTTCGGTCTTCAAATAATTCAGACAGCCCTATACGTCAAATATGCTAATCAGTTCTAAATGCCATATACAACATAATGACACGATTCTAGCTATTATGGCCTTCAATTAATGCATTCTTCATTAATAACTGTTTGTTTAGATTACAGCAGCTGCTTGCTGAAGGCCGAGAACCGTGGGAACTTCACATATGGTTACAATAACACATCAATGCCAGAAAAATGCGAGCAACTTCAAACCAAGAAAGGAAAAAATGCCAGTAACCTCAGATAATAGCCATAAAATATATGACAAATCAGTGAAGAAGTATTTAATGTAATAAAGTTACCCAGTGATCGAAAAATATAATGGGGGTTTTCGAAGGATGGCACTATAATTAGGACGTATCCGATCGCTTCAAGACATTGTTTACCATATTTTTCTCCAAATCTCTTGTTCTTTTTCCCTTGTTATTTAACACGTTTGTATACAATATAAGTAATCTTTAAGTTTAAGAAAAGGACTAACACTTTGAGGAATAGTTCTCCGCCCAAACCTTCAGAGAATAACTCTATATTTTTTTTAGAGCATCAGAAAAGATATGAATTTTCATAACAGACGCTAGCTGAATTTCAACCAACCTGTTATCGGACACAGCGGAAGTAGTGTTAATTTATTGTATTCAAACAAAATTACTTTGTGAATCAAACACCAATAAAATGAAGCTTTAACGGGGTTTTAATAGCGATGAAAAAAGCTGAGTTGACACACACTGTATGTGTATTTATCTTTGAAACTGTATTTTTAGGCGTAAAAATGAAAAGAAAACCAATAGCAAATGGATACGCGTTCTTTTTCTCAGAAAACTTGTTTGCCCAAGCAACCTAGCGGATTGACACTGGCAAAGCATGCGGTCCAGCAATAATAAATATACATTTTGAAAACTCAGCAAGTGACTCCCTCCTGTGGCCTTGTCTTCTTACTACATGGAAAGACGGCTAATTATGTTTCTGTAGGGTTCACTCTATTCTACTTAACAAAAAAAGAAAGAAGCTAGACTCATCAAATATACGACTGACTGCCGGAGAGTGTTACATTTTTGTTTTATCATTTCAATCACTAACTCTTTGAAGTATCAAGAAGACAAGGATAGGCAGTATTCCACTCTTCAGTATATTATAAATACGCTTCCGTCTCTAATATCTTTATATCTAATCCCCAAAGATCAAGTAAAGAATATTTTGAATTTAGACTTTGACGAGTTCTTTCAGTTTTCTCTAACCTCTGTTTATTGCAAATATTTTTTTACTTTTTCTCCTGGCTTTGAGAATCTTTTAGTTATGCAGCCACAATTCAACATCGTTAAATACGCCTCCGTCTCTTAGTTATATTTCTTCTAATCGCCAAAAATAAAAAAACACTCAGAATAAAGATTTGACTTCAGGCGTTTTTCTTGAATGTATGCGAAATATTTTAGTTTTCCTCAGTGCGATGAAATGTTTTCGGTAAAGAAGTTATTATTATGAATCTGTATGATTTCGAATTCATTATACCAATAAAGGGCTCCCTGTGTCTTCCTTCTTATTACACGATAAAAAAAATTAATTTTTGGACATACAATAGAGAGATACCCTAGCATTTTAATTTTGTGAGTAACAGCTGATTCTGAGTTGTTGTCTCTAGTCCGCGGAACTCTAAACTTTAAATGCGTTTAGATACAATGAAGTTTCTAGTTTTTCATAGCTTTGTATAGCTTTGTGTTTTAATTTAGTATCTTGGAATACGTGATAAAGACTTAATGTCCTGTTCTCCTGCTCGGTGTTCTCGTAGTAAACAATCAAGCATTCTTTGATCAATACTCATTCTTTGATCAATACTCATGGAAAACGCCCATGATGAGAATAATATTTCTTTGAATCATTTAAAATTGGCTCAACAGTTTTTCGCCTCTAAGTCAACAAGGTATTTTTCATTTTGGTTGGAATATGAACCGAGACTACATTTAACGAGGAAAGGTTGTTTTTTTTTCTTCTCTTTCTTCGATTTATTAGGCAGGAAATGATTGTTCTTGAATGTATCAATCGCTAATGAAAAAATACAAAGAACTCGAATTGATGAGATAGCAAAGAAAAGACCTCAAATAAGCTAAAACATTCAAATTAAAACAGATCCTCTCTGATATCGCAGAAGTGACATTTCTTTTTCGCTTGTATCCCATTAAACTACGAGACACCACGGCCTTAGGTGTAAATCCCTAATACAAAGCCGGAAAACTAACTTTTAAACATTGTCTCTACAAATGATGGAAAATGATGTTTGCAGATGATGAATTCTCAGGGCCATGAAGCCTTTCCTTGAATGCTAACTCGATTTTCAAATGATTTTAACTAGAGGACTGAAAATAAAAACACAAAAGGCGACTAATTTTTTCTATTTTTTCTAAATAAAGGTGTTATCTAACAGTGTTTGTTGCTATCTGATGAGAATTCCTTGTAAGAAATACATTCATGTGGCAAAAGTGTTTCGAATGGATGTGGTATTGCTGCAACTAGCTTTAAGGACAGGTGTGCCTTGTTTAAGCTACAGTGATTAGAGAGAACGTCGGAACCAAAGGGACTAATGAATACGGCACGTCTCTTACGACTATTAAGCCTCTCAAGTCTGTATTTTCTAATCAGTATTTCCTTCACTGGGTGACAACTGTTTTAATGACTTTTTGATGAAAATATCCGATAGCATAATCTAAAGAATATATACATGACAAATATTGATTCGGCCAAGCTATTCGAGTCTTATTTCACCCCGATCAATATTCAATTAAGGCATCCGATGAAAACAACCATTAAAGGTCTACACGTAATCTCACTTAGTAGTAAGACATACACGAATGTTTGTGCTTCAGGCTTGATAAATGTCAGGCTTATAGAAACACTGAGATAAATTGAAATTCATATATTCATACACATTGCTTTCAAGCTGCGAGCGAATTGTTTAAATAAAGCAAAAATAAAACCGCATTTTTTGTATTGAAATAATATTTTCTCGGAGGGAGATGAAAGGAAGTGATGTAGGCGGTAAATGCATAAATGGAATACAATTTGGCAACGATTGAAATCGTGAAATGAAAAAAGTTAATTTGGAAATTTGAAAAAATTCTTCAACGAAATTTAGTAAATAGAGTAACTAGGGGATAGAATCTTGGCATTTTGATAATATCTTGAGCTTTTCTGGGGTGAAATATTCTTTCGGTTTTGAAACAGTTGAATATAAAACTCTAGACTAATCTAATGAAAAGTATTAACACAAAACTAGATGATGTAGTAAAGTGTTTCAGTACAATAAAGTAAGATTGCTTGTACATTTTTAAAGACGCTTCGGGCTGTCGTAGCAACAACTTACTAAGGCGATATTGTTTTACTCATTAAATTTTGTAATTCAACGACAAATTTGAAATTCAATTTTGGGTTTTTAAAAAAACTTGATATAAACCTTATTGTCTTAAATATTTTGTCTCTATGTTTTCGACAAAAAAAATTGTCTGAGCCGAAAATTTAATGAAGAAGCTGAGTTGTAAAATTGACTCAGTGAGAGGTCTTCATGAACTCTCCAACAAAGATAACAACAACAAAAAATATCGATGTAGAAACATCGTACTAAATTCTAGATTGAGTATATTATTAATGACTTGACACAATCATTCTTGGGGCAATGCTAACAGACCCACACATATGTCTGACTATATTTTCTTTGAAAATTAAACTTTCTTACTGAAAAAAAAATTGAATAAAAAAGTAAAAATAAGATATAAAATTAACGATGATATCTGATGCTGCTGTTTTATGAGAATAAGAGGCAAAAAATATTATTTCCATGTAGTATTTTTGCATAAAGCCTGTGCTAAAAATCGTTTAAAGTTTGTAAAATAAAATTGTTAAATATAAATATAGCATATGACGCTGATATTTTATAGGAAAAAAACCATATGTATGTAGTGTTTGAACGTAGCCTTTTCCATCAAGACTGTGTGTACTCAGTAAAAAAGTCACTAAAGCCCCAGTTATATTTCTTCTTAAGCCGTGGCATCCCAAGAGTCATGTACTACTTGCAGGCGTTTTCGAAAAAATTACACTAAATTACACTAAAAAATCTCAGAAATTCAATTTCCAGGCGAAGTTTTTCTTAATACAAACCTTAATTCTGATGAACTTTCCTTCTGTATAAAATCAGTTTATAAAAACCAATGCCTTGGCTTCCCTTTGTTTTGAAATTCTATGGCTGATTCCATTTTTCTATGGTTTTTTTTTCATATTGGTGTATCGAGTCAGAGCAGTTTAAATGAACAGAACCTCCGAGTAAATGAACTTAAATGTGATTTCCGAATCTGTTTTATCTGAATTTTGCATCAAGCCGTGAGAATTTTCTGAGAGAAAACCAAAGGAACATATAGTGGTTTTCTCACGGCTGTTATGAATTATCATTTCAAATTATTTTTATAAAAACTTAAGAGCAAACAGGCTCACTGTCTCCATATGTGTACATTCCAAGGGGTTGACCGGCTGTAAGACTATTTTCTTGAATTTCCATCAAACTACCATCTAATAATAAAGCAAGTTTTCTACGATATTCTTAGGTGCAGTATACGAATTTTATAAACAAATATTCTCGTGAATTCTCGATACTGGGATTCATTTTTATTAAATTTTATGTATCTTTTCATAAGGAGCCAATTAAAAATTCAGAGGCTAATTGTTAGTCGATTGGACTGATTTCCTCAGGAATATCTCTTAAACAGAAGCACTTTCCTGTTATTTTTTAATTAGCTTGCAAGATTCAATCAGTTTGCTAATGGACTTCGTTGTTTTGGCAAACTATTTAAGTTACATCAGTGGTTACTTGCGTTATGAAAGATTTACGAGTAGGAGTAGCTGAGTAAACAATAAGAAAGGAAAATTAGAGTTTTGAAAACTGCTCTGCCTCACCTGGTTGATCCTATTACAAATGTCATTAGGTGACGTGCGTCAGACAAAAAAGAACCAAAACCGAAAAAAATATACATATACACACACACACACATATATATAATTCAGTTTATTTTCTGGTATTAACATGTAGAAAGGGAAATTGAATAGTGGTAAAAAAATTCGAGTTGTTGGCTTATCTAAATATTTGTACTACGAATTTCGAATGCCTTCTTCTGATTTGGTGAGTCGGCCCAGCCAATATACATTAAAAAACCTGATAGTTAATAGTCAGATCATTAGCACAGAGTGCAACGTGGAAATAGAATTGAAGAAAAACAATCAGCTACTAAAAATAAATTTGGGTCCGCAATGTCAATGTGTTGATGAAATCCTAATAGACTGAGAATAAAGCTGTGAGGTTGATAGTCAGTTAATTTTTTCTTGTCATAGTGCTGTACTCGCGAGAGGCATTGACGTAGCTGTTAATTTTTTATCGTCGCATCATGCTTCTTATTACTCCTTTTCATGTTTCACAGAGACATCCTTGTTAAATAATTAACGCTCTTTGATTGAATTTCATCCCAAACAAGTTTATAATAGAAAGTCGTTGTTAAAGGACTTTGGGCACTATATTGGCTTTTTGAAGGATAGAGTCTCCAATGATGTTTCTAGGGAGTAAAATATCCAGGCTTCAGTGTTATTATCTGAGTACAATGATATAGCCGAGAGTGAGTCGAAGTTTGAGTACATCGTTTTGTTTTAAGAAAAACAATATTGAAAGCCACTGCAAGAACAGAATCAGAATTCTCAATAATCCTCGCTTTGTTTCTTTGAGCTTTGTAACAAAATCTGAAGTTTCCTCTTAAGTAATATTGTCACCATCTAGAGTGCGTATATTTTGGAAATCCATGAATTTAAAAGCTTATTAAAGCTTTAAAGCCATTAAAAGCACTTCAACGCACGCCTTTAAGTCTCCATAGTCAAGAGAAATGCAATCAGAAGAATCTAACTTAGAAGCTAAAGAATCTCGCATCTCTTGCGCGCGTCTCATCGTATCATTTTATTTCAGGTAATACTAGTCGATTTTGTATTTGAGGAACTTAAACAAAATTAATTACGAATGTATTTGTGGATTCATGATCGAGGCCCTTAAGAACACCCCTGCCTTAACTCATCAGTAATTATATGTCAGACAAGATTAGCCGGGAAAATTTTTTTCTTTCATTTTTTGACAACTGTAAGTTAACTAGTTACTCTTAATCATTATCTGTAGATACAGAAGTTCAAAAATGAATCCTTGTACACTATGATACTGAATTAACACGAACTGTTGAACAGTTAAGTTAAAGATAAACAAAGAATAAATACTAGATTATAATAAGTTGAAACATTAACTAAAGAAAAAATGATTAAACAAAGCAAACATCGAATACCAAAACTTATGAAAAGCGACGGTTAGAAAATAGTTCATTATGTACAAGTGGTAAGCCTATTTTTTTCTGCTTGAATGAAAGGGAATATTGCATAACATAGACGGAATGCAGCTATGTAAATCGAAAATATAAGGCGTAGCATTTTAATGATGCAACCACCTGTTCCTAATGTCTTTAAAACACCTCAGATTCATTATTATATTATTTTGACCACACCTATGAATGTGTAACCGTTAACAAGTTACAAAGACAACGCTCTTGATAATCATTCTAATGTTTAGAGGGTGAGCCTCTGGCAATGAAGCAAACCCTTAAAATAAAGAATAAAGAAAAATATCCACAACTTGAAGTGTGAAGTTTGGTACCTCTTCCTTTGAAAAGTCTTTTATCAATAACTACTCATTATCTTAACGATCTAAGAGATTAGCAGTTAATAAATTCTACAAGGTGTGTGGAAAACACAACCGCTTAATAAGAAAATACAACATGTGCACGTTTCACTTCAGCAACCGCATCTTCCAAACTCAATAATTTGAGCAGAGTAAAAACAAGTCAATAGATAAAGTATTCAACGTGGGAGGCTAAACACCGCTGAACAATGTTGAAACCCTAAAGATACACTACCGTATAAAGTGACAATGAGTGGGTCACATTCAGGAAGCCATAAACTTTCTACCGTAGATGGAAAACAATTGACACTGTAATTGGGTTTTTGCAATAATGATTAAAAACCAACTAAAGACTTAAAAGGCTTAGCTCGCAACGATGCACTTTTGAACATTTTGTCATCAGCTCTTAAACCTTACTAGAAGTTCTACAAGTGCGCCTGTTGACAAAGTTTTTCGGGGGAAACTTTTGCACAAACTTTTAGATTTCGGATCTTGTCATACTCATGGGTCTCAGTATATCAAAATAGAATGAATAGGGAAAATTAGCTGATAAAAGTTAACAATGGAAGTTTAAATTTTTAGAGCTTTTGTCAGAAAAAAATTGCGTGTTCTTCCCGCGAAGAACATTCAAAAAGCACTAGTGGCTCAAATTTGAAAAAATCAAACATTTAACTTCCCTCGTGGGTATATACAATGGCTTTAATAGATGAATTGTCTGTTGCTTATGATAAATGACTTGGATTAAAAGAAAAGATCGGCATTTAACTGGTCAGATATTAACGTAATGACCCTGTTGAAACAAAAGGCTCTTTAAGAGACACGCGTTGGGAGCTACTGGTGCGATGGCCAATTTCGATTCATGTAACTAAAACTAGAACTTGATATTTTTGTGCAACTATAAACCTCTATATAGCTGGGGTTTTGCAAACTTGGCTATGAATCCCAGAGGAGCAATGATAACTCACTTTTAACCTTATATTATTTCAAATTTACTGCACAAATTTTTTTTTGGAGACGCGTGATCGAGATTATAGTAGCACTTGAACGTCATCAAAGAGAAATGCATAACATTTCAACGTTATCAGTTGTTTAATCGACTTCTCTATAATTTTTCATAAATTAATCAACTTGAAACTCAACTGAATGTATAATTTCAAAATCCTTATCTCTTTTCACTCCAGGGGTTTTCACGAATATTTTATGCATATGATAAAGAAAATGAATATAGAATAATAGTACAAACACGCTGGAGCTGAATTAAATTTAGATTAATATATTAAATTTGATATATGAATTGGAGGAATGCCATCTGGCTTATCCCTTGGGGTGACGTAGAATTTCATTGATTGATTACGGCGATATTTTTGGGACTTCCTCAAGTTTGGCAATTAACATCTTTAACGACCCTACACTTGGTACTCTCATCAACAAACCTCCATCATTAACAGACTATTGATAGCTTTCTATAGTTTTTGCACTGTGGTAAATATGTGTTGAAACGATTCTATAGTCTTTATTGATATCAGTCTTAGATCCTGGGCCTTTCAAATAGCAAATGATAAAATAAAGCCATGCAGAGGACAGTCTGTTTATGGCTGATAGCGAGTTTTCTGAATAGCTAAAGATTGAACAAACTTCATCATTTGCTATGCGAACAATAAGTTATCTAGCCACATGTTTGAACCCCTGTTACAACTTATAGAAATTCGTGCAAAGTTCATACGTAAAATGCATTATATGCAATACGTATGATAATGAAATGGTGATTAATGATCTGCAGTTATACAGTAGTTAGTTAATGTTTTGAAACAAACCTGAGTTAAATGCAATACATCGTTCAAGTAGAACCGCTTTTACTAAAGACTAGAGCGGATTTATGACTTGTGGTCATTTGATAGTAATAATTGTTTTAATAACAGACCTGTGTTATTGAAATACATAGTTCAAGTAGACCACTTTTGCTAAAGACTAGAACCAAAATAATGACCTGCAATCATACAGTAATTAATCGTCTATTAATAGCAGACCGGTGGTAGACCACTTTTACTGAAACCTGCAATCATATAGTAGTTTGCAATACATAGGTTAAGTAGCACACGTTTGCTGAAGACTAAAGGGTTCTTAATGACTTGCAATCATACAATAGTTAATCGTCTTTTAATTGCAACCATGCAGTGTTAAATGGTTAAATGCAATACATAGTTTAAGTAGAGCATTTTTGTTAAAGACTAAAGGGTTCTTAATGACCTGTAATCATACAGTAGTTAATCGTCTTTTAATTGCAACCATACAGTGTTAAATGGTTAAATGCAATACATAGTTTTAAGTAGCACACGTTTGCTGAAGACTAAAGGGTTCTTAATGACCTGCAATCATATAGTAGTTAATCGTTATTAAGAGTAGACCTGTGTTAAATGCAATACATAGTTCAAGTAGACCACTTTTGCTAAAGACTAGAACCAAAATAATGACCTGCAATCATACAGTAATTAATCATCTATTAATAGCAGACCGGTGGTAGACCACTTTTACTGAAGAGTAGAGGGTTCTTAATGACCTGCAATCATACAGTAGTTAATTGTCTTTTAATTGCAACCATGCAGTGTTAAATGGTTAAATGCAATACATAGTTTAAGTAGAACATTTTTGTTAAAGTCTAAAGGGTTCTTAATGACCTGCAATCATAGAGTAGTTAATCGTTGTTTAATGGCAAACCTGTGTTACATGGTTAAATGCAATACATAGTTTTAAGTGGAACACTTTTGCTGATCGAAGATTAGAGGGTCTTTATGACTCCATTGTACTAGTAATCGACTAAACCGGCCGGTGTTAAATGCAATGCATAGCTCGATGAGAACACTTGGTTGCTAATTTTTCTGTTTTGTCCTCCAAATTGAGGTGCTTTGACATCACGTTTAAAGGGGTCTATAGAAGCTAATTTATGATCATACAGTAGTTAATCGATCATTGTTTTAATAACAAATCGAGGTTTAAATGGAACATATTGTGCAACACCAGAAGTTTATTAATGACCGGCTATGATTCTTTAGTATAAGTCAATATCTTAAATAAGGAAGAGCGTACGCGTTTATGTGATGACTTAAGTTTTATTCATAAACGTATATCTGACAGCAACCGAATTACTAGTGCGACAGATACTAGGTTAAATAAGTGAAATCTACACTAAAAGTTACGTGGCAGTATTAAACTGAAACGCTAAAGTAGAGCACTCGTAATGTATCGATCAGTACACTGCTATTATTCAGTAAGAATTAATCTCTAATCAATAATATAATACATAGGCATGCAGCTGTGTTGAAAAGTCAAGGGGTTGATTCATGAGATGAGCGCAATAATTGTCGTTTTGATCTGTTACTGCAATTAACGGCAGGAAATTTTGGTTTTCTTTCCGTCTGAACCACTTGGTTGATCAGTATTTTATCCTAACAACATGAAAGTGAAGAATTGATAGACTACTTTCGGTTGTAATCCACCTCCAACAAGTAAATTGTCATTAAAAACGAATTCCATGTTTGAGTCGCAGTTATGCAGCAATAGCCGGTGGTCAGCTAGCTATCAAAGCAAATTGGTTATAAATTAGCATTTGTATCGAAGAAAAGACGGATGATTTATAAGTTGCAATGATAGACTACCATAATAGTTTAGCGTGGTAATTGTATTTAATGCAATACATGATAAAGTTGACTTTCAAAAAGCCATTAAAGAAAAGAGGTTGATTCATGAGCTCCTATTAAAGAGCAATTATCGTTTAGTTTGTTTGAACAGCAAAATACATTAGCTGAAGTAAAGCACGTTGTTTTGAAAACTGAAGGAGCTTCAATGTTACTGCAATCGAATTGTTTTTTAAATAACATCACTGCAATGTGTAGATAAAGCGGGGCACTTGTAGTAAAGCCTAAGATTTGATTTATGAACTGATGTTATATATGCAGCAATTGGATTAATTGTTTTTATAGCACAATTACTGCAACACATAAATGTAATGGAGCACTTTTATTAAAGCCTAAGAGTTGATTTATTAGCTGATGTTATGCAGCAATTGGATTGTTTTTATAGCACAATTACTACAACATATAGATCTATGTAATGCTTGGAGTTGAGTAATGAGTACCTGTTATCCTGTATCTAATACTAGACGGTTGATTCGTGAGCTACGATTACTTCAAAAGTGGAACACGTGTGATAATTAATATTATACTGACATAGATGCATAATATAAGCTGCCCTAAATAACAAGTAGCTAGTACAAGTACAATACTTGAATAAGCCAGAAATTCCTATTGTTCCACAGTTTCCTTCGGTCGTGCAATTGCCATTCACCCCTTCAACTAAACCTTTCGAAATAGCTGTATACCAATTAAAAAATTCCATAATATATATAAGCAACAATGAGTGAGGTATGTTTTATAGGAAAACTATCACCACCGATCATTGAAACACTGAACAAGACCGACGAAACCTTGTGCCACAACTCTTACCTCCAGCTTGTGATGTGACTTCTCAGTGAAAAAGTGCTTTCAGCTACCTAGATAGATCGTACAGAAAAAATATTTCTTATAATCTATATACGTGAAACATAAATCTTTACTTTTTTCAATATTATAGTCTATAAGAAATCCCACAAAGCATCAAATTAGAGTTACAAACTTTTTTAACCCTGAGGCTATAAAGTCGAAATGTGAGATGCTCACAAGCGCCCAGCAAAATATTTAGCTGCGTTTTTTAATGCTTTTAAATGGTACAAAATCAAAAGAATTCCTCTGAAGTTCCCCAATATTCCAAGAATACTTAGAAAATCTTATTTCCTCACCTTTCAGAGCTTAAATTGTTTTTTTTTGTTACAAATTTTGAGCGAAATGTTTTCACTCCGCACATCAGAAGACTTGCGAAAAACTGGCGAAAAACTTTTCTTCTTGAAAATTATGACGTAGTATGACGTATCTTATTGAACGCGCGCGCGCGCCCAATTTGGCGCCAAATTGTGCGGGTTTCCTGTGTGTTTGTATTTTGATCAGGCCCCTGGTTTGGTCCTAGTTTTCCGGAGTGTTCCGTATATGTCTTTTTAGTACAAACATTTGTTAGAAAAAAAAGCATGTCATTGGAGCAGGAGTCAGGCTTTATTTGCGAAATCCACTGATTTCTGGAATACTGAATAACAAAATAAAAACCGAATGAAAAGGATAAGTGAATATCAACAAAAAGAACAAGGAATAAAAATAAAAAGTAAATTAAAGGGAGAAAGAGAGAACAGAGTATAAAAAACATAAAGTAAGAAAGAAAGGAAAGAAAAAACTGCAGTGATTATCTTTAATGTTAATTTTACATTTTCAAGACTGAATCTATATATTTTTTTTACTTGAACCTGTTTTGATTAAAAAAAAAATTGCGTTCTGATCAAAAGAAAGAAAGCAAGAATTATAAAAAGAAAGGAAAAAAGAAAGGAAAAACGAAAGAGCGCTGAGAGCTGCAGCTGAGAGCTTCCCAAGGTCAGCGGTTTCCAAAATTAACCACCGGCCTGGTCACTCAGTAACAAAACCAAATTCCAAAATGGCGGCTAAATTGTCTTCTGCGAATTTTCTTTTCTTTTTCTTTCTTGTAAACATTTTTGTCCTCGTAAGATCTTGGGATCAGGTCGATCTCGAGTTGTTTGATATTGTTGAGGAGTATAAAGATAATTTTTACACTATTCTTGGTGTAGAACCGGTAAGTAAAGCGCGTAGTATCGACACGTCAACCCTGAAATCTCTTCTCGGACTCGCTTCAAATTTAATTTTTAAGTGTTATTCATGTGATTGTGTCTTTGGGCTGAATTCCTTCAATAAGCTTGATGCATATGACTTTGGCTAATCAATGAATTTTCTTCACACGTAGTACTGTATGTGAACTACGGGACTAATTTACGGAATTCCCCTTTCATGTTCTTTTTGATTTATAAATTCCGTACCACGAGAACAGGCCATTTGTTACCACATACTGGGGAGGGGAGGGAACGGGAGAGGAGGGGAGATAAGAGGAGGGGAGGAGAGGGGAGAGTTTGCTGAGGGTATTTTTGAGTTGGTATGGCCATTTGATTCTGAGGAAAATTAAGGTCAACGAATTATGTCCCGTAACTGATAATTTATGTCTTAAAGTGTGCTGTATGTAAGCTTATAAAGGTATGATAGAATAGGTAAATCAAGATTATCATTATCATCATAAATGTCCAACCCTTATTTAAGATCATGGTTTTCCAAATTTCTTTTTTTTTTTGTATTTGATGAATTCACCATAATTTCCCCCTTACATGTATTACCTCTTGATACCACTTCGACCAGAATCCACTTCGGATTCTTTTTCTTATTCAAATGTTTGAACTTCTTTGGGAGTCGTAACATAATGGTGTTGATTAAGCCAACAAAAGGAACTACGGAAAGGGGAATGGTGAATTGTATTGTCAATATTGTGTGTACTGTAGAGTTCAGCTTGTTGGTTCTCTACTGTGCTTAGGGGTTTTTCTCAGGGCACAAAAATCAACTTCTAAATTCCAATTCAATCATCAAGGGCGGATCCAGGAATTTGTTGAGAGGGAGGTCAAAACGTTGAGAGGGGGGTCAAAATGTTGAAAGGGGGGTCCAAATGTATACTTAATACAAAATTTACTTCAAAGCTGTGGCATAACTAAACTTTAGGATAAAACAAACAATGGAACCTTAGGTATGATAGGGGGTCTGGACCCCCCTGACCCTCCCCCTGGATCTACCCTGGATCAGCTATTAAGTACTAGCCTCCAAAGAAAGGACTATTTTTATTTTAAAAGTAACTCGCTTTATGCATTATTTCATCATGATTATAGACAGCAAAAACATCAGATATAAGAAAAGCATATCGACGGCTATCACTGACTCTACATCCTGACAAAAACAAGGAACCTGATGCAGAATATCAGTTTAGAAGGGTAAGCAAAGATAATTTACTACCACATCATGGAATGAAATGAAGTAAAGGGTTTCTAGGTATGCACAATAAATGGCTCAACCTTGCTGAGAAGAATATCCAGAGAATTTGAATTCTAGAGGGAAAAATTAGCCATAAAAGATAAACATCAGTTTGTAATTCATTTCATGATTAACTAAAGACAAATATTGAATGCAGCTTTTCAAGACATTTTATGTTTCGCTGTCAATGCATATTTATCAATTTACTGATATATAGCAGTCAATAGACCCTTTTCAGCACATGGGATGCAGCTCAATTTGGAGGGCAAAACAATAGGTTCCAATTCTCAGGACACGTCACGTGCAAGGGGTCTATTCAGGAGATCTTAAAGCAATTTAGTGAATCTTGGGCTAATTTGCTGACCAAATCTACCAAATGAATGTAAAAAGTCACTGACAAATCTTGATATTTTGATAAACCTCATCAATTAATAATTAATTGTTGTCTAATTGTTTTCTTTTCTTGTGACTGTGCAAATCTTTTTTATTAGTTAGTTGGAGTAGCAGAGGTGCTGAAGGATGAAGACAAGCGAAAAAGGCAAGTGTTCTTTGAATTATGCAAACATTTCTTACAAAAATTGGGAAGTTTGCAGAGTCGTAACACTCTTTTTGTCAAACAACATTTTGTTCATATGCATGTCTAAAGTTTTTAACTCATTCACAATTTTTCCCTTACTTTATTCTCATCAAGTCTTTCATAAACAACCTTGGAGATAAATGATTTTAGCAAACAACAACATTTTTTATGTTCTTTTATACCTGTGCGAAAACACTCAATACTTGTGCGAAAGGACCAAAGATAAATTTGTCTGAAAATACTTGTGTGAAAAAATTCTCTTGCCAAAAACACCAGATACCATGTTCATTTGAAATAGAAAAAAATAGGAATAAAAAGATAGAGTATCTTTCACTTTGTTTCTTCTTATACACCCTGATGATGGCCGCTCATGCTTGAAAGCTTGGTAAAAACAGTTGAATTTAGGATGAATAAAAACGAAGTAAAAGATAATCATGGTTCCATCCTACGAAAATACACTTAATTTAAAAAGAAGAAGTGTTAAAGCACCCTAAAGCACCTGGAGCACCCTAAAAAGTGGTGAGGCTAAGATTGGAAAATATAAGTCTAGACTAGTATGGGAAAAGGGAAAAAGTGCTAGGGCTATAACCCTACCAGCTGCTCCCCCTCTGTGGTCTATATTAAAGGGAAAGTTTAATCAGTTCAAGTTAGAATAAATAGAATAATTCATTTTGTCATTTTTCTTTTTGGTTGGAGTTTTATGAGCAATAATAAAATAAATAATTATAAAATAAATAATAATTAAAATAAATATATTTTTTAATATTTTTTTAGTAATATGGAAAAAATCCATGTTTTGCATACACTTCTCTTTATAAAAATAATATATATACTAGTTATACAATGGTTTCAAGCGGCATACCGTGGAATATCCCACGAGTCAATTGTAGTTTCTAGTATACACACGAGCCTTTAGGCGAGTCTGTATACAAAGAAAATACAAGTGACGAGTGGGATATCCACGGTATGCCTCGAGAGACCATTGTATAACCATTTTATCCCACACCATAGAAAATACAAATGCATAGATTCAACGCGCAGTGCATGATGGGAAGGAAGAATGAAATACCGACGAATATACGACGGCTTTCCTGCATTATGATTGGCTGTATTTTCTATGGTGTGGGATAAAATATAATATATATTAATTATTATATATTATATAAAAATTTTTATTCAAACCATCTTCTGTTGTTTCTTTGTAACACAGATATGATGCCATATTACGTGATGGCTTACCTGACTGGAGGCAGCCTGTGTTTTACTATCGGCGTGTGCGCAAGATGGGCTTTATTGAATTTTTTATCCTTCTCTTTTTTATTCTCACTATTGGACACTTTATTGTTATATGGTCAATATACTTGGAAAAGAAATTTGAAATGGTAAGTACATTTATCCAAATGCAGTCTTACTGGTAATTTTCCTTAAAATCTATGCTTCAAGTTATTTCAAGTATCCTTTCATCACAAGATAAAGGCTGGCACACACTAGGTGTCAAGTCACTGAAACATGACTTGGAGACAGGTCGCTGCACAATTCCCTTCGTGTGTACTATGGAATTTCTCTGTAAAAAATAATTTTGCCCGCGACAGAATTTTGTCCCTGCAACATGTCGCACAAATTCAAACTGGTTTGAATTCTTGTGAACTGTTGCAGCAACACAATGAGTAAAAGTGGCATTGTTGCATGTGTGTACACACAGGGGGTATTGTCTCCATGCTGTGTTGCAGGGACTTGATGCCGAGTGTGTGCTGGCCTAAAAATTGGATGTGTGACATAGCAAAGGCAAAAAAGCTTTGTAAATAGGAACTTTCTTTGTCCTTTCGTTTTCTTGCTCTGTAGAGAGCAAATGCTAAACCCCACTCACCCCTCCCTCCTATTTAAATAAAACAAATAATGTAATTGTAGGTCCACCTTTTAGACCCCTTTGTCAATTTTCTTAATACTCCTGTTATTCTAGGAAGAGTTATTATCCTCTAAAAAGAAGAGAGAAGACAAAAAGAGGAGGAAAGCTAAATTTGATGTTACTGATGATGACATCACAGAATTGGCCGATTTGTTGGGTGAGTTTGGGAAAAAAGGGTGGCGTAGTGCGTAGGTTCTTGCCTCTTACAGCTGTGATCCCAGGTTCGATCCCCAGACTCGACAAGTGAGTTGAGTTTGTTGGTTCTCTCCCTTGCTTCGAGGGTTTTCCTCTGGGTTCTCCGGTTTTCCTCCCTCTGCAAAAACTAACCCTAATTCGATTTGAGATGTGCTCAGTGGTCAGACATGAGTTGTATGGTGGCTGTCTTCGTTGCCTTTAAATGCCTTCGAATCGGCTACGTTGAGCTGCGTCCTTTGCAATTCAGCTGTTAAAGCTGCAAGAAAAGATGAATAGCCACTCCAAATTTAGTTCTGCATTTGGAATACAAAGGGAAGGTTCTTTTATGAGTTGGAAATGATATGATAGTTTACATATATTCGTTTACCAGGGGGGATCCAGAGGAGGGATGCAGGGGATGTTCATCCCCTCCTGGGTCGACTTTGTGCCGTATTTCGAAGATTACCAATACGAAATATTGTCCCCCCCCCCCCCGTTGATTCTAAGGGGTGCAACCATCCCTGGGAATTCAGCCCAATTTCACTCTAGGTCTCAACTGTTGCTTGTATTGCATAAAATTATGCAAATCCTAAACTTGCCACAAGTTGTACTCGCTGTGTTAGAGCGCAAAGCTTTAACATTTTTGGCGAGGGCGAAGCAGAATAAATCTACAGGAAAAAAATCAAATTTCAGTTACTTTCATAACTTAGAGTGATTGTCCGGGTGAGTGTAGTCTTGAGAGAGACTGTTGTTTTTGGTGACTGTCTTATCTGCTTTCTAAATTTAATGTTCCTGGGCAGGAGGGAGGGAAGATGGGCAGCCAGCGAATCTTCCTTGGAACTGTTGCTGTCATTTGAGATTAAATTAAAGGCTAAACAATTACCAGAAACTTGTATTGTTTTCACTTTTAGTGCATGAAACTGGGGTTTCCAGACCAACATTCTTTGATTTGTTGCCATTCAAAATTGTTCGTTCCTCCATCTCATTCTGGAGTTCACTACCTGCAAGATATCGTGCATACAAAGCATTCCTTGAAGAAGAAAAGCAGAGGAAGCTTGAGGAGGAGCTAGAGCTACAGGAAGAAGCAGAAGAAGGTATCATTACCATGTTATATACACTTCTTTCAAATAATGTTGTCAGAACTAAGCGGTAAAGGCAGAATACATGATAGCTCATTCCAAGACGGATAGGAATTATGAGCATACATCTATCTGGAGCAATAGCCCACTTATATTCACGAGATATTCTCTTGTCACGCACAAAGCCGAAAGGTTTCAGTACGAGGCTCCGTGCTAAATTAAAGTTATTCTTTTCTCCTGTCACGAATCACTCAGCATTATGCACGAAGCCTCACTTTGAAATCCTTGTGAGTGATAAGCAAAGCATATCTGTTTAGGATGGCTTCGGCGAAGAAGAGAACGAAAAGAAACAGCAGACATTTCTATATTTTCTGAGATAGCATTCGATTTTTAGAGAGGCTAAAGCTTTGGACACACGGTGCGACATTGTGCGCAATGTTGCAGGCAATCGATGTTGGGATCCATGCCATACGACGAAATTTGTTGCACGCAATGTTGCTGAAGCAAGAAAACTAAATCTAAGACTATCATTTCACAGTTGAACAGCCACGCCCAAGAAGAAGACAACGGGTAACCTTGCCTGAAGCAGGTCCTGATGATGACGACTCCACCTGGGTTGGTGCTCCAGTCACTAACATAATTGAACCTGAAGAACAGGTTCCAGACGAGGATAACCTAGATAGCAAGGTATTTGAAACAACTCGTCCACAACTGTATATAGCTAATTCAATTAACATATACGGTTGTGATAAAAAGGTAAATTTTACACCGTAAAAAATAAGAAAGATCACTTACTGACGTTTCGGACGCTAGTCCTTCGTCGGAGTAAAAAAGGACGAAGGACTAGCGTCCGAAACGTCAGTAAGTGATCTTTCTTATTTTTTACGGTGTAAAATTTACCTTTTTATCACAACTGTTTCATTAGAAACACCGACGCAGCCCACACTAGCTTACCGGGCCGCTAGTTATCATCTCTTAACATATACGGTATTGAATTACAGTACACACACGGTACAACATGCCGTAACATTGAAATGGCTTCCCATTGTTTTCCAATAGTTTATCCAATCACAACGCGTAGTTACTGTTACGGTAAGATACGGTACGGCTACAGTACGGCTATGAATCTACCGCATCGTTTCCCACTCATACGAAAACCACTCTAACTACATCTTATATATTTTTTCTCTCTTTTGTTAGTCAAATGAATGGACAGAAGAAGATTTCCCCCGCCTTTCTCGAGCGATGGTGAAGTTCCCTGGAGGAACCCCAAAGCGATGGGTGAAGATTGCGCAAGAACTGGGAATGACCGTAGAGATGGTAAGGTGATTGGTGCTAACCACATGAGGCTGAACCACATCGAAAGTTTTCCTGATGATTTCGCGCCTATAGGCGCTGAATAAGTTGGGCCAGTATCATAATGTATCTCATTCGTAACTTAAGACGATAGACAGAGCACTGGTACTGACAAACAAACAAACAATGACAGTTGTTTAAAGTAAGATAAATATTGTGTAGTGGTGACAAAGACCGCGGAGTGCAGTTTTGAGTGGTGGTGGGGGGGGGGGGGGGGGGGGTTAATCTGGAGGGTCTGGGGGAATGCTCATAACCACTGAAAATATGGAAATTCAGACCTTTGGAAATGCAATTTCAGTGTTTTAATGGGCATTTGCAACATGTTTATTGCCGTTAAACTCATCTCAAAGCATTAGGCAACTCGTAACAATAATCATGTTCCCTAAAACGCCTCTGCGGTCCCTAGTCTGGATAGTCCACTCGCCTCTCACCACAGGAGTCCCGGGTTCGATTCCTGGACTCAGCACTACAGTTGAACAGAGTTTGTTTGTTACCATGTCTCTTCCTTGTTTTGAGGTAACTTTCCCTCTTTCAGGTAACGAAGCAGTTGAAAAAGATTAGACAGCATCAGGGTGTTTCTACTGGCGACACCGGAAAAACAGGTCAGTTTTGATTTGCGGGGCAATTCATTGCCGTTCGAATATTCGGCTCTACATATCAATTGTCGTTTTAATACCCCCTCCCCAAACACTAAAATCAAGTTCTTCTGCCAGAGGTGCTTTTGCTCCAGTGCTAAAGAAACGATTGAATCCAAGTTAAAAGTTAAGGCCTCTGGGATTTTGGCTTACGTCGATCAAAAAAGGGATCGAAAAATTCCATTGAATTGTCCATTCGGGGATTTAATATAGACCCCTTGCAGCACGTCGAAATGCAGCTCAGTTTAGAGAACAAAACAACACGTCCCAATTTTCAGGAGATTAAAATTCTTTTGTCTATAAGAGGTCTACAAGGCCAGGTTTAGACGTCGAATTTCACGTGCCGAATGCATTAGATTCGGCACGTGAAATTCGACGTCTAAACCGGGCCTTACTTGTCAAATAGTTCATCCAATTTATTCAAATATGTAGTTGGCCAAGGGGCCCCCGGAAAGCTGATCACGAGCAGAAAAGCAGCAACAATAACCGAGGATGTCGCCACGAAAGCCTACCCAGAAAATCCAGCCATTCAGAATACCGCTGATCAGAAGAATTCTGTACCTGTAAATGAGTCAAGCGCGGGAAAACCAGACACAACAAGTGGCACAGTGTTGTGGACACAGAACCAGCAAAAACTGTTAGAGATGGCCTTGCAGCAGTATCCTAAGACTACTCCTGATAGGTGGACGTGGATTGCTCGTAATGTACCTGGAATGTCAAAGGTAATCAACGTCTTTTTGTCACATTTAAGTGTTGTTTTATTAGCAGACACGAAGGATCCTGACTTCGGATGTGAACAAACCTTTTGACCGATACGGCGGCCATACGGTCTATTGTTTGAAGAGAAAATGTAAATTCAATATGGGAAAATTTTTTAGCATGCACAGCTGTCAACGTTGTCCAAGAAACACATCTAAAAACCAATTGAATTTGCTTGTAGTTGTGGAGTGATATGTGAAACACAAAAGCGTAAAATTATTTGAGAAAGTAACCCCGCCACTATATACTTTATAAATATTTCCACGTTTGCCCTCTTGGTATCCCAGTAATTTAAGATGGCTGCAGTATTGGTAAGAGGGTCTTATCTTAATCGAGGTATAGGAAATATTGCATCATTTGCTTATTTCTATTTTTTTAACCACAGGAAGATTGCATAGCTCGATACAAGACTTTGGTTGAAATTATGAAACAGAAAAAGATGCAAGATGGTGCTAGCTAAAAATCTAGATGACTAAATTATTTATTTATCTTATTAGATGAATCTATATTTACCTTATGGTTAGGACTATACTGCATGGGAGTCGAAAATGATTTCCTCCAAATCCCCTGGCGCTGTTGCACACAAAGGTTTCTCGTTCAACTTGCTTCGCGAAAGAAATGGACAGCTTACACTAACAGGTCACGCGACCCTAGCCCCCTCAAATCGAGCAGTTGTGTCAAAATAAACACTAGAAATTTACCACTTTCGATACATCGGTTCACTGGTCACAGACAAAGCATTTAATCGAGGTTGCAAGGTAGTTACAAATGATTATTCATATTTGAACCTTGCAGCCGCGACTGAATGCTTTGTGTTTGACCAGTGAACCGATATATGGAAAGTGGTGAACAAAAAGGACAACTCAATATTAGGAAGTGGCTAATTTTAGTATTCCCATTCAAATTATTTGGTTTTAGTCGATATTATGAGCTGGTACTTTGTAGGAGGTAGGGTCACGTGTTGATTATTGCACAGCTTTTCGTGCGTGTAACATACGTCCGCGCACCTTGTGTTTTTCAAGATTTTTTTCATAGTTGCAAGGTGGTGTACTTCCCGCTACTTGCAACCATTTGTGACACATTGCTAAGGGATTTCTGCGTGTAATAGTCTCGTACAACCAGCAACAGTATTTTCGCGAGTCAAGTTTGACGACAAATCGTCGCGCGAAACAGCACCTTTAAGAAAATCTTAGGCCCAGTTTAAACGTCGAACTTCTCATGAGCCGAACGCATTGAAAACAATGGATAACAAAGCAGTTTTCTATGATGTCATTAGGTTCGGCTCATGAGAAGATCGACGTTTGAACTGGGGTTTACTAGAGTGATTTTACTTGGCCCGTAAAAAAAGTCGTTTATCATTCAAATTATTTTTTCCATCCTTTTTGAATGGCCGAGAGAACTGCAAATAACTGCCTACAAATAACGGTCTGCTCTTGCGCATTACGGTGTAAAGCCGTTTTGCAAGAAATAATGGCCTGCTCATGCGCAGTAATGTTGTATTGTCAACATGGCCCGCTTCCCCGACCTGTCAGAAAATGACTTTGTATGTTTGATAGAAAACAAAAACAGCCAAAACACAAAAAAATAATTTGAATGATAAAACAATTATTGAACTCGGCTTTCACAAGTGTCTCGCAAGCAATTATTTGCCTCCGCCTTCAGCTCAACCTAGTCCAAAAAATTGCTTAATAATTACAAACAAACAAACAAAATAGAATTACAGTCTACTACTATGTATTATGATTTTTTCGCGGGCCAAGTAAAAGCAGCTCTTTCTTAATAAATAATGATTAGATAATTTTTATATAAATACAATATAAATACAATATGAATTACAAGAGAATAATTTTCTAATATATAGAAGATGACTTTCCGATATCCTTACAAAGACAAAGTAGACGTCTGCATTGGTAGATTTTTTCAGTCAGTATATAGACCCTTGCAGCACGTCGGAATGCAGCTCAATATGGAGGACAAAACTATACGTTCCATTTCTCAGGAGATTGAAATTCTTTTGTTTTGTCCTCCAAATTGAACTGCTTTGACGTCACGTGAAAGGGGTCTATTAGAGTCATTCCAATAAACCTGAGGACTACTAATTGGCTGTGACAGTGGCGGATTCAGAATGATTTCAAGGGGGTAGACTGGTACCTAGCAAGGCATTACAATGTCTTTTTTCTTATTATCTTATCCTTGATATTCAACTCCAAGGGGGGGGGGGGTGACTAGTCATTCAATTCACCCCCTTGATCCGCCCTTGTGTTAGTGTTTATTAGATGCAAAGGAACAAGAGGAGACAAAACGTTTAGCAGCTAATGATTTCTATTTGATTAATAAGTGGAGCCCAGGTTTATTGGAATGACTTTGAAATTGTACGAATATTTTGTTTTCTACAGTGAACAGTATGTGAATCTGAATCTTTGCTCCACTATAATAAATATACATATATATACGATAAGCACTTATTATTTACTAGTAAATGCCTTATTTCTCACCTCTCTGATCCAAGAGGGCCTTTAGGGTGAGACTGACCCACCCCCTCCCCCCTACACAAAAACCAGGCGTTTCTCCATCTAACTGCCGGCCCCTGAATTGTATCGGCTAGTCCATCATCACTGAACCCCCGTCCCTCATCCTGCAAAGTATCCCACCCATGCAGTCAACTATTCCACTCCCCTGATATTAACTGCTTTAGTGAGGTGATGTGATAGTAGACATCTTGCCGTTGCGTAGACACGACGCATTGGGCCGAGCAGGCAATCAAACCCAGTTTTGTCTTCTTCCCAGAGTTAGTTTTCGATGGTTTGCATTGCGCGCAGGCCGCACCCTAGAAAATATCCACCGCATCACGCATTAAAAACAACCAGTCATCTTTCTAGTTCCAAAGTGGTTTTATATTCATATTTTATTTTTTCTTTCAGTATTTACGTCTAATGATATACAAGCAAACGGTTAAGAGATTGCTATTGAGAAAGCTGTTGATATAAATAAGAAAGTACAATAAAGGGTTTGCTTTCAATGTATATTCTGAAATCATCTGCTTACAAAATAAAAGCAAGAATGACTTTTGGGAAGCCTGAGAAAACAGACGTCCTTTCGTTTTTGTGAAACTCGACGTCCGATTCGCTTTAATCACGCGGCGACCATATTGGTCGAAACAATAAGTTGGAATCCTTTGGGTCCCCTTGTTCTCGCTTTCAGGTGTTTCAGAACGTTCAACAAAGGTTTTTGTCTCATTGGAATAAACATGGTCGCCGTGTGATTAAATTCCATTGATTCTGCAGGCACATTCAGACTTCAGCTGGCTACTTGATTTGGCAACTGACCCCCGTTCACACACCCCTATTAGCGACCTTCAGATTCGACTACAAGTACGAGAACGAGTACGAGTTTTAAACTCTCAAAGATTGGCACTATAATTTCGTAGTCGTGGTGGAGTACGTAGATTGAAACTTAAGATTGTTAAAATTAGGAAATCGAATACGATTCAGTATTAAGCACGAGCACAGGGCCAATTTCAAAACTCGTACTCGTACTCGAATCTGAAGGTCGCTATTATATGGCGCAGCAGATGCTGTTCTTTATCCCACACCATAGAAAATACAGCCAATCAGAAAGCAGAAAAGCCGTTGTATATTCGTCGGTATTTCACTCTTCCTTCCCAACATGCACTGCGCGTTGAATCTACGCATTTGTATTTTCTATGGTGTGGGATAAAATGGTTATACAATGATTTCTCGTGACATACCGTGGATATCCCACTCGTCACTTGTATTTTCTTTGTATATAAACTCGCATAAAAGCTCGTGCGTATACTAGAAACTACAAGTGACTCATGGGATATTCCACGGTATGCCACTTGAAACCATTGTATAACTAGTATTTATTTAGCAAGTCGAGACTGAGTGCAAAGAATTTGCAGTTTCTTTTGCGTACACATAGCGGTTATATGCGGCATAGTACTAAACATCGTGACGTACAAAGTATTCCACTACGTTAATTAATCGTCTGATCTCCCCTTTGCCAATGGGAGCTTACAGAAGTAAGTAAACTATACGTAAGAATGATTGCATTGTTACATTGATAGAAATGTTTCAAATATTTGAAATAAAAAAGTAAAAAGGATTGACATGCCGACTGACCACGCAGCTTGATGCACAAAGCACTAAGTACGATATCTTAAAAATATGACGTAAGAGTACGAGAAGTTTGGTGTAGTAGTGTACATACATGTCTCTGGCAAGTCCAGCGGTCCCACGAAAACGGTGAAAATTACTTGCTTAACTGATATATACATACATAGGTCACCGGACAAGAAATCATCATCCATGATTCATGTCATTAACGGACAACCAGTTTACAAGGGCTTACTATAGGTGCTCTATTTAATGTAATTAGTAAAAAGAGTAAGAATCTCGCTTAAAAAGCGTCAGGGATGGACTCCTGAACACCCTGAGAATTTGAAGGGCTACATCAAGTGAGGTTGTAGTGACTGTCGACGAAAACGGTGTTGTTGGGCCTGAGTGGAACTCCATCTGATCTTGGTATCTTTCTTGCTAGGTCTTGTGAAGGTTTTTTAGTTATTAGCATTGTAAATTCCAAGACAATGAAAAAATCAACAGGAAGCACCCGCCTTATCGAGAAACAGCCTTGCGATGTGCGAGTTTGTATAATCCAGTTCCTTGTCTTCAGTGAATGTCCATTTTTCCCCATGGTAAAACCTTGTAAAGCCGAGTTGAACTAAGATGGTACAAAATTCATTGAACTTCATGGCACAAGCCTTTCGTGTAACAGTTACAATAATCTTGTATGAAACGTTCACTGGGCAGAAGCTTACAATGTCCAGGCTAATAACCAGATGGCTGTCCACTTGAAGTGTTCTGTAAATGCATGTGTGCTGCTTGCTTCTATGGCTAATACCCTCGGGAATCATATCATGGACGGCAACGTCTTTACAGATGTTTATGGGCGAGATACTTGGACAAGGAAATGTTATCTTTATTTTACGAGTTTTTCAATAAAGATTTATCACTGGTGGATGCTGTTCCATTCTTATCCGAGTGATCGTGCGCCTATGAAAACAAAAGAAAACAAATTACTGTAACAACTTTGTTGCATTATTCTGATGCTTTGCAGCTACTCTCAGACTGAGCTTGTGTCAGTTGGTTGGACTCCGAGTCTGCCGTTAAATTAAGAAGAAATTCTCTCAGGAGATATAAAAAGCTTTGCACCATCACGTGATGGCAGCCATGACAGGAGGCAGGAACAATTGAATCTGGTCTAATCTGATTTACATGAGAAAGAATTCAGTTTCCCAGGGGGAAAATACTCTATTGTTGAGCCCCCTGTCATGGCTGCCGTCATGTGATGGTGCAACGCGTCTAGTGCAAGCTACTGGCGTAGGTAAAACTCAACACACACACATACACCAAAGTCCTTCTTGGTGGACGGTCACAAGGTATATAGATTGCCTTAGATCTCAGGCCGAAGGAAATATGCGAATAAAATAACTTACACTTTTCTGGACGGAATTTGAACTTTTGAAAGTTCTACGAATCTCCTGAATCCTATCACTCTACAGCGATGACTAGCAAGCGTAGCCTCCTACGCAGACCCTCTTAGGGTCGTCACGCAATACTTTTGGGGGAGGGGGGGAACGTTGCTTGACGACGTGACGACCCTAAGAACGTCTGCGAAAGAGGCTATAGCAAACGCTGCCTATCATATTCAAAAAACAAGTAGTTTTCGGTTCACCATTTCAACACCAATTTATTGTTCAGGGCATTCTGTGTGGAATAGTGAAGGGATGAATTTAGGGGCCCTAAGTAGTGGAAACTAACCCAACAATCTTGCAAGGTGCGAGTTCAACACCAGTTTTGCTTCCGACCTCAGAAAAGCAAAAGGATAGTATAAAGAAATACAAACCTTGTTTTTGTCCAGTGGTACCAAGGGTAAGGTCGCAAAAGCTGTAGCTGTAGCTTTAGATACATCAATAGGTTGTCCTGCAATACCTAATCCATCACTTATAGTAACAAAACCACCCTGATATCCAAGGGACATCGGTGTGTGAACAAATTTCTGTGACGTTGTCCCTTTACTAGTTTGGGCTTGTGAGGATGCTAACTGGTTTTGGCCTGACTGATAGGCACCTTGACCCTGACGCTGTAGATGCTGCTGAAGGTGGTGCTGTTGCTGTTGCTGTTGCATGAGCAATACAAACTGCTGTTGCTGTGGAAACTGTTGTGTGGCGAATGCTTGAGATGTGAGCGTCTGATGCGGAAGGATGTGCGGCTGTTTACTGGCCTTGTTTTGTGTCATCTGTTTGGTTTGAGGTTGCAGTAACTGCAACTGCTGTTTTTGTAACAGTGGACTTGAGATTGTTGGCAGAATGGCTATTGGAGGAGCTGTTGAAGCGACCTTGGGTCTATCTTTATCAGCAATGCCTTGTGTAACATGTGGCTGTACCATGCTAACTTTGATTTGACTTGGCTGGAGATTTACAGACTTTTGTGGAATCACCTTGGATGTTATAGGAACTGTCAGCAAAGTTCCACCCACGTTATGAGGAGTCGTAGTGACCTTTATAGGTGGAGACTTGCCTTTGTCGTTCTTTGTCTTAGCCGAAGTGAGCTTATTTTCTACTTGTGTGCCATTGGTTGATGAAGGTGGAGTTTGACTCTTCGGAGAAACTATAACTGGTTCTGGTTTAGTTACTGAAGGTGAATACCTCTCTGTTGAATTACTAACTGACTTAGAGCCATCACTGGTTGATACAGCCGATGTTCTCGTTGAGGTAGCAGTTGGTATAGACTGCGTAATACTAGATGTTGTTCTAGTCCCTGTGGGTTCTCTGTTGGAAGTGTCTGTACTCGTAGTGGAGGTATTTGTTGGAGTACAAGACATAGGTGCTGCTAAACGAGAACTGACTTGTAAGAGCTGACTTCTTCTTGATATCAGAGACTCCAGGCGATTCTCAAGTCGAGTATTGTCAGCCTTTAGTTGATGGAGACTTGACATTAAAGATGCAACTGAAAAAAAAAGACAAAACATTAAGTTTATGGTCAATAGACCTTATTCGTCTTGCGCAAATTCATTCCCTTGAGTACCATTTCTATATTTAACAGTTGTGCATAAGAAGATACATGAATATGGATACAACTCAAACAAAGAATCTTATTCTCAAGAGAATGACACGTGGTCTGAAATGGGAAAACATTTTGCCAAGGTAGAGGTCTATTGTAATTTGTTGGTCTAGAAACAAAATTCGAGTTTCGAGTTCTCTATTACTCAGTCTTAGCCTCAATAGCATGTAATATATTCTTTACTATTACTAACAGCCCGTGACAATGAGGTGAGGAATGTGTACAAATGAACAATACAATTGCTTTAGAATTCCACGGATTCTTCTCTCCGTGCTGAATAATTTACACTTACAATTGAGGCTAAGGCTGAGCAATTTTATTCTAGCTGTCCCTCCCAAATCCTGGGTCCTCGCTACACCTCTGCATGTTCTATCATACTTAGTTTATCCCAGTTTAAACTCACCATCATATTGTGAGGCCTGCTGCATAAGGAACTGAGCACCTTGTTCCCACTGGTACTCTAGTAACTGTTCTAAACTGCTAGGTAGTTGCCTATGTAAGAAAAGATTGAGTATTATCAGATGGGTGGCACAGATGTATACCAATCAGTGCTATGGAATCTAAGAGGCTGAGTTTCTTATATACTACGCCTCTCAGTTGAGTTTGGAATGACCGAAGTTTTGTCACAAAGTTTTGTTGTTGAAAAGTGCATGTTGTCAGGGGCAATGTTAAAAGTATTCTGATACTGACATCACCGCCGCGGCAATTAAGCTTGTGAATTTTTTCCCACACAATATGGTTCAATACTTTTGACGCTGAGATTTATTGGATTGATGGTAATTATTTTCAATTAACCCAATTTTTGTCTTGATTAGTGGATAGCAATGAAAACACTGGTAAGTGGTCCACGTTGTAGAAACATAAACATATGTTAGAACTATACTCACAAAGGTCCATTGGTTGTTCTTCTATTTGACTCCTGACTGCTATAGCCATTCTCTAGCTGCCCTGCAAGATGTGGTTGAGGGATAACATATGGTGCCATGCCATGGCTGCTAGCAGGTGGCATACCGCTAGGTACAGATACTAGATTAGAGGAAGACATTTCTGCCATACTGCACATGGGATATCCAGGATAACTTGAACTCAGATTAACTGGAGTAGGAGAGTTGATCACTGGTCTCTTCATCTCTTGGCTTTTGTTCTGTGATTTAGATTTTGATTGCCTTGGGGTGGAGGCGGGTCGAGATAGCTTTGGGGTGGAGGCTGGTCGAGATAGCTTTGGGGTGGAGGCTGGTCGAGATGCCTTTGGTTTAGATTCTGTTCCTTTGTTTTTCAAAGGTGGTCTTCCAACCTTTCGTTTTGGCTCATCCTCTGTTTTACTACTTGGTCGTTTTCTTGGACCCTGTGAGTTTTTTGTCTGGCTTGCCGACTTTTTAACAGCTGCTGGTTTAGGTTGTGTTACTGTTTTGGACACAGGGGTACTAACAGGGGGTGGGGTAGGGGTAGGGGTAGGGGTTGGCTGTGCTACACTGTGCGACATCACTGATATATTGTTTTTGGATGAAGCTTGGCTACCATTTTTTGAAGCTGTTGTAGGTATAGGAGCAAATATTGATTCAGTACTTGCAGTTGTGGTAACTGAAGAGCTAATCATTGGAGTATTTATGAAGCTTGCTACTGCAGTTGTTGGTACAGGAGATACTGCTGTACTAACCAAAGGTGAGCTCATTACAACTCCTGTGCTTTCTTTTTCTTGGCTCACTTTTGCTTGTGTTTCATTTACTGAACTACTAGTACCACTACCACTACCACTGGAATTTCCAGGAAGAGTCTTTACTGTTGATGGTTTCCGACCTCTTGGTTTGGGTGTTCCTGGAAGGACTGTTCCAGGAGAAGGAGGAACTGGTGCTGTGCTTGGTATGGAGGTAGAGGACAAGGTACTGGATGCTGATTTTGGGGTGGAATCTGGCTTCTGAATTTGGGAACCTGATGGCTGACTTTCACTGGATGTTCTTGGCTTTGGTTTCTTTTCTTTTTCCCACTTTGGTTTAAGTTTTTCCTTTTCTGGTGTCTTGACATTTAATAGACCTTTGTTCTGTAAACCAATGTCAAGAAAAGCCTTAAAAATTGACGACAAACATAGTTGTCTATTTGGACCCTAAATGTCTCTAAATTATGTCTCTAAATGAAACTATCTAGAAACCCCTTCAATTTTATTGAACCCTTAAAAACCTCTGGGTGGATCTAAATGAGAGCAACCCATAGATTCTTCACCATTACCTAACTTCTATGTGCCAGGTGGGACATAAGCCATTGAAACCAATAGATCCAAAATATTAAAGCATATTAGGTTTTTTTGTTTTTTGTTTTTGTTTTGGGGGGGGGGGGGGGGGGGCTCTAGAACCTGGAGAAAAGGGAGAGACCCAAATTCTACTCACATGTGATGCTGAGTCCAGGTATCAAACTTGACACCCCTGGAGTTGAGAGAAGAATGCTATACTGCAACCTAACACCACCCTCAGCTGAATTTGCCAAATGAGGCATAAGCATGTTCTACACTCTACCAGATGATCACATTACTCACTCCACTACTACTCCTGGGTTCAAACCATTTACTCTCATAAGCATGTTTAGTAGGTGACAACAAAATGTCTTTGTAAATACATTCAGGAGTCATACATTTAAGACATGTGTACTAAGACGGCTATAACCTAAAGCATGTGGATGTTTTCTTGTTGCTTATGTCATAGAGTATTCTTACCCTCTTATTCCAATGAAACTGACAATACCCCACATACTTGACAGTATGACCAGACTGTCCATCATTTTCTTCACAAAGAAAACCACAACTCTGAGCACTGAATCAACAGAACAAAAAAAAATGAATTCTAAAATTTTCTTGACACATTTAAAGTAAAAGGAGCCTCTACTTAGTGGACCCTTTGCTTCCCAGAGCCTCCCCTCAATCTCTCCCTTCTTTAGGTAGGGAGGAGGGAGACTGTCGATTTAGATACATGTGTCTTTTGATATACTGTGGATGTGGATGAGCAAAACCAGTTTTAAAAATGGTTTGTAACAGGATTACTCATAATGGGCATGAGCAAAAGTAATTTGATGCAGCAGCTGTTTGACAGTGTCACCAAGTTACCCTGCATGCGTAACAAATATAACATCCTACATCGACAGAGTCTATTTCCCCTCTTCATTATACCAAAGGAAAATAGACTCTGCTAGCAGGAAGGTGGACACCAGACAAGGTCCAAAAGGTGTCTTCATAATAGAGGTACCAAAGTGAATAAAAACAAAGCTTCATTGAAGATGGTCATCCAAGATCTGGGAGGTGGATTATTTCCAGGCACTTACCAGGTAACATGGAAGGTCTGTTTACATCCCTGTTTATTGCAGTTCATACATCCACCATGAGCTGTTTTACTTTCTTTACCTCTTTCTTCACATATATAACACATCTGAAACCATAAGAATTAATTTAGAAAATGCCAAATTTACCCATACTTACTACCCTGCTAACTAAAACTTTTAGCTATTATTTAATAAGACCAAATGAATTTAATTTTAAAACACAAATTGAGTTCAGTAACTGATTGTAGTTTGTGTTGTAGTTCATCTCTGTTATGTTTCATCAAATGAAGTTGATGAAAGAAAATACCAGAGACAAACTGAGTCTATTATTTTAGGTATTCACTTATCAAAGTCTAACCAATGACATCAAAATAAAGAGCAGATTTCATATGACTGTGAAAAGTTCAGTGCTGTTGGTGTGCCTTGCCGTGACTGTGACGTTTTCTAGAACTTGATTTTTTTTCGCGCACAATGTGATTGGTCTGGCGTACTTAACCAGTGCTGTGACCTTGCCATGGCTGTGTCTGTGCCTTGTTCATGCTGTGTTTTGTGAATTTGATTGGATGAAGTTTTCTAAAGCTTGCCTTGCTGCAACCGTGATGTTTTCTAGATTTTTGATTGGCTGACTTTTTGTAAGCATTATCTGGCCACATTTATTTCTTGTTTCTTTGTTTGCATCAATATGATCAAGACCTTGCTGCACCCCTGTTGCATCTGGCAAAATGACACAGTAGCTTTGCAAATCTAGTAGTACAGCTGTACCTTGTGCAACAGTTCCATTAAAGAAGGCTGAATACTAGAGGATTCCAAAGACTTACCTTGAGGTACCTTTCATGTGGAACTGATGCTAAAATAATTGGTTCCATTGTAGTCACATTACCAAAACGAACTTCAGGGATGTATAGTGCACATACCACATGGGCCCAACCTAAAGCATAGAAGTTACGCCTTACATTATCCCACAAATCACATGCATCTCATAGTCCACTTCTGATATTCTGGCTGACTGATCCAAGGTGAGTCTCCAGGGAAACAAAAGAATATATTAGGATTACTCCATTGTTCCCACAGAACCTCATCTTGAATTGCTTTGTGAGTCATTACTCGACCAGAATATCGAAAGTGGGCTATTATCAGGCTAAGATGAGCAGTAAGTATGAGAATGATAGTTTATTGGCCAACCCAGAGAAAACTCTTGAAGCACAGAAGAGAACCAATAAGCAACTCTACTCACATAAGACACCAAGTCTGGTGGAACTTGAACCTGGGTCGCATTGGTGAGAGAAAAGTGCTCTCACTGCTATGCCACTGGTTCTTCCCTATCTTCATGTAAACTAAGCATTACTAGCAAGGTACTTCATGTTTGGTACAGAGAATCATTTAATTACCAAATACACACATCACAGTTCTCAACCAATCAGAGTATGTGTAGTGAGGTGACAGCACTTTGTAATAATCATATCAAATGAAGGCTAAAAATAATGGCTGGTCATTCACTGGTCAAGAATACAGGCCAAATTAGTGTTAGCTCAGTTAGATCTCATTTCTGGCTCAACAGTACAGTTGGTATTGACCGGAGAAAGATTTGACCAGATAAGTTCCAATTCTGGCCTGACATTGTGCGATGACAAGCCATTATTTCTAGCCTTGTTATATAAAACACATCATTTTGACTGACCTCCTGTATCTGTTCTCTTCAATGCACCAGTCTTTGAAGGACACAACTCACACTTCTGCAAACATCAAAGTATAAGGTACGAAAATAAGTTCTTGTTTTACGAGGGTAGCACTTAATAACCAGTAGCTGAGAAAACTGTGGCCCTCGTTCCATGATTAAATTGGATTTTAGAAGTTTATTTTTGTGGAGGGAGGAAAACCAGAGCACCCGGAGAAAACCTCTTACTAAAGCACAGGAAAGAAGCCACTCTACTTAATTATAAGTCATGGTCACCCTTTTGCAATTTCACATGGTAAAAGGTATGAAAACTCATGGTAAACTCACTTTGTAGTGTAACCGACATTTCCCAAGGTAGATTTACCATGGTGAATCACCATAGATGCATCAAAAAGAACAAAAATGAGATTGTTTTGATATAACGTCAAATAAAGAGTTTAACAGATTAGCCGATTTTACCATGGTAATTTAGTACTCTATGGTAAATTGACCTAGACAAGTTTACCATGGTAATTCAAGTCAAATGGCTAAGTGTTACTGAAAAAATATATTGGAAAGTCCAGGGATCAATCCCATGAACACAGAGGTGTTGCAATAGCAGCTCACAACAACTGTGGGTTCTTTGAGATTGCATTTGAAACCTGGTATCTCCAATCCAAATTTTATACTTTCTTCAATTTCATTCCTCTTGGATCTAATCTTAATTTCAATTAATTTCAATCTAAAAAATTACTAGTGTTACAGTTCATCCCATGGGATGGATATGGTTACTGAAGTTCAAAATTGAACTCCTAACTTTTTTCTATTGTCTAGAGAGAGATGTTTTAGGATACATAAGAAATATTAAGATAGCTTAAAAGCAGAAAATTATGCAGATGTCAATAGAGTTGTTAGAAAAAAAGCGTGACAAGAGCTGACAGCATCACACGTGAATTTCAATAAAAAAGAAAATACACAACGCTCAGAGAGTATTTACTCACTCCAAAACACAAATAGCGATAAGAATATGCAGCCCTAAAAGGCAATTCATAATCAAGGAAGTATATCGGGGTACAGATCGGTGATATATTACATTCGAGGAATAAATTCACAGAATTCTCGAAAGGTTTAGAACTCACCACTCGTGCTATCCTCTCCTGTGATTCACACTTTCGACAAAACCAGGGTCCTTTCGGCACTTGAACAATTCCATAGCAAGCTTAAATGATATGGAAATAAGGTATAGATGAGTGATTGAGGAGGAAGAACACTGCGTGACAGTCGAGCAGAATAATTCTTCACCTTGATGTACAGCCACATTACAACCATGTCCATCACAATACACTAGCGGGTTTTCATCCCATCCTCGCTCATCCGAGCAAACACAACAGCCTCCAACCATGGCCTTTACCATTTCGTACCACCGAGGAAGATGGAGGCCAGCATAGAATTAACAGGTCATGAGAACCAGCTGCGTTTTGTTGGGGAATAAGGTGACATTTACTCAAGATTCGTGAACTTTTTTTACTTCAAAACTAAAAATGGACGCGCGATTAGCGCACGTGTTTGTTCAAGTGCGCATGCTTATGAGACCGCTGTTCATTCGAGGGGTGGGGGCACGAAATTTCATCTTGCCCGGAATAACATCAGTGTACATATAAACATTATGAATATATATATAGATACATAGATAATATTCATAAATAAAAATTCACGAAGCATAAGGAAAGACAGTCCATTTATTTTGAAACTTACAAAGAATCCGAGCAAAGAAGGAAACGCCATCACACGCGAAGTCATATACGCCAAAATTCAAATTATAAGATCTAACGGATTCGTCAAATTGTGGCCCATAGACGTTCCATAGACGGAGAGATCATTGAAGCGGAGCCATATGAACATATAACAAATTCACTCGTACAAACAGCGAAAAAAGTAGACTTTTGAATGCGCTAGCGCTGACGTCTCAAAGCTATAGTATGATTTGGCTCCCGGCCCTCAAGTTTCAATTTGGCGTGAACCACGAGTTGGAAAAACCGAGTTAAAATGCATGCAGGGATCGCGGAGGGGGAAGGGCTGGTAGGGCTATGTGACTTTTTCCCTTTTCCCATACTAGTCTCTTATATAGCCCCACCACTTTTTCCCATACTAGTCTCTTATATAGCCCCACCACTTTTTAGAGTGCTCCGCGGTCCCTGAAATGTATTCATCAGTTTCAAATCGGACTTTCTAAATGCCGGTTCACTGAAAACGGCTAATGCATGTGGATGCGACAGAACTGAACATTTCATTTTTGAGAGAATTGTTGAAATGAAGCGATTCATTAGTATGTGAGGCGGGAAATAAAGGGGATACCATAGGGGCTTTGGGTACGTGGTCTCTCAGGGTGGCACAGGGTTGCGCGTGAGTCAGCTTTTTTTGGATCGTGATTCGTGAAATTCAAGAAAAATAAGTCCGTGATTCGTGAATTACAGAACCCCCCCCCCCCCCGTGATGCGTGATTTTGAAGACCGTGATTCGTGAAAATTCGTATTCACTCTTACTCCTTGTATCAAGGTTATTCATTAATCGTAATTCGTGCAGATTCGTGAATTTATTTATGAAAAAACTGTCCGTGATTCGTAATCGATACCCCCGTGCCACCCTGGCCAGTTGAACTAAACAAATGCCGAACATGGTCTTGCTTCCGTGCATGGCCAAACTGAGCTTGTAGTTGTATTCAGAGTGTTTTCATGACAATGTCAAGGAAAAGGGGTTGTTAGTTTATCTCCTGCATGCATGCAGGTTGCCGCATGCGAGTCAAGATGCATCTGATACTGAGATCTCTTGTTCTCAACCTTTGCAATAAGGTTGCGTTCTAAATTTGGCAATATCTGGAAAACTGGAATCCTTTCAGCTCGCAAGGCACATATATGACCATGGGAATGTTCCCTCCGCGTGCAGCAGAAATTGCATGCAAAATATTCGAAATTAATTCCGAATCTGGACTCCACAGCCAATGATCATGACCTCAGCTTATGCATCTGACTGTTGCTGGAACCCTCCCTCCCCTGATCCCCCATCCCGCGACATGAACACACATACTTTGACCTACAGGATAGGAGCAGGCGTGGCTCAGTTGGTTAGTGTTAATTGTGTAGCTTTAGCTTTGAATAGCCCGTAATAAGGAGCACTGTCTGATAGTAGGAGGGGGTTAAGTGCGCACCTTCGTAAACCACTTTTTTCCATAGACCATAGACTCATTTGCACAGGGTTAGCCTAGTTTATAAGTCAGCTATTCAAAGACACCATTAAAAGCCGTGGGATTGGTATTATTGAACTTGCACATTCTTTACATGACAGTTGGCTGCTGCTAATGATTTCGCAAAGGTCAACTGTTAGTAATGTAAAGAATGTGCAAGATGAATAATACCAATGTTTTGAGATCCCCTAGCTGGCCCCACCCTTAGAATTTTCAGCGAGCCAAAAAGAAATATGGCATGGGTTAGTACTCAAATCGCCCATCTCCACAAACAAATATCGTTTAACAAGCAACCGTGACAAAACGATTAGGTTTGCACCGATTTTCACAACAAAATTTGACACTGCAGAGCAATTAAACTCAATGTGCATGCATGTATCAATTTTTCTGACTGACCTTTAAATTATGTAAACTCCTCCGTCTACTCCCAACCATAACTACCAAAACAGGTAGAGTGACAATCGGGCTCAAGAAAAACCAGTTGTGACTAGCATTACTGCGATTCTCAATATTCTGCGAACTCGGTAGTTGCGAGTTTCCCGTTGGAATTTGGTTTTTCACTGCCGCCAGTTAAAAATATAAAAGGTACCGACTGATTAGTTTTGATTGACGGCAGCGAAAAACCAATTTCACAACAAGCCGTTGAAATGTCTGAGTCCCGGGGGGGGGGGGGGGACTCCCTTATAAAAGGGGGCGGGGGTCCTCGTCGTCCCTTTTAGGGTTTGAAATCAGTGTTTTGGTCCCGCTTAGGGTGATAATGACGAGAATTCCCACCAGCTGAGTTTTGTGGTCCCGCTTAGGGTATGAGATCAGCAACAATGCTTCTTTTCAAAGATTGATTTTTATTTTAATCCCATTTCCAGATTGTGTCACTTATTGATTGGTCCCTCTTAGGGGTGAAATTTCATCACTGCCACGCCCATCATCTCAAAATACAGGTCCCGTTTAGGGGTCATTTTCCGAATTTCCGACGAGGACCCCCGCCCCCTTTTATAAGGGAGTCCCCCCCCGGGGTCTGAGTTCGCAGAATGTTGAGAATCGCAGTAAAGATATACAATTTTGATAACATTCCTGAGCCCTGAGCGGTGAATTAGCTTTGAACATGTCATCCAAGTAAAAGTAATGGCCAAATTCCACCGTGAACTTCAAAGCTAACTATTCGCTCAGGGCTAAGGAATGTATCAAAAGTGTCTAGCTTTAACGCTAGTCGCAACTGGTTTTTCTCAAGCCTGATTGTCACTCTACCTGTTTTGGTAGAATAATACTCTGGAAAAAGCTTCTTTAATTTATTCGAAATATCGAAAAGAGATAATGGTATCAGGGATGTCTTCTTTATAACTGACAACTGACAAAATATACTCGGTAAAAATGAACCAGAAACCAAATCACCTGGCCAAAACAGTGACCACAAACACATTCAAAAAGTCGCCATTTATTTCACATGTGAAACTAATAAATTTTGATATATAAATAAACTATTTTTTTCCTTTTCATATTATATATTTCTTTTTAAATACCGTATTTTTCTTTGAAATTCTTTTCGACCATAAAATGAAGGCTTATATTTTATACAAAAGCATAAATAACTACAAAATCTTACTTATGATAACTTAAAAAATATTGAACGCACAGCGCTCAGTCCTTGAAACTCATTGAAAATTACTGATTTTTGGTCACTCGCAAAGGAGAAAAGATTCTTTAAGACAAATATTTGTAAATACTTCTCCTGAATTACAAAAATATTGCTTTTTATTATTCAGGAACTTAATAAATTTGAATTGTTTTGGCTTTATGTCTTGATTGATGACTGACTGACTGATCGACGGCTTTCTTTGAATTCCATGGCTGAGCTCTCTATATCAACCTATGCAAAGATAAGTAAAAAAAAATCAGTATTGTACCGGTAGACATGTCAAATAACAGGGCTCGAGTTTTTTGTTTGGCCAAAGAGAGGGGAAATCCCAAAAAGGTGCGATGAGTTTCACCATGAGAGTATAAATATAATATTATAATATAATATAATATTTATGCTCTCTTTGTTTCACAATATATGTGTGATGATGCTGTAAAGTACTCTGACTCTGTTCCTGCCTTTAAATCTGCACTCAAGTCTTTCCTGTTTAACAGGAGTTTTTGAACTATATTTTTCATTTACCATCGCAACCTGCTGTCTGTCTACTCCTCTTGTCAAAAGCATCGAGACTTCAGTTAGATGCGTTTAAGAACTCTACATTATTATTATGACACAGCCCTATAAGATCGGAGAAAAGGGAAATGCCTGGTGTATGTACTTGGCCTGTTGGAGCCTCACGTCTACAAATTCCTACAAAATATGCGGAAAGATGAATTGTTGCATTGAGTCCCGTTAGCACTAAGTGGCAGCCATGTTGTATGATCTCCGTTCAACTAGATGCATGGTTTGAATTCAGGAGAAATGGGTACGTCCACATTAGACTAAAAATATTAATAATCACTGCATCGGAATGAAAGCATTCCTAAGGGAATCAAAAGTGGCTGCCATGATCAATCAAATAAGATGTTCCACTACATGGTTTGAAATAAGAAGAAAAAAGTACATCCACCTAAGTAATATAATCTCATTGGTCACACTGTACTCATATATGAGTTATGGGAGCGCAGACCTGGCGGAGCTCTCCAAACAATCACAGAAGCACAAGGGAGGGGAGGGTGGGAAAAACAGCTAAATAAGGAGAGCAACTGTGGGTCGCAGGGTACAGTGAGACCACTAAAATACTATAAGGGCACTGGATACCGTATACGGCCCTAGAAGGTTGGAAGAGAAGTGATCCGGAATGCAAATGAATTCTCATATATTCGTTCCTGTGCGACAAATGAGAATATTTCACAAATACTGCCTGCCATTAAAATAAATCTAACGACATGGATCCCACGAAGACTAAGAATAGGAAGTGGGCAGAAACCTTAACAAATTAACTAATATGTTATTCTACTTTCGGAGATCTTTCTTTAAACTAACAAATCTACCATGATCTCGTGTGTATTGTGTGAAACCATGTTGGTCTGCCTGAAGTGTTGCGCAAAGCCCAGGTATGTAAAGACGTCATATCTTATTCATTGGAAGTTGGTAACTAACTAATCTATCATGATCACGTGTGTATTGTGTGAAACCATGTTGGTCTGCCTGAAGTGTTGCGCAAAGCCCAGGTATGTAAAGACGTCATATCTTATTCATTGGAAGTTGGTAACTAACTAATCTACCATGATCACGTGTGTATTGTGTGAAACCAAGTTGGTCTGGTGTTGCACTAAGCCCAGGTATGATTAAAGACGTCACGTCTTATTCATTGGCTGAGCTTCAAAGTCTCTTCATCAACTCGAAGCTTTGATGAAGATTATGCTAAATAAACACTGCTAATAATTTATCAGTTTAACAACGCGAAAGCACCGACATGACGGCACTTACTTTGCTGTCCAATAGTCACTCAAGCGGACTGAGGGTTGAGAATGGTTAATTTTTACCATAACAATTACAAGTCCAAGTTTTTATTCGGATATCCAAAGATAATGATAGAAAATTAAAGCTTTCAAATTCTATTCTTTTCTGAAAGAATTTTAAAGATTTATGGGCAATAAAATATTAACTCTAAGGCCAGGTTCAAATTGAGTTTCGCGCTTTTTATGTGCGCGCGAGAAAAAACAACAACAACAGCGGTCTTCAGTGTTGATCTTTTTACACTCGAAAAATTAATTAAATAAAAAGTTCGGCACACTATACATCTTTTAGCCTTTCGCGGGGGGAGGGGGGGGGGGGCGAGGAGCGAAAGGGCGTCTGTCGGTTTTCTCAGGCTATACATGTTTGAATTCAAACCTTCTTTCAGTTTTCTGCCAAATAAAATTCATTATTTTGTGGAATGGTCTTTTCTGCTCTCCCTTAAGGCTAATAGGGCGGCTCAGTCTTACGAGGAGAAAAAATAGCCACTTGTCAGCCTTCATGTATCATCGCAGAACATATCAGAAAATGGCCGGGTGTTTGTGATAACGAGGTGTGTGATATACGATATACTGACGTCGGGAGATTGATGGTATATCATTGAAAAAAAAAACGCGAAAATAATAAAACATTTAATTATTTAGCCATACAGTGACTACTTTTCAAAAATAAGAATATAGGCAAAAGTGGAAACGAGGGAAATCGCCGGAAAAATGAGATTTGGGCAGAGAATGGAAAACCACAAGCAGCTAGGAAAATGTGTGTTGGGAAATTGTGGTAGGCCATGTGCTTGTGAGATCTTTATCTCAACGCGGTTAAGATTTGATTGAAAAATTTGATCCGATAAGCCTTGACATGCATGGTCTATGAAATTATCAAGAAATGACGGGAAAAACGAATAAGTGGAAAGAAAGGGAATATATTGGGAATGATATGAGGAACTGATTAAGAGAAAAAAAAAAAATATATATATATATAGTTGGTAAATTGTCAACTGTTTCGCTGTTTCAATGCGAATTTTTTAAAAGACCAAAATTTCACGTTTAATTGACGTTTTTGCGAAACCACTAGAAATAATATGTTAATACCGACTCATTTGGGTGTTGGGTAGTTTTGAATGCAATAACTGGTTTCTGTAATATATATTCGAGTGCATCGGTGGGAGGACGATGTGAATGAGAGATTTATGACAAAGCGGCACGATGTTTCTAATAAATATATGTATAGTATACCGCTCAGTCAGGGCTCGAAATAGCGGCCTGCCAATGGCCAAAAGCCAGGCAAAACTTAAGGTTTGGCAAGCAAAAATAACGGTGAACTGATAAATCGAAAATAAAAATAATAAAAAGGCAGGCAAAATTTACTGGACTGGCAGGCTATAATTGTTTCCTATTTCGAGCCCTGCTCAGTGTTATATGAGCACTCAATGAATCTAAAGCTATTCCATGATCGAATTGGAATTTGGAAGATCAGATCAGAGTTGATTTTTGTTGGAGGAAAGGTGCTTGTTGGGGAGCGGAGGGTGCGAAGACGAACAAAAAGCCGGAGAGAGTAACGCACACACATGATAGCGGGTCCAGCGACAGAACCCACGAGAAAGTGATCGAAATGGATACGAATTAGCATCCCTCCCCATTCGTGTTTCAGCCTAAAACCTATTACTTTGGGGTTTCTGGTTGCAAATTTTGATAATACAATTCAAGGCCCGATAAAACAACAGTTTTGCTTGCATGGATGAAACAGTATTTAGAAACATATTCAGGACGATACAGTCATGTTCTCAGTAAGGAAGTTTTTTATATTTGTTGTATTGAAACTCGCACAGTAAATACTACCTAACCAAGAGAGCATAAGAGAACTCTCTTGACCTAACATGATTAACATTCACTCAATCCAATTATTATATATCATATCATGCATTATCGTGTCAGGGAATGCAGTTACAAACGCAACACTATATGAGTATATACATCTCAACAGCCTTAAAAGTATTCAAATAAGAAAGAATAAAGGAATAACCGATTTTCAAATAATCGTAGCTTTGATGTCAGATAATGACGCTTGACCACTATGTACAGTTTATTTGTACTTAAGAAATATGATGGAATAAATTAAACGTATAGAGGCATATATATATATATATGTTTATGTGAAATTTGCAGAAAGTTTTAAAATTTTTGGCATTCCCACTATGTAACTAAATGTTCTTGTAAGTGTAATAATCGCCATTGTCCTCCCTTTAAGGCCTGTGTGTCACTCCAGTCCACCATGTCATGTAGTCCATCCCAGATCACTGTCATGTCGTCTGTTAACTTCCCATAACCTCTTGTCGTCATGAGTAGACGTCGTCTGTGTGGAGTGGCAAGTCAAGAGAGTGTGACCATGTGTTTAATGTTAACTGAAGGTTGCGCACAGTTCTGTTGTTTGGGATTTCCAAGTATGTTGTAGTATTCTGTCCACTTTTATATTATCACTTCCAACTCACACAGTCTAAATATTGGTACATTACCTGCAAGACATCGACTTTTCTTGTAGATGATTTTAACACACATACAGGTGATTGGTGGCTTGCTTGGGTTTGATTTATGTCCGAGGTCGTTTTCTAGAGGCCTCGTTTTTTGGTGGATCTGCATGCATTACTTTGAGCTTCATTCCTAAGACTTGATGGCCATGAAGTCCCTCAATGGCTACATCAGCAGAATCTTTGGACGCGAACTTTGCGTAGCCAAAGTTCCTGTCTTTCATCATATACACGTCAATAAGGTTACCAAATCGACTGAAGACGTCTTTCAAAACCTGGTCAGGTGGTGGTGCGGGGTTACAGACTATGAACAACCGCGAAGCTACTTCCGCATTCTCGTCTGCTAGAGGTGCAGGTGCAGGGAGAGCTGCAGTTGTATACAGTTGACTACCATCTAGGCTCAATGAAGGCGATGTAGAAGTGGCACCAGGAATAGAGGATTTGGAGCCAAACATATTATATGACGACCCAGATTCTGAATTAGCACGGCTTGTTGGGGGGTCCTCTGCGTATTTAATGACAAGTTTGGACCCTGGTGGATATTCAAAGCCATTTAACTTTTCTTTGGCATAGATAGCAGAGCCCACGGAGTTATAGGTAACATAGGCAAAACCTTTGGACTCGCCAGTATTGTAGTTGCGCTTCAGATCGCAGACTTGCATCCCAGGGATGATATCAAATAAACGAGCCACTTGCTCTTGATTGAGAGACACTGATACAATCACAAATAACCTGGTTGGTGTATGGGAAGATGTTATGGATTCCGCCACAGATGCCGCTGCATTGTTCCCTGTCTGGTTGGTAAAGAAGTCCATTGGTTGGTGAAGGGATGGCTGTGCTTGTGGAATGGTGGCAGAGAAGATCCCTTGTTCGAGGAAAGGATTTGGAGGGGTGAACGCTGTTGCGACTGAAGAAGCTGCAACAGAGGCATATCTGGAGACTTTTGAAGACTTTGGCTCAGCCCATACTGCTTTTAGACCCTTGTCACAGTTCTCAAGAGCTAACGATGCGGTGGAAGCCTTGCTGAACTTAACATAACCATATCCTTTGTTTTCTCTTGTCTTGTGGTCACGGACTATCTGCACGTATTCTAAATCTCCAAAGTTCTCAAACTTGGACCGCAAGTCGTCGTCTGTGTAGTCCTTGGGGCAGATGACGAAGAGACGAGTCATTGTTGTGGGGTCGTGAAAGTCCATCTTGGAACCTGAATGTTTTGACTGGGCAATCATTGCCTAAAAAAATACAATAAAAAAAACTGAACATTAGCAACATAGGAAAAGAAAACAAGAGGTTTGGAATGAGAATTAACGAATGCATAATTTTTTTTTAGCAAAATATATACAAAGATTTTAAAGCTTTCTTTATTCATGAATATTCAACTTTGAACTAGTAACATTGCTAATATTCTATAGATAAACTCATTCCATTTTGACTGCTAAATATATCAGCTTAATAAATAAGAATAGGAATCTCCAGCATGAAATAATTCAGGACATAATTAAATTTTTTATTTATGCATGATTCAATTATGAAAAAAATTCATTCAGTTTAATACAATTGGAGTCTTGCAATTTCAGGGTTCGAAATTTCCACAAGATAATTGGCTAAATGCGAGTAGAAAATAACAAATATTGAGTGAAAAGAAATTGAACTCCCAATTTCTAGCTAGTTCTCTCTTCAGAAAATAATCACATGCAAAGAAGAAATAAAATGTTTTTTGCATTTGCATTCAATCCATTTATCTTGTAGCTGCTCAATGCACAAGATAAGGTTATCTTGTCATTAAAAAATTGAAATTCTAACCCTGAATTTCTCACTGTTTTGAGATGCTATGGAGGATGGCGTCCAGATATCAAGCGACAAGAAAGGAAGGATTTGTAATGAGTCAAACGACATCCTCAATGAGGAGAGGGAGGGGCAAGGCTCAATTCTCAGCTCATTCTTAAAAGACAGGCAACACTAGTCCTCTCTACTTAGGGCGTAACTGTTTCCTGACAGAGCACAAACATTGGTCATTTATGGCATTGCTAATTCGCTGCCAATGCCTCCCTCAGGAACCCTGGGTATGGGGAGACAATTTTTAAGCTCAATATTTTGTAAACATGTTCTTTTTGGGCCCAAGGACAAAATATGAAATTTGGCCAAAATTTAGTGAATCATGCGGTTTAGAGATGTACATGTAATGCCTTGTACTTTGGGAGAGATAAACTATTTTTATAGGATAAATAGGAGTGCTAAAAGTCCTGCTGTGATTAAACGGTGATAAGAATACAATCAGAACATTTAAAAAACTAAAAAGATAATTAAGCTAGATGGCTATCATGTGAAGCATAAGAACAACTTTTTCATAGTATTTTGGATATAAGGTTCCTATTTTGTAAAGCACACTGAGACGTCTTTGGAATGCAATTGCTAAGAAATAAAGTTATTATTTAATTATTATTACATGTATATAACAATGAACATTTTACTTCACCCGAGGCTTTTAAATTCAATTCAAAGTATGAAATAACATATTATAGAACTGGTTGGAAATAACAAAGTACTCCATGCTGTTAGGGATTTCACATCTTATCCATTGTCATATCTTATATATATATGCAAGCCTTCAGAATGTTCTACATGTAGGTACCGAGAAAACAGGAGTAAAAAAGATAAGGTTTACAAAATAATGGACTAATCTTGCTGGCAAACGTAATAGTTAATGAAGAAAAATAAATTAACAGACAAACTGTAATTGTGTGTCTACAGTTCCTAATTCAATTCTTGGCAAAAAAAAGTAGGGATGCAAATCTGTTTCACATTTCACAAACTGGTATCTTAAAAGGAATTTTTCTGTCATATTCTGAAGTGATTTTCAATGATATAAAATTTCAAACACTTGATATGTGCAAAAAACGTGATTCACATGCAATTAGCTTTTGGTGTTTTTTTGTTCAATTATATCAGTCCAACAGTGTACATTACACACAATCCTTTTTTAAGAAATCGATTTTTGCTTCAAAAATCCAGTAAAATGTAAAAAAATATATGCGAACAAGCTACATAAAAGTACATTTGTAATACTTATGTTAAAAAAACCACAACACATTTCTAAAATAGGTTGCATACTTATAAAATATGTTAAAAATAATTCAGAGTTTTTATCACCCATAGGATAAAACAAAGTACATTCCTTCCGATCCTTCTGATGTTAAAACCTTAAGACAGCAATAATTTAAAAATGTAGAACATTTTTATCCAAAAGACATAACAGGTTGGACGAAAAAGTTTATGGCTCCCCCGCTACAATCATCACAAGGTTTCCAAAAGATTTTTGAAAAGATAATTCTCTGCTGAAATTCAAATGAAAAAATGAGATCTGGTATCTTTATAGCATTTAGTATACTCTTAATTGTGCTATACTATTGCTAGAATGGAACTATAAAAATGATAAGATGTTTCGTTTCATGTACATATGTTATAGATGTGCAGATGTAAGTGGTAAGAATTATCTTATTTTTCATCTTAAAACCTAAAATAGCAGGTTTGAGTAAATATAACGATGACAGAACAAGAAAACTGATGATAAAAATAAGCTCTTTGACTTATCAAACTTAAAAATATAGGAAAGAATTTCTTTTTTAAAAACTTATAAGTGTATATGGTATATATAACTGCACTTCATAAAAAAAATATTGTAGGTAAGTTTCAAAAATGTTATCAAAAATTTATATACTGACATGAGAAGACTGACAAGAGAAAAAAAACATACAAGGAATGTTTTAAAAAGACTAGCATAAAAACCTATGAAACTGAATGTGAGATAAGAGATTTGATTTGTAGAATGGTTGCTTGATAGAGAGAGCAGAATCTTGTTTTCATTGAAGAATGAATAATAAAATAATATTTTTAAGGAAAACCTGTACCAATAACTGCAGTACCTTGACATGAAAACCAAACCCAATGTGCCTTTTCCTGTGAAAGTTCATATTCCACATTTATCATTTACTCCGCAGAGATATAATAACAAATAAAGTATCTACAGACTCTTCACTGAAGCTGTGTTCAAATGAAAATGGGTCTTTCAACTGTGATCATATTCTAAATACCTGTTGATGAGTTAGACAAAATCTTATATTATTTAAAGGTAATGGTCAAAGGTAATTCAAAGGAAAACAGACCACCTGCACTCAAACAGGGTGCTTATGACCTCAAAGATACAAAGCCTGTTTCATAATTTTGCTAATGGATAAAGAAGATATCAAAGAGAGGATCAAATAAGCTTTACTCCAGCAATGATGTTGATGTAATTGGTTTTCAATCAGTGGGATTTAGTTAGTTACATGCTTACTTAATATAATTTGTATGAACAAAATAATGAGAAAATGTTATCCAAAAATGTTATGTACATTGTAAAACAAAAAAAATAAGCAAAAAAAAATCTAATACAAATGGGAAGATTAATATATTATAGACTTGAGAGAACAGAGAACACATTTTTTACACCGCTAAATTAAGCAGTACTAAAACTGTAAATGAATTATCTATGTTAAGTGATCCTACTACCAATCACCTGCTAGTAGGCCACTTCTTTCATTCATTTAAAACTTTGATCTAAAATAAACAAAGTATTCAAGCCCTATAGTTTACAACAGAGTTTTCTAGAAATATGGGATTACCCAGTTAGAACCACTTAGCAGTGCATATGTTAGGGACAAAATTTCAAGAACATCAAGTATTCCCTTAAAGCCAAGTACTATTATGTGACAGTTATCATTCCATTAAAATATTGTACCAAAGTGTTATCTGTACAATGTAGAAAATTATCGTACTTTTGTGAATGATTTCATAGAGTGATTTATTGCATTATATTCTTAGGTTTCGTGGGAGAATAAGGAGCAAAAGGATGTCTGTTTTCACAGGCTAGAAGTATATTTTTTACACTTCGTTGTAGTGTTAAAAAGAGATTACAACATCCACCAATTATTCTTAGGTGTTAATTGAGCTACACTTCAGTCATTTTCCACAAAAGCTTTAACAGGATGTGTAAATAGATCTTGGGAGTAAAAATTAAAACAATAATTGAAAGTGTTAGACCTTTAATAACTAATGCTTGGAGAAGGAAAGTATAATATGTCAGACTCATCAGGTTATAGGATTTATCATATTTCAAAGTAGTTGGGAAGAATTATTCTATGATATTTAATGGTAAAATTCTATCAGTTATACAAAATTTATCTTTTGAATAAATATAAAACAGAATTTCAATTTGTTTCCCATAAGTTCATAATGTAAAATAAGTTAATTATGTACATTTGCATCAGGTATTTTTAAGAACATTTTTTCTTTATCTTTCAATATTAAAATATTTCTTCAGTATTTAGAAATGAAATACTAGGTTCTGAGAAGAATAATGAAAAATATACACTTGATTCCTACTGCTAAACACTTAGCAAAGTCTAAGATTCGTTAGAGGGATTATGATTTCAAATGAAAGACTTTGAAACTGATAGGTTTAATAATTACTTAATGAAAGAAATATTATGCAATATTCATCAGGCCAATACAAATTTCAACAAGCATACTTCTGAGTTTTTAAATGATAAGTGAGAAAAACACTTAGTTTCCCTAAGGCTAGGAAAAAATTGTTGAATAGCTACCAACATATTTCATCTAGATAAGATAATTACTTCAAAGAAAGTTGACATTAACTATCAGATTTCAATTCATCAAAAGAATTTTTATTTTGTCCATTTGATTTTCAATGAAAATAATGTTTTTTAAAGTTTCAAACATATCTTAGGTGCAGCTCAAATGTTGATCATCTCATGAGCCAAACCTGATGACATTAAAGAAGACTGCCTTATTTTCCATTATTTTCAATGTGTTTGGCTTATGAGAAGATCAGCATTTTAACTAGGTCAAAAAATTCCTGTATTTTATTAATTTTTTTTATTTACTAAATTTTTGGGGTGATTTTCTGAAAATAAAATATTCACAAAAAAATACTTGCAATTTGACCAGTATTTTGGCAAATGTTGCCAGAGAAGAGCAGGTATCAAGAAACATGAGTGTCATACACCAGCTGTTTACTTGCACCTTGAATCCTATCAACTTCCTTAGACCTTTGCTGTCCTTCGGAAACAGATATATGGAGGGAAATGAAACACACAATCTATCTCTTTTTAATTTCATGACAAAAGTGAAAATACTATTAAAAATAGATTTTGGTATTTTCTAGAAAAGCCTTCCCTGAAAAACACCGGAATAAATAATGTAATTCACTAGGTATAACCAGGGAGGTGGCTGGTATAACTAGGTTTGTTTTCAGAAAAAAAAAGAGTTCATCAACAAGGATAACAACTTCTATCCATCAGAGAATTTGTTATGAAATCAATATGGAGATATTAAGTTGTGACGTATTTCCGGGTGACCCCAACAAAAACCGCTAAAATAAAGCGAAATATATTCCCACTAATTTAACCTTTACCTGAAATAATTAGAACTTTGGACAACAAATCCTGTTATGAAGGAAAAGTACTTAAGAAAAATCTTTATATAACTGCTTTTCGTTTTTCAGCTCTATACTGATCAGCATTTTATTTTACATCTTTGAGAAAAGCTTTCATGGCTTTTTTTAAAAGAATTTAGACATTCCTGAAAACTGTATAGCTGAATATACACAAATTGAAACAGTCGGAAAAATGTTATTTAAAAACTCTGGTATCTAACAAGGGCTGTGGCTAAACCAATAAAAATAATGTGAAATTCTTATTCTTGCTTTGGGTGTAACTCAGAATACAAATTATATCTTGGAAATTATAATCCGTGATGTGAGGAAAGAATTATATATAAATATGACAATCAAGGAATGACTGTATTTGAAATAACTAACACATATTATATGGAACTAACAAGAAAAATAATTTGGCTTCTGTATGCATAAGGAACTCATTTGACACGGCAATTCTCCAATAACAATAACAGTTAAAAAAAGGGATTCTATGGCGTTCTTTTGTTTGTGGCATCCTCATCAAATAACATTGTCTTAGTTCATTTACTATAAGGAGAATTCTAGACTGATTCTATATATGACATATATATGTACGCATCGCTGAAAACAAGTAGAACATCTCGTCACAATGGGGTTTTCGCCACTCTCCTATTCGAGAACAAAGATCTTAAATGATGAAAACATTTAACTATCACTTGTGGTTATGCTAGCTAAATTCTTGTGGAATTTCTCTCAACTGTTTGCTTTGATTAAATTTGTTGTTAAATGGATGGCTTAAGTAAGAAATGTTTCTTATTCTTCTTTCTGTAAGTTACTTCTGGAACAGCAAGCCATCAAAATGCCTTGTTCAAGAAGTCAAGATAGACAGACATAAAATGTAGACATTTTTACTCTGATGAAGAGCTGAAAGTCTTAAACTTCAGTAACATTACTAGTCAGCATCTTTCCTATGTAGCATTCAATAATTGCTTATCATTTCAGTCTACACAGGAGCTGAATTTAACTTGTCAGAGCTCATAAAAAATATTATGGGCAAAGCAGGCGACACTGTTCTTAGGTATTCTATAATTTAGTTTCAGATAGAAAGTGATCTATTGATTGACTATACTGTCATATAGCATGTGCAATAAAGCCTTACAAAATCAATATAGCTAGTATTATTGAAAGCAGATACAAAGCATATAAATAATAAACAAACATTAGGACCCCTTGAAACAATAACCTACTAAAAAACCAAAACACTTTGCGATGGCAAACAAAAACATTTCTTATGACACATAAAATACTATAATCCAGAACGATCAATTCTATAGTCCCATTAAACTCCTGGGATACAGGTTTGTCAGGAATATTCAGAAAATTGTCCTTAGTCTGAAGAATTTATTCGATTTCCAAAATTAAATATAAATGTCCGAATTTGTTCAAACAAAAATATGAAGCTAAAACAATATAGGTACCAAAGACTTGTGATGAATATTTAAAGACTTTCTTCAATAGATTGGAAATGAAGGCGAAAGACTTATTGTTCTAGACCTAGAAAATTTGCTTCACAAGTTCGAAAATCCCAAAACAATTGTTATAACTAGCGTGCAACTAGAGTTACATCCGACCTGTGAAGTGATATAATGCAATAAAAAGAGTTTTTATGCATAAATATAGCGTCTTCAATATATAAGGAGTAAATTTCTTAACTTAAAAATTAATTACTTGAAACAACGTAAGGGTTTATTAGCAACAAATATCAAAAAAAAAATGAATAAAAACGAAGCGATACAAACGTTTTCAAATTCGTGAAAAAAAACTATATTGACAACACTGGAGAGTGAACTAACACTTGTAAAAGAAAAACAACATTTTTATGTCTTTGTTTCTGAGTGACTTCTTCTGATATAAGAGTAGCTTTTCTTGAAAAGAAGCGAGAAAGTGGTCATCCACATCAATTATTTAGCCAAAAGTATGAGACTCGCAGGCTTTTGAAAAGTGAATTTTTTTTGGTGACGCCCGGAGTAAAACTCTGTACACAGAGTCTTATAACAAATTTGTAAAAGCCGCCGTTCAAAAAAGGTATAAATGAATATAAATATTCTAGAGTATACTGATACTTGGTGTTATCTTTATTACCTGAGGGAAAGTTGTTAAAAAGGCGCACATGTAGGTCCATGCTACCACATGTGGAGTGATGTCTGACCGAACTATACACGTATCGCACAAAACAACAGCCCTTTCAACTTTACGACAAACCACACAACACTTCTTTGAAAACTCGTGTTAACTTCTCAAAGCTATACCTTAATAGGTTTAGGGTCGTCTCCAATTTGTTTTCCATCCAGTTGTTCAGAGGCTAACGCTGCTGAGGAAGCTTTCTCGAACTTGATATAACAAACACCACGATTTTCTTTAGTCGTCTTATCTTTGACCATCCAAATGTCTTCGATGGCTCCATAGTGCTCAAAAGCCGCTCTCATGTCTTCGGACGTGTGCCTCTTACTACATACCACAAACACTCTTGAAAAAGGTGGATTATCGACATCTATTCGTCCTGAATTCGACCCGCTATCATTTAACGTGTTGTTGGAGGTCATCTTGCCCGGCTAATGAGACAGAGAAAGATGCACGTGTTGCATCATGGGCGAACAGTCCACAGGAAGCCCAATAACATACAAGGCAAGAAACTGAAGAGATGTGTCTCTGAAAAGTTTTTAAGTAATAAGAGCTTGAAGAATTCAAGCTACCTCAACATTTTAATAAAACAGACTACAGGGGCAAATGATAAACAAACGAACGAATGAATAAATGAACGAACGAACATTCGAACGAACATTCGAACGAGCATTCGAACGAATTAACAAACGGATTAATTAACGAAGGAAGGAAGGAAGGAATGAAAGAATGAATGATTGATTGAATAAATGAATGAATGGGCATGATTCGTATCCTCCACAAATATTAAGATTGGGCTTGCTGTGGTTTCGGAATGTTTTGCAAAGTTCAGCGTTACTGACAGATGGCTTGCGTCACGTACTCTGTCACATGCAAATCAGCCATTCAAACTTCGAACTCAGTCTAGCTCCGAAGCCAGGACGTCGACAAGATGGCGAACTTGTTATCTCCGTCTTTATTCTTGCTTTTAGCTTTTTCTGCTTGTATTTTCATCTCAAATGGCAAACTTCACGCGTCTTGCAAAATTCAATGGTAAGTGTTGTTCTTGCAATGTTGCAATTTAGTCTAATCTTGTCAGTTTCGAATTTATTACGTAACTAGTCAACGTTCTATTACTAAATACTTAATTCCCTTGGAATACTTCCACAGTTTGATAATTTTTGTAAATATCAAGAATACTTAAACATAAGCTTTCTTTAGGGAATGGAAACTTAACTGTACTACTGTCAATGAAATGATAATCTCGCAGATCAAGGCATGGAATGGTCCAGAGGGATGTGCCAAAGGTGGCGAAAAGTGTCTGTACACTGTAAGTAGAAGAGTTTGCCTCTTCCAGATTTTGCAGGGTCAAAATTTAATTTGTCATTTCCTTTTCTTTATGTAACAGTTGACAGAGTCAAGTCCCACACTAATAAAAGCCATTCATGAAACTCCAGCCAAGCATTATAAAGATGATTTGAGTTTCAACTTTACCAAGACAGGAGGATGCTCTGTTGGGGTATGCATTTTAATGAAGTAATTAGTGAATAAATTATACTGTATATAATTATACTTATAATCTTACAGTTCTGTTCAGTGACCATGAATTATGAGGGCCCTTAAGGGGGTCCTATAAATCCCATTTCCCAGGCCAAAAGTTTGCAAAATCCCAGTCCCAGTCATACAAGATCTCAGTCCGAGTTATAGAGTTAGAGATTTTGCAAAATCCCAATCCCAGTAATGACTATAAATCCCAGTCCCAGTGCTTCGAATTCCATTTTCCCAGCCCAGAAAGGCGAATCCCAGCTCCCATTTTACCCCTTCAGAACCCTCTAATGATAGTTCCAAGCTGAGGTTGGAGTGCTGAGCATAGCAAAACTGTGTGGAAAGTCCAACCTTGACTTGGAGCTATTATTTGTGGTCACTGAACGGAAGTGTAAAAAGCAGTATTGGTAACTTTTCTCTTTGGGCTTTTGAAAGAGGGAACACAATGTTATACTTGAACATTCTGATTTGTACAGTGAGCTAATAGGTCTTTTTTACTTCTATTTCTGTGAGATAGGGATATTCTACATCTGAGGTTTGGTATGCAGTCCTTGATTATGGAACCAACTATTGTAACCTCCACAATTTAATAACAGGTACATATGGATTGTCAATTCTCTTTCCCATTGAGTAATAATAGACCTCTTTAGCTTGGGCATGTTTTCCCATTTCAGACTACAATTCATTCTCTTGTTAATGTGATTCTTTGTTCTGGTTGTATCATTCATGTGTCTTTCTTTTCTTAGGATCAAAACTTGATAAGGCAGCAGGTTACAAAGAAACTACCAGTGACAGTATCTGCACTCAGTACTCATCCCATAACTGTGACAAGTATTAAGATTGTATTAAATGGGAAAGTTTAAAGACTGGCTGTAAAATGTTGTTATAATTTTATATTCCCAGAAGTTTTTTAATGTTGATCCATGGCTTTTCTTATATGCTTGAAAGACAGAATCTTGATAATAAAGATGATGAAGATTAAGAAGGAAACAAACCAAATTTCATAAAATCTTACACAACCTATAGACCACAATTTAGAGCAGATGACATTCAAAGTCTAGCTCTTATCAGCTGATTTGTGCAATACGGTAAATTTAAAGCTTTTTATACTAAACTGAATGCTAGATAAAAATCTGATATATATGCATTGTAGTAAACAATTATTAATGAAAGCTTCCTTTGATTTTGTTGTTAAGTAGATGTCATATCTTTTATTCAGTTTATACAGGTCTTTACTCATCGCCATTCTACCAGTGAATCCAGATGAACTTATTAGTCAGCACACAGCTAACTGTTAGTTACATATCACAGTTATACATTTACAGATTTACAAAAAAATTTGTAAAATCACCTGATTTTTTGACAATCAATTCCCCATAGCGTTCTATGCAGGTCTGATTGATATAAATAGCAAGATGGGATTTTAGCTAGTTCTTAGTCAATTGCTTCCCACTTTTGATGATTTCTTCTCGTTATTTTTTGGTTTATAACTTGATGGGCCTTTTCCTTGCTTTTCCTTGTCATCTTTTAGCTCATCAATGAATTTATCTGTGTCCTAAAGTTTAGATTTAAAAATCATTTTTTGATTAGCATATAGCAATAGACCATTTTTGAATACTTCAGTACCAATTTCGAGTTTTCTGTTGCTCTGGGGTTAGCCTCAATTCAGCATCAAAAAATTCACAAATATCAACAGTTAAGTAAAGAATGCATGACTTCAACGTTAACAACGAAAAAAACTTTGAAATTCCATGGACCTTCACTGGAACCCATGAATATTCACACAAAATTGAGGCTATAACCAGAAACAGAAACAGAACACTTGAAACTAGTACTGGAGTATACTCTTTAAGTCTTCATGTTTACTAACAATAGTATTGTGATGCCAACCATTTTCACAAAAGCTCTTCACAAATTGCCTTGTTTTACCAGCCAATCAATCTCTGGTTGGCACATGAATGACGAAGCATTAAGTCACATGAAGTGTCAATCAGCATTGATTTTAACGACAGACCTATGCTATAATTAATAGCATGAAACACACAGTTCAAGATGGATAAAAAAGTCTTCATCCACCTAATGGGAGGCCTAATTAGCAGCTGCAAATCTGATCACATTTAATGTATTTCTATTTTTATGTACTGAATTTTTTATGTTAAACTGGCTCATTTCGATGCAAAGCTAGCTGATTTTACCAAATAAGGTGTGTAAAAGCTTGCTTGGCAGCAAAAAGCCTGTGCATAGAAGTATGCAAATACATTAAATGTGGCCAGAGCTGCAAGAACATGAGGATAAGAATTTCATGCATTAATCAAGAAAGGCCTAATACCACTAGGAAGTGTGGAAAGAAAATACCCAATTTTCAATGGCCAACATTCAAATGCCTCTGTCATTGATTATGTACCTCTTCAGTTGGAAGGCACTGACCAAATGCTTCAAGCAGAAGGTGATCTCCTTCTACAGCTGTCTTAAAGTCGGTGTATGATAGCTTGCCATCATGATCTACATCCTGGGTACACAATTTAAAGTTGTATTATAATCATACATGTCAAGATAATATTCACTGTACTGTATGTTCAGTGACCAAACAAAACAAGGTCATATCCTGTGCCATTATGACATATATAATTTCTAGCATCATCTTAAATATTTACAGTTTGATTGTTACATTAATTATATAATTTTAAGGCAATGCCATTCTAGCAGCAACATTGATTGATTGTCTGTGATTGAGTGATCAATCGATTATGACCAATGGCAGTTTAATCAACCAATTTATTGATTGATGATTGGCCACCCTGCATCCAATGAATTCTCAGCCAGTTCAATGCCTGTTATAACTTAGAGGCTGATATCAACAATAATAATTGTCCAAGGTCAATAATATTGTTATTGAGAATGATTGACAGTGGTTGCATGGTAGATTCACGGCTTAATTGACCACAGTTGAGCTATTGATGCTCAATTTCATTGGCAAACTTATAAAGTATGACTGTAGTATGCTTGTAGTTTTACGTAAATTACCATAGTTTTAGTAATAATTTCTCCTAGTTCACGGATTCCCTCATCAGGATCTTCTTCTGTTGGTTGCTAAAAATGTTGAATAAGTTTTTGAGTTTCAAATAAAATCATTCTATTATTAGATGCTAAATGTTTTGTTTATTTCAGGGGTGTAGCCAGGATTTTGCCTTAGGGGGCCCAAAAATATGGCCAACCAAAAAAACGGCCAACCAAAAAAATGGCAAAGACGATGGAGGAAGGGGGGGGCCGGGCCCCCTGGCTACGACCCTGTCGAAATGTTCCTTTGCATCTAATAAACACTAACCGCTAATATAGACCTTTTTATAGCTGGAAGTTGGAATTGCCTTGCATAGCAATTTTAACTATAATTTATCATGCGCAGCAACTCCCACCTCAACTTGGAACTATTATTCATGGTCACTGAACACAACTGCAAAAAGGTCTATTAGTATACATAGTGCCAAGGTTTATTGGAATGACTCTAAAAGGGTGCCAAATTTGTAGTAAAAATCTTGAAAATTTTGATGTTAGGGCTTTAATTCCCAAATAACTAATTGGCACCCACAATGCAATTGCTTGGGATACAAAATTTGAGCAGTTAATTGGTCCCAGGAACTGGATTCAAAAATGCTAGTGCAATTTCTGCCTCCAAAGGCCTAGCCTAAAGATGCTGTATGTATTAAAGTGTATAATGAGTTGATTTTTTATTATCAAATGTGCATTTACCTTGATAATGGTATTTTTTAAAAGCTGATGAATTTCTTCTTTTGATATGTAATTATCACCATTTAAATCATAAACCTCAAAACAAACTGAAAAAAAACAATAATTGTATTAGCTGAAACTTTCCCTGTGAGCAGGGACTCTCCTCTTTCTCCCCCTTCTTTAGGTGGGGTCCAGGAGGGAGACTCAGCTCTGCCGAATGTAGATCTTTTCTTTTATATACTGACATCCATAATCATGGAAGAACAAAACCAGTTTTACAGCTGATTCAGGTCAAACATTTAACAGTGTTGTTTGTCAGGATCATTGTGACCATTAAATTTGCATGTTGCTATGCAGAATGCAAGATGCTTCTGGGAGCACATTTGGCTGATAAAATCGATCTTATCAGCAGAAAATGCTTGCAGCTGCTTTAGAAACGTCTGACATTCTGCATAGCAATGACAAATGGTGCCGTTAAATGCTCAACCTGAATCTGCCGTAAAACACAGTAATTGTAATTGTCAAAATGAGGATTTTGATAGTGTTGCTAGGTTACCCCCTGCATGCACAACAAATATGACATCCTACATCAGGAGAAGGAAAATAGACTCTGCTAGTAGGGAAGCTAAAACAAGAAGATTTATTCAAATACAATTGTTCACAATTTAAAAATGAAATTCATATAAAAAAGAGAACTCAAGACTTACATTTTGTTTTTTCTTCCAAATTTCCCCTTAAGAATACAGAAAGGCCAACGATCCAGTCTTCCATTTTGATAAAACTATCCGTATCTTTGTCAAATGCTCTGTAAACTGAAGACATTATTTTGAAATCCTTTTAGTGATGGTTGAAGGTCAAATTAAAAAAAAAGGATTAAACACCTCTCAGTACTGTATATTAAAAACGTTGTGGCTTTTGTTGCCAAGTGCAATGTGTGCATTAACCCAGTGGTAGATCCAGAATGATTTCAAGGGGGTGGCCATAACCTAGAAAGGCATCACATAGCATCACACTAGCTAGATATTGCACTTGCATGGCAAAGCCCATACATGTACAGTAGCATGCGATATTGATGCGACATCTGCTGCCCAATGGCAGCTCGTGACCATCTTCTCCAAGCAAACTAATAGCCACCCTTTAGCGATTCTAGGACCCTTGAGAGGTAGACTACCTGGCCTCTAGGAACTTTATAATTAGCCCATATATTGAATGCACACCACCTCCCTTCCAATACTAATGGTAGCAGTTTCTCCCTGGATTTGACTAAACTAATGTATTAACTGTTTCCCCTCTCCTTCCTTTGCGTACTTCATTACTTCCCTCATAAAATATAAGAACAATGAACAAATTTAGTGTACATGCATGCACTTTGTAGCAGCATACTTAGAAGGACAGCCAACAATGACAGTGATTTGCAAAATGATTACCTCTGTCCATCAGCATATCGTCGGTCATGCTAAATCTAGTTCGAAGGATTTCCCTGAAACTTGTTCTATCCATTTTGTCTTTGGGCTTTACTTCTTCAGTAAACATCGACAGCAAATTCAACACTTCTTGTTTGGAAACTGAGCAATGACAATCAAGGTGATTCGAATTTAGCACAAGTTGAACTTCCAGAATAACATTTGATCTCCATGAAAATTCAAGATCTGAATATTTAGTTTTGATACTCACAGTGTGTCCTTTTGTATAGAGAATCAGCTAGCTTCTCTTGACTCTTTCTAGCGACAATACTCGCCATTTTAGTGAAGAGATTTTGGATATTTATTCGACTGGTTGTTGTTTTCTGTCCACTATTCGATGGTTGCCATGTGCGACCAATACTCTGTGACGTCACATAGACTATCCAGGACTTCTCGGCATCCGTCCACAGGAACTCCGAGCCAAAATTGGCTATCATCCTTTTTCCAGCATTTTTCCTTTCACTTACCTTTTTGTTTCTTTCATTCGTTCGTTATTTTGGTTTTTCTTTCTGTTTTTCTTTCTTTCTTTCTTTCTTTTTTCTTTCATTCTTTCTTTTTTTTTTCTTTCTTTCGTTCTTTCTCTCGTTCTTTCTTTCGTTCTTTCGTTTGTTCTTTTTCTATCTTTCGTTTTTACTTAATTTCTTTCTTTCTTCCTTTCTTTCTTTCTTTCTTCCTTTCAGTTTCTTCCTTTCTTTCTTCCTTTCTTTCTTTCTTTCTTTCTTTCTTTCTTTCTTTCTTTCTTTCTTTCTTTCTTTCTTTCTTTCTTTTTTTATTAAATATAAATTTGACATATTAAACATAAAGGATTTTTAGTTACTAGTATCTCGAAAAGCTTTTAATTTTTCTATTGATGGGTGTCCCTGTGATTTGAATTCCGCGAGAGCCTGAGTACTCCTTTAACATCTGTCACACCAAGATGGCGGATGCATCGGCTGCCGAGAAAAACGTGGAGGAAGCTCAATCAGTCAGCAATAACTCCCCCCAGAAAGACTATTATCCCAATATTAATGGCCGACTAAAACCCTCAAGTGAAAATGAACAGCCAGCTGGTAAATCAGTGAACGCTAAGAAGAAGAAGAAGAAAAAGAAGGGTAAAAAGGAATGCTGTGACCATGAGCATGATCATCATCATGGACACGATGAACACGACGCCTGTGCTGGAGGCCATGGCCACGACCATGAACACGACCTTGCAGTCTCACAGAAACCTAGCGCAAGCCAGATGAAGAACTTGCAGAAATTTCTAGATACCATGAAAATAACGGAAGCCAAGCCGCCAAAGACTACAGAGGAAGCAAAGAAGAAGAAGTATCAGTTCTGGGATACTCAGCCAGTGCCAAAACTCGGTGAGACGGGGATTTTATCTTACGGTCTTTTTTATCGTTAATAGTTTAAGAAATAAATGAATTTTTAATTGTCTCTATAAATTTAGTGTTTTTGATTACTTTTTGGCGGTATGTTTAACATTTTATGTACAGTGACTGTACATTTGAAAGTTATTTTTAATAAGAACAATTGACAAACCAGAGTACCTGCTTTTCACTTTAATATATTAATACTGTTCATGAAAGTTTAGAATATTAATAGTATTTGATAGAGTTGGGTATAAGGGATAATATTGCTTCTTTTAGATCTTTGTTTTACTCCTTTGTAGATGGATTTTTAAACATCACAAGAGCCAATAGAGTGCATTTATAATTAGTCAATCAATCAATCAAACTGTTGAATAGATAGATAAATTTATTTAACATAAAATCATCACCTAAAATAGTAAATAACTTATCTAATTTAGTTGACGTCAACTATTCAAACGTTTGAGTCAAATGCACTCTAACTATAGTACATTAATTTAACTTTTTTAACAGCACCCGCGATAAAAAAATCTAGACAACTGAGTAACATTCTTGCTAGAGAAGTGTGAACTATTTGTAAATATTGCCTTTTTCTTCTCTTGATAAGTGAATTATTTATTAAAAGAAGCCTTTTTTCTTCTCCTATATCTAAAAAAAATAGCAATTATAGATTATGCAGATCATTATGGACCATAAAATTAATGATTTAATGTGAAGAAACTATTATGATATTATTATTATTATTATTATTATTGTTGTTGTTATTATTAATGTTATCTTTCATGCTATTGTTTCTTTTTCTTAATTCAGATGAAGAAGTGCAAGAATTTGGACCTATAGAGGAAGATAAGCCAATTTCAGAAATCAGACAAGAGTGTTATTCCTTGCCAGATGGTTTTGAATGGGACACTTTAGACATAAACAACTCAGATGTTGTAAGTTAATGTTGTATTCGTAGCATTCCATAACAACATCAAACATGCTCAAGATGCTTTGTAATTTTACTCACATACACCAAGCTCACAATAATATTAAGGTGACGTCTTACTATTAGTTTTTTGTAAATTGTGAAGTGGAAATTGCAAGTCACATTGGTAATTTTTTTGTCTTATTTTTTTTGTACAAGGATTTTCCTATGATTTCTGTAAGTTGTATCCAAAACATCCAAAAAATTCAAGAAATATTAGGTCTTGCTATTAGATTTTAGATAATGTTTATTGCTTATTGGTAACTTGCTTATTGTCATTCATCTTTCCACAGCTTAAAGAGCTTTATACACTACTGAATGAAAACTATGTTGAAGATGATGACAATATGTTCAGATTTGATTATTCTTCTGAGTTCCTTCTTTGGTTAGTAATGATGTTGCAATATTACATACAAAAGTGAATGCATTCTGGCATAATTACAGAAATCTCCCTATTCCTTCCCAAATTTTTCTACAGAAAAAGAAGTTTGATTTTCCTAGATTATAAGGGTTGGAGGGTCTGAGAAATGTGGTTACTCATAAGCAAAGTTAACTTGGAATGAAAGCTGGTCAGCCGTAAAATAGCCCCTCATTGCGCATGCTCAATAGCTGTTGCTTGGCCACATGGTTTGCTGTGCCATCACTGTTTGCTTCACCTTTGCCACTCACTTGTATTTTCTCGCTTTTGCCCCACCCTTCCTCTCCCTGGAGACTGGATGTGGTAAGGATAAACAATTCCACTGTACATTACAGTGTGACAGGTGCCGAGGTTGACCCATGGTGAGGTTGCCATGGTCACCTCTTGCTAGTTGCTAGCCTTGCTTATCACTCAGTTTTGCTGTTAGGCACTTACTCTCCATCCTTTTGAAGTAACAAGTTAATGTATGTTTTACGTGGACCTACCTTGGGATAATGACTAGCATAGCCCCACTCTGTGGTATGAATATTTTCAGCAACTATGCAGTAGCTGCCATCGTAAGAGGATCCCTTCTTAACCCAGAAAAATTAAGTCATGACATTGCTTTTTATTGCTTTATTTTATCCATCAATGTGCACTGGTCTAACTTTACAACTTTGTCATCCACAGGGCTCTTAAACCACCTGGGTGGAAGCAAGAGTGGCACTGTGGTGTAAGAGTTGCCTCTAATAAAAAGTTGGTTGGCTTTATCAGTGCCATTCCTGCTCATGTGAGGATTTATGACAAGTAAGTACCATTGAATCAGCTCAGAGGTTGTTTCAGGGTATCCATAAAATTTGAGGTTTTTTAACATTGTAATTCAATGGGCCTTCATGACTCTTCTCATTTGGAGGCTGTAAATATAATTAAATGAAAATCTAACTAGTTGTGTTTTAAATGTTGCAGAACTATATTGATGGTTGAGATAAATTTCCTGTGTGTGCACAAAAAGTTACGATCAAAACGTGTTGCACCAGTACTGATCCGTGAGATTACAAGGCGGGTGAACATAGAGGGAATTTTCCAAGCAGTCTACACTGCTGGTGTAGTATTGCCTAAGCCTGTTGCATGCTGCAGGTGAGGTTTTAGTTGCTTTTACTCAGAGCACTACTAGATCTTTTTGTAATGAAGTTAGGGCTATGAATAATTGGATTAGACAGTCCTTTGTTTGGCTAGAATTTGTGGACCCATCCCTAAATTTGTTTAATAAAAGTCTGAGTCTCTGATCCATAATTATTCACTGCCAAATATCATTTGGTAAGCAAAAGTGTTCTTTGATTCATGCCTTCTGGAATTGTATTTAAGGTTTAAGAAAGTCTACAAAAGCAGAAATTGGCTATGAAGATTTGTGAATTTGCATCAGTGATATTTTCATGTATTCAGACTCTACTTGTACTTGTTAATTCCAACCTTGGTTTGAAACCATTTTTGGTTCTTTGTCCATGTTCAAACACAAATAAAGACGGTCATAAATTGGGGAGTAATTATACCGAGAAAGAATCCCATTTTTTCCTGGTCACTCAACTGAAACCACTGTTTTCATTGCCACATGCTGTCAGATAGAGACAACAGTCAAGACCAGGAAATCAGGCAATACACTGCTATCAATTTCAGTATGTAACGGTACAGAACAACTTGTTTGATTGACAGCAGTTTATTGCCAGCTCATTTCCCCGTTGCGATGGTTGTCTCAATCATAGTGTGTAGCAATTATAACAACATGGTAAAGTTTACATTACTGTAGTTAAGAGACTAAATTTATCTTTTTTTGTTTGCATTTAGGTATTGGCACAGGTCTTTGAATCCTAAGAAGTTGATTGACGTAAAGTTTTCCCACCTAAGTAGGAATATGACCATGCAGAGGACAGTAAAACTCTATCGACTCCCTGAGGTAAGACTTTTGATCATTATGCATTATATTATTTTGCACAGTCCAGGTCTTGAAATAACGGCTGGTTAGTCATCATCACCATCATCATAATTTTTTCCCTTGGATGGTTTCCGACCATAGGGTGCTTCTGTCTGGATATGGTGGAAAATCTTGTCTCCAGCAGTCGCTTGAAGTCGCCAGTCATAATAACTGGCCAAATTAGTTTTAGCTTGGTCACACCCCATTTCTGGCTCATCATTACTGGTCAAAAGGACCAACATGGCAAAGATTTGATCAGACAAGTTCCAAATCTGGCCAGACATTGTCTGTTGACTGGCTGTTATTCCAAGTCCTGCAGTTAAACCCTGAATAATATGGACATCCCACTATTAGGGACACTGATCTTTCCTTGTTCAGAAAAAGAATGTGTGTAAGAATGAATTGGCAAATCAGCCAATCACAGTCTATTATAATAATATATAATCTTGCAACCATGCTGTGGGTCCAGAACAAGGAATCTTGCACTGTTTCGCAGATTGTCTTAACCAGAGTTAAAGTCGAGCTGCACGCAGGCTAAGAAAAAGCTGCAACAGGAAACTTATCTTTAATTTATTTTTTAGGAGCCAGAAACGGATGGTATAAAACTTCTAAGTGAGGATACTATGATTGGTTCCTTCAAAGTTGTAACAGAGGTTTGTAAAGAACATTGAGTTCATTCATATAAGGATAACCAGTGCAACGATGTATGTACCAAGGTGGTATCTTTTAAAAAAATTTACTTTTTTTTTTCAGTACCTCAAGAAGTTTGACCTTGCTCCAGAATTCACAGAGGTAGATTTATTGTATTTTTTGTTTTGTTCCACTTTTGCCTTTCATTATATTATCAATTCACTGACACCTTAATGTCAACCTACTGTCATGATCAACTGGTTCCTTACCAACAAGCCCCTGACACCTTGCCACCACCCCAATGACACCTTACCATCAACCAACTGACACCTTACATCAACCCACGACACCTTACATCAACCCACTGACACCTTACATAAACCAACCCACTGACACCTTACATCAACCCACTGACACCTTACATCAACCCACTGACACCTTACATCAACCCACTGACACCTTACATCAACCCACTGACACCTTACATCAATCCACTGACACCTTACATCAACCCACTGACACCTTACATCAACCCACTGACACCTTACATCAACCCACTGACACCTTACATCAACCCACTGACACCTTACATCAACCCACTGACACCTTACATCAACCCACTGACACCTTACATCAACCCACTGACACCTTACCATCAACCCACTGACACCTTACCATCAAGCCACTGACACCTTACCACCAACCTACTGACACCTTACCACCAACCCACTGACACCTTACATCAACCCAATGACACCTTACATCAACCCACTGACACCTGACATCAACCCACTGACACCTTACATCAATCCACTGACACCCTCCGATCAAACTGTTCACACATACTATCAATGTCCTGTTTTATTGGCCATTAGATATTCATTATCTTTTTTCTCAATAACAGGAGGAGTTTAGACATTGGTTTACCCCACGGCCAGGCATCATTGATAGTTATTCTGTCCAGGTATTCTTGTTAGACAGATTTGTTATCTATAATGATTTTGTCATCAAGCATTTGCCCTCTGAATAGTTTATTGAAGTGAACAAAACATTCCAGTTATTTTAATTTATTCTTTTCATCTCTGAGCACCTTTCATTTCTTCCTAAATTTTGTTGTTGGTTTTCCTGTCTGTTACAGTAGCATTGCATTACTCACTAACCATATTTTGATATCAAAAAAAATTGAGATTTTCCTATTGTATAGTCCCCTTCACATTTCCCTGCTCAATCTCACAAGGTAGCTGTGCCTTTGCATCAAAGCAAGACCAACAGTGAGCTTGCAATAATAGAGACCTTTTTTTAACATCTTGGACAATTATTCTCATGTCTCTATCATTTCATGCTGGGCTCGCTTCTATGCAAAGGCATGGCGGCTACCTTTCAAGATAGCATAAGGAACTGTGATGGTGACTGTATCATGGAGTTATACAAACAATATATGTAGAAATCTATGCCTAATTTTAGTTGTTTTCTTACCATTTTTTTTCTCTCTATGTTCTAAATTTCAGGATGATGATGATAATGTAACAGGTTTTATCAGTTTCTACACTCTTCCATCAACAGTTATGCACCACCCAGTCCACAAACAGCTCAAAGCTGCTTATTCTTTTTATAATGTTTCTACAAACGTTCCTCTAGTTCAGCTCATGCAAGATGCACTGATTTTAGCTAAAAAGGTATGGATAAATTAAGGTATTTTCTTAATGGTGAGTTACCTCTGCTTATATTAATTTGGCCAAGCATACCTCTTAGTGTACATGTAAGTCTCTATTTCATAGGAAATGCCTGACAAGGAAATTCTACATTGAATTTCACGAGAAAACTGATATAACATGAATCTCAAATTCAGTATTTTGTCAATTTTCTAGTAATTAACTAATATATCCTAATATATCCTTGGCCTTTCACCTATATGGTCTGCCTTTCCCTACGATGGCCATGAGTTCGATCCTTGGACTCACCATCATATGTGAACCGTATAGAGTTTCTAGTTGATTCTCTCCTGTGTTTCGAAGGTTTTTCTCTGGGTTCTCCAGTTTTCCTCCCTCAACAAAAACTCTTCTAAATTCCAATTCGATCATGTAACGAGGGTCACAGGTTTGGGACACAGGGCCAAAGGTTTGTTATTAAGTGCTACCCTCGTAAAACAAGGATGATATATTTAACAAACACAAACTGCCGCCCGGTTGGCTCAGTTGGTTGAGCACCGGAGGGACGTAAAAGAAACCAATGAGGACGTAAAGAAACCCTGGCAGTGACCACCCTCAGTGCCTACACCTCATACTAACCGTATGGGTCCCCGTAGTGGAGTGAATCATAAATCATAAATCAAATCACAAACATGCATGAAGCAAACACCAACTCAACAGTGTGAGACCAAGGATAATAAAGAAACTTACTCACAGACTACTTTGTAAGTAATTATCAAATCCTTCATCTTTAGGCTGGCTTTGACGTTTACAATGCTTTGGATTTGATGGACAACAAAGAGTATCTTGACAAGCTCAAATTTGGTATTGGGGATGGCAATCTGCAGTACTATCTCTATAACTGGAAGTGCCCTGTCATTACACCAGACAAGGTATGATGATTTTTTTTTTCATTTCTCCCTCCCTTCCTCCTATCCTTCCTCCCTTCCCTTTTCTTTCTTGGAAGGGAATTTTTAGTGTGCGTTTCACATAATTCTTGACGGTAGATTCCGAAGTTTGTTCCGAAGTTCCGAAGTTCAAATCGTACTTTGGAAGTTAACAACGAACGTCGTTGGCGAACTTCAAACTTACTTCCCGAATGAATTCAGTAATTCGATTGAATCAACTTCATGGTTTAAGAAGCTTATTAGCGATGAGTTGCAGGGCAGCGCTTTGCCTTAAGAAGGTGTCTTCAAGGAGAAAGATGTCTTCAAGGAGAAAACCTCGATTCTATCGAATTGCCAAATTTGCACGGAAAGCAAGTTCGAAGTTCGCCAACGAAGTTCGTTGTGAACTTCCGAAGTACGACTTCAACTTCGGAACTTCCGAACAAACTTCGGAATCTTCTAATCTAGAGTTATATGAAACGCACTTTAACTGACCGGTACTTTTACCATCTTTTTGTAGACTGGTCTGGTCCTTCAATAAGTGCTTCAAGACTACAGGAACAAATCAAAACCATCTAAAGTAATGTGACTATTGATTTTGATGAGACAAAGAAACAATCGTTACAAGGATATACGACTGTGTGTTAGATTTGGAGATGACTTAATGGCTTAAAAACCGAATGAAGAAAAGATTTAAAGAAAAGGCTTTGGAAATATGATTACTAAGTACATGATGTAAAATCCATAAGTTTTTAACATAACAATCTGTCTTAGGCAAACTTCAAGATCAATCTCAACAGACTTACAAAGTATATATCTAAACATCTAAAAACACTCGGGCAATAGCGAGACCCCTTGCACCTGACGCCAGAGCAGCTCAAATTGGAGGGCAAAACAAAGGAATTTTAATCTCCTGAGAATTGGAACCTATTGTTTTGCCCTCCAAATTCAGCTGCATTCCGACATCCTGCAAGGGGTCTGACTAGTACTATGTTCAGGTGCAAGAACTGAAAGATTGTGATCTTCAAGTTTTTTTCCAGTATGTAACAATGTCAAAGAGCTAAGGTGTAATGTCAGACATTAAAGTTGATAATATTTGTGTTTCGTCCATTTGTTGGTGTGTTTATCTTTAAGAATTTCTTCATTTACTGGCTTATGGATGAACAAACACTACTGAGTTTTACAATGCTTTCTCGTGGCACCTTATAGAATATATTCGGCAATAGTCACTCTTATTTTCTTAGTGAAGGCTCGTGTGTATACTAGGAAATACAAGTGATTCGTGGGATATCCTATGTTGTACAATAAGAAAACTTTTGTAATCTGTACTGGAAAAGTCCACTAATTATACGTGTTTAGAAAGTATTTCATTAATTGCTCGCGGAGGACAACTGTATATGTAAGAAACACGCTCCGACAATGGCATGTACAAATAAAATCCGGCATTGGTGATGAAAACAGAAACTGCGCAAAGCGGTATAAGGACTAGCCTCGCGCGCAGTCGCCGTGAGGCACTTACGGTTCCCGTCATTCCCCGGAATGACGGGAACCGGAAGCGCCTCACAGCGGCTGCGAAGGAGGCTGTATATCAACGGGTTCAGAAACAGATTCACAAATCTTTGCTTTAAAGTAAAAGAAAATCAACCGTCCCACAAGCTCTCATCATGAAGGAACTCAGAAATAGAATATAAACAACAGTGCGCAAAATCAATTAAGTGATATGGTACGTACAGCATTGAGGAAACCAGACTGATTGATACTTACAACTTGTCACGCAATCAGTTTGTTATATGCTATCTTGAAAAGTGCGTTGCATGCGAATTCGAGACAACTAGACAATGCCGGAGGGGGGGGGGGGGAGGGATACTTCGGATCGTTTCATACGGGGATGCTCCGCCCGGAATCTTGACCCCTTACCCTTTTCTATACCAAATTTCAGCCAAAAAAAGTGCCCCTTTTGTATAGACCTTTTTACCTGAAAAGGTACCCCTTTCATAAACCTTTGAAGAAAATCTACCCCTTTTTATACCAAAACTTACAAATTTCCACCCCTTTGCTATACGTGCGGCCTGAAAAAAAGTACCCATTTCGGGCGTAGCATCCCGTATAGTCCCTTATAGGGGGTACCCCCCCGGGAGACAATGTTTTGTGCCACTTGTGTCTCACATTCGATGGTAATGGTTTCAGGAGTGATAAATAATTTGCATGCGCGATAGAATATTAGCCTTAGATAGCCCTCTGATAGCTGTCGTAACAAATCGTTGCGAGCGGGCAAGTTGCAGCAGGGGATACACTACGTAATGTCTGAAAATTGTTGCTGCAACCGTAGCGAAAAGTAGAACTCGTGACTTCTGATGGCAACGATTGAAATTATATTTTTTAATTACCCTCCAGCAGAAAACAAAGTGATGCTACACTGAATTTTTTATACTATTTTGCTGGGGTGAAAGGTATCCTTTTTTGTTCTGGGGTTTCAGCTATAACTTGCACCCTCTAATTTGATTTGTTTTCGTTTTTCTGGTATTCGTATTTGTTTGTTTTGCTGTTGTTGTTTTTGAACTTTTAATTATTATTTTTTTAATTAAAGTACAAAGAACGGGACCAGTTATCGTTGGGCGAATGCTACAAGTACTAGTTTTTTCTGACAAAAAAAGTTTCGTGCGACGAGTCGTAATTCAAGTCAATACTGCAAAACTGAAACCTTTGACAGCTGACCAAACGATACTGTTTGTTTATACAAACCTATCAGTGCATGAGACGGAATGAACACTTAACCTGTGTTCAACCATTTTCTTTCTTTCTTTTATTGTCTAGAGAGACATTCTTTCGCCTATTTATTTGGCTTAATGACGCAGTCTGTCATAGTAACCAAAAAGCTGATCTCTTTGGTCTACAGGTGTTCTCTCTCAGCTCTCTCTCTCTCTCTTTTTCTCTCACTGCTAAATATATGATCTTTTTATTCATGAGCTTTCATTTGATTCCACTCTCCAATACAAACATTACTATTCAAGTAAGTTACCATCTTTTACTTTTCTTGATAATAGTATAACTCTCTTTATTGCTTTTATAACAGTCTGTTCAGTTATCGAAACCGGTTACTCAATATTGATTGGAATAATTCACATATTATTGATTCAAACTAGAAGATTCACATTTCTTATTTTCATTATTTTGTTTTACGTAGCTTTTGCTTGTTTTGGTGCATTTGTTTGTTTTCGTTTTAATTTTCAGCCAATTTTTCATTTTCGCATAGGTAGGAATCAATTGTGGGGATTTCTCATACCAAGAATTCAGGATTAATGAAGGGGAGCTAGGGTTTGACTGTTGAGAAAATCGAGGGTTTTAGCTTAGCAGTGAAATGTTTTTCAATGTTGGCCAATAATTGAAATCGAAGTCATGTTGATAAGCTTTGAGCTGTGCACACGGTCTAAGAATCCTGGCATTGCAAATTGGTGAGTTAATGGATGCCAGTTACCTCTTAATACTGACAGCTACACAAATTCTGATCATGCAAAGCGTGCATGCTTGATAATATCGCGAAAATTGGCTAAAATATTGCAATGAGACTCATGAAAGACTGTTTGCGTTTTTGGCGCATGCAAAGGTACTTGTATAACCTTATGGGATCCATTGTTTCAAGGGGGATAGTGTTTAATCTCTAAAATCCCCCTTTTATAAATATGGGATGAGGACAGATAAGAAGTAATACTCACTCACTTAATGATGTATCGTTAGTGCTAATTATCACTCATAATTCATGCCAGCTGCATGATCTGAGAAATAATGCTAGCCAATCAGAATCGAAAAAAATTGCAAAACTGAGGTGTCTCATAAAAACGGAAACGGAAACGGTTATTTCTTTATTATATTGTCCCACTCAATAAAGAATATCATAGTAAAAGTATACGAAATATGAAAAAATTCTCTTGAAAATCTAAAGTCATCTCAAATATTAACTTTTATAAGTCAATGTTCGCAGGCTTTTTGCAGTGACGTCATTTACGTCATTATTTCAGATCAGCTGGTGGCTCCTGTGGCGTCGCAATTAACTTCCACTAACTTCCCTCCGGAGGTCACCAAAATATTAATAGTTTCCGTATGGGGGATCATGAAGTTAGTATAACAAATGGTTTTGGGAGGGACAAAATAATTTCACTGAGTGAGAAAGGGAAGGTCCTCCCTCCCTCCCGCTAGGCCAACTTAATGTTGGGCTACCTGTTTTATTTTGACGTCATATGTTTAAGTTACAGGTCACGTTACCATGACGATATTCAGCAAAAGAACAATATGGCGGCCATTATTAATTGAGTCTCAGATCATTAGTACTAAGTTTTATACCTTCTTTTCATCATAGGACACAAAAAAGGAAATTTATTCATTCTTTGAGAAGTAGATATCATTACAGTCAATTCTTTTAACACATTTGTTGGCTAAAATGGTCGAAAAATCAAAGCCTCAAGGTGGTTTAGCAAAACAAAGTGCAGGACAATCAAAACGAGCCTCAGGTAAAACAATAACAATATCATCATTGGACTTTCGAAAACTTTATAAAGCTAGAATAAAACTCAGGTCTTTGTTATCATTATTCTTAGAATTATAATAAATTATAAAAATCCGAAGTATTCTTAAATGAAGAACCATTTAATCATACATTATCATAGCTATATTATTTCAAATTTGAGCTTACATGATCAAGTTTTGATAAAATTTGTATTAATTCATGTGTTCCTCTCTAACTATTTAAGTCCCTACGTTGTTATTTTGCTTACAGTTCAACAATCTTGAACTTAGAAGTTGAAACGTTAGAGTTCAAATTGTTTTTGTTTTTTTATTATGGAAGTAATAATGGAGGGCAGGTCTGATTTAATTTATCGCCTTTATTATTTTCACAGGTGGTATATTGAAAAAGGTGGCTAAATCCCTCGATAGTGTACCTGAAAATGGGCAATCTCAAATGCAAAGAGCTGATTCTACTGCTGAGAGTTCCACAGTTGAAGTAATTGTCGAAAAAAAAATATATAACCTTTTTAAAACTGTATATGAAACAGAATGAATTATATTTTATGTTAAGTCAAAGATATAAAAAGTGTGAATCAAGTTTGGCATAGCAATAGTGCAGTCACCTCTGATCTCTTCATGGGGTCTTGGATTTAATGTCCAAGTTAGGGAATTGATATGGCTGGATAGTATATACTCCATGAAAACATTGCAATCCTTTCAGACTATTCTTAAATGTCATAACTTTATACATGCCAAAAGTCAATGTGACATTTTTTCCCAACCCACATGAAAACTGGTTTGTAATTAAGTGTTGGCATCTGGCTTCTGGCAACAAGGAATTCAAGTCTGAGTATATCATTGGGTATATTTTAAAACTGTATTGGCTACAGCCAGTCTGTTCTCTTGGAAATTCCAGTCAATAGATTTAAATATGATTGTACTTATTACTTATATCATACTTTGTTTAACAATAGAAAAGTCAAGTTTCAGAAGAAGAAGAAAAATTCAAAACACTGTGTGCAGGTGTTCAGAATTCATTAGCTTTGTTTCAAGTCTCGATGGCAGAGTTACTGGCATTAAAAGATGAGCTCATTAAGGTAATTTGTTGCCCATATCATGTATCTAACAAAATGACCCAGTTGAGTTTTATTAGACTAAGTCCATTATGGACCATAGGGTCGGGAGGGTTGCAGGGAACAGAGTCACTCCAGGGACGGGTGCAACCCTCAGAAAAAAAACATTATTTCATATGGGTATCTTCAAAATAGGGGGACAAAATTGCTCAGGGGGGGGGGGGGGGTGCACACCCCCTGCACCCCTGGATCCTCCCCTGGGCCATAAATCAAGGGTGACTCCTATCAGTGTAATGGACCCCTTTCATGTGAGGTCAAGCAGCTCAATTTGGAGGGCAAAAGAAAAGAATTTCCAATCTCCTGAGAATTGGAAACCTATTGTTTTGTCCTCCAAATTGAGACGCATTCCAACATGCTGCAAGGCATCTATTCCAGATTATGCTATTTGACTCATGGACCAGAAAGCACTGTTCAGGTGTAGGCAATTATTGTAACAGCATGCTATCCAAATCATAATAGTCCCTTTCACAGTTCCTTGCACTACTTGAAAGGTACAGTGTAGCCATGCCTTTGCATTGAAGCGAGACAAACAGTGAGTTTGAGACTTTTAAACACCTTGGACAATTATTCCCTATCATTGCAAGCTCGCTTTGATGCAAAGGTATGGTTACCTTTCAAGATAGCCCAGGGAACTGTGAAAGGGACTATTGTAATAGTATCCGATGCAGGACTTCAAGAAAATCATCCAATAACACATGCAATTTTTGGGGTACTAACCATGGTACAGGCATGAACTTTAATTGCTGTGTTATTTCTCTTTTAAAACAAAAACTATTAACTAAAGATAATACTAATATAAGGCCAGCTCTAGGAGGGTACAGTATATAAGACTAATTTTTCACATATTTATTGCAGCATTCTCTACCTCCAAGCTTATTGGTCAAATTTACTTTAGTAACATCAAAGTTATTCAGGGGGTAAGTGATTTATCACAAGAATCAGCTCTTTTTTTCTTCTTCTTATTATGGTGGGAAAACTCACCATTTAATTCAGTTTATTACTTGCAGAGATCGTTAGGAGTCACTATTTTTTTAGATATCAGCACTTTTCCCTGCTAAATGGTCACTACTGTTGGATCAATGAAAGTTCTGACCACCTCTCTCTGGAGCCGACTAACAGCTTACTGGTTCTACCCCAACATTTCTTACAATTTATAATAATTCTAACTTGAGTGACCAATATAACAATAACCTTAATTAACATCATTTATTTCAGGGCATCTGATTTAGGAGTTCCAGTTAATGAGCTTGTTAGACTAGTGAAACTATATTCTGCTCCATGGGAGGCCAAGAGTGCTGCTTTGAAAAAACTACATGAAGATTATGAAAAGTAAGTATTTTGTTGACATAACTCAACATTTGATTATTTTTATTAATCCTTTTTTCAATGATATCACATTTAAATAAATAAATAAATAATAAAATAAATGGGATTTAGCAGTGGCTCCTCCGGGTTGCATTGGTGAGATGCGAGCACTCTCACCACTATGCAACCCATGCTTCCTGTGCTAAATTTCATTTGCTGCCTTGTAGACATCTTTAGTGGTTGACTCAGTTTGGTTAAGTTAAGTTTGGGTACATTGATGTAAGTGGACCACTGAAATGTCTGGCACAAAAATTATTCTCTAAATGGCATTACCTATAATTCCTTCATTTTGCTTTAAATTTTGATCTTTTTCTGCAGTAAACAAAGACAGCTTAATGTTGCTCTTCAAAAGCTTGTAATTGTTGGAATACAGGTAAGTAAATTATCGTTGGATCATTGGAAACTCATTCAAACTCAAAATCAAGGGCAGATCTAGTTGGGTTAGGACTCAGTTGGGCTAGCCAAACCCTCCCCCCCCCCCCCCCTGCAGGCTCGAGAACCCCAACCCGACCCAACCCCCAACCAAAGTAAACGAATTAAAGTAAAAAAGTAACTACAGTTAGTTAAATCCAATAAAAATTGTCAACCATGATCTTAAGATATTTATTATAATATTGTATAAATTATTTATTAAAATAGTCAGAGAGGATGGCTCAAGAAAGAAGGGTACTCAACTGGGAAAAACTGTTTACAAGGATAATGGTAAGTTGAATTGTTTGTCTAATTCACCTTGACTGTACAGTAGTTAGTTACTTTTACATTTAAAAATGGAGTTTATTGTGCTTGCTGGCTTATTGCTTTTTGTTCTTTGCAGACATCTAATGCTCATGGTTACAGATGGAAATTTCTTATTGATACCTTTAAGAAGAAAATCAGAACAGGGTATGTAAAAGTACACAATTAATAAGGTTAAACCCTATTGGTGGATCTAGGCCAAGAGAGGTCTTGGAGGTCAGAGACAGGAACCTTAAGGGCCACAATGGGAGCAAGGATGTTGACGCCAGACCATGATGCAGGCACATTTTCAAAATGGATTCTAGTCAGGACAGCAATGGCAAGGATGAAAACACATGTATGAAAAACTGTTTGGAAAACATGCTTGTGTCATCATTCAGCATCATCGTCCTCGCTCCCGTAATGGATGAAAGGTCCCTTCTCATGAGGAACCCAGAATTTTGATCCCTTCAATGTTACACATTTAGTATCTGGATCCAGGAAATCCAGAAAGGGAGGGAAGGCTCAAGTATATTATAGTGAAGTCTTGAATGGGGTTTACCTGCTTCTAAGATTTAAAATACACCCTCACAGAAGGCTTGATGAGTGAGGGGAGTTAAAGGGAAGCAGGAAGGCATAGGGAAGCTTGGGCTCCCTGTGCTTGACAAACCACCTGCGATCTCCTTGATTATACAACTATTTTTTATTTGTGAATGAACATGTCTTCAGTGAGGTATACGAAGCTGGTACAAGTACTGATGAGGAAACAGAGAAGGACAAAGCTAAAAATGTTAGGCAGCTGGAGATAATAAGAAGAAAGGCCATGAATAAAGAAACTACAGCTAAACGTATCATGAAGGAAACCATTACAATGGAGGATGCCAAGAAGAGTGTTACTTCTGTAAGTCTATGGAAATACATACAGTGCACTTTCTGTTACACAGCCAAGCCACCCTCAGAGAATTATCAAGTGGCTACTTAATCAAGCCTGTACCAAGGACAAGTTTTTTTGTGTTTTTGTGTTGGGGGCGGGGGGGGGGCACCCAAATGGACCAAATCCAGACAAAAATGTGACTTTTGCATTGTTAATGGAAGGTTACCCCCCCCCCCCCCCCCCAGGACAAAAAAAAGTGGGCCTTAGGGTGCCTGTGGGGCAGGATGCAGACACACCCCATGCACCCCCAACCCACCCACACACACCCATACACGTATTTCATTGAAAGCTTCAAGTTGACTGGAAAAATATTTGTTGTTGTTTTTTAGCCTCTGTTGGAAACAAAGAAAAAAAGCGAAGTCAAGAATGAAGATCCTTCTGAAGATGAAGATTTCAGTGATCTTGAACTGTCAAGTATTAAAGATTTTGATGAAGATGATGGAACAAGAAAGACAAGTGCAGAAAGGTAAAGTCATCATAATATGTCCTTGTCAATCCATTCTGCCATCCATTCTTCCATTCATCCATCTGTCTTTGTCAATTCATTCTTTCATCCATCCGTCCCTGCTCATACATCCTTTCATCCATCCATTCTTTCATCTATCCATCTGTCCTTGTCCATCCATTCTTCCATCCATTCTCCATGATGATCCATCAATCTGTCCTTGTCAATCCATTCTTCCATCCATTCTTCCATCCATTCTTCCATCCATTCTTCCATCCATTCTCCATGATGATCCATCAATCTGTCCTTGTCAATCCATTCTTCCATCCATCCATGTCCCTGTCCATCCATCCATCGTTCCCTTTCCATCCATCCATCCATCCATCTGTCCCTGTCCATCGATTCTTCCCTCCTGTCCCAGCCCATACATCCTTTCATCCATCTGCAGTTGTCCATCTTCCATCATGTCCATCTTCCATCCATCCATCTGTCCCTGTCCATCCAGCCTCCTATTCATACTTTTATTGACTTTGTTAAAAGCAACTGCAACTAACTTGTTGTTTCATCTTCACAGAAGAGGGCCAAGGTTGTCTCCTCATTTCAATCTTCCTCCTAAAAAAGGCAGGTCATATTTCTATATAACAATAGAGGTTTTGCACCAACACACGATGGCAGCATGAACATTTAAGGGCTGTAATAAGCATTATAAATAATGATCATTAATTTTGCAAAGTTCATTACCTTACATTTTTCTCTAACTTTTCCCCAACAGAGAAAGAGCGTCCTAAAATAAGTTTCAGTTTCAAGCCACCATCCGATGATGATGATGATGACAGTAATGATGATGAAAAGATATTCCCATTCAAGCCTGCAAGGCAAGCAGCCAAAAAGAACACTGGGCCAAAGATTCAATTTGCTGAAGAAAAACCAAAGGCAAGACCTAAACCAAAGGTAGGTGAATGAAAATATTAGGCTATACAGGGACCGCAGAGAATAGTTTTGATTTGGGGGGGGGGGGGGGGCTAATCTGGGGGGTCTGCCCCCACCCCCCTGAAAATTTTGAAAATGTTTAGAGCAATCGGAAATTTAAAACGAAAATAGTGAAGTAGGAATAAAAAATGACAGTTTGGGTTCCCTGTGCCTGCGAAAAAACAAAACCTACAAACAAGAAGCACTGGAGCGAGATCAGTGACTCAATGACTCACTGTGTACTAAGTAAAGTGTGTTTTTATTAATTTGTCTATTTTTTAATCAATCAGTTCCGTGGGGTTAAATTTTTTGATCCATCTGATGACGAGGAAGATAAGAAGGAAGTGCCAAAAATAGCTGTTCCTGCAAAACCAGAACCTCCAAAGACAGAAGATAAAGAATGTTGGACAAATGAACCTGACTGTGAAAAGTATGTGTGAACTATTCCTCATTATTATGCAGATACATGCTAACCCTATAAATGATGCAATGAATTATTTATTTTTTTGCATCTAATATTTGTCATGCATCCAAAGGAGGTTTACCATGTAGTCGTTTATGATTAAAGCAATTATGCAAACAATCTTACGGGATCGATTTAAAGGGAACCACCTTCTCTGAAAGTAAAATACAGGTCCAGGGTATTTGTCCTCAAATACTTCCAAAACTAGTCAAATCGTAGAAATGAATGACTTGTCTTTTTCCTCAAATATTTCCAAAACATAAATCCAACCTACAGAAATGAATGTTCTGTCCGTTTTCAGAAATGGTCTCAAGGAACAGCCATCATCTATTACCGCGATTTAGTGATTGCACTGACTATTTTTTCTTAAAACTTCCAGGTTTCTTCATGTTCGTGTTTTTAGGCCCATCTGCAAAAAAGGTGAGTACCATTTGATCTTTGATCGCAGACTCCTTCCAACAGTCGTTAAGAAAACCAATAAAAGTCAGTAGTGTAATCGGTGTTTCCCAACCCTGCAGGAGGCCTAGTTTCTCAATAGTCCCCTTCACAGCTCCCTGCGCCATCTTGAAAGATAGCCGTGCCTTCGAAGCGAGATGAACGGTGAGCTTGCAATGATAAAGACGTGAATAATTGTCCAATAATTGTTAAAAAAGGTCTCTATATCATTGCAAGCTCACCGTTGGTCTCGCTTCGATGCAAAGACATGGCTACCTTTCAAGATGGCGCAGGGAATCGTGAAGGGGACTATTAACTATTAACTACATGCCAATGAATCTTGTTCTTTATTTTTTTCCCCTATTTACTGCTGCTTCTCCAAACTTCTTTCTTTTTTTAAAAAATGAAGTTGTCTAACTTCTGGCATTAATCTTTTTAAGCGTGATAAAAGAGCCGTTATATCTTAGGTAATCACAGGACGATAATATATATTTTGGCTTGCAGCTGAAGCTCCTTGTTGCAGTTTGGTGTTTATGGGCGTGGCTCTTAAAACAGGCACATATGAACCCCCTCCACCACCAGCATCTCCTCCTGATACACCCGTTCCAGATACTCCTAAAACAGGCGGGAAGAAGGTCGATATAAAGGCGAAGGATGCTAAAGGTGGCATAACTAGTCGGGCTGCAAGTGGTCGAAAGACTCCTGGATCACGTAGTCAGAGTACTCTACAAGAACAGACTGCTGAGGATGCAGCTAGTACACCACCAGAGGAAGATCATTCAAGGTATGATGATTTATGACGTGTTGTGAATTGTCGTATTGTATGGTCCGGTAAGATGAGGTGAGGTGTGGTGTGGTGTTGTTTAAAGTGGTGTTGTGAGTTAAAGTGTGGTGTGGTGTGGTGTGGTGTTTTTCAAAGTGGCCAGGTGAGGTGTTGCAGTATTCTCACCGGGAGTATTAAAGTTGGGGTCCACAGGGCCCATAGAGAATCCAAAAGAGGGTGATTTTGGAGAGGAGGGGGTCCACACTTATGATTAGGTTAGAAATTGAAAAGTAATACTTTATATCAAAGTAACTTGATGCCACTTGGAATTTTTGATCTTTTATCGAAAAGTTGAACGTTAATTAAACACAAGAAGAATTTATTTGCATAATAAAAATGCAATACCGCGGTCTGGTAAGAACACTGGAAGTGAGGTGTTGTTTAAAGTGGTGTGGTGTGGTGTGGTACGTGTGTTGTGGTGTGGTTGGTTTCTTTACTTATATCAACCAACATAATTCTATTTCATGTATTGTGAATGGCTGCAAACATTAATTCCTAAAACAAGACTTTCTGATAATATACATTGCTGTCACGTAAAAGGTTCATAGCGTTATATAGTCATACACATGCTTATCGTTTAGGTTTGAAGAGTTGATATTCAAGCTCCCAGATGACAACGGCTACTCTCCTGGCGAGAAAAGAATCAACCTTAATCAAGAACAATTTAAGGTTGCAGTTCACCCTTCACCAGAACAACCTATGGTTGCCATGGCTGCAATTGGTTACGAAGATCTCAAGATTTTGGTAATGCTACAAAACTTTGTTTGTTTGTTTGCTTGTTTGTTTGTTTTCATAAGCTTGTGCAGTTTATGCAGGGTTAGTACAGATTTCATCAGACTAGTCTATAGGGACGTGCCGTGCGATGCTTTGCCGGCAGGGATGTTGCAAAATCTGTAACCTCTAAAGAATCATCTCCGTCCCACGTCGTGATTAGATCTACGGATGTTATTTAATTCCGTGCTTCCTGCTATTAGCTATAGGATAGATCCAAACACATATTTCGTGAAAGACCTAGTATATGTTTAGGTAACCGCTTGAACTGCTAAAAAGTGCATTAGGAAATACTATTTTTTGTTACCACCGTTTTGATTGCTACGCGCTTATCGAGACAACAGTTGTGGCATGGAAATCATTCAATAGATCACCGCCAATCAAATAAACCATTAGAGACATGGGAACTTATGGGAATTTATTTGGTTGGCGGTACTCTACTGCCCATCAACCTATCACTACTTGTTTCTCGATCAGCGCGGCGTAGCAATGAAAACAGTAACAATATCCATGAGATGTCGATGGGATTTTGTTAGAGTTTGTTTTGAGCATGTTTGGGGTTCCTGTGTCTAACATAGTTCTTCGTTTCAACAGGACCAGTTTGATGGGCGTTGGTCACACACAGATTATTCCGACAAAATCCAGGAGTTCCCTTTGATATCGACGCTGTCAGATCGAGAAATGCCGTTTGGTAGTAACTGTGGTCACATTCCATTGGTTTGTTATATGGTAAGTCAATATATTATATCTATCTAACATCTATCTATCCCTGCTATGAAGGCACAAGGGATCTGGTGATCGGGGAATGAGGGCCCACTATTTCTCCTTTCCTCTTCTTGCCCCAGCTAACTCATACCATTCTATTCAGATACAGGCATCATACCGTGGTCAAATCTTAGCGCATCCGTGACCTATACTTGGTTGCTAGTGAAATAAGCTATAGAGCTTTTAAATGTGACGTCTATCGAATGAAAAAAACGACTTCCGGGTCCAAAACGAAAATTTATAAAGATTTTTCTTAGTTTTTCTTCGTGACAGGATTTGTTGTCCAAAGTTCTAGCTGTTTCAGGTGGAGATTAAATCATCGAGAACATTTTTGCTTTGTTTTAGCGGTTTTTATGAGCAGTTGGACCCGAAAAGTCACAACTTAACAGCTCTATTTTGATGCAAAATTAATATCTGAAGAGAATTGGGGGCGCACTTACTTTTCAGCCTTTGTTTCGTGGAACGAGTTGGAAATTTTGAAAAACAATCTCTGGATTCCCAAAAAGTGATAATTACAATTTATGTATATTCTTAAGTTAGAATGTTGGATTTTTTTTCCTGGAGTACTTACTATCTTTGTTTGTTTGTTTGCTTTCAGTCTAAAATCGAAAGGTAAGCCAGCTGACAAAAATCTTTCACTCCTTCAGTTCATTACACATCAAAAGTTTTGGTTCTTATACTACAATTGAAACTTGACTAAGGTCGTATGAAATTTTATTTTCCCTAGACCAAAGACGATGAGTAGAGAAACTGAAACTCCATCGTTTGAGGAGTAAGTATGAACTGACTTAGTTGTTAGCGATAAGTCTACAGACAGCTTAGAGCAGATTTCGTATGAGGGTATAAAGTCACAGCACACGGCACGGTTACGGCGCGGCGCGGACACGGCACCGAATGTCGAATGTTTTCATACACGGCACGGCACTGACACGGTCACGGCAAGGCGCGGTCCGTGCCATTAGTTTTTTTAATAGTCATACGAAAACAGCTCTATCAAACCGCTTGCGGGAGGAGCCACAGGCCATCCAAGTCGACAAGTATACACATTGGTGTTCAGAAAAAGCAAAATACCCCTTACCTTGGAAGCAAGACTAAGAGCATAATACGAAAGAAATGGCTAAAATTTCACCAAGAAAAAGTGTTATACCTTTTGTTTTTTCCTGTTAGTTTCGCATCCAAGATAATTTTGGAACTGGTGTATTGTTTTCTCCCATTTTTCATCATTGTTCCGTGGTGTATATCTGCCCCTAGTACTTAGTACTGACACGGCTGACTCATGGAAAGATTTATTTTTTTACAATGTTTTAGGCTTGTTAGAAATGAGATAGAAGAAAGACGAAAGTAAGTGTATATATTTTTTCGCTTGGTAAATTATAACTAATTCTATTACCATTTGCTTACCTTGGGGTTGAATGGCTTTCGACTGAAATCAACGGCTAGCCCAGCTATAAGTAATAGAGACAATATAAGTGGCAATGTTATAGGGTGACCCTAGGCTTACCACTGGTCAACACCAGTAATTTTCCTCTGCCAAGCCACATTATTTTTCCAATAAAAAGGCTTTACCTATTATTTGTGCAAACAACAGAGTCGCCATGCAGTCGTCAACTCATTCACTTAAAGGAATCCAACGTGCATTTCGAGCCAAAAATGCCGCCAATTGGCGTTTGGCTAGCTTCCTACGCAGACGCTCTAAGGGTCGTCACGCAACGCTAGAACCGTTGCGTGACGACCCTAAGATAAGAATGTCTGCGAAGGAGGCTATGATTGGCTGGTTGTTATCATGTATTCACTGATTAAAAAACGGTGGCACAAAGCGCAGATGGAAAGTCCTCAGTCCCGCAAACAAATAGAAAGCAGGACGGAAGACTATTAGAATGTCTAGGGCTACCTGGTGATAGGAACTTGATAGTCTTTTGTTCCCATTGCCAAGGGGACCCTAAAACAACAGACTTAGTCTTAGCAGTAGGGTGACCCTACCCAATGTAAGCGGAACGCATTTAAAGCAATAATTTCAGCATTGGTTCTACTTACAAAGATGATTTCTTTTTATTAGAGCTGAAGAAGCAGAGCGAGAAGAAGCAATGAGAGGGGTAAGTTATCAAATCACAATCACGGTGTACTGAGTATAAGTGTGCATCCTCATTCAAGTGTAAATGGGATTCCGTAATCATTAAGTCCAAACATCAAAATTATCGAACCCTAAAACAACCTCTAGGTGGATCAAAATCAGGGCACTCGGCCAACTCAAAAATCGAATTGGAATGTTGTATTTTGCCGGTCACGGCAAGGCGCGGCCCGTGACGTAAGTTTTTCGCAGTCATCTTAAACTACTCTGTTAGTTTTCAAGACCGAGAGACTGTGTTAGCTGTCGAAGCCGAAGTTTTGATAATTTGCAATGACACGTTCAATCTTGTATTCTCAGCTAGTTACATGCGTGATAGTACCTTAGTAGCCCAACGTTTGCTGATTGTGTTTCAGGTCTCACCAATGCGTTACACCGAATCAGAAGTACAATCAGTTCGAGATGCTCATGTAGAGGAAGTACAAGCATTACACGAAGAATATGAGTAAGTTCAATTGGTTCAGTGCTAGACCCCCCTTCCCATCCCCACACCTGGGAAAAAGTATTGAGATGCTTGTCGGAATTTTTTTCTAAATACTCCTAAAACATTCCGGAAGTTTTTAAATAGGTGTGGCTTTATGAGTTACCATACATAAATAACGAAATAGTGTCGATTTTTCCTGAGTATTATCTATATTTTCCTATTATTAGTATTATCTATATTTCACACTTGGTATGTAATATAAATGGATTTTCTTGTTCAGCACCCTTAAAGATACCAAAGTAATACCAGGGTTTTCATTTTCAATTTCAGTACCCTAAAATATACCAAATTGCTAATTTGAACTACTAAAAATACAACGAGCATCCCCAATACTTTTACCCGGGAGTCCTCCTTCTCCCTCTCTAGGTTAGAACATGATATTTTTACTGTGCGACGCCTACTACCATGGCCGCCCGAGTCACTTTCATACACGTTAGCCAATCAGACAAAAATAAGGCTTAACATTGAGTACCATCGTGACTGATGGTACATATGGCTGACATGGTAACAGGAGTTGTGTGTCAACAAATATTTCTCCTCTTTCTGGTTGGCTAACGTCGAAAAAAAGTTAATTGGGTGCCACAGACTTGAGAGGTAACCAATATAAATGGCGTGTTGCTTGATCCCATCTGCAGGAGAAGATTTAACGAGCTAGCACAAGGCATTGACGCATATAGTGGAAACGAAGAAGAGATGAGAGAATTTGTACACGGTAAATTGATATTTTGTAGATATTTTCGTTGATGAGCTTTTCGAGATCCACTTTCCGTCATGCTTCAAGGGCATATCCAGGGGGTCCTGGGATACCTGTGACCCCCTCCCCATCTGGCTGTTTATTGATAGTGTGGATGCGTTTTGAGAAGAAGAGAAGGGGGGGGGGGGGGGGTGATGTTTTGGCCCAATGGGAAATCCTGGATACACCCTTTGCCATAGAGTAGATTTCCTTGAAACACATTTCATGGTGGCTTACTTTTTGTTTACTAGTTTTCCTTTTAACTTGCACTATGTTATGAAAGGTACACCAAATAATTGCCGGGTTTCAATAAGCTGATAAAAGTCTTTGAATCTCACTATCTGTTCCAAATGCTGGTCAAACGCTGACCACCATGTGCTGTTAGACAAAGAATTCTATTGAAAACTTGCGATTCAGCTGATGACATCAATAGCCCACTTTCGATATTCTGGTTGAGTCATCACGCACACAGAAATCCAAGACGAAGTTCCAGGAAACAAAGGAATATGTTAGGATTACTTCATTGTTATCCCAGAGCCTCGTCTTGAATTGCTTTGTGCGTGATCACTCAACCAGAATATCGCAAGTGGGCTATAGACCCCTTTCACGTGACATTAATGAGGCTCAATTTGGAGGACAAGACAAGAATTTCTCCTGAGAATTGGAACCTATTGTTTGTCCTCCAAATTGAGCTGCATTTCGACGTGCTGCAAGGGGTCTATTTAACAATTAGTCCTCGAGTCCGAATGGTCTACGAGTCAATAGCCCATGAGGCCGAAGGCCGAATGGGCTATTGACTCGTAGGCCATGAGGGCGAGAGGTCTAATTGTTTTAGTAAAAACCTACTAATCGGTCCAATAAAAGGATGCAAAAAGTTTTGGATTTTGCTTTAAATGTCTTTTTTTTGGTTTTCAAAACCGGCGCTTTTCGCTACTAGAGGTCTATCACTAATAGACCCCTAGTAGCTCAGCCAATCACAGGGCTCGATTGGTGATAGACCATTAGTAGGTTTTTTCTAATGATAAATAAGCCTCAGCAATATCCATGTTTAAAGCAATCTTGTTCCTTCATGTACTATTTCAGCCGCCACATCTCCGTTGCACTGGCGAACTCCGTCACCATTACGACCATATACGGCAACAGACCAGCCGCGTACCCCTAGACCTCCTTCAGAGGCGAGGTAACGTTTATCTTTGTTTGTTTTTCTCGTATAATTACACCTTATTCATATCAAAAAAGACGGAAGGGAGACTCCTGGTGACCAACACGAAAACGAGGCCAGTTGCCCAGGATACAAGAAATTAGTGCAATGACTAAAGCCTGGCTAACACTAGTGACGCAAGCATTAGCGCAAGCCAATTACGCAAGAAAAACAAATTCTTCCGTTCTCGTGCGTTTGCGTCGCTACCTTTCACAGTGACAACATGTCAGTACTAGCTTGGAGTTGCGTCTGCTTACATCAGCTTCCGTCGCTAGTGAGAACCAGGCTTAAGACGAGAGAACTAGCCCACTTTCGATATTCTGGTTGAGTAATCACTCACAAAGCAATTCAAGGCGAAGGTCCGGGGAAATAAGAGACCATATTAGGATTACTCTATTGTTTCCCCGGAGCCTTGCCTTGAATTGCTTTGTGAGTGATCACTCAACCAGAATATCCAAAGTGGGCTATTCGTTTGCTTCTAGTTGTTTGTCTCTTTTCAATTTGATTATACAAAATGACCATTACAGAACCCAGACGTTCTGTACAAATGTAATACACTTTGGCGTAGGACAACTAGTCTAGTATTGATCAGCACTAGGTAGTCCCCCCCCCCCCCCAACCATCATCCAAAGTCCAGCCAAATGTGTTTGTTTGAAACTTCCTTTCCTTTACTACAGGGCGTCATCATCGCGTGTGAAATCAAGAACAAAAATCCCCAACCTACCCCTGTGGGGTAAAGATTTACCACAAGACGTAAGTCTATACTTGCCTTCAAACTTCACTAAATCTCACTGTTTTGCAACTCCTACTAATGGTTTTCAAAGGGTCAACCTTTTGAGAATAATATTCAAGAAAAATGGCACCAGTCCGAAATGTACAAGCATGCAGGAATTATTAAATAATAGATCATGAAAACTATCCGGTTATTGTAAATGTTAAAATACGCAAGTTTAAAATCAGTTTTTCTCTGTGTTGTAGTTTTTGGTGCGTTTGAATATGTTCAATGAAAATAGCGAGAAATATCGTATAGAGCTGGAAGAGAAGACGAAGAAATCGGTAAGTTTATGATGTTGATGATGATGATGATGATTACATATTTAGCCAGGGTTATTGTTCTATATTGTCTTTCCATTCAGTACCTTTTCCAATCATTTTTCCTTACCCATCCTATTTGTTCTCGTTTTCGTTAATACTTTCTAGCTATATTTTCATTAATTACCATTTTTCATTCATTTGTGTGATTAATTCATTTCTCGTAGATTCAACAAAAGTATGAGTTGCAAATGGCAGTTCAAAACAGACTGAGTATCCCAGAAGACGTGGAAGATCCTCAAGAAGGTATAGACACGGCACGGGATGTTGAATGTTTTCATACACGGCACGGCACTGACACGGTCACGGCAAGGCGCGTCCGTGCCGTAAGTTTTATAGTCATACGAAAACCGCTTTATAATAAATAGCACTGAGTGGACAAAGTGAGAGGAATTAAGGGTGGCGAAGCGGTTGTGCGGTCTGGGTTTCGGGTTGGATTCCTGGACTCGCCACTAGTTTGTTTTCCCTTTATTCGAGAATTTTTCTCCCGACAAGCTAAATTCCAATTCGATCTGTGAGCTAGCCGTGCCCTACTGTCAACCTAGAGTTTGTTAACAGTAGAAGTAAGTTTCAGGAAGCAGAAAAACGGTAGGGACAACGAGTGAGGTGAGAGTTAAAGGAAGGAGGAGAAGTAGAGATGGCGGTATTAGGGCTTTACAAATATACTTTTTAATAGAATATTTAACAATAGCTGTTATTACAGATGCATGCAAATGATATGCAAATGATATATTCTTTTGTGAATATTTACCGAGGCGCGAGTCCTGCTTGTAACAACATGCGAAGCGCGCGCAATCCTAATCCTATGTTCTAGACCAATCAGCGTGCGCGGTTTTCTATAATCACCCGGATAATGATAATGATTTGTAATATTTCAGAAGTGTGTCTTCCTGCTGTGTTTATGCCGACAAGAACAGGGCTGGTTTTCACACCCAAAGCTCATTCATATTTCCATCCTCCAGGTCAGTTTATATCCTTATAAAATCCATAACCACGCTTTCTTCTCTGTAAACTACTTATTCTATGATTATGAAAAATCTTGACATCCATTGAACCAATCTCTGCGCGCGCACATGCAAAACTATTTGGTCATGTCACGTCTACGGCACTCTGTCGGTCAAGGCACAATATCTATTAAGTAATCTTCGGGTGTGCGTGAAACCACTGCTTGTCCAATCAGAATTCATACGGTTCGACACTTTCTGTTGAACCAATTTTAGCACGCGCACGAAATCAGATAGCCATGACACGGCACGGTAATCACTACTCAGGCATGATCATCACACGGAACAGGCGTAGCTCAGATGATTTAGTGCGCGGTCTTCGGATCTACAGGATCCTCAGGATCTCCACGTCTGTTTCGACTTCTCTCTAATCCGTGTAGCTTCAGCTTCCAATACCCTTCAAACAGAGCACTGATGGAGAGAGGGGAAAAAATGCGCACCGTCGATTTCCATTGATAGCAGTTGAACTTCAACTGAAGGAACCACCGAAGTTAAATATAGTTACTTTCCCTTTACCTTTACGAAACCGTTCTTTGCGGCAATGCCTCGGTACAGCTTTTGGTCGCGGAATCTCTATTTTGTTAAGTGATTTGACCACCAAGGTGAACTGATCAGGTACTAACTTATCGCGATTCCTCTTCAGGATCATCTGAGGGTCGACTCACTCAGCCTCCTTCGGTTTTCAAACTACCTCACGTGGGTGTGTCTAATGTATCCTTTGTCACTTCGATGCTTTGCTGATATTTAAACAGACGTTAATGCTTCCAACTACTTACAGGGGCGTAAGCAGGGGAGGTCCAGGCCCTCCCTCCACCCTGTTATGCATGTGTGCAGGGTGAGTCTGGGTTGGGTGTTGTGGACTGAATACAAAGCCCAACCAAACCAAAACACGGACTGCTTTTTTTTTTTTTTACATTACTTTAGTTGTTTTTTTCCCCTGGTCGAATAATACAAGAGAAATTCGCATAATATAAGACATGTAAATCTCCAATGGTTTTCTTCGTAAACACTACTAGTCTATGAATTTTCTGCCGAACTTCCGAGCATGCGCAGTGCGTTTTTCACTTGCGTCGGTAGAAGGGAGAAGGTACGTGCTGCCTTTGCTCAAAATATCTGCACTTGTTTAGACCTTGCTCGAGACTCTGGTTGCATTTTTAGTGCCCGAGTTCTTTGAATTACAAAAACCTTAGAAACGTCAATCCATCACATCCGGATTATTTAATTATCATTTTCCTTAACTTCTTGAACAGCAAATCTCTGTTCTTAATCTATTCGACATGGGACAAAGATACACAGGACCTCCACCAGCAATGCCGGAGAATGGGTACACATTGGGAGGGCCCCACCCATCGCAGACCGCTCCTCCTCCACCAACTGCATGTGATATAAACTCTCCGCAGAGTTACCCCGGACGGGCATGCACTCGGTAGCACGGTCCCTCCCCTCCCCCCTTTTCCCCATTGACCATGGCGTCCAAATCAACAAATATCAAAGGAAACATACGTCCATTTTTGCAATTGAGGACGATGTATAAGTAATGTAATACATGCCAATCGTTTATTTATCCTTCCCACATGGCATAGTCATTGCTTTGGTACTGCTAGTGGCTAGTTAGTGTTTTAAAGTAGAGCTCTTCTATAATAGTTTATAATTTAATTTAAAATATAGTACCCGCTTGTATTCACCAAAAATGAGCGTTATTGTTTACCCTTCTTAGTATCAATAAAAATCCCTACAGATAACAGATTTCATTAGCTGGAGAACAGCGGTATTGGTGTTATGATTGTTTTCATCCAATTTCAAATCTATCAATAAGACAAGGACCGCGAAGCATTCTAAAAAAAATTGGCCTTTTATTCAAAGATATAGCATACTCACTAGTGTGTATGTATAGAGCGGTTTTCGTACGAGTGGGAAACGATAGATCAAATTCTTAGCCATACTGTAATCGTACCCATGGTTTCTTTCCGTAGCCGTTAACTACACGTCGTGATTCAGTGGTTGAATTACTGGAAGACAATGGGAAACCATTTCAATGTTACGGCATGTTGTACCGTGTGCGTGCTGTAAGTCTATACCGTATGTTTCTCGCTCATACGAAAATCGCTCTAAGATGAGAATGGGGGTTGGTTCTTGACAATTTAATTAGTGGATATTAGTAAAAAGGTAGAGGCTAAAAAAAAAAGACTCTCCTTCTCCGCGGTTCTGTTATAACAATTAACCGATCACCTTATAAGGTCAGGGTGGAGTCAATCTGTCTATGCCTGTCATTCACGCAATGCGCTACAAATTTCTATTTCATAATCCAAAACTGACATTTTCTTACAAGGGGAAACTGTTCCACGATTCCTCCAAGAGACTCGTAATTATTTACTTTCTAGTGGCTCCTATTTTTGATATACTCTAATTATTATACTCCTCGAGTGGTTAGGCGCGCGTTTTTGCAAAATAAAAATGTTTATAGACAGGCATCGCATGCTCGGCAAGCCTCTTTAGGCGAGACATGTATTTCTTTGTAAAGAATCCACAAAAATCCTTAATTTCAAAAATTCATATCTTTGTCAGTTTAAGGGCAATCTTTACGAAACTTTGAATTTTTACTATTATGGATATGACAAATATGATAGTAAACTCCTTTTCCGATAAATCCAATACCTGGTAATGTAACTTTAGCGTGATATAGATGAGTAAGTAAGCCGCTATGTGATTGGTAATTAGTGGTTCTCCACCACGTACGTCACAACAAGGATAATATCAATAATTATTAATTTTGTTTTGAGCATAAAACCTCAACCGATCGAAATTTTTTACCTTAGCATTCGTTCAGGCAGTAAAATGGACACATTTTTATCAATATTTGGTAAGTAACTTGAATGGCCCGCGCCCAATAGTTTAACTAATACTGCTAGATTTCTTGTATTTTGGGTCTCATAATTTTGTCACTACCTTTATAACGACCAAACTAGCAAAGGATAGCGTCGGACGTGAAAGAGACTACAACGCTGGATCCGAATATAGCACTTTTGAAATATAGGGACTCGACACGCAAATGAAGAGCTAATCGGAAACAGCTAGGCCTTCTAAGATTGGCGGTCGATTTTACGTGTACTTTTTGACTATAACAAAAATTTGGTAAAAAACTAGTCAAAAACGCGGTTGGAGTAGAACTTTAGTCCTCCATTAAACCCTATTTCGATCCATACCTTCAGATGTTTGATTAAGGTGGCTCCAAGAAGTTATTTTTGAGTCACACTTCCCTTTTTGAATCCCCTTATATATACTCATACTTTAGCTCAAAGAATCTGAATTTTACACCAGATGTTAGAATTGGATGAAAGTTTTGAATGATGTTTTTTATGCTAATCAGCGTTTCCATAGCAACGTTAATTTGTTTTTCGAAAAACAGTTTTTCCTGAATATCTTTCGAAATCGGGCTACCCTCGAAATGCGATCAATTGGACTATAATTGACACAGTGCAGTACACTAAATGGAAAAGTTTCAAGAAAAGTTATCTGTTTTAATTCGAATAAATCGCTGAAACTTGTTTAACATGATATATTCGACATAAATCTAGGCCTTTTAAAATTGTGTGGACGAACAATGAGATTGCAATGATAAAGACTTTTTTAACACCTTGGACAATTATTCACGTGTCTCACATTGCAAGCTCACCGTTCGTCTCGCTTCGATGCAAATTTAAAGGCACGGCTACGCTCAGTTTCAAGATGGCGCAGGGAACTGTGAAAGGGACTATTCCATAAAGTCATTCGTGCACAAAAATATTCAAATCGTGGAAAATTTCACCGGTTTTCATTTGGAACAAATGATTTGTAACGTGATTTCCATTTTCATGTTTGTGACACAGCGAAGTCAAGGTTGCGTGCAAAATACGTGCAATCTGTGCAAGAGGACGAAGAGGATACGATGTGTCGTCAGGTTAGATATCTTGGTTACAGTCTGGAATACCATCCTGGCCTCCAAGAAATGTGTCAAGTCATGCACAACGTCTTCTTAGCCAACCAAAAGAATCTCGAGGTCCTACCTAAGTTCGACATGCTGGTGAATTCCGAAGGTGTGAAGCTTGTAAGGAAAGGCGACCACACGGAGATGAAAAAGATGTTCCAAATAAAAAACATTGCTTATGCAGGAGTAGCTAAAGTCAATCCCAAACTATTGGGCTTCTATTTTAATGGCAAGGATGAAGGTGGCTTGCATGTGGTGTTATGTAAGAAAGCCAGCCATGCTAGAAATGCTGCGATACGCATGTCAGAATACTTCCAAAACTCCCTAAGCAGTTCCATTGATGCGGCGGTAAATGATAGCGTGCCCTTGACTGGCTCACTTTCCGAAGATCCTCTAGAAGCCAGTTCTGTAACATCACCACTACAAGGAGATGGCAGGAAACGAGAGAAAGATCCAGTACCAGAAACTGCTATAAAATCCAAGGAAGAAAATACCGCCTTATCTTTAAAGGACTCCGATCCACGTGAAGAACCTTTAGGGAGCAAAGATGAAGAAACCGCGATAATTCGACAAAATATCGGGACTTATGCTGAGATGAATTTTAATACTACATCGAACAGCAAATCACTAAAGGTTCCCACGCGTAAAACTAGTGCCGATGATACAAGTACTAATATCATGTTATCCACAGTTAAACTACGCGAAAAAAGAAAAGTAAAATCCAATGGAGTACACGCAAATTTTGTCTCCAAAACTGCCGCACTTTCTCCCAGTCCAAGGACTTCGCAACGAACATCTAAACACCGTAAAGCCAACACTGTTGGTAGCGTTGATTTAATAACTCTGCTACTTTATGCAAAGTCAAAAGAACTAGGAGCCTCTCGTAGGGCTACAGAAGAAAAAGGAACCAGAGAAAACACAGCCATGAATTCTAGGGGTCGCTGTTGGAATAAAGGTGGAGTGCGTGCGAGACATGGAAGGGCCGTCACCAGTGAAAGCGTAAAATTGTCAAGCTTGCGGTTTAATGAGCGTACACCAATGGCATTTGGTGCTTCCCTCCAAGAATGCAGTGGAACCTCACAACTTGCGGCTGAACCGCGTCAGAAACACAAAAAAGCCAATAACATTGCCGATGTTAGGTTATCAGCTTTAAGTTTGAAGAAAATTCCAAACCAGTCGAGCCCCTTTAGAGCTCTTATAAAGGAGAAAGAAGACATACACTCCATGATACCCCTGACCATGGACCACAGTGATAAAAAGATGATGCTAACTGCTCTTCAGCTTCGTAGAAAAGAAAAAGAATATATACCATTGTCTTTTAGTGATCCCTGTTTAGAAACTGGAAGAATGTCTCCCTCGCCTAAAATGTATCCAAGACACAAGAGACACAGTAGGGCCAAAACTACTACCAGTGTCAATTCATCTGCTTTACGGTTCTACGAACGTGACCAGACGCTTGTTGCCCCTCGAGGACATACAGATAACAAAGAAAGGAAAGCGTACACACCCATGAGATTCAATGATTCTTATATACATAGTGGTGGTCTTTCTTCCAGTGTTGATGACCGTGAAATGCATACAAGACACAGAGTCAGATCAGCAACTTCACGGTCTTATAAATGTCAAACGCAGCTTGGTCCCTCGACAGATAAAACTGAAAGCGAAGAGAACACACCCATGACATTCAATGATTCTTATATACATAGTGCTGATCTCTCTTCCAGTGTTGATGACACTGAAATGCATCCGAGAAACAGAGTCAGATCAGCACCTTCACGGTCTTATAAATGTCAAAAGCAGGTTGGTCCCTCGACAGATAAAAGTGAAAGCGAAGAGTACACACCCATGACATTCAATGATTCTTATATACATAGTGCTGATCTCTCTTCCAGTGTTGATGACACTGAAATACATCCGAGAAACAGAGTCAGATCAGCACCTTCACGGTCTTATAAATGTCAAAAGCAGGTTGGTCCCTCGACAGATAAAAGTGAAAGCGAAGAGTACACACCCATGACATTCAATGATTCTTATATACATAGTGCTGGTCTCTCTTCCAGTGTTGATGACCCTGAAATGCATCCAAGACACATAAGAGCTAACACTACTGACAGTGTCGGTGTTGGGCTTTCCCACAGGCACGGTAGAGAAGCCAACAATGTCAAATCATCAGCTTTGCAGCACAACAAAAATACAAACAAGTTGAATGACCCCTTACTACCTACAAATGAGAGTTAAAGCCACGAAAACACACCCATAACATGTTGTGATTCCTCTTTAGCAACAGAAGCACCAGTAGTTTATGTAAATATTCCTCTGGATCAGAAATAAAGTATAATTCTGTTTATTATCAGTGTTTGCGCATTACATCACAATGTCAATGTTTATTATCACTAAATGCATATTACATCACAATGTCAATGTTTATTATCAGTGCGTGCGCATTACATCACAATGTCAATGTTTATTATCACTGCGTGCGCATTACATCACAATGTCAATGTTTATTATCACTGCGTGCGCATTACATCACAATGTCAATGTTTATTATCAGTGCGTGCGCATTACATCGCAATGTCAATGTTTATTATCAGTGCGTGCGCATTACATCACAATGTCAATGTTTATTATCAGTGCGTGCGCATTACATCGCAATGTCAATGTTTATTATCACTGCGTGCGCATTACATCACAATGTCAATGTTTATTATCACTGCGTGCGCATTACATCACAATGTCGATGTTTATTATCACTGCGTGCGCATTACATCACAATGTCAATGTTTATTATCACTGCGTGCGCATTACATCACAATGTCGATGTTTATTATCAGTGCGTGCGCATTACATCACAATGTCAATGTTTATTATCAGTGTGTGCACATTACATCACAATGTCAATGTTTATTACCAGTGCGTGCGTATTACATCACAATGTCAATGTTTATTATCACTGCGTGCGCATTACATCACAATGTCAATGTTTATTATCAGTGCGTGCGTATTACATCACAATGTCAATGTTTATTATCAGTGCGTGCGCATTACATCACAATGTCAATGTTTATTATCACCGCGTGTGCATTACATCACAATGTCAATGTTTATTATCACTGCGTGCGCATTACATCTCACTGCAAATGGTTATGTTAATGCTTCAAACCACTTAGATTATACTACAGAAATAACAGTGCAACAGTTTGTGGGGTATAGGGGTATAAGAAATAAGTACTCCATACTGGTCAGTAGTTTGGCCAAAACAAGTGTTAATCCTCTCTCTAGGGATGATGATTCCCTAGACTGCAGTGGCATGACAAAGAGAGGTGATAATCCCCTCCAAGGGTTGATAATCCCCTGGAATGCAGTGGTTTGGCAAAGAAAGTTGATGATCCTCTCTTAATCTAGGGGTGCCCCCTAGGCCGCCGAGGGGTGATAATTCCCTAAAGTTAGTCCGATAGTTCCCATGGCAACAGAGGCAGAGGGGTACAGATCCCAGGAGTATAGCAGCCATGAGTCTATGGGACAAAGATGTGACCAGTATGGGAGCACGTAATCCCCAACCCTTAGTTTATTTTCACAAATAAGATCTCAATAAACTTAAAGCTATCCTTAGAAGCTATACAAGTATGTTCTAAATGTATTATCAGAGTTCATATTGTCCATGGACCCGGCAAGATAACATTGATTGACTGTATCCACTAGTTGAGCTATAACTATATACATATTGTTCATATTGTCCATGTACCCGGCAAGATAACATTGGTTGACTGTATCCACTAGTTGAGCTAACTATATACATATTATTCATATTGTCCATGTACCCGGCAAGATAACATTGGTTGACTGTATCCACTAGTTGAGCTAACTATAATATATATGAATATAAATTTGCTTACCTGCCCTTTTTTTGTGGACGTTTTTATATTTTTGTAAAAGCCAAATTTGTCTTCCCTTTCCCAATACGGGAAGGTGCTGTCTTGCCTCTTGGTCGTATTTGATCATGCTGGTTTGGTCGAGAAAAATTAGTCTCACTCCGAATTCGAGCAGCTCCAATATCAATTTCCTGTTCCACAACCGCAGTAGGCTTTGGCAGACCCATCATTTTCTTTGCGTTTATGTAACGTCGTAGCATCACCCGAATTTTATCTCTTTCGAGTTCAGTCTGAAAAATATAATGCAAGAAATAGTTCAATTTTTCTAAGGGTAAAAGGGTTGATTGACTATAGATAAACGCGCCTTTATTCAATGAAGATTGTCACAAAGACAAAACCAAAAAGGAAAGAAAGAAAGAAAGAAAGAAAGAAAGAAAGAAAGAAAGAAAGAAAGAAAGAAAGAAAGAAAGAAAGAAAGAAAGAAAGAAAGGAAGGAAACCATAAAAGAGGAAGATATACCTTCTTTATATCCCGGTCATTTTGGTTTCCATTACCTGTGGTTTGTCTGGCCTAAGAAAAGAAAATGAAGAGAAACAGAGATGAAAAAATCCAATTGTAGCCGACGTGAGCCCCAGATGTTTGCTGGTCACCTTTTATATCATAAGTGACTGTATTTTCCAAAACTCCAGTATTTAACACACACCAATAGACAATTTCGGGATTATCTAAACCTCCTTTAGTTCATGTACGTACTTTAGTACTTTACTTTTAGATTTTACGTACCATTTCATAATCAATGCTTGCATTTGTGGATGATGACTGCGAAAATTAATGAAATGCAGAGAATGTTACGATGTTGAATAAAACTAATAACCGATATCTCTTCAAATTCGCTCTCTACAAAATACATTTTCTTTTGTAGAGGGTGAACTTGAAGAAATCTCGAGACGGGAATTGATGAGGAGGTATAGGAGATGAACCATGATAAGCTTGATTATGGTTTCTGTCTCGATGTCAGGGAAGGAAATTTATCTTAATATAAGTCTTGAAAAAAGAAAGGTCTTCATCCCCATCTGCTTGTGACCTTAACTATATATTATAACTAACAAAAGCATTGGACTTCACCTTGCATATTTTCTCCTTAATCTTCTTGAATACGTTCCTGAGTACATTTAGAAGGTTAAAAGGTGGCGGGAGACTGCTGCCTTTTTCAACCCAGAACATCCAGATGCGAGTACGGGACACTTTCCACTTTTTCGTCGAGTTATCCTGTATTAATACGAACAAGACACTGAGCGTGAGCCTGGTCAAGGGTTGGCAAGGATGAGTGGGGCTGCGGTAAAACATTCTACTTTCACCGCTGTGAGTTCTACAAGTCGTGTGGGTGGCGCTATGCCTGTACACTGAGTTAGAACCATATGTGAACTGATTTTTTTGATTTGTTGTTCTCTTCCGTGCCACGAGGATTCCCCCCTTCCCCCTTCACAAAAATCAACATGTCAGGTGACGGTTGCACGCATAGAATATTGAATGTATATGCATGTGCATCGTGTGAGTATAACAGTGATATCCATGATCAATTTGCTTCCCATCTTAGATGAAGATTTTTATTATTGCTATAAGCATTTCTTACCGTGATATTTTCGAACGATTTGGTCATCATCGCTATAAGCATGTTTACAGCCACGATAACAGCGAGTATCTGGAACAACCCAAACAGGAACACTCCTGTTTCTCTGGTGATAGTAAATTTGGGATCCTTCGTTTGAAATGACTGCGGGTCAGTGTAACCAAATATGGACCAGAACAGCCCGTAAGCACCAGAACCAACACTAGATATATAAAGATGGTTAAAATCAGTAGCCAATTAACTTCCAAATAAAGCCAGCCAACCACTGGAGCTCTTAATCCAAGGGGCGTATCCAAGATTTGTCATGAATGTGGTCACTCTTCACTGGCATCGACAAAATATCCCTCCCTCCCTTCTCCCAAAACACATGCATGTTACAAATAAACTGCCAATAAGAAGGAGAAATTACTACAAGCACGTCACACTAGCCCCCTGGATAAGCCCCTCTTTGAACTTCGCAAAAGCCAACAATACAGATACAGATTTAATACCTTGAAAATGTATGGCCTGTCTCTGGGTTTGTCCCGTTACGAGACGTTTTTGAAATGTACTTCTGCGTGATGATGTGATGCGAGTAGAGTTTCCGTAAACTTAAACCAAAAGCAACAAAAAAGATCGAGAAAAATAACATGAACTTTAAAACGTCGAGAATGAGATGGTAAAGTGAAAGCTGCCAAGGGCCAAGCACATCGTTCACCTGGAATACCACTGACAATCGTACGAAGCTTAGGACCATTGCTACGGAGAACAAACTGTTGGCTACAAGGACGAGTTTATACCATCCACTGGGCCTAAAATCTGTGATTGGGTGCAGCACATCCCAGTTTTTTCCATATGCAATAAGGCGCAGGATGTATGAAGCAGAGAAGATAATAATCATCGCTACCATGACCCAGTTCCACCACTGGGCAAAATAGCGATGGAGTCCCTGTGTGGATAATTCGACCAAAGCTTGAGCAATGAAACCAGCCAACCATAGCAATATCATCCACTCTACGGGATAAATGAACAGCTTGGATTAGAGTCAACTCAAGATAAGAAAAAAGACTGAAGAAGAACAAGAGGAACAAGAATGACAACAACAACAGCAACAAGAAGAAGAACAAGACGACGAAGTAAAACAAGAACAAGAACAAGAATGACAATAACAACAACGACAGAAACGAGAACAAGATGACGACGACGAAGAAGAAAAACAAGAACAAGAAGAACTGAGAACGACAACAACAGCGGCAACAACCGAACAAGACGACAATGAAAAAAAGAAAAGAAGAAACAACAACAACAACAACAGCCGGCAACTGCAACTGCAACTGACAACAATGAAACGGCTGAACTAGAAGTGGAAGGAACAAGAGGAAGAAGAAGAAGGAGAAGAAGAAGAAGAACAGCAACAACAACAACAACAACAACAACAACAATAGCATCAGCATCAGCAGCAGCAGCAGCAGCAACTACAAGAAGAAGAACAACAACCTGAAAAACACTGAACTAGAAAAGAATGAAGAACAAAGACAAGAAGAGAAGCAAAAGAAGAATTCTTGGGCTATACCTGGGATACTTAACTCCACCAATTTATCCTCAAACTTGTCTTGGAAAGAAGAAACAACGAGTAAAACAACGAATGATAACATGGACCAGAAATGACTCATAAACTTGATCATTGGATTGTGCATATATCTTGTGATCCCGTTCTCACAGATTGAAAATACAGCAACTATGGCTAGGAATGGCAGGAGAAGGAAGTGCCGAAGTGTGAACATGAAAACACTAAATATACTTCTTTTTTTCCAAGTGGCTATGTTGGGGTAGACCACTGAGTTCAGCTGGAGTTGATTGAATGGATGAGCTATCAACTAAAGGAAAAGACAAAGACTTGGTTAGTACAGTGGTTCGGTGTTACCCATTGCTAGATAATATTATATGGAATTGGTATTGGATAGCTGGGCAGTATACACTAAAACAAAGGAACGGACGGACGAATGAATGAAGGAACGAACGCGCCCACGCACGAATGGAAGAATGAACGCGGAACGAAAGAACGAACGAACGAGATACGGACAAATGACCTATCGCTATCTCTCTTTTGTTATCATCCTGATATGCAGATGAAACACTACTACATGCGCGAAAGCCTATAATACACAGTGAAGATAAAACTTTGGTGTAATGAAATATGTTACGATTCTGGGATGGATGCGGGATGCCATCCTATTGGAACTGATGTAGGGATTTCTACGAGGAATCAAGGGTGGCGTAGCAGTAGCTCACTCGCCTCTCACTTCTCGGTGCTCGGATTCGATTCCCAGACTCGGTATCAAATGTGAGTAAAGTTTGTAAGATCTTTCCCTTGATTAAGTTCGAGGGTTTTCTCTGGTTTTCCTCCCTTCGCGAAACCTAACACGCTAAATTCCACTTCCATCTGTGAGTTAGCAGTGCCCTGACTTTGATCAGCCCAGAGGTTGTTTCAGGGTTCGATAATGAGAATACACCAGTTTCGTATTCGATGCAAACCACTGTTTTTGAAGACCGCAGACTCATTTGCACAGGGTTAGCCTCGTTTATAAGTTAGCTATTCAAAGACACCATTAAAAGTCTATGGGTTTGGTATTATTCAACTTGCGCATTCTTTACATTACTAATGATTTACAAAAGTCAACCATAATGTAAAGAATGTGCAAGTTGAATAATACCAATGTTTTGAGATCCCACGGACTTTTAATGGTGTCTAACCCTGTGCAAATGAGTCTGTGGTCTTCAAAAACAGCGGTTTGCATCGAATGCGAAACTGGTCTATTTGAATGTTTTCTTTTTACTACACCTGTGTTGACAAAGTCTCATCCTACTTCTGAATTCTAATAATACTTTATTCAAATACAAATTGCAAATATATTTGAAATGGTGAATCTTGATCATTTGATCATTTTTCTTATCTCTAACCTTTCTTACACTGCGCGGGATTCGGGAGTCACTAGGTGTGGTGGGTGTGGTGCGGGTGGGGTGGATGCCTTTATGCTCACCTTGGAGGTGGGCTGTGGTCCACCGCATTCGCGCCCATCTCGCTGTCCCTGGTGGATCCTGTATCTCACGCAGTGTAAAACAATTATTGTAATTATTATTATTATTATTATTATTTATATTATATAGTTTTTTATATGGGCCAGATTGGAGAAAAGACAATGTTCTTTATCTGTTTAATAACCCTAATAAAGATTAATTGATTGATTGATTAATTGAGTTTATCCCTTTGTGCAGATCACCAGATTCACCTTTGTAGTTTACATGATTTTATCCAGTGTCAACAAAGAGCGTTTTTCTTACCTTATCACATTTTGCTTTAAGAGCCAGATTGAGAAAGGTTAGATCCCTCACTTCATTTCTGTTGGATTGAATAACGATGTATTTTTCCATCTTTTCTCTTTTGATGTCAGGAAGAACATTTGTAAGGATCTTTTTCTCGCTGATGCTGCGGCACTGATTCATCAACTCCTCTATGAAGTTTTCGCATTGCTCTGACAATGATTCGTAATCATCTTTGAACTCATCATCGATCCTAAAAACGGAAAACGGAATAAACCTCTTTACCTTGGGTGTAATTTTTTCCCATTTCAGACCACGTCATTCATCAGTATCATTTCTTCATGTAACAGTTGCGCATGAGAAGACACATAATAGGGTCCTGAAGGGATAGAATGGCAGCTGGGATTCGCCTTCTTTTGGGCTGGGAAAATAGGAATTCATGCACTGGGACTGGGATTTTAGCCATTACTGGGACGGGGATTTTGAAAAATCTCTAACTCTAACTCTAACTCTATAACTCGGACTGAGATTTTGCATGACTGTGATTGGGATTTTGCACAATTTTGGGCTAGGAAATGGGATTAGGATATAGAGCGAGTGTATTAGGTATCACATACATTTCTTTTGGTCTAAATGTATTTTTCAACATTAATAACTGTATCTGCACGTGACATGATTAGGCCGGCATTTTTTGTAGTATTAGCGTGACAAACTAAGCGTTACTTGACCATCCACTTCAACTTACTATCCTTTGGACTGACAGGTATCGCTCCACTATACACAAAACATGATAATGAACCACCGTAACGTCGACATACAAAAGTTATTTTAATTCATAAAAGCGAAACAAAAATTACGTTCGTCAAATAGACACAAAAGAAATCAATGGAAATAAGATTTAGCCTACTAAACTATGTTCTAAGGGCCAGTAAAATCAATCTAATCGGGGGAAAATTGAACATCTTTTATACAAGTATAACAAGGTACCATCTTAGACTGGAGCTCTCTTGAAGACGAGAAGATTTTATATAAAACTCAATATGTCAAACCTAATGTTAAATATAAGATTACCATGCTTGTTTTTGCAGCTTCTGGTACAAGTCTAGCAGATAGTAAAGAGGGTTGTAGATTGTGTCATCATTATTCCCGTAAATATACTTGTAGCTAATGTAGAACGGGTTTGTACATGCACGATACGACTCGAACCTAAGATGAGCACGTTTTTCTTCCTTGTCGTCGTCTTTCTTCCTGACGAACGAGTCAAAAATGTCTAGAATATACTTGACTGGGTTACAACATTTTAACCGCACGCAGTCAGTTCCCCTTTCAATTTCGTCGTCTTGAACTTGCTGTGAATTCGCTTTCATTTCGGTACCAAACCCATCATCTGTAAAAATGTCAATCTTGTCGTATCCTTTGCTAACAAAATACTCAACTACATCATAGTTCTTCATTTCTATAGCAATCATCAGTGGAGTTTTATACCTATTTGTATTGTTAAAGCCGCTAGGACCGAGGTAGGTTTTGTTTTGATGTTCATCTTTTAATTTCTCTATTTTCTCCAAAATCTTTTTAACTCTATTCAGTGAACCATCCGAAGAAGTGTACAGAAGGCTTTTGCCTATTGCTCCATACTCAAGGAAAGCATCCAGCAGTTTGTCATTCTCAAATTGCAAAACTGTTCTGATTAGAAAGTTCAAAAAGTACTGGTCCTTCTGCAGCAGAGCTTTCCCGTTTGGAAACTGATTGACAGCCTCGTGAAACTTCTCTACATCTTCATTCGAAACTGCTTGGTTAAGGCTTTCACGCCATTTTTTCTCTGCCTCACTTGTCGCCATTACCTTTGTATGTAGCCAAACCTAGAGAAACATTACTAGTACGTTACTAGTAGGGTCATTTACTGTGAATGCCGACGCATGACTATAGATTGTACGGATCTTTTCGTTTCTTTTAATTTCACCCAATTAATCGTTGTGGTATTGATCGTAAAACTACAATGAAACATTCCAATAATACATAATTACTTAAAGTTACAGATCAGAAATGTTATCTAATTAGTACGATTTACAATGAACAAAGGTACAAAACTATAACTAAATCATCTAGAAATGTGTACAATAATAACAAATCAATGATATATCGTGTAAATCTATGATTACAATTGTAATAGACAAGAATTACTTACCTTGTTTAGTCATTCAAAACTTGTACATAATCATGTGTCCGTGGTTCGAAATAACTGCTATTTGATACTAAATAACTAGGATTAATAATCATACAAACATTCCACGACTGTCAAGGCGACAGTCACATTTACGGAAGCTCTGGGGGGAATTCAAACTTCAGACTTCAAACTTCCGGCAAACTTCAAATTACAGGCTTTAATACCACCCTAAGTATCTGTGGTTTGGGGTTTCTTAGCTTGGGATCCCTGTGGCACAGAAATAGCCGTTAATCGATGTAGTTCAAATTTTGCTCCTAAAATCTTTCCTCAGTAGTCGCTCATCAAAAACATTTTATCTTAAAATAAAGTTTGATAGTTTATTACTTGTTTTGACGTGTTTTTTTTCTGCGAAAAAGCCTCAAAAATGCTTGTCTAGGGTTTCGAAAGTTCAGGGGTTAATTTGATTCGCTCTCCTTACTGTAAAAATGAGACAAGGCAGGCAGCTCCGGCCGCCGGATCGCACACCATCTCGCATTCCAGCCCGGAATTCTTCACCTTCCCTGCCTTCTTTTCGCTTTGAAAATTCAACAGAGCCAAAAAGGATTATCCATCTGTGTTGTGCCTAGGTTTTGGGTCATTTCATTAAACGATTTTCGAGAAAATCAAACGCGAATTCGTTGGTTTGGCGTTCTTCCTGTGATCCGGACACACGAGGGGTACTCATCGGAATTCCAAATATGCGTTTCGGTAACTATTTTCCGACCCAACCACCCTACTTAGGGTACAAATTTCCAACTCCATATCCGCGGTCCCCAAAGGAATACGCGAACCTTCCGGCGGATATCGGAAGTCAAAATCCACCAATAAGAATCGAGCTCACATTTAAAAACATTCTCAGGGAAACCTTTTGTGTGTGCATACACGCATCAAGATTTCCGCGCTGCTGTTCAATGCGCATGCTCAGGGGATTAAAAAGTGGGATGATATTTTGTATGATATGCAATTTTTCGGTATATTTGATTCAGAATTCGCTTAACGGTACGCGATCTTGAATATTTAGTAAAAATTGTACTTGACAAGAAAGGTACAACTAAAATATAGCATATTTTACAAATTTTATCCCACTTTTTAATCCCCTGAGCATGCGCATTGAGCAGCAGCGCGGAACTCTTGATGCGTGTATTGAGCTGTCACTTTAACTTTTAGCGAGCGGGTTCACAAACAATCGCAAATTATGTAGTTGTAGTATATTTCTTAGATGGTTGGATTCGAACTTACATTTGAACAGCGTGATTGCATAAATAGAGCTTTGGAAGGACACAATTTTTTTTATTTTCGGCGAGGCTGGAACGGAAAAGTCATTAGTAATCAGCGAAATTTGCAAGTCAAGGGGTGCCGAGGTGCAAGTTTTTTGTTCGACTGGTATCGCGTGTGAAGTTTTTCGAAGCTATGTTTCCTTAAAGAAAAAACCCATCACCGTTCATTCCTTTCTTGGAATCGGAACTGCTCAGGGAACAATACAATACAATACAATAAACTTTATTTCACGAGGGAAAAATACGTATTAACAGCTATAAAGGTTATCTAACATACGGCCCTCTAATTAAATAAATAATTAAACTAAATGTAAATAACAATATGTATGAATTATATATTACTAATATTTTATGAAAGGTAAGTTTGTGATAGACTAAACAATAGGAACAAGAAAAACGTAAGACTTCTAGACTAAAACAATAAATTACTAAGAATTTACTAAATTCTTCTAGAAATTACTAAATTACGCTCGATTCTATCGTAAAAAATCTGTGCGAAATCCTGATGTCCGTAGACGAATCAAGGAAGCAAAGTCCGTGATTTGGAACGAATGTTCTATGAGCAGTTCGCGTCTGCTCGAACTGTATCATAAGATAACGACTACAGTTCGCGGAAATCAATGGAACTACTGGCTTTTTTATAAAGAAGTTGAACAAAGACTCTGCTCTGGTAAGACTCGACTCTGGAGGAGAGTATGTGATTAAAAAAGTTTACTGGACTAAAGATGACCAAGATGGCAAAGTTATCGGATCAAGATATCAAATCCCACTTAGACTGAATTGGGCCTCTACTGTACACAAGTCACAGGGTCTAACACTTGATAGATAGTTGTCGTCCACTCTTCCTTTGAATTCACTGGAGGACTACTCTATACAGCTTTATCTAGAGTGAGGTCTATTGAGGACGTCCATTAGTGCTGGAATTTCGTCCCAATCAGGTGAGAAAACGAACCCACGAGTTACAGGAAATAAGAAGCCTTCCTTCGCGTGAACATGACAGTTGTTCCTGCTTTGAGGACCTGCATAATTTTGAAATAGAGCAGGACGCAGATTATGGTGACGAAATAACTGATGAAGCTCTTTATGAATTGACAACACAAATGTTTGGTGTTCACTGTGACACCGATGATCAGGAGCAAGAAGATCAGGAAGATAGTGCCAATGAAAATGAGGAGCTAATCCCATCCCCATCTAGTGTGAACATGGAGGAAATGTTGGAAATGACAGAAGAAAATGAAAGCTTTCTCAGTAAACCTCCTGATGATTTTGATTATAAGAAATTCTTGAAATCCTTTACGAATTTCCAATTACCAGACACTGATCAAAATAGCTTTGGCAGTCTCAAAAAATCTGCCATCACTACCACAGTCAGTCAAATTGACAAATTCATTATCCTGATCAAGATTGTATGGTACAAAGAATTCCTGCTGCTGCAGAAATACTTAAAAGATAGCATTGCTGATGTAAGGATTTCTACTAAAGGTATGAAAAATCTATATCAACAGTGTCAGGACATCAACAGAACCACAGAGTACCACAATATGTTAAAAGTCAGTTTCCAGACAGGAGAGGAAGAACTTGCAAAATTATGTGATAATCCCCTAAAGTTAGTCCGATAGTTTTTATGGCAACAGAGGTGGAGGGGTACAGATCCCAGGAGTATAGCTGCCATGAGTCTATGGGACAAAGGGGTGACCAGTATGGGAGCACCAAATCCCCAACCCTTGGTTTATTTTCACAAATATTGGACAGGGTCAAAACAATTGTCCAAAATAGGGACCCAATTTTATTGATTTAGGCGGTGGGTACCCGTAAATACCCCCTCCCCCCTCAGGGACCTGTTGAAATGCTCGATACTGGGTGTCCGTAGTGACTATTTCTATTCACAAATACGTTGTTAAGCATACATGCAAACAGACAGTACATTCACTTCTACGATTCGACTTTTAGTCCAAAATCCAGGATTTCACTTCCAGAGGTGGTGGGTACCGGATAACACCACCCCTCCCCCTGAATCGCGTACCGTAAGATGACAATATCTCCAAAACTCGATCGGCTCGTGCAATTTGAAAATCTTGATTTTAAACTGCACTCGTTATATTTTTTTCAAACTGCACTCGAACCCATTCGATTTCCTATAGAAATACCAGAGGAAACTTGAGCTTTGCTGTGATTTATGGCAAGATAGAGTTTACCTGTGTTTTTCATCAGAGCTAGACGCCGAGAAAGGAATTCTTTGAACAACTTTACTGGACATCTACTACCCCCAGTAGCAAACATTTTAGGGATAAAAGATCTTGACTTTTCTGTTAAACCAGATTGGCAGGTTTTTGTGTAAGGTTCGGCGAACTCAACAAATTCTGTACCATTATCAGAAACGCTAAACTTGAAATCTTCAACTTTCATCATATGATGTTCCTTGCGTCCCCTCAGCCCAAAGTATTGGGTTGATAGCCACCAGATTGTTTGGACAAATACTTGTGGAGAGGAGTTTCCAAGTCTCTCTTCATTCATTTTTGTTGACAAAAAAAAATTCACACAGTTTTTGTTTCCATAGCTACGATATCCGCTCTGATTGGTTGAAAACACAGCCCATTGTTTTTCAGCCAATCAGCGAGAACGATTTCACTATTTTGCACAGTGATTTCGCTCTTTTTGCACAGTGATTTCAAAAAAATTCAACAAGTAGCAGACCAATCACAATCGAGAATTTTTGGTCATATTATTACTTGGAAAATCATGCTCATAACGAGACGTTCTAATTGTTATTCCGGCCAAAGTAGGGATGAGAGTTTAACTTTGAAGGATACCAGTGATCTACATTTTAGAAGGTCGTAATTTCATCATGCGCGCATGCAATATTTCAACGGTTAACGTAACCATACTGATTATTGCAAAACACCACATTTGTCGCAAGCAATGGCGTGACTGTGTAAAAGTTTCTCCCAGATATGCATGTGTTTGATTTTGACAACCATTTTGAGGGTAGTTCTAGCAGTATCTATGGGGCAGTTTCTAAGAATTTTACAATATATAAAAACAAAACAAAAAGCGTCTGAGATAAACGGTGGCGGACACAGCCAAACATATTGGGTTTTAGGAGCAAGAAACATCCCGAGTGTCATCCTTAGTATAGTTGGTAATGATTTGCTCGAGTCAGTTACAAATTATTAAGATCGAGTTAGTAGGAATACCCTTACTTGCAAGAAAAACAAACAGACAAAAGTCGGATGTTTTACAACTAAAATAAAACCAACATTCGGCCCCTATTTTTTTATCAAGTAACTCTCATCAAAAACAAACATGCAGTGCCAGTGAAGTGCCTTTCTTTAATTTTGTCTGTGAGCTATTCACCTTTGGTATGTTTGTCATCTTAATTTTTGTTCGACGGTCGCTCTTTCTCCACTATACGGGTCCTACGTGTGGTCGTGGATGATAAAAGGACTGGATAGTCAATTTATCATCCATGTGTGGTGCAGTGGCTGCAGGTTCGATTCCTGTATTGTTTCATGCGTTCTCTCCCTTGCCACGAGGGTTTTTCTCAGGGCTTCTCCGTAAAAACCAACATTAGTTGTGCTTAGAATATTAAATGTAGTGGTAGTGAGTGTGGAGTGTTCGCATACTTTGATATTTTAGTTATTTGTAGTTTTAATTACTATTTTCATAGTTGGTTGAATTTAATATTTTTAATCGCAGCTGACTAAGAAATGAGAAGAGGTCTGGTTGAGATGAGAAAAGAGAGAAAATTAGATCTGTTCCTGGTTTACTAACGCCCCTCGTGGGGCGTTAGTAATAAGATAACACTACCATCAACATTTATAATTAATAATTAACTTTGCTGCCGATGTCTGGAACTCCTTAGACATCACTCTTAGAGAAGCGCCTACATTAGCAGTTTTCAAACGTGGCCTAGCTAGAGCCTCTATTTAATTATATAAGTAAGCTTACTATATATTGTTATCTTTTATTGTTATTTATACTTATACTATTTATTTATTTATATATATAGTTTAACTTTGAAGGATACCAGTGACCTACATTTTAGAAGGTCTTAATTTCATCATGCACATACAATATTTCAACTGTTAACGCAATTATATTATCAAGATGATGCAATAGTTACAACCATGATTTCAAAGGTTTTTCGCAACAAAAATATACATATAATACTTTCTAAAAGGATATTTTACTTGGCTATTATATAAACTGTATATTCTAAGTCCTCATCTTCCGCGGTGATCTTCCGTTCAAAATTCATGCTGTCAAGCCTGTTGGGCTTCCTGTGTTGTCAGGGTTTTGAAGGTATTTATTTGCCGATTGTATAGTCTGCACTATCATTTCGTCTTTGTCAGTGGAGAAGTGAAGCTAGAGTATATTGCTGCCTTAACCTTCGAGCCAGGTATCTGTTTTCCTTTATGACTAAATTTTAACATTTAACATGTGAAAATGTATCATGTAATTTTACTATTTTACTGATTTTTACTAAATTTGAACATCCATTCAAATGTGATGTAAGTAATGTAATTTTTCTATTTTACGTTGAGCATGAAGGGAGTGATTGCTCCCGAGCCAGAAGCTCATGACTAAAGCATTTGACACCAGATCGAACTTGGAATTTAGACTGAGTTGATTTTTATGGAGGGAGACAAACCGGAGAACCCGGTGAAAACCCCTCGAAGCACAGAAAAGAACCAACTACTATCACATATAACAACGAGCCCAGGAATCGATCTCGGCGTCCGTACATCCCTTAAGAAAAAATCGAAAGGAAATACATATCATAATGAAGAGCACATTTTGTACAAATTTTAGTTGAAACATGTTTGGGCAGTTGCTCCTGCCATCGTCAGTAATTTAATAAAGTATCAGTAAATGGCTGATATAAATATGAAAATAACTGAAGAATGTGAAGAACAATACAACTTGTTTAAGGAGGGCTTTTCCCAATGGATATGAATGGCTTCCTTTGCTTTTAAGTGGAAGCCAGTTTTAGCCTGATCTATGATCTTGAAAGTCACTGGAGGATAAGGAACGACATTTCTGTGAACTATGTAGGTATTTGTAAGTGTGAGAAGCCGTTTATCCCCAAAGAGGTGCTCATGCAAATTCATAGCAAAATTACATTGTTATAAGGAAAATGTTTGGAAAGCTCGATTGGAAACGACGAATTAGTAGTGTGAATTTTATTTTTGTAAGTTTAACATCCATGAGTTTGCAAAACGGTACTTTGGTTGCAAGCAGTGACGTGGCTTTGTAACAGTTCCTTCATTTTAATATTCAATTTTAACAACTGACTACTTAGATGGTAGTTCTTGCGATGTATCAAACAGTTAGGCAGTTTCATTTAAGAAGTATACACACGTAAAGACAGTAAAAACGCTACGATTAGATCACTTTAAATGTTAAAAAAGTCCTAGAAAAGCAAATGGAAACGTGTATAATCAAAAGCAACTGGAAAATCGAAACAAAAGTTTTTATGCAAAATGTAAAAACAACATTAGAAAGGCTAATGGAAAAACCTCCGTGTAAGTTGCAACATAGTTATTGGAGCGAAATGGATTGGAAACCTATTGTTTTTGTTCGACTTTTTCCATTGTTATATGACGTTGACCTTGCACAGAAAAGGGAAAGTTGCAGCGTTTGTTCATAGTAACTTAGGGAATATAGAAGATTGTTTCCTCAAGAATGTTATAAAATAGATGGTATTTGTTAATAAATCCTATATGGTGGAGATCATTTGTTTATTGAAAAGGAATTTGTATACGCTTTCTTATTTATCATTTAGAAACTTAAGAAGTGTGTCTGTAAGAGCGGACCAGTGGACTTCGCGGCTCGATTAACCGATTTTTTAGTACGAGGGATACTCCACCCCGATACTCGCTCAATATTGATGTAAATGACCTGAAACTTCCCAGAGACTCAAAGGAAAACACAAGACATAAGTTAGAACATTTATTTGTATAATTTATTGAATTTTAATTTTTTTTCTAAGGATCGCCATACATTGCCTTATAAGTCTGATATGATACTACAGAAACCCAGCTTGGGATAACTGTGCCGTTCCAGACCACTTAACGTTTAGGTCCAGAAAAAAAACACTGAAAACCCTGAAAAATAGCTAGTAGTCAAAGGGTTAAGCCGATTGATGATGCATGCTGAGAAGATGCAACTTACACAAGATAATGACAAGAACTGGCTACTTTACCAAGGAGTAATTAGAAAAACTTGATTTGTGGACATTTGGATAATGATAATGATGATGATTTATTATTTATATAGCGCCCTTTCTATGTATATATAATCAAAGGCGCTTTACAATCATGAGAGGTGGTTAGTATGAGGTCTAGACATCATGAGAGGTGGTTAGTATAAAGTGTAGACACTGAGGGTGGTCACTGCCAGGGTTTCTTTACGTCCTCAGTGGTTCTTTTACGTCCCTCCGATATTGGTTAGTGATGAAGTGTGGAGAGACGGGACCGCCTTTTTCAAAAAAATACTGAATAGGATTCTTTAAGTCCTCCTGAACGCATATTTTCAAACCATATGAAATTCCAATCGTTCGCTCGTCCACTATTCCTTGGTTTAGGCTACCTGTGGTCGGGCGAGGAAAACAAATTCCGAAAGTTTGCATTATTTTGAAATTGGGTGTAATAGAATAGTAATTATTGCTAATAATGCATTACTCTGCGATAAGTTTCTCTATTCTTCTTGGTCGACCCATTTAAGTACGTTAACCGATCAAGGGCGATGTCTTGAGATTTAGGGATAATGGCATGGACTCCCTCTCTCATTTGCACCCCACAGGTTATCTTAAAATAAACTCGTATATTTTTCTCCTAAAGATCGAATCCAAACGAAGCCATCATGTCTTATGAACGATTCCTCTGCCTGGTTGTTGTTGCTTCATTGATTGCAACATCAGTAGCGTTTCCACGGGACGCTCCAAGGATGGATGGTAATGTAATAATGTTTCTGTAGTCGATATACTAAATGTTTTGTCCTCAAACTTTGAAGTTTTGCCTCTCATTTTGTAAGCACTTCTTTCAGTAAGCTTCATTCTTCAGCTTGTTTTATTTCCCGGCCGTTGACTTCCCCCGCTCTCCCCCGTAGAATTAAAGGGGCACTTGGATGAAAATCGATGAAAATTGGAAATGACTTGAAACTTGGTTAAACTTATCTATATTGTCCCAATAGTAGCCAAGCAACATATTTTCTTAACAGTCAAAATTTGCGGATAAAAATTATATATTTTTTTCAGCATCTAAATTGTGAGTAAATGACGTCATTTACTCAACCCTATTGTTCTTTTAGTTTTTAAATCAAAATTTCTCAACTGCGAGTGGCTCCCAGGCTAAGATTTTTGCCAATCTGGTTTTCATAATCATGATTGAGTCATATTATTCTTAAATACTTGAACTATTCGGACTTTCAAAATATAGGGCATTTTCATCCAAGTGCCCCTTTAAGCTTTAGTATTAGAGTACACCGATTCAAAACTGAATTTTATCAGCATATATCACTCTCACCTGAAACAGCAACCAAAAGTGAGTGAGCAGGCATTTTTTAAAGTTATTATTACGGAAGGAATTTACCGATTTCTAAATTTGTAATTTTCAAAATTAATGTTTATTTTGTTGGTTTTTTTTTTTACTTTCAAGAATTTATTTTGTTTTTGATTTTCCTTTTGCCCTAGATGAAAGGTTGATCCAACGAGGAGCACCCTGTTCCTGTCGTGGAAAGTCCGGTATATACTGGTTTTCTGGGAAATGTCCTCCAAAATACGGCTACACCACATATTGTAGCTATGTTATCGGACTTTGTTGCGTAAAATAATTATCATGTTTGACTTCATTCAGTTGAATATGGCCAGGGATAACGGAACTGCCAAGGAAAATAAAAACTTAAAGTTAACTATGTAACACATGTAATACCCTAAAGTGAAAAATATGTAATAACGCTTATAAAGTACTATTAAAACCATGTTATGCTCTGAACTACTGGTACGTGTGAGGTGTTGAAATAATTTAGAATTATATTTTTTTGTTTCAGAGGATTTTGAGGGGGGATCAAAAAATTTACTGGCATGAAAAAGGGAGGATTGCAACATTTTTTATACCAGTAAAGGGGGATGCTAATTTTTTTGTAATATATATTTTTGTTCAATAGTGTTTTTTGTATGCAAATCATTATTTCACCTACAGTACTTTACAAATGAACAATATTTAGCTTGAAAGTTATCAACAATAACGATTCCAGGCCCAACAAGTGAACAAATAAAATAACAGGTAGCATAAGTAAAGGCGAGTCGTTAAGCTTCCCCTTCAAGTTGGTGTCTGGCATGTCAATTCACACATTTACAGTGAATAGCATAATGAATGACATTATACTCCCAGTAAAATAGACCTTTGTGTTTTGAATAAAGGCAGAAAACAATTAACATTCGGATTGTCAGTACTTTCATTGTCACCATCTTTGACAATATCTGCATTATGGTCATCATCACTGTCATTTTTGTCATCATTGTTGTCATCACTGTTGAAATCATCTTCGTCACCTTCCTCATCATTATCTTCCAAGTCATCTTCATCAACAACAGCGTTGCCAGTTTGCTTATTGATAGTACAAGTCTAGTGGTAGTACACTCAACATGGCCAAGAGCTGGTGAAGTACTTAAGGTACCACCAGGGCCGTAGCTACGATGAGGCAAGCTAGGCATTTGCCTCGGTAAAATTTCAGATATTATCTTTTTTAGTTGAGTGACCAAAAATGAAAACAAAGCGCGAAAGTTCGGACAGAGTCGCACAGTCCGAACAAACATTCTATCTCCTGTAGCATTCCTTACTCAGCGTTCGGGATAGCGAGAATCGTTCTTACACTCCCCACATGCACATCTCTTTTTTATGACTATGTTTGTTCGGACTGTACGACTTTGTCCGAACTTTCGCGCTGTTTTCTCATTTTTAGTCACGTGACAAAGCACGTGGACTCTAGGGGTCAATCGGCGAATTTAACACTGATTTTTTACATATTTTGATATGGAAAGCAAAATGATGGAAGAAAGAAAGAAAAGGAAGCAAAGCAAGACAGCGATGAGGTGTTCGAATTACTGAAATATATCCCTTTCTTCCTCTTTAATATCCCATAATACTAAGGACATGGGTATCCCAATATGACAAGGCAAAGCAAAAGTCAAGGCAGTAAAGTTATGAATGCATGATCTACTCCAGCTTTGACTTTAGACCATTCTTTGTGGTCATTGAAGACACTGGTTTGATTTTAAATGAATTTATTGATATCTCTATCCATACCTATCCCTGTGATATTTAAATATGTATTCATAAATCATATATGTTTTAATAAGATTCCAATCAAAAGATATTAATAGGCTGATTAAAAATGTGGCATTCAAAGTGATATTCATGGATCATGCATGGTGACTATATATGATTAGTATAAATACAAAGGTGATTATACAAAATCGCGCGCTCTGATTGGTTTTCTATCTCGGATTATCAGCCGATAATCACCTTTTCGGACAAAATGGCTGTCAGCGTGACCGTCGCGCTTTTAAAAAATAAAATATTTTCACTTTCAATGTTGTTTCCTTCTTTCTTTTTTGAAATAATCATCTTTTTATTTATACTAAAACAATTATTCACCTCAAGCTCAGTGGTTATCGATGATGGTAAATATTCATCGATAATCACTTCGCCTTCGGCGAATAACTGCTAAATAATCTATATTTGTAAATATATAGTACAATCAATACTTTTTCATATCATTTTACATGGTGTATATATGTGTTTGTAGTTCAATCCTCGTCATCACTACCATCATCATCATCATGGCCATCATCTCCACTTCCTTCAATGTATCGAAACAAACTCTGAGCAACTGGATGATCTTGATCAATCTGCCAAGTCAGACAGCGAATGCTACCACCAAGAACAGCAAGTTTACCAGCACTATGCACTGGTACCACCTCTTTGTCTGTGGAGCTCTTGAAGATATCAAAGGCTTTTTGATTGCTTGTCTGGTTTGAGAAGAAGGGGAGGTAAACTGCATTGTATGTTACAAGAGAGTTTGCATAAGAACCTTCAGCAGATGCAAAGCCATTGGACTTCTTCTTCACTTCATAGCAAGGTAATGGTACAGTTTGTAAGTTTGGGAATTCTTTCTTGATTGCATTTTCAATTTCATGATAGTATTCCTGGCCATCTGGATCAGGATATGAAGCAATAAGTAGAACATCTTTCTCAACAAATGACACAACACCATCAGAGTGCCCTGTGGTATCTTCTGGGTCTGGGATGCACACTACTTTTCTTTTGATAGCACCCTCTATGGCTTTTACCACATTATCTTCACTCTTTCCTTTATTTTCCTTAAAAACTCTGTCAGTTACAATTGCAATGTCTTCTCCATTCTCTACAATGTTCCCTCCTTCCAGAACAAGATTGCAATTTTCCAGTGTGGGTAATCCAACTTGGATTGCAAACCTTTCAAAAGCTTCTGTATCCTTCTTGGCTTCAGATGACTTAATGTATCCTGGTCGGTACTTAAACTTGACTTGAAGTTTTGGCATTGTTGGAGGGGAATCTCTCATCCATAGATCCAAATATTGGTCCACTTCTATCAAATGAGCATTCTTAAACTCATGGCGGTTAAGATACCACCTACCTGACTTATCATGGAGAATGAAAAAGTGGTCTCTACCATTGGTCTTCTCATCCAGTTCTGTAAAAAAGTCCACTATATCTCTGAGGTTTTTATAATACTGACCATCACGTTCACCAGGAAGCGAGACAACTATCACTTGTTTTGTCTTTTCCATTCTGAAATTGGACAATATTTTTCAGCATTAATATTATAAAATTAATGAATTTATTTTTCGAATATTGAGTTTATTAATCACTCTGACTCCAAACTTGAAAATAAATTATCTACTTTAGTTTTGATTGGATTCTTCAACAATTGCCATGCCAAGAAAAACTGCCCAGAAAGGCCATCACTTAGAATTTTAGTTGTGAAATGAAAATGAAGTTTCGAGTCTTCGGATTTTTTAATGAAAACTCAGAGTGAATAATCAACTCAATATTCGAATAATGAAATCATTAATGGAGCCTAGGGGGTACGCTTGAACCGTTTTTACTGTATTGCTTTCCCAGTTTAGACTATTGTAAACAAAAGAATGTAGGCATGAGAGAGGAGAGGGATGAATTACAACATTATGCATATACTAGTAGTCATGATGTAGAGCTGAATAGAAAGTTATATTAGCTGCCATGTGTATTCACAGGTCACGAGATCCTACCCCTTGAAACCCCAGCAGTTGTGTCAAAATGAATAACAGAAACGAAAAGAACCCCTGATCATTAGTAAAGAAACAGAGTTTCAATTCATAGCATGTACTGTAACTCAAGAAAAACGGAATTAAACTCAAGAAAAACGGAATTAAAAATAATGCCGAATATTTCATTAGGATTTGTATGGGGAAATAGCTGCATGTTTTAATAAGTGGCTACATAAATAAAAACCTCGTGGGTCGGTTATAAGCTTATAATGCTACAAGTAAACTAAATTATAGTAAGAATATCGCAAAGGTATTTGAAAGTCTTTGTATCTATAAACATTCAGACTACAATATTCTTTATTCACTTAGAGTAAAGTTATTATAATCAACATCTGCATCCACATAAATAATAATCACATATGAAGGATAAAGCTATTGAATGTTCTAGTGAAAATTTCCATAAACTCGAACTCTGCACAGTCGTCTTCTAAATACACAGCTTATCTATCATGTACAGAAGTTCCATGAACAGCACCAAATTAATGTTTTAAGTTCTAATAAAGACAACGGTGGCATTGAAGCAATCTTACTTATCTCAGTCTCACTGACCTCCTCTGATGAATTATGGAAATGTAAACACATCAACCTTTGCCAAGTAACCAACTTTGGACTTCAGATTTGCTGCTATCGAGGATGTTTTAGCTGTAATTCTATATAACCGGGGAAGCCTGAAGATTCTTGGCGCCTTTTTAGGGCTTTATTAAGTGTTTTTCTTCAACGAAGTACATATACTCGGAAACGAAAACCGACAAGGTGTCACGAGGGACCAGACAACAATTTGCGTGACCCAAAACCGCACAAGGTAAATAATTAATGACTAGGTAGGTAGGTAAACTTTATTTAAACACTGAGGGAGAACTAATATTAATTAGGAAAGGAAAGGAAAGGAAATAATAATAAAAACAGAAGAATAGTAAGAAAGGACAACAAAATATAAGATTAAAAAAATTATTTTCAAATTTATGATTGATATCAAAGATGTCTGAGTAGTATCCCTGGGGCCAAGAAATAAGGGTTTTTTTTTTCAATCATGAAAAAAAAATCCAAAAGCCTACCGCACAAAGCAATATAGAAAAAAGAATTGGGAAGGTCATTACAAAATGGGAAAACATATACGTGCGCATATATAGTAATAGACACGTACACAAGATGCTTTCAGTTCAAAATATTAAATAATTGTTTGTATCTAAACAAAGATTTATTTCGTTTTCAATTAATACCACTGCCAAATTGCTCTTTCTGCTCCACTCATCCTGAATCGGTTGATCATCTTTTCATAGAGTGTATAGAATCCAAAAAAAGTTATTTTAAAATTAAAACTTGGCTTTATCAATTTGATATAATCTTGGCAGAACTAAATATTGCTAACATGATATTAGGCGTAGAGTCGAAAATGTGTGAAGCTTTGATCAATCAGATACTTATTATATACAAACTACTATTATATAAATATAGATCTAAAGGGAAAATACCAACACTACATCTGTTTCTTAACCACCTAAGGCTGACACAAAAAATAGAATACAAAATTGCTTTGAAGAGGGGAAAACTTGTAAATCACTTAAGTACAGGGGCGGCGCAGCGTTTTTGGCCCTGGGGGGGCTAAGAAGATTAATTCTGTTGTAATTTAATTTTAATTTCATCATAAAATGTTTATAATTTTCGAAAATACTGGGGGGGCTTCAGACCCCCCAGCCCTCCCCCCCCCCCCCCCCCCCCCCCCCCCCCCCCCCGGTTCCGGCGCCCCTGAAGTAAATGGGAAAAACTAATTACTGCTTTAGATATTCATAGTACTTTGTAAAATGCTCTGACACCTGAAAAAACTAACCCTGCATCGGAGGGACGTAAAAGAACCACTGAGGACGTAAAGAAACCCTGGCAGTGACCACCCTCAGTGTCTGGCCTTTACTAATGATTTCTTAATGGGTTGATTGTGGGATGGGTATGGGAGTTTTAAGGGGTTGGGAATTGGTGCAATGTACCTCGAAGGGGACCTCGTGTCCTATTGTACAGTACCAGCCTGCGGGCAAATCTCAAAAAAAAAGAAAAAAAAAAAAACTAGTAATCTTTTATTAACCTTGTTAGCCACAATATTGCTTTTTTTCTGTTTTGTTGTTGTATATTGATTGTTGTATATTGTATATTGTATATTGTATATTGATTAATACGTTAAAAAATAAATAAATAAATAAAAAGAAAAAAGTTTGTAAGGCTAAAAGTTTTTTTTCAATCGTATCCATCCTTGTTTTTTTCTTTCTTTCTTTCTTTCTTTCTTTCTTTCTTGCTCTTTCTCTATCATTTGTATCTTTCTATACATTGTTCTTTTCTGGACCCGAGTTCACAAACACCAGGGACAATACCTGTCCAATCCTCAACACTTATTCCATGCCTTTTTGCATGGTTTCAGTCAATCACTTATAAACTTTAGCTCAGTCAACTCACTCATTGCTGGGGTAAGCACAGACCAAGAGAAACGCCACTGCCATAAAAAGACAAGCAAGCGAGAACAACTTGTTACAAATCACCATGATCATGATCAGCTTTGTCGATCAACAACTTTCTCCAAATGAAGGTCATAGTGCAAGAGCCGAGATTGAACAAAAATATATAATAAATGTGATATGTTGAATTCAGCTTTGTTTGGTCTGTACTGTCGTGTGTTCAGCATAGGGTTCATGGAAGGCTTGTTTAGACAGGCGACTTTCAGTGAATTTTTTTTTTGTGATTTGAGTGGCGATCTTCAGTGTCATTGTCTTTCAGTTGTCAGTGCCTTGATATGTTGCTTCGAAGCTGCTGTGGTTTCTGTAACGGGGCCGCTCATGCATTATGTATCACTGACCTGGGGGTATCGTTTTTTATAATTCCCTCAATAGTTTTTTCATCTTTGTGTATCCTCCCCCTCCCCTCCCCTTGATACCTGTCAATGTACTAAAAACCATGTGACCCCCCTGAATCCCCCAAGCCTTCCCCCCTGCAAGGTAATAAATAATGACCAGTCCCTAAACTTGGTACCAAGGCTTTGGAATAGTGGAAACTTAAAGAACAGGGTAAACAAAGTGGGTCCAAAAGCAAGAGGACGAGGAATACTAGAACTGAACGAGAAGGACTTGTTCCGTCAAATCATCACAATCATTGTACATATGCTTGCGTTACTGCTCAAAAATACCGGTTTTTTTTGCAGATCGTGGCGGCATCTCGCGGCCAGTTTGCACTGCTGCCAATCCAACACAAAAGTTATAAATCGTCTGTGTAAACCCCGGGGGGGGGGGGACTCCGGGGGTAAAGTATCGGGTATGCTCGTCGTATCTCTTAGGGGTAAAAATCAGCGATTTGGTATCTTTTAGGGTCTTAAATTTGAGGTTTATCAAATCAGCACTTTCTGGTATATTTTAGGGTGTTGAAAAAGGAACTAGCCCATCGCATAATAACGCAATACGTATGCCTGCGTAAACTCAGAATATTACTCAAGGAAAAACATTTCAAAAGCCTTTATTTTTTAATAGTATTATTTTTGTGGTATCTCTTAGGGGTTAAAACTTGCCAAGCCACGCCCTTTTGAAAAACCTCCGGTATCTTTTAGGGGTATTTTTGGAAATTTCCGACGAGCATACCCGATACTTTACCCCCTGAGTCCCCCCCCCCCTCCCCCGGGGTGTAAACGGGCCTTAAGATGTTTCTAAAAAAAATTTATTTCACTAATTAAAAGTTTCTACATTAATCGTTCTTTTTGAACAATTTTTTGTGTCGTGACCCTCGTTAATCCTATTATACATGAGTCGGTTACTCTTTGGATTTTCCCGCGTGATGAAATTCGTGTCCTACCACGCTTCGAAACTCTGGCGCTTTCTGATTTCGTTTGCGTCTTGAATACACTATACTTTCGATACCTTTGCGAATTCTACATTCTTCTTGTGTCTTTATTAAAAGTTTACCGGAGAAACGAAGTGTTCGATTTTTAGATCATTTCCCGCGTAGTTCGAAGTGTTTGTCAACACTCCGTTGGTCCCGTTGTTCCTTGTTTTTGGTTGGCTGGCGGTATCACTATGTTGACAGACGTCTTAACGAGGTGTGAAACTCTCCCAAATCTTTAAAGCTTTTAAGCTAGAGATTTAAAAAAAATCTCTATGATCGTTTTTACTACAATTCCCTCTCTTTAAATGAATTAATAGGGTATGTGGTTTTGTTCAATTTCAATGAAATTTGGCAAAAAGCATGGAGAATTGATAAAAAAAGAGTGTGAGCGATTTTTGATATTTTGATTATTTCGTCTTTTATGCGGTAAAACGTCAACCAACACGAACATTTTTGGAAACTCCAACTTTGAGATTCAATAACTTTTTAAATAAGCAAAAAATCAAAAAACGCTCACACACTTTTGTAGTTTATCTTTCACTAATTCACACAGTGAATTTTTTAAATCAATTGGCGCTAACGCCATGTCTATTTATTCACATCTACGGAACGTACCCGATTCGTGTTTAAGGCTCCGGCATCGTTTTAGATTGAAAAATCATCATCATCATCATTATTATTATTATTATTATTATTATTATTATTATTATTATTATTATTATTATTAATATTACGTTCTGTGGTGCATGGAGTACTATTAATATTTCAAAATTACTACAACAACTAAACAACATATATCGATAACAACAACAGAGGGTCCTGGAGGGGTAAAATGGGAGCTGGGATTCGCCTTTTTTTTGGGATGGGAAAATGGGACTGGGATTTAGCCATTACTGGGGTTGGGATTTTGCGAAACTTCTAACTCTAACTCTGGGTTCGTGCTACATTTCTCAAACAAGATTCAAGGACTTTCTAAGGACTTTTCAAAGTCCAGAATGACGATTTCCAAGGATCAATTTTGGTTTGGGAAATTTTTAAGACTCGAATATCTTTGGAAGGAAAAAGATATTTGAAAAAGGAAAGCATCGTTTCATTTCAGAATCGAAGGTCTTTCAATCTATGTAAAACAATGACAAGTCAAAAAATTGATCAGAGTAGCACTTTTTAAAACAATCAATAAAACAGCTAAGTCATTATTAAAGGGTATTTTAAGCTTGATAACATCGACGTAAAATGATGGAAAGTAGCATACAAACCTTGTCGTTCCTGGAACAAAGTTACAATAAAAAAAAACAAGTACTAGGGATATGATTTGTGAACCAAAATTAGGTTACAGTTGATCATAATAAACTAGTTTTAGAGGGCTTTTCAAGAGCTATTCCAGGAGTATTCAACAACTTTTCTATTTTCAAGGGCTTTTTAAGTGCACTTAAAAATGGGTTTTTGAATTTCAGGGCTTTTCAACGATTTCAAGGAGTAGCACGAGCCCTGCAGTAACTTTATAACTCGGACTGGGACTTTGCTGGGAAATGGGATTAGGACCCCCCCCCCCCCCCCCCCCATTCAGGACCTTCACAACAGCAATGATATCATTCATCATCAACAACGCGACCAACAACACGCGCAATTTGTTTCATTTTGGAGTGTAGAACTTACATTGTGACTTCACTGTACTCTAGTTTGCGGCTTCAGCTGATCTTCACAAAAAAAAAGCCGTTTATTCAGCCCAGTCGGAGTATCAATATTTAATGCAGCAGGAATCATTTTTAATTTTTAGTGTTTTATTTAGTAAACACCTGTTTAAAGATACTGCTGCCAATTAAAATTCACAATTTCTTCGACACTGAAGATCACGCAAATAGATGGTGGTTAACTGGGCTACCTGTTGACTATAATCTTGCAGCCAAAACAGAAAGAAAGCTTTCATAGCTAACTTTCGGTTCGAACTCAAATTTCATTTAAGTACACATTTTATGATTTTATTTGTTCACACGCAATCAATTTTACAGTAATAAAGTTAATATACGAGTAAAAATATAAAGTATGAGTAAAAAATTCAAATATAAAAAAAATTAAAATTGGGAATGTGTGGAAATTACAAATCATAATAAATAATCAATCAACACCAATCACATCACAACACAATATAGCCCTCACACATGCACAAGACAAGATAAGACAAGACAAGACATCACATCACATCCCATCGGCCCACCACATCCCATCCCATCCCATCCCATCCCATCCCATCCCATCCCATCCCATCCCATCCCATCCCATCCCATCCCATCCCATCCCATCCCATCCCATCCCATCCCATCCCATCCCATCCCATCCCATCCCATCACATCACATCACATCACATCACATCACATCACATCACATCACATCACATCACATCACATCACATCACATCACATCACATCACATCACATCACATCACATCACATCACATCACATCACATCACATCACATCACATCACATCACATCACATCACATCACATCACATCACATCACATCACATCACATCACATCACATCACATCACATCACATCACATCACATCACATCACATCACATCACAGTGTTGGATCCAGGGTGGTTCCGGTGGGCTCCATGGAACCCCTCTTTGTGAGGACTTTGTGAGGTCTCACAAATGAGTGGTTTGTTTTACTCATCAAATCTAAACTAATAAAAAGCTTGCGCTAACACACATAGCAATATACCTAAGTGAGTTATAATTAGTGGCATTGCAGGCCTGACATAGTTGGAAGCATTTGGTTTCCTTTTGTTTTCAACATAAGCGAACAAGCTCTTGGCTACTGGGTGTTGCTCATCTATCTGCCAGGTCATGCACCGAAGACTGCCACCCAAGACTGGGATGTTCCCAGCCTTGTACACTGGAACAACTTCTTTATCCGTGGAATTCTTGAAGACCTCAAAGGCTTTTTGATTGCTTGTCTGGTTTGAGAAGAAGGGGAGGTAAACTGCATTGTATGTCACGAGAGAGTTTGCATAAGAGCCTTCAGAAGATACAAAGCCATGAGACTTCGTTGTATTAGAATAACAAGGAAGTGGCACAACTTTGACACTCGGGAAAGCCTTTATAACAGCGTCTTTCATGGCGTTGTAGAAACTCTGTCCATCTGCGTCATCGAACAATGACACCAGAAGAACATCTTTCTCCACAAATGAAACCACGCCATCAGCATGTCCAGTAGTGTCTTTAGGATCTGGTATAACTGCAACCTTTCTCTTGATGGCTTCTTCCAGTTTCTTGATAACATCTGCCCTACTTATGTCTTTATTGTCTTTAAAGATTCTCTCGGTTGTTACTGCAATGTTTTCACCATTCTCCACTACGTTACCCCCCTCGAGCACAAGATCGCTGTGATTCAATGCAGGGAGTCCTACCAACTTTGCGAACTCCTCAAATCTTCTATTGTCTTCAATGGCTATTGACTCAGTAAGGTACTGTGGCCTATATTTGAACTTGACTTGAAGCTTTGGCATAACTGGTGGGAAATCTCTCATCCACATATCCATATCCTCCTTTACTTCAATCAAGTGTCCATTCGTAAAGTTGTGGTTCTTGAAGTAAGAAAGGCCTGATTTGTCGTGAATGACGAAGAAATGGTCTCTTCCTTTGGTCTTGCCGTCCATTTCGATGATGAAGTCAGCGATGTTCTGCAGGCTGTTTAGGTACTGATAGTTACTTGCACCAGGCAGTGACATAACAATGACTTGTTTCTTACTATCGTTGCTGAAAAAGAATATTAAGCAGTTATTGGACGAGGGTTAGCAAAATAATAATTCAGGTTTGCGAGACACTAACAAATCACGATATTTTGTGATAACCTAGTTCGATAATTGTTTTATCATTTCAATTTTTTTATGTTTGGCTGTTCAGGGAAGAAAGCCATGTTGACAAATACAACGTTACTGCGCATGAGCAGATCATTATTTGAAGGCAAAATTGCTTTGCAAAGTAATGCGCAAGAGGAGACCATTATTTGTAGGCAGTTATTTGCAGGAATACGCTAAAATTGTTTGGTTATGAAGTCAGTGTTACTCTTGTTTCAAGCGTTCTTCCATTCCTCTACCCTACGAAGGCACCATCCCCAGTAAATCGTTTTTTTTTTTACGTTACGTTACGTTACATTACGTTACGTTACTTTGCTTTGCCTTGTATTGGGTTTCATTTTTGCTTTTCATTTTTTACTTTCTCGGGTTATTTTATGATCCTTTTTTTCTCGATCTTTATCCTTACGTTTTTATAGATTTTCAATTTCAATTTTCTTTTTTACGTTTTTGTTCGAATTTAGTTTGGATATACAAATGTCACAACGTGGTAATAGGTACACTGCGTTAGAGTGCCATCGTTGTTATCCTTATTTGCATATATCAATCATTAACTCAAATTTCAAAGAAGATACTCATTTGTTCCATAACACGTACAAAAGAAAAGTATTACGGAAAATAATTGTTTGAAAGATTCTTTTATGTTCATAGAATACTTCGATCTGTTTTTTTCCCCAACCAAGCGAGGCAAAAATACGTATAACTCAGACCTGAAGGGGTTGCGTGACCGGCGACAGTTGTCGGTATAGATAGAATATCTCTAAACGCTTCGCTGGCTGGGGTCATGAAGCATGTAAACCTACAAGTTTCATTACTAGTAACCCGAGTTTACACCAAGATTTGAATTCCGCATTAAGATCAAATGTTCTCTACATATAATACAAACAATATAGAAGCGAAGAATTCTCACTGCAGTTTATAGTACTAGGTAAAAAGCATTTTAAAACGGCTTCGTATAAGGTTTGATTACTTTTGACAATCATATTTTTATCATTTATCATGCTGAAGACGAAAACGTGTGGAGGTATAAACCAGTAATATTCAATATTTTGAATGGATTCAGGTGTATTACTCTAAGATATGGATGCTCATGGTAAAAGTTCCTCAAGATAGCACGAACCGCATGGTATTTTTTTCTGTTTACTTTTATCGGACGGCTCACCTAAGATGATGGATTTTAAGTTAAAACTTCAAGGATTCAACAGAAAGGAGATATTCGGCCTACCTGTTTGTTCGAACTCCCCCAATAGCACGTAGAAGGACAAACATACTCATCATCACCGTGAACAATGTCATTTTGATCCTATGCATTGCAAAACCCTCTAGATCCACTAAAGCCTACTACTACTACTGTACTACGCTAAACAACCCAACAATCAGTAACTAATAAATTGTGAGTATGCAAGGCAATATTTGTGGTCAGCGGTGTAGGTCCAATAAAATAATATGATATTTAACAATTAGTCCTCGAGTCCGAATGGAGGCCATGAGGGCGAGAGGTCTAATTGTTTTAGTAAAAACCTACTAATCGGTCCAATAAAAGGATGCAAAAAGTTTTGGATTTTGCTTTAAATATATATTTTTTGGTTTTCAAAACCGGCGCTTTTCGCTAATAGAGGTCTATCACTAATAGACCCCTAGTAGCTCAGCCAATCACAGGGCTCGATTGGTGATAGACCATTAGTAGGTTTTTTCTAACTCTCTATAGACCTCTTTCACATGACGTCAAAGCAGCTCAATTTGGAGAACAAAACAAAAGAATTGCAATCTCCTGAGAATTGGAACCTATTCTTTTGTCCTCTAAATTGAGTTACATTCCGAGGTTCCGACGTGCGGAAAGAGGTATTAGACATTTCGAGGTTGATGAAAAAACTGGGTCGAGTTGGCATTGCAGTGCATTGTGGGACTGTTTCGTCCCCTTAAACAAACCTTTTGCAGATGTCATTTGGAAATCAAGGGTGGCGTACCGGTAGTGCATTCCCCTCTTATATATTTACCCCCCCCCCGGAACTCTGGGGTGGTCTCGGCTTAGGTTCCTGACTGACTGACTGACTGACTGACTGACATTTTTTCACCCAATAACTCACCCCCTTACTCATTCGATCACTTATATGTATGTATGACCCGAGAAGTACGGTTCTTTTTGAAAAGCCCTACAGGGGAATTCGAAGATATATAAATATCCAATCCCCCTCATACACAAATAATGACATCTAATATCCTTTAGCTTACCACTTCTTGTTTATTATTATTTTCGTCTTACATGTGAGCATGTTTATTTGATGTTCTTAAGCTTATACTGATTAGTTTATGCTGGTAATGATTGTAATCTAAAAAGACTCCCTTCTTTGCCATGGCCTTGCGACGGATCCATCGGCTTACCATATTCATCAAAGGCCACAGTCAAAGGTTTCCCATCGACATTCGAGGTGATCTGGAATATTTCTGACCCAGGTTTCAAAGGAATCTTTTTGAAGAGATAGTTGTTTGTAAATTGTTCTGCATCACGTAGTTTATGGATATTGTCAAGTTCTTCATTCATCTAGATTGGAGAGAAAGTATAAATATCAGCATCGATGATGATGGCTATACATATGATAATGATAAATAAGGGTAGCACGAGTGGCGTAGCGCGGTGAGAGCGCTCGCTTCTCATCAATGCAACCTAGGTTCGAGTCCCGGGCTCGGTGTCGTCTGTGAGTAGAGTTTCTCTCCTTTGCTTCGACGGTTTTCTTCCCTCCACAAAAATCAACTTCTCAATGAAATTCCAATTCAATCGCGTGGAACGAGGGCCACAGGTTTGTTAGCAACTGGCTATTAAGCGCTACCCTCGTAAAAACAAAGCCGTTACGTTTTTTAAATGATGATGATAATGATAGTGATGATGATGATGATGCTGCTGCTGCTGCATGCTCTAGCTAATGCTATATGCTCTAGCTAATGCTATATGCTCTAGCTAATGCTGTATGCTCTAGCTAATGCTATATGCTCTAGCTAATGCTATATGCTCTAGCTAATGCTATATGCTCTAGCTAATGCTATATGCTCTAGCTAATGCTATATGCTCTAGCTAATGCTAAATGCTCTAGCTAATGCTATATGCTCTAGCTAATGCTATATGCTCTAGCTAATGCTGTATGCTCTGGCTAATGCTGTATGCTCTAGCTAATGCTGTATGCTCTAGCTAATGCTGCATGCTCTAGCTAATGCTGTATGCTCTAGCTAATGCTGTATGCTCTAGCTAATGCTGTATGCTCTAGCTAATGCTGCATGCTCTAGCTAATGCTATATGCTCTAGCTAATGCTATATGCTCTAGCTAATGCTGTATGCTCTAGCTAATGCTGTATGCTCTAGCTAATGCTGTATGCTCTAGCTAATGCTATATGCTCTAGCTAATGCTGTATGCTCTAACTAATGCTGTATGCTCTAGCTAATGCTATATGCTCTAGCTAATGCTAAATGCTCTAGCTAATGCTATATGCTCTAGCTAATGCTATATGCTCTAGCTAATGCTATATGCTCTAGCTAATGCTGTATGCTCTAGCTAATGCTATATGCTCTAGCTAATGCTATATGCTCTAGCTAATGCTAAATGCTCTAGCTAATGCTATATGCTCTAGCTAATGCTATATGCTCTAGCTAATGCTGTATGCTCTGGCTAATGCTGTATGCTCTAGCTAATGCTGTATGCTCTAGCTAATGCTGCATGCTCTAGCTAATGCTGTATGCTCTAGCTAATGCTGTATGCTCTAGCTAATGCTGTATGCTCTAGCTAATGCTGCATGCTCTAGCTAATGCTATATGCTCTAGCTAATGCTATATGCTCTAGCTAATGCTGTATGCTCTAGCTAATGCTGTATGCTCTAGCTAATGCTGTATGCTCTAGCTAATGCTATATGCTCTAGCTAATGCTGTATGCTCTAACTAATGCTGTATGCTCTAGCTAATGCTATATGCTCTAGCTAATGCTAAATGCTCTAGCTAATGCTGTTGGTAGTGGTCAGGGGCTGATCCAGGATTTTGTTCAGGGAGGGGCGCAGGGCACAAAATCAGCCCAGGGGGGTGCAACCCTCAGAATCAATGAAAGAAAACATTATCTCGTATTGGGTAACTTATATTGATAGGGTGCGCACTCCCTGCATCCCTCGATCTGGTGGTGGTGGTGGTGGTGGTGGTGGTGGTGGTATTTCCTTACCCTCACACTAAGCTTGAACTTATCATTTGTATTATCACGATCGACGAGCAGGGCTTCTTTGTTTTCATTCTCTATGATCATGATCAGCTCATCGCTTTCACTCTGAACTGATCTGATCTTAAGTCTTGCTGGTGTGTTAATAAAAAATATATTTGATAAGTACTCTATCACAAACAGGATTAGTTTCCGAGATATGAGCTTTCAAATTACTGGTTGGCCAGAAACGCTAATGAGCCCATACATTCTCTGTAACTGATTTAGAGATTTTTAAACCGCTTCACGCACAATCTTTTTCATGTGTCAAGCTCTAATTTTTAAAATAAGCTAATCTTATCATTCTCTTTCGATATTCAGAACGGATTTGGTGTAAATTTGGCTAAAAAGTGAAATTCTTATGCTAATGAAGCAAAATGTCAACATTGACGTCCATTCGACGTTCTCCCTTTCCGCCTTTTTTTGCAATAGCTGTATACGGTATACGGTTTCCCGGTACTAATTATAACGACTTCAGTAACGAAGTGGAAAGACCTATATTCTATTTTTTTGATTTTTGGTTTTTGTTTTACTTTTTCATATTGTTTTTCTACCCTCATAGTTACTTACTTTTTTCGTCGTGTGGACTTGCATCAGCCGTCACCTGATTGTCCTCGAACTTCAGGTAGTGCCCGCCTTGTACGTGACCCTTGTTGTTCACACAGTAGATTTTATAGAAAGCTTCAGTAAACTCTTCATCCTTGCCATCACACACAGACTTACCGCTTCCTGATCTCTGTTTGTTAAAAAAATTGTAATTATTTCATTATCTTGTTATCTTGATATACTCCATTGCAAAATCATTCTCGAGTTCAAAAACATAGAACATACTAGAAGCTGAGACCGAAATGGTACCTGGGAGGTTTCTTCTCAAGCTGCAACCTGCTCTCAAACGCAGATACTCTGAATACGTTTTCGGCATTTTATATCGACTGCGTAGCGCAATGAATAAATCGTATTATTGTACACCTACTAATGGTTTATCACACATCCTGCGCTCTGATTGGCTGAGCTACTAGTGGTCTATTAGTGATAGACAACTAGTAGCGAAAAAGGCTGATCTACGAGTCAATAGCACATGAGACCGAATGCCGAATGGGCTATTGACTCGTAGACCATTCGGGCTGAGGGTTAGCCTCTTTCGTAGACTTTCTTAGGGTCGTCACGTTGTCACGCAACTTTTCTCTCGTGATGCGACGACCCTAAGAGCGTCTGCGTAGGAGGCTACAGTAAAAATCAAAAGTGTTGATACACTGCCCAACAATGTTGGAAAAAGTAAGCATACAGTGTAAGATAAATCGCTTTAAAAATCGTATATAGATGGAAGCCCCCCCTACTCCATTCAGTGTTATTTCTTGGGAATGTGGCTAGCTCATGGTACCAAACTTTGGCCATTTAGACAACATTGCAAGGGGAGGGGAGGGGAGGGGAGGGGAGGGGAAGCGTACAGTCGACATCAGTCATTTCACGCAGCCAATTTTGGGAGCATTAAAGGGGTAATGTATCAACACATTTTGAATTTTACTGTAGCTGCGGGTCTAATATTGTTTAAATATATAATTATGCCATTTCCCAGAACATGTTTCGGTTTCAGCTTCGGTGTTGTAACACGACAATAACCATGCTAATCATGGTTAATAACTTTTGGGTCATCAAGAAAACTGAAAGATCACCCGAGCAAAATTACGGATAATGAGAGTATGTGCAAAAAATAAGCCGGGTAACACTCAGTATATCCGAGGGATGTAGATGTTAAGTAACGTTTCTCTATTAAACTTGCTATGATGAAACAGCCTCGACAGACAGACATTCTTGAAAGTGCTAAACTCCACGTATCCTTAAATCCTATTGGCTGTATTGCCTTATGCGTGACTCAATGTTAAAATATTTTCAGTAGATACTAATTTTAGAAAGCGTTTGCCATCAAGCAAATTCCAAAGACTGCAAAGTTGAGACCGGAGAAAATCATGGAAAACATTTCAAATCTAACAAGTAAAGATTTTAGAATGTACATTCATCTGTACTGGTATTGAATATATATCGAAAAGTTTAACTTTAGATACTCAGTACAACTTCCTTAGATCGATGACTAAGTAAATATTTTGATGGTTTTTTTAACCATGTTATATAGTACTAGTATTTTATAGTCAAATTATACAAAACGTCTTCTTATTAAGACTTGTAACTGCAATATGAAATATTTATCGACGGTTAGTTTGACTGAAGTAGCCCAAGCCCTTCTACAGTAAATATACGGGGATTACTTATTTTTCGAATAGATATCCAAGCTAGATATGTTCAATGAAAAAAACGACCAGAATTCTACAGTATTTTGGTATTTATGTTACCAATATGTGGCTGTAGCGTTTTTTTTAGTGAGTTTTACTATATTTTTCTGGCTGCGAGTTAAATTTGGTGTAAACTGTTCCCATATTCCGAATTAAATTAAATTTCATTAAATTGCTGAAAGAACTACAGGAAAAATAAGAATAAGAATAATAATTTGAACGACCTTAATATTTTTTTCATTACGTTGCAGTCAAATTTTAATCTATACCGAGTTCCTATACCTAACTGACAAATGGTCGCGATCGAAACTGATCTGTTGTGGTACAGTTTATTCAAGTGGACCACAATTTGACATGTAAAATAATATTTAACTCATCGTATGGCGAACATTGTTTAAGCAAAAACTTAGGTTAATTAATGAACTATCAGCTAAAACGAAAGCCCTGGCTCGAATTGTTGTTGCAGTAAGATCATAAATATTGATGAAACATCGATTCTTGAGACCCTTTTGGTACAGGCGATTTTTGTGATGATATGAGCGGGCATTTCTGAGGTTAATGTAAAAACTATCCATCGCACGTGTACTGAGTAGAGACAAGTTTTGTAGACGCATAAATCCCCCACAAATGTTGCATTAAATCTAGCTAAGTGTAAAATGGCCTTCGGCAGATGACCAAAGTGTTTCGATTCAGCACTGATGAGTGCTAGTACCAAAACTCTTCAGTTCTATATCTTCCTAGTTCAAATCTCGTTCAAGTTATTTACTTCGTAACAGGAGCATAAAGCCGGCACAAAGATAAGGAAAAAAACAGTTAATAAATATACATACCTTGCAACTAGCCATTGGGTGTTTTTAGCTTTACTGACTCGATGGACTGAAGACAAACAAGGGTGTTTTTTTCAAGTCTTTTCAAGTAACAAGAACTTATTGTTGTTTTTTTCCCGCCGCGGCATGCGTCAGGAATTTCACTTTCCATGCACGTGTGGTGTAATAATAGACAACAAAAAAAATAAATAAATAACGAAAGAAAAAAATTATAATCATATTATAAGAGGGGTGTGTCAGTTAACTATGACTGCGTTTTTATTTGCTGCTGATATGTCAAAATGCGGAGTTAATAAAGCGAAAGGTGTTTACAGGCTGAGTTTACAGGCTGAGACGGAAGCCTATATTATGTACTTATTGACTGAGTGGGAGGTCCGAACGGGAAAATATTTGGCTCGAGGTCCTGAAGTACGGAACGAGCGCAGCGAGTTCCGTGCCAAGGACCGAGAGCCAAATATTTTCCCGTTCGGACCGACCTTAACTCAGTCAATAAGCATTTTATCATATGACCACATATAAAAAATCGATTTCAAAGCGTTTTTAATAAATGCGAATCAAAATGCGTAGTGTATAGTGTTGGGTGCAGGGGTGGGGGAGGGGGATGAACAACCGAAATAATGAACACACTTCCCCCTGGTCCACACCATCTAGAATAGTCGGCCAAAGGTAATATAGGGTGTTTGCCATTTGCGGAAAAAACCCGGAAATTTCGGTTGGTAAACGTAGTCGCTATTTATAATTTGCCTCGACCAAATTGAAAATTTCAAGAATATCTTTAAAAACTATTACCGACAAATCTTGTATCAATTACGATCGTAATATTTAACCTGGTTGATAAACATTTCCTCCGTTATCATGGGTGCTCTAAATAACCGTCAAAACAAAAAAGGATTATAAAGATAAAAATAAGGCGTTTCACTTGTCTCTAGGTTTTTAAATAAAAATGAATAAGTTCTTATCATCACTAGTCACGGAATTAGGATCGTTTTCGTCCACACGTGGAGGGTTATCCATTCGTAAGTGGCCTTGCTCATCAACAGCTAACAGCAGTGATTTCCCATCATTGGTTTTTGTATACGAAACCAGGTAAAAGTGACATTTTCCTCGTATGGGGAATTGTTTGAACAAAAAATCACTTAATTCAGCTATGGCATCGCTTGACCTGTTAAGGCTTGCAATCTTGGGGTTGTCCTTTGAGCAAAAGGGGAAAAAATAATGTTTTAGTATTGCGATTCTCAAATAAGTTTCATCGGGAGAGCCGTCAATATCAACCCGTATTGGAATGAGTAATGTGATCGTCCGGGTGAGTGTAGTCTTGAGAAAGACTGTTGTTTGTGGTGACTGACGTTTCGACTACCTGAGCGGAAGTCATCTTCAGAGTATAGTGGTGAATGAAAGACAGTAGATGGTATTTATAGCACTGGTGGTGCGGTCGTAACGTAAACAGTAATTAGTCGGTATTGCGTATAGTCGCGTCGGTATATTCACAAGTAGTAGTCTTCTGTTCTTAGGTAACGTAAGTGTTATCACAAAGTGATAGTCTATTGTTCTTCAGTAGCGTCGTCGGTCTGTTTTAGGTCATGGATGAGTCTTTGTTAGGGTGCCGGTAGAGGTTGGCTGCGGTTAAGCGGTTCTTGTTCAGTCTAATAATTATACGTTGGTGAACCAACGGTAGTTAGTGCAGTATGCAATGCATGTAGCAGAGTCCCAGTCAATAGTATGTCCAGTATTTTTGTGATGTACAGCGATGTGGTTGTTGGGGTTACCGTTTTCATTTGCGCGTTTGTGTTCAGTAAGTCTAGTGTTTAAGTTCCTCCCTGTCTCGCCAATGTAGGTAGCGTCACAGTCAGTGCAAGCTATTTTGTAAACAGCTCCTTGTCTGTCAAGTGGTGGGTCTTTGTCTTTAACGTTGGTTAACAAGCGTCGTAGGGTCGCAACAGGTTTGTGAGCAGCACAAATGTTGTAAGGTTGTAGCCGAATTCGTGCTATAGTCTCCGAGGTGCCTTTGATGTAGGGTATGGTGGCAGTAATCCATTGCCAGAAATATCGGACATGAGCCTCCATGCACATGCGCAATGGTGTACTTCGAGTTTCAAAATGGCCGCCGAGTCTTATAGAAAATGTACGGAGAATATAAAACTTTCCTGTCTTGCAGGAAATAGGAGTTATATTAGCTCTAGCTCTACCTCGATATTAATAACCTACCCAAAATGCTACTAAATTGAAGTGGAATCTAAGATTGAATCGAAATTGTCTTGCTTCCCTAGCTGCTTACCTTTGGAAGCTCTATATTCCATACATCGTCTATAAAGATGGCGAGACTCGGGTACAAAATCGTCGAAATCAAAGTCAAAATAATTTTAAGATCATGTTAGTTGTTCTTTTTACTACAACAGCATTTTTTTATCATTCATGCATAACACCGCTGACCAAGTCCGATATTTCTGGCAATGCGTAGTTTTGTCAGTAAGTTTGTTCGTAGATTTGTTGTTGTGGGTGTTCCGTTTAACGAATTCGGCGCTGTATTTGCTCTTGGCGAATACACTCTGCAGATATTCGTTCTCGTCTTGGAGTTTGTCTGGTGAGTCACAAACAAGTTGCGCTCGCCTAGTGAGCGTTTTGTCGGAACCCGTATTTTCGGCTCAGAATTAGGGTGTAATAGGAAAATCGCGATACAAACCTAATTGCGATTTTGAGCCACCAATACGGGTTAAAGCTTTGCGACTACGGCCAATACTAGGCTTGACCACGGAAACATGACGATCAAAAATGTCAACATGTGAGTATGCATAGAACATACAATGTAGTGGTAGTGTGTGTGAGTAACAGTGGGCCGAATTGGAAACCAGTATTCATTTACTGAATTTGTTTCCCACTATAAGAAAAACGATTTATTTATTTTATCACGCAAAATGTACTTTGCGTTTTTCACAGTCGAAACATTCACATTTGATTCTTTCGATGTTTTGGCTATTTGTCCAAAACCATTTCTACTAAAAGCGCGATTACACGGAGCAATTTTCTCTGCGACTTGTGTTGCAACGGCGTAGCGACACAAGTTGCATGGAGCATTGCGGCGTGTAACCTACAGTGGAATTTGAAAAATCTTGCGAGACAAGTTGCAGCAATCGTTGCGAAAAGTAGAATTCGTTTCTACTTTCGGCAACGATTGCGTCTCCGTTGCACCGTGTAAACCCTCTTGCAACTTGTGTCGCAAGTTGCAGAGAAAATTACTTCGTGTAATCGTGCCTTAAGGTAGGATATCATTCAATTACCGTATCACAAATCATATGAGATAGGTAGACAATTTGGGATTTGAATGCTTCAGCCAAAAAGAAGCGAGTATGACGTCATGTCAAGCAACACTTACTTGCCAAGATTTTTCAAAGTAATAGGTAATCTACTATAGTAAGTTATTACCTCAACAGTGAAGCAATATGAATCGTCGTCTTTGAACTTCAATTTCAGGGCTTTGGTTGTGGTGTCAGAGCTAGAGATGACCCAAAGTTTGTAGTCATCTAATGCCTCGGCTTGAATTCTGATGTCAGCTGAATCATAGTAAACAAATAAAAGAAAAATGAGACAATTTTACAGCCATTCTCAGACACACGCGCACGGTTGCGATTTTTTCTGTCGCGACAAAGTAGGGTTTGGTGGACGTCAATCAAAGCGTTTCCATGACATTCCATACGCACATGCCTTTGTAGCTTTGTGTTTTCCGACAGTGCTATGGCAACGATTTTGATTGACGTCCACCAAAAACCAACTTGTCGCGACAGAAAAATTCGCAAGAGTGCGCGTGTGTCTGAGAATGGCTGTAAATGATTAAAAGAATTGTTCGGTTGTTGACAAATGGAAATCAAATTAACAAAAACAAATAAGAAAGCAGCAACAGGCAAACAGGCAAACAGGCAAACAGGCAAACAGGCAAACAGGCAAACAGGCAAACAGGCAAACAGGCAAACAGGCAAACAGGCAAACAGGCAAACAGGCAAACAGGCAAACAGGCAAACAGGCAAACAGGCAAACAGGCAAACAGGCAAACAGGCAAACAGGCAAACAGGCAAACAGGCAAACAGGCAAACAGGCAAACAGGCAAACAGGCAAACAGGCAAACAGGCAAACAGGCAAACAGGCAAACAGGCAAACAGGCAAACAGGCAAACAGGCAAACAGGCAAACAGGCAAACAGGCAAACAGGCAAACAGGCAAACAGGCAAACAGGCAAACAGGCAAACAGGCAAACAGGCAAAGAAGCATGCGAAAAATATCTGAGAACAGTCACTGAGGCAAACATATTTGTTGTATATCTTACCTTCATCATAACTTGCAGTAGAAATCAAGGTATCGTTTTGGAACTTAAGAAAGTGACCACGATCATGACCTATTTGAGATACAGTCCTTATACGAATTCTGGTTGTCGGATCGTCCATTGTATCAGTGAAATCTTTATCTCGGTAGTCCCTGGATGTCGACAATTCAGCACAAGCGTTCTGAATTAAATTCAAATAACAAATTACAACTTTTAATACATTTACAAGCAGCAAAAACACCGAAAACAATTTTAATAATAATAATAATAATAATAATAATAATAATAATAATAACAACAACAACAGCAACAACAATAATAGTGTTACTTTGTGTAATGAGTAATTGAATATGATTATTTCAATAAAGTTAGTCACCAAAAACCTACAAAGCCGAAACTGCTGTGGATCATGGGAAAAATTTCATATCCAACAAGTCAGCTAAAGTGCAGCTTGAGGATGTTCACAAGAAATATGAAAATGTAACTGGTAAAAACTCTCAAGTCCATCAAGCGTTTGAAACATTTAAACTGTACTACCCATGATCCTTGCCGGTGTCAGCTTTCTAGCTTTTTTGATGACTAATGTTATTGAAAGAGTATATAATATAGCAAGCTCCTTTCTGCATTTTCTGACTATGAAATAGTTCTGTACTGCGCTTGCGTAACTTTACGATACCGTCACGATTGAATCTCGACACTGAACTGTTTGGAAACAAAATTGACCGCCCGAGGAGAGGGAGAAGTTTGTCATTTTTCCGAATAAGCCCTAATACCTAAAACTGTGTTCGTGTTTAACGATCAGTAACGCGCTTCAAGATTCTGTGAACTTCTCTTAATGAGATGGTCGCCAATGTCGGATGAAAAAAGAAAAAAAAAAGAAGAGAAAAAGACAGAGAGATCTTAGGAAATACCAATCAAACTATGAAAGTAAACTGAGGAATGTGTATAGCTATATATGACTAATGTCCAGTGCAGGAAAGTCTTCGTGTACTTGCCTTATTCATGGTTCCTCTGTCTGAGAACTTGTTTACTTGGGGAGTTTCAATTTAGCTAACGAAAGTCGACAACTGAATGGAACTTTTAAATCTTTTCTGTGGTCTTTAAATAAGGTTTAAAGTGAAAGACTGTACGTGTTCTTAAGTCTTCCTCATCATGATCTCTTAACTATTGTCCTTAACTAGTAATAATCCGATCAACAGAAAGTCCAAATATAATTGTATTACACATCTGTTTCTTTATCAATTTGGATTTCAGCATGAAATAATTATGCGAACTGATTCGGGCTAGAGACAGATATGGTTGCTGTGCTGAGAGGGAAGTCGGTAAGGATGTGCCCTATGATTATACATTCGACTTTCGAGATCAACTTATAGAATGAATACTATCAATACTGGTAGCTCACTGGTCGCTGTTTTTTGTTGTTGCCGTGAATCAAATAATATTGTTGTCATGTCTTTTGCCATTTCATTCTTTGAATGATTGAAAACCATTATACAAAATAAAATATTAAAGCTCCTCAGTCGATTTGGGCGTAATGTTTTCTCATTTCAGAACGTGTCATTCTCTTGAAAATGCTTAATGAATGATGTCAAGAGAGCATAAATAAGAGAGGGAAACTTCTTAATATCGCGTGCGCCATGTGAATTCCCGGTTGGACTATTTTTAGAATTCGCATAAAGTCTATTTTCGCCTCACCCTATTCAAGTGCGTCAAAACTTGTGTCCTTCATCCAAACCTGGAAGTAGCGAAAACATGTAAAGATTTTTGAGTAAAAACAAAAAATTTCGCGTCTTTTTGAGTGTTCAACAGCCTCAGTCGTGTTTTATCAGAGAACAGAACATAGCTAATCCTGATCTTTTTGCTTTATCTAATAGATTTTGTCGAAAAAAAGTGAGAAAAATCGACGAAAAGTATGTTGTTCTTGAGCGCGCGCGCGCACACGTCCACGCCATCAAAAAAAAGGGGAAAAAAACAACAACAACTAAACGACTTTGGATGCTAAAAATAGCCCAACCGGGAATTCACATGGCGCGCGTAATATTAAGAAGTTTCCCTCTCTTATTTATGCTCTCTTGATGATGTTTGTTCAAAATTGTTCAATCTCAGAGAAAAGTCGACGTGGCGAGAAACATTATGCAGAAAGGTTTCATAGTCCACTGCTGAAATCTACCCGTTTCGTGTTCATTTAATTAGCTCGTTTTGTAGTGAAAGAAAGGGACAGTGAACTACCTGTGGTAAATGTTAAGCAACCATCCCTAGATGCTTTGCAGGCCCTCTCTAGCACCGCTGACACCTGGCCGTCTTTCAGTTTCCTGGCTCTTGTGAAATTCAGTTTATTACTTCAGTTTGAATCAATGTATGTAAGGGAGACTCAGACGAGCATATACAAACAAATTGTGCGTAGAGTAGTGTAGGTAGAAGTCTTCCATATTTCCCCACGATGTAATTACTGGGCTACCTGTGGTAGACAAGTTGTAAAATGTCTTTTTTCCGCTCTTCATTGGTTTGGCTTGTAATATATTATACAGTCTTTTGAAAAAAGCGTTGTCGCTGACCGCCTCCGCGACTATGGGTAGAAATTGCTGTAGCCCCTAATTATTCACTCTGAAGTAGTTGTTTTTGCTTAGTAATAAGATAATAGAAGCAGCAATCCTTTAAATGTATGTCTTCTGGTTTATTTTGCGAAAGGAAGACAGAAGTCGTTATGACTAATATTCAGTCAGATGTTCCCAATTTTGAAACTAAAAGTCATTAAAATACTATTTTGCCAGTGAATTTTCGTACTGTATTTAATCAGTCAAGAATTCAACTGACCGCTTCAGTGATTTCTACCCTGAGCCGATCGACGGTTTTTCAATTGACTGTATGTATGTCAAGGGAGAATCCAAGGGAGAATCCACATACAAGTATTGCCGGCATTACCACAGGACTGTACGTGTTATTATTTCCGCCTGATCTTTTTTCGTCGTCCTTTTAATCCAGTCAGAAGAAAATCCAAATATAATAGTATTATATGTTTCTTTATCAATTTGGATTCCCACATAGAATAATTATGCGGACTGACTCGGACTTGGAGACAGACAGGGTTGCTGTGCTGAGAAGGAAGTCGGACAGCCTTTGTATGGTTCATCATGTGCGCTATGATTATGTATTCGACTTTCGATATCAGCCTGGGCAGCAACATACTTAATAAACTCTACTTAACTCACCACTGCTCGCTGGTTTTCATATATAGTAGACTGATTCTGGTTATAGTTATTAGAAAATATCTTGTATTCTGATTCGAGGGTTTTTATTCGGGTTCTCCAGTTTTCCTCTCCTCATAGGTCTTACCAGCTAAATTCCATATCAATTAGTATGAGGTAGCTGTGCGTTTGAGCTGCTCAAAGGTTGGAAGGTTTGGTTTGAAGGATTTTTTGGTTGTTGTTTTGTTGCCATGAACCAATATTGTCGTCTTTATGTTTTTTTTTCTTCATTCTCTTAGGATTGGTTCCAAACCATCTATACAAAATTTAAGATATCGTTCTGGGCTCAGAAGATCGACACGTGGTCAATAGTGAAATCATAATCCAAAGGCTTCATAGTCGACTGCTGTAATCTATCTATACTGTTTATTCCTGGGTTGTAAGTTGAGATAAGTCATGTAATGATCACGAGTCATTTTACAATCACAGCGAAAGCTAGCAAAACTGGTCATTTTGAATGCCATTTTATATTTGTATATATTCTTATCTTGATTTTATAGCTTATTTACGTTTACTTTTGAATTAATATTGTAAGAGCACCGACTGAGGCTTTGTAGAATGCTTCCAATAAAGTTTATTTATATCATTATTAGTCAGTAATTAATAATGAATTTATATTAAAAAAAATTCTGTTCATACTTATAACTTATTGCAATTTTGAGCCGCCAATAAGGGTTTATATGGAATATATTTTCACTAATTGCGTCGATTAACATTAACCGTTCACCACAAGAGAAACTGAAAAGAGATGAATTACAGCGCGACGCGCCTTACCGTGGCCACCCTGCCAAAGTTTCGTACAAGTACGATAAATCACTTCTTGCAAAGAATTTCCACATGAAAAAGAATGCCTACGAAAGTATTAAGTGTTAGCAAGCCAAAAGAGCAAAACTGGTTTTAGAAATAGAGATTTTTAAGCATTTTCTTCAAGTTCTTGCTCCGAAGTTCAAATATTTGCGGTAACAACAAAGCAAGTTAACATGCAAATTTACAGATTCTCGCTTTCTGATTGGCTAACTTGTAAAAAAAGTTTGTTGGGTGGCTACGGTAAGGCGCGTCGCGCTGTAAGATGGACATGAAAGAAAGACAAATAAACGAAACTATACATTCGACATTTTTGTTTCGTTTTGCTTCCCCCGGACGCCCCATAATGCCTTGCGATGCAAGATGTAAAAGGAATGTCGGATAATACGTAAAACAATTAATTGCTCGTAAATTAAGGTGACTGACTACTTTTAGACGTTCAATTTGATCCCACGATGTGCGCGCACAAAAAAACGCGCAAAACCGCATACTAAGCTTCGGCATTTTATTGAGGAACCATACAGGTTCAAACTTCAACAGGACAAAACCCCCAAATTTCGCAAGGGACTCTATGTTTTTCTTTGAATTTCCTAAAACAGGTAAAAATTAATCTTTTGAGAAAGTTTGAAGAAAACGTAATTATTAGAACTTATAAATTAAGCGTTTTTGTCATCATTTGAGTACGATTTTCGGTTCATTGACCTAACAAGATGCTGAATTTTGAGCTTATTTTTAAAACTTTCTTTAAATATTTTTAGTTCATATTCGAAATTGATGTTTAAAGTAGATGTTCTGAGAAGATTGCTTCCAGAGCTTTTGTAATTTTTGAGTTATGAATTTTTGTGGGCAAAGCTTGATTTCCGTCATTTTTCTTTCGAAAGCTTGTCAACATGGTCATATTTAAAATTCATTATCTCGAAAACGAGCTCGGGACGTGTTTTTCTTTTCATTTTTGGAATCAGCGTTAAATTCTGTGTAAAATATCTTTCTAAGAACATTTTGTAATTATTCCTTGCTAAAGTAGTCAGTCACCTTAACCATGATATAGTGCCAGATAATAGGGCCAGAGAAAGCCAGGATTTGTTTTTTCTTTATGGCACATCCTACGTATGCCCCGGCATTTCTTACACGGTCCTTTTCATTAATTCAGATTCAAGATGGCCGCCGTATCGTCAAAGTAGTCCATTAACATGACTGCTGTGAAACACCTCTACAAAGTTAGTCACCTGAAAAAATGCAACCGCTTGATTGACCGTCCCGAGGTTGAGAAAAAAACTGGGTCGAGTTGGCATTGCAGTGCATTGTAGGACTGTTTTAGGGGACATATTTCCAGGATGGCGTCTATTTCGTCCCCTAAAACAGTCCGACAATGCACTGCAATGCCAACTCGACCCAGTTTTTTCTCATCCTCAGAACGGCCAATAACTATATTGATGGACTTGAGCTAGGTATTCTATCAGTTACAGTTTCACCTCCTGCTTGGAGCATCCTCAGCTGCAGTTTGGGTCAAAAGTTTTACTTTTTACTCACTTCATTGTATATAACTAAGTTATATATTGATCGACAAGGATACCTTTCTCAGCATTACGACAACAACAGTTGCATTGAAATTAAATTAAATTAAATTCAATAGTATTCAGTTTGTCACAGCGACAGGGATCTATGTAATGGCAAAAATCTAAAAAATCTGGCTTTCAGTGTTCTAGACGGATGCTCTATCGCTGAGCTACAGGAGGTTTTTAGTGACCTAATAACCCATATTGGGCTGTCTAGATCTTGTTGCAACGGCCTGCAAACTGCTAGGCTCAGATGCATGAATTCAATTGCATTATTATTAATATATACAATAAACAAAAAGTTGCTGATTTGATTGATTATCAAATATTAATTAATTGATTATTGATTCTAAATAAAGCGATCAGAATCTTCGTTGTTTTCCAGTGGATGTGTGGGTGAAAGTCGAACGGGCGATGATCCATGGTCACCTATGGCTGTTCCATCTTGATTTACAAACACGAATCCATCGAGTGGTTCATCCGGAGTACTCGATGAATCACTAAGTATATTATTGGTAGTACCTTGCTCAACCTTTAAGCTATCTTTTGGGTTACTCTTCGTTATGTCAATATTATTTTCTCTCGCATAACTGTCTAACTTACATTGAACGGGTCCATGTTGGTTTTCTTTGTTAACATTGAAATTACCATGTTTTTCGGCTAAAAAAAGAGGGTCATCACTAGCTGTAACTTTAGCTCCTGTTGCACAAGGGACGGCAGCAATGCTTACTGGGTCTTTACACTGAGCGTCACCATGAAAATGTTCCTTTAGATAAGAATCCAAGGAAAGAACCTTAGATTTTTGTGGGACATTTTCTGTCAGATCCTTTTGGATTCCAGGAAATTCCTTATTACCAAAGTGATCATCCGTGGTCTCTAACAACCCTGGTTTACTCGACTCCTCCAGTACAGGCATTTCTTTAGAGCCATTATCATTTTGACTGGAAACATTAAGATTGCCTTCATCAGGTTTCGAAGGTGTTTCTTCCTTGCCATAACTAGTGCCCCTAGAATCTACATGTATGTCATCCATCTTAATTTCACTTTGTAGTTCCTTCTGACTATCGATCAAATTCGTGTCCTCAGTGCTACCGATGAAATTCGTGGAAAGCAAAGCTGGCTCTTTCTCGTTGGTGTTTTCATAATGGTTAAAGTTGGCAAGTGATGGTACTGGAGTATTGTTTGATGTTGGTACCGGACGAATATTGGGTAAGCTTATCTGAAGTCTAAGACAACACGAGGTATTACAAACTAAATGAATGCTGCTGTAATTACTGTGGGCAGGAGCGGGGTAGGGTTTGGAGTCTCGTGGACACGGGTGAAAAACGCACTGCGCATGCTCGGAAGTTCGGCAGAAAATTTATAGACGAGTCGAGTTTACGAAGAAAACCATTGGAGATCTACATTGTCTTATATTATGCAAATTTCTCTCATATTATTTGACCAGGGAAAGAAAACAACTAAAGTAATGTGTCAGGAAAAAATAAGCACTAACTTTCCACGAACGGCCTTAACTTTAGAGATTTACTAAAACGCCGGTAAATCTCCAATGGTTTTCTTTGTAAACACGACGAACTTCTGAGCATGCGCAGTGCGTTTTTTACTCGACCATTTTCTAATAACAGAAAGGTTTGATTATCTAAGCATTTCATTTCTGGCAAGGTAAATCTAGGAGTTCTGCTACAGTAAGTTGTTGATTCGAGCACCTTTCGGAAATTGTGCTGGCATTCACTGGCCCCAGAATTGTGAAACTATTATTTTAGTACCTGTTTGCTATGCCATTATCGATGTCAACAAAATCCTTCTCAGACTCCGATGTGGAGCCCCTGTAAGATAGTGTCCCTTTGAGCAGATCACGCACCTGAACAAAAAGCACAACAACAAAAAATAAATAAACTGAATCATCTACACTGTAGTTGCTGAATTTAGATAAAAGCTCAGTCTCCATATTTTGGTTGAGAGATCACTGACAAAGTCAGGGGCGGATCCAGGAATCAAAGAAAGGGTGGGCCGGAAAACTTCGCCCTGAGAGAAAACCTTCAAGACCGTATGCAAATTTTTTATTTTGTCAAGTTTAAAGAAAATGCATTTTTAAAAGGGAGGGCCTGAAAGCATCGTACCTGTTTGAGTCCTGCTAGGGAAAGATAGACGACGTCTCGATCAGCTTCATCATCTTTCGTGATTTCTTCTTGTATAAGACCTATCGGCGACACCGTAAATATTATGTACTTCGTCACAACACTCGTAATAATATGTTACAACAAATCAATAAGGCCTCGTCAACATTTCGTGTATACATGTTTACGAGGAATACGCAATAAGACGGCAATAATGCAGCTTCTGCGAAACCAATTGCGCGGAGGAACGGCTCACCCCTCCCCGGGATTCGCGTGGGTCGTCTTGCCTCGGCACTCTCGGCTTTTTTAGTCCAGGAATTGACCCCAGAGGTGAGAGGCGAATGCACTACTACTACACCACCCTTGATTCCTATCAAGTAAACTAGATCCTAAAACACTTAGGTTGTGACACAAATGTAGGCTATTATATTTGATAAAAGATATTTGCAGACATAAAGACTTGCCTATGTAAGAATCCAATTTTCTTCCACAGTACAAATACAAGCCCTGCATTCTTTCTACATCATTATTCAACTGCGATACTTGTTTCTGAAGCCTTTGGTGATCCTGCAAGCACGAGAAAGAATAGCACTTTAATGGAAACACTTTGCCTTGGATGAAATTGAATGAATAAAACCAATAACAGTACCAACAAGAAAACGATTAAAGCAATAAGAAAAAGACAACAAAAAATCACTATCACACTACCAGAACAAGAACCGAGCAACCAATAATACTTCCACCACCACACTACCACAATTACATTCACCGCAACCAGCACCACCACAACAACAAAGACCACTAACACTACAATTACCACCACCTTTACCACCACATCCAACACAAATACCGCAATCACAACAACCAGCACCTCCACCACCACAACCAAGACCACAGCTATGACAACTACTAACATCTCGACCACAACACCACCAGTACCACTGCCACTGCCACTGCCACTGCCACTGCCACTGCCACTGCCACTGCCACTGCCACTGCCACTGCCACTGCCACTGCCACTGCCCAACACAACCACATCCACCACAACCACAATCACAAAAAGCAGCACTAACAATATCTGACCTTTTCAAGTTCCTCTACACTGTGGCGTGATCGAGAACGTGGTCGAGTGAGTTTGGTTTTGAGGTCACTTCCTAGGGATTTCATACTCCGTCCAGAATTCGATCCGATGGAACTCATGGAGTCCGTTCGAACTCTTGTTGTTGGAGGCAGAATATCAGTCCATGGTGTCCTCGGAGATTTGTGGACCAATTCTAAACAAAATAGATGTACTAATTATACAATGGTTTTGAGTGGCATACCATGTTGTGTGTATATAAATACTGTATATGGATGGCGTGGTGGTAAAACGCTCGCCTCTCATCTCTGAGGTCTGGGGTTCGATTCCCAGTATCCCCATGTGACCTGAGTTGGTTGGTTCTCTTTCTGACTCCGAGAGTTTCTGGTTTTTCCTCCCTTCTATCAAACCAACCCCAACTAATTCAAACTGGTTAGAGCTGTGCGCCGAGGTCACATGGACTGTATGGCAGCTGTCGGAGGCGCCTTGGCATTGTTTCAATTTGACCCCGTTAAGCTGCGCCACTTTGCTTGCGGGGATGATTCGCGATAAACTCCGTCATGAACTCAGTTCAACAGCATTTCAACAGTACCCTGTAGGTCACCGCTTAAGTCGAAGGCTCGGTAATATTTATTGTTAAATTGTAGGGCTGAAGTAGCATTTTTGAAATACACTACACAAATTTCTAACTTGTTGGAATTAAGTTCTACCTGTAGTTTTTGGCTGAGTGTCTCTCTTATCACTCTTGTTAGCCATGGACCGATGTCTTGCCGAGTCCATGAATGGTGAGTAGCGTTTGGTAAGGGTAGAAAAAGTTGTCGGTGGTCGACCATGAGACGATTTCTGTGTAACAAATAATTTTGCATCCATCAAACATCAAATCTAATGACCTATAAGTCTTGTGTAGTGGGCTTGTCCCTAACAAGTAGGACGTTTGCCGTATACCCAAAGCGGTAGTTCCCTCAAAGTTTAGAGAAATTGGTAAAGAAATTATCTTGCAGAACACTTGAGCCAGAATTTAAGCTTAGGGCTTAGTTTTCGCTTGCAGCACGAGAAGTAAAAAACAACAAAACCAGACTCAACGCAGTTCAATCTTCTGCAATGTGGTTGAGAAAAGATAATTGCCAGTGATGTGCAACATGTTGTTTAGATACATAGAACTATCAAAGACTCAGGGTACGGGCAGGGTATTGCCGTGACCGTGATGAAACCGTGTCCGAGCATTTTCATTGGATAAACAGTGATTTATCACATCGTGACTGGTTTGAAGGATGATGTCAGTCAATTTCATATCGTGACAGCGTCATGTCCCGTGCCCTTTCACAGACAAACAAAATCTACTCTATTTCCATCCTAGAGCTAACACTGAGTCCAAAAAATGTTTCGTTAATTGAATCCCATGCATGTTTATCTGATAGAAACCTCTGTTACCAGTCTTGGGATTTCGGGTAGTGAGTCTCAAAGTACGCACCTTTTAGTCAGTGATGGTTCGATTTTTTTAAGTTACTTTTTCGTTAAGATAACATTTTTTAAGAACTTTTTTATTACCTTTTGTGTCTGTTTCCCGGTAACAACACTGCCCCGTTCTGTAATTTTTCTCTGGAATCCCTGTGTAGTTGGAGCAGGTGACATAATTCGAGGCGCGCCTCTGGAAGGTGGGCGAGATTTCTGTCAAAGAAAAGAAGACATTGAAATAAACAAAGAAAAGGAGGACTGAATATGACTGAAATCGAAAAAAGAAATTTCATTCTTCCCTCCCCCCCTCCCCGGGTAAAATTTTTTGTCGTCACCAACCACCACCGCAAAGTACAGCAGTGGCGCAGCTCAACGGGGTCGAACTGAAAGCATGTGAAGGCGGTCTCTGGCAGCCGCTATACAGTTCAGGTATGACCCTGGAGCACAGCTCTAATCAGTTTGAATTAGTTAGGGCTGGTTTCAGAGGAGGTAGGAAAAACCGGAGAGCCAAAAGGGTTTATAGATTGTCAATGAGCTTCAAACCTTGGAACCACGAAGATTAAGCGCTTTTTTAACATAAACATAAACATCGCTGTAAGCACGTGGGAATTTCATCAGGTGACCCATGCACGTGACGTAGTTTCCTGCCATCACTATGGAAACAATACAAACACAACCTGAGTCAGAAACATGATAAATATAGACTTGAAACCCATATTGAGTATTATCTCTTTATTAGCTTGGGCGTAATGTTTTCCCATTTCAGACCATGCCGGAGTCTTTCTCTTGAGAATGATATTTTTTTGTTTGGGTTTTATCCATATCCATGTGTCTTCTCATGCGCAATCATTAAACAGTAAAATAATAGTATAGGGAATGACACGTGGTCTGAAATGGGAAAAAAAACATTCCATAGACGAGAAGAGAATTCCTTGCTAACAGGGGACCCCTTTGGCGCGCACCTAAATCCGCCACTGTCATTCCACTGTGTTTGGGAAAGGTCATATATTTGCAGGAAAAAATATCACGGTATGTTTTCGGGTAAGAAAGCAATACTTACATTTACTTCGAATTGTCTGCAGCATGACAATATAGATATAGTCAATCAGATCGAGGTGACTTCCCTCGGCGAACAGAGCATCCCAGATGACGAGAACATCTTGGAAGGGGAACTCACGACTGAACAGTAGACGAATCCAACGACTGAAAGAAAAAAAGAAACGTTTATCGAGACATTCAACGATAAAAGCATGGCAAGTCAGAGCCGAAAGAAGTTTTGAAGTCTTTAGGAGACAGATGATTACTCAGGGATTGCGCTAGTATTTTGTAATGTGTGTCCTGGGACCCATGTGTCTGGGCACATTGGGGTCCCTAACATATTTGATGGGATTCTAGATCGCGTTCTTTCGTTAGCAAGGAATTTAGTGCAACGATAAGAAATGAAGCTCTTAATGGGTTCCAATGGGACCCAAACAAATTGTTAAAAAGCAGTTTCTGTTAGTTTTTTTTGCGTAAAAATACACGAATTCTGCGTTAACGCAAATCTTAATTACTAGACCAAAGAGGATTGCGAGGCTTTTATAAAGTACAGAACTGGCAGTGGACAAAGTCATCTCAAGCACTCTAGAATATTGCAGTTGGTAAAATGTGTCTCTAAGTTACATGTTCGAAGTCCATTTTAGCTTCAGAAAAATGTGCTTGAGCTGCACAACAAATCAACATCATCAAATGATGAAAGAGTACTTACAGACCATAGACCTGGGGAACGATGTTTAGTTCTTTCATATGAATCCATAGATCTGGATCGTACTTTCTAAGCAAGTGGTCTTGGATCTTATTTAATTTCTTGACTATGGCAGTTGGCTGAGACAAAAAAGGTAAAACAATTACCATCATTGCTCCATCAAATATCAACTTCTAAATTCCAATTCGATCATGGAACAAGGGACACAGGTTTGTTAGCCGATGGCTATTAAGTGCTACCCTCGTAAAAACAAGGACGTTTTTTTATTTTGTTTTTGGGCTGGTGTAACTAACTGTTTCAAGGGAGCCTCAGGAGCCAGGGGGACGTTTGGGATGTCAAAAACAACATGTGCGCAACTCAATGCGCATGCACAATAAGTTTCATACGTAAGTGAATGTCCCACAAGGGGTAGGTGGGAAAGTACTTACAGGACAACTAAGAGGATCTGTAAATGGTTCAGCCTGTTGACCCATAAACTGAAAGAGTACAATACAACACGAGATCAGGTGAGTCTAGTTGAAACCTATTTTTATAACTACGCGACCAACACAGCTCAAGACGTCCGGGATTTTGGGTTCCATCAATCAACAAATTACTACCACAGATCTTTGGAAATTTGAACGACTGAAGCCCATAAACCCAGACGTCTTGGAATATAGCTAGTTGTCTGGGTCGTGCTTCAGTTAGATACTAAAATGGATATGAATTTAGTAGTCTTTTTCCGTGAAAGCTTAACTGTATCTGTAAAGGCCGTCGAATTTACTTGGTACGATATTTCCTCACAACTGTCGCTCGCAACATGTTTACACCAGGTTTTAGCTGCCATTTACTGTCGTAAGCAAGTTGTACGATCGATTTACACGAAGTAGTTCGTGTCTTTAGCATGTTGCGCGTGATAGTTGCGAGGGAAAATCGTAACGTGTAAATCGGCTTTAATTTACATGGTGCAATTGGCGTTGCGACACAAGTTGCAAGAGGGTTTACGGTGCAAGGGAGAAGCAATCGTTGCCAAAAGTAGAAACGAATTCTACTTTTGGCAACGATTGCTGCAACTTGTTTCGCAGCATTTTTTCAAATTGCACTGTCATTACACGCAGCAATGCTTCATGCCACTTGTGTCTTAACCCCGTTGCGAGACAAGTTGCAGAGAAAATTGTTCCAAGCAATCGCGCCTTTAGGAAAGTTGGTTTCGTTTGCTATTACAGGTTGTACAAAAAAATCTATGATTGATATACCTTGTTGTTAGTATAATTCTCTACCGGTCGGTGTTGTTGGTACCAAGCCTCGGTTACTTCCATTAGCTGGCTAAACATAGAGCTATAGACCAGGGGAAAAAAAGAGCCAAATAAGACACAATGCAAATATTGAATGACTGTGAAATGTTTGGTATGGAAGTATACCGCACTATGACAGGAGCGGTGGAACAGAACGAGAAGACTTTCGCTCCGTAACCTTACTGTGCTGTGATTTTCACCATATCAAATATTCTATATGGAAGTATACCGCACCGTGACCGTGACAGTAAGGATTGGACAGAACGAGAAGACTTTCGCTCCGTAACCTTACTGTGCTGTGATTTTCACCATATCAAATATTCTATATGGAAGTATACCGCACCGTGACCGTGACAGTAAGGATTGGACAGAACGAGAAGTCTTTGTCTCCGGAACTTAACTGTGCTGTGATTTTCACCATGTCAAATATTTTATATGGAAGTACGGTATATAACGCACCGTGACCGTGACATTACGGATTAGACAGAACGAGAAGTCTTTGGCTTCGTAACGTAACTGTGCTGTGATTTTCACCATATCAAATATTTTATATGGAAGTACGGTATATAACGCACCGTGACCGTGACATTACGGATTAGACAGAACGAGAAGTCTTTGGCTTCGTAACGTAACTGTGCTGTGATTTTCACTATATCAAATATTTTATATGGAAGTATACCCGGCACCGTGACCGTGAAATACGAATTGGACAGAACGAGAAGTCTTTGGCTCCGTAACGTAACTGTGCTGTGATTTTCACCATATCAGACCAAACAAACTCTACTCACATGATGCCGAGTTAGGGAGTTTAGGAATCGAACCCGACACCCCAGAGGTGAGAGGCGGGTGCACTACTCCTATGCCACCCTTGAATCCCTATAGTAATTCCATTGTTCAGCCGCTGACCATTCAATGTTATTCCTATTCATTTTGCAGTACTTACAAAGCATCATGTTCAATAAAAGCTGGGTCAACCAAACATCTGGCGATTTCTCTGCTTTATAACAAAGAGGCAAGAAAAAAAGCGTTAAGGAAGAAAAAACCATTTGCACATCTTTACGAAGTTCAGTTTAGTGAAGAAATAGAGAACGTGCGCGCATGCTGTGTGCAGTTATAAAGCATGCGAGGATTGACAGAACACGAGAAAAGTGTTAGGAGAAGCACGATGTGTAGCGGAGCACTTGGGATTCGCGTCGCGCTTCGCAACGATTCTCAAGTGTTTTGACAATCCCCAAGTGTTTTAGAACTGCACACAGCACAGCAACAAAGTTTTCTTTTCTTTTCTAAAATGCAAATTAGAATAACTATCATTTTTTATAGGAATGACGCGTGCTGTGTGCTCACATAAAGCTTACGCTCCCAACCAATCAATTTAGTTTAATGAATGTGCCACTAAACAAGCTCTACTCAAATGTTATACCGAGTCCAGGGATCAAACCCGAGACCCCATGGGGGAGTGGCAAGGGTACTGCCACTACACCACCCTAGATACACATTACATGTAAAAATCTTATATAAGAAAATTACTCACAAGTTATCACCCTCCATGTATATATGAGCCTTGGTATCTTTGTCAAGTACATATATTAAAGGAGCCAGCAGCTCGTGCATACCCTGGAAAAATATATATTCTAATTTTTTTAGATTCTACCAATGTCTTTATAACGGGAGATTGAGGGACTTAAAAAATACTAATTCAATCGATGCCCTGAAACAGCCTCTTGGCTGTTGTTGTAATTTAGTGTTTTTTTGTTTTTTTTCAAGGAAGGAAAACCAGATAATCTGGAGAAAAACCCTCCAATCAAAGGGAGACCTACAAACTTGTTACAGCAAAGCCAAAGCAATTAAAATGGGCCCAAGAGAATTTGCTGACTTTTGGAGAACACATGAGAGCCTGGAGAAAACCCTAAGGCTTGAAGCAGTGGAATACACCAGTTTCACATTCGATGCAATCCACTGATTTTGAAGACCACAGACTCGTTTATAAGTCAGCTATTCAACAACATCATTAAAAGTCTGTGGAATTTCAAAATATTGGTATTGTTCAACTTGCACATTCTTTACATTACAGTTGACTTTTGCAAATCATTAGCAACAGCCAACTGCAATGTAAAGAATGTGCAAGTTGAATAATAGCAGACCCACAGACTTTTAATGATGTCGTTGAATAGGTAACTTATAAATGAGGCTAAGCCTGAGCAAATGAGTCTGTGGTCTTCAAAAACAGCGGTTTGCATCGAGTACGAAACTGGTGTATTGGTGTATTGACAGATGTGAAAAGAAAGAGAGAAAGAAAGAACCTCACCTGTTTATACCCTAAGGATTCATTTTTCTTGGCGTAGCAGAATAAAAGGTCCAACATCATTTCTCTGGAACAAAACAAAAACACACAGAGAGTTCAGAAGCAGGAGTGTATGATTAGGTAAAACTGAAAAGAAAACTATGTCGACGGAATGATATTATCATATTATTATAAGCATTACATACTTGATAGCAGGAGCATGAAAGAAATCCATTTCAGGACATCTGAAATACACACCAAATGTATTTATAAAATAATTAAATTTTGAGACATTAAACATGAGTAACATGTGCACACTTCTAAATATAGGTACTGTGACACAGGGGGTAATTAATGTAGGGCTAATGTACCTAGCTACTCCAGGTTAAGGACTGAATGGACTTGACTTGAAGGTCTTGTAGAAATTCGCCTTCAAAATTCTGAGTCAGCTATGAATCTTAAAAATTGACATTATTTGCCAAGTTCTAACAGTCACTATTCCAGTGGAGCAAAAACCCAGATATACCGTGCATGACTGTACACTGTATCTAGTATTGGGGATATTTGATACATATAAAACAATTTCTTAATACTGTAGCTATGAGAAATGGCTGCTTCATATCAATTCAAAAGTAATAATTTTGCAGTATTGATGACTGAGTCATTATATAAATCACATAGTGGAGGGTAAACCAATATGTTTTAGGCTGATGTTTACTACTTACAGTCTATCTAAATCTTGGTTTATTAGAGCCTTCAGTTCATTATCTTTGAAGTACTGCTTCCAGGGGCTCTGTTATCAAAAATTAACATTTATCAACAACTCTAAACTGTTTTTATACTAGGCCTGGTTTTCATGAGGCTAAACATAAGCAGCATAATTATTATGAATACATAATTTGTACAAAAAAAATTCTTTGTTCTTTGATTGGCCAGAAATGAGGTATGACTAAGCTCCAGTAAGAATAATTTGCTGGCCCTCATAACTGGCAACTGACAGGCCGTTATTTCAAGCCCTGCATATAATTTAATGCTACTGCAGAAAGATTCAGAGAAGCTCTTCTCTACCAAAAATGAGAAAGAATGATCGGCATTAAAGGCTTTCGTAACTTACAGTATATTAGTTGGCAATCATCACTTACCTCTTCTTCTAAGGATAATGGGTGTAAAATATGCAAACTTTCATCATCATCTTTAGACTTGCTTGGGTCTATTAAACTCTAAACAAAAAGTATTGTGATTACATTCTAAGTTTTATACTACCAGGGTGGCACAGGGGTACGTTACATATGTGATGCGTGATTCAGCCTTTTTTTGGACATTGATTCGTTAATATTCGTGATCTGCTTATTACTAGTGTGGACCAGATTTGACTTACTAAAGCACAGCTTTATTTCAGCATTTCAGTATTACTATTTACCGGTAACAATGACTAAAAATAGAAAATGTACCTTTTGTTTAAGAATGTCATACTCATGTCGTAATTGTTTTGTCTTTGTAATCCATTCACCTTGGTCTTCTGGAAGACAGTCCAAGAACAGCTGTAGACCAAACAAAACATTTTAGTAGTGGTTGAGTCAGGGGACGAGTAGGGGGGGGGGGGGGGAGGGGCAATATGCAGGGCCTTCATATAAAAAAATGGGGGGGGGGGGATCAAGTCCCTTCCTTCTCTTCCCCAGTACCATTTTGGCACCTGTTAAAAATCTTGTATCACCATAGAAATCTCTGCTCTATCTTGAAAGGTAGCCATGCCTTTGCATCTAAGCAAGACGAACATGGAGCTTGCAATGATAGAGACATGTGAATGATTGTTCAAAGTGTTAAAAAAAGATGGCGCAGAGAACTGTGATGGGGACTATTAAGCAGAGAGGAGCTATTATATAGCTGTTCCTGATTGACAGCTATTAATCCTCATCACAGCATGTCTTAATTACAGTACCCTCACCCACTTATAATTATGCTAATCCCAAGTGTTTAAACATTAAATAGTCCATAACACACTAACCTTCCAGGCAATGCTTCTGTACTTAGATAATTTTAATTTTCCATTCAATGCATGTTGACGTAACTATATTTACACAGAGAAAACAAAAACTCTTGTGAAAAATGTTAAAACAAATAGGATTTTACAGTCTTACAGTCAAACTAAGAAAACCATGAACACCTAAAATATGTCTGGAATGTTTATGTGTTTGATCACAGCGCGGTCACGCAAAGTGTTTTCCCATTTAAAAGTTTCAGTTTATAATTTAAATAAGAAGTGTACAAATTAATGAAATAACTGTTTTATTTTTCCAATGATTTAAATTCAGCACAAAAGTACAAAAAATGTGTACTGAGCATTTAAGATATACTGACAGTACTCTCTTCGATATTTGGAAGTTTTTTTTAACCCAGTGAACATGATTCTGAACATATTGAGAAGCACACATCTTACCTCTTGTAAAAAGTCCTTTGATGAAAATAAAACACTCCATTCTTTCCTGAACAATTAAAAATAATATAATTTAATAATTTAATAATTTAATAAATTTATTATTATTATTATTATTATCATTATTATTATTATTATTATTATTATTATTGAATGCATTATAGAACATTCAAAATTAATAAGTGAAATGAAAGAAATCAAATGTAGGATCATGAGAGTGTCTGTTACAAATCATGTCATTTGTTGTTACTCAAGTCTTACTCTAAACTTTGCCTTTCATCCCAGGGCTCTGTAGTGAAGTAATGAATGTCATTATCTCCTTCGTCACTTGAGCCGTAGACACCTAGTGGGTCGCTAACTATGGAAAATGTGTCACTGGCAAATGAAAGCCTCTCGTTTTCACTGAGCACTGATTGTGCATCACTTGTAGCTGATAAAGGGTCTGAGAAATATGATGAACAGCTCTCTGATACTCCACTATCCCTGTTGGAAGCTAAAATGAAGAGTAGATTAATATACTTTAATTAAAAATGATTTGACAAAAATGAATTTGGGAATGATAAAAAAAATTCATGTATGAATGGATGGATGGATGGATGGATGGGTGGGTGGATGGATTGATGGATGGATGGATGGATGGATGGATGGATATAGGGAGGGACGGATGGATTGATGGCTGGGTGGATGGATGAATGGATGGATGGACGGACTAATGGACGGACAGACGGACGGATGGATGGATGAATGTAGGCTTTTTGGACTGGTTGGTGATTGGGTGAATAAATCGTTAGTTTTACTATTTATTTATTATCATTTTCTTTTCTTTTACTATTTATAAATCAAACCATCAAGCAATATTGTGCATAGTTCTGTCAAAGTGTTACATGTATGCATACATTGGGTTCTTACAGTAGTATGCTTTAATTGTAAAAATGTACTTGCTACAATTAATGTGGATAAAACGAAAAGGAAATGGCCCTAATGTGTAAACTACTCCCTAATGGTTCGATCAAATGGTCTGTAATCAAACCATTTATTTCTGTGTCTTGTTAATTGTATTTGGAAATTAATTAGGGGATGTACATCATTCAATATCCTACATGTCATCGATTTTTATTTATAGGATATTTACTTTTAATGAATTTATTTTCAAAATAAAATTCATAAATTTAAAATCCTTGACGTTTGGAGTTTAGAAATTAAACCAAAAGTCAAAAAACTGTTTTGTAATGCTCCTATACATTTATTAAAGTTAACAAAATTTAAAACTGTAGTTATTTGATGGACAGCTTTTTATATTGATTTAATATGTGAAAGCAAAATGTCATACAAATTATATATGAACCTGCAACTACAGTACATTGTCCATTGTATTAATTTTGTAATTTTTAAACAAATTTAAAGAGACAAGTAAACAGAAATAAGACAAGCATTTCTTTGTTTGCATTTTGTACCATTTTTATTTAATGGGGAAATACAAAAAAGCAAAAAAACATTTTTTATCCCAATCTATTCCAACCCCCTACTTTTTTTTAATCTAGACAAAGTAAGTGCTCAGAAATATCTTTTTGGAGCTATAATCAGAATTGTTGGTTGAAACTAAACAATATCCTGCCTTAAATATTTATTCCTGTCTGTATTCTGAATGACAATATCCATGAAAATGTACATTTTACATTTTAAAGCAAATTTTCTAGAGACAAAGTCAATAACATTAAATTGTTGACCTTTTTTAGTTCAACAATTAAGAATGTTTTTTCTTGCAGTCAATGAGCTGTCAAAGCCTACATGAACCACTGACAGAAAAATGAGGATTACTGTATATTTATAAATACTGTGTATCGAAACTGACACGTATCGAAACGATTGGTATTCGCCCCTAGGCATGGGATGGGTTCTTTAGAAAAAGTAAAATGAAGTTAAATAGAGAATGAGCCCAAGATACACAAAATCTAAAAAAAATTATTTTGCTGACTATATATAGACTTATAGCTAAGTTGTAACCAGACATGCATATAGCACACAGATCCACCCTATTGGAAAATGAAACCTGGCCCATTCAGAATCAATTCAAGAACAGCTCAATTCAGATGGCAATTAATACAATGAATATGCATTCTCAGAAGTATAAGATAATATTCTATTGTTTAGTCCTCCTGCAATGGGAATTGTTACACGTGGACTAAATTTAAGTCAAACAAAATTTGAAATTATGAAATATGTCAAGTTATAAATTTTATTGCATTTTCATTTGGCAGCTTGGCTTTAATTTTACTTGCTGTATAAAAACATAGTTACATTGAATATACAGTATGTACAGTATTCATAAAATATGATGACATTTTTGGTTAAAAGAAATCCAAACTGCAGTAGAAATATATAAAAACAACTCCATACTTTCAAAAATTTTCATTCAATTGGCAGTGCAATAATAGAAATGATTTAATTCATACAATTCTTTTAAGTTCATATTTTTTTATGTATGACATATATAACAAATATACAACAAAAATCAACTTCTAAATTCCAATTGGAATGCAGTGGAGGAAGAGCTCTCGGTGGATTCCACTTTAATTCTCATTAAATATATGGAATATTTCTACCAAGTATATACTGTAAAATATATCAACTTTGAAAAAAAAATACTATTTTAAATTTCAGAATTGAAGAAGCTGCTAGCTAAAATAATTACTTGTTTTTAATAAAAACCTCAGATTCCTACCATTGACTAAAGTGTTAATTAAAGGCTTAATTACAAGTTTAAAAACAAAACTAAATCTAATTTATTTCCTCTCACTTAATAAAATAAAAATACATGTATGATACTCATACATTATGATATTAGTTCCCCTGGCATCAAATTGGTTCTTAGGAAGGGCTACAGTAACTAGTATACCTTATATCAAATTAACCTGAGTTTCAGGCCCAAAGGGAGTGGGGTGGGGATCGAGAAGGCTGGGTGAGGGTAACAAGGGAGAAATTTCTCCTCTCCTCCCATCTCCTCATTTTTGAAAATATCCCCTTTGTTTTCTATATTTTTATTGTTTATTTTAGATAGCAATCCTGTGATTTTCAGTGTTTTCTACCTGACTAATGGCTTCCATACACTATTTACAATATAGTGTTACTCCTAGAATTTTCTATTCAAATGTGAGCCCGTCCTTGATCCCTGTCCCCCTTTCCCCAAGATCCTGATAAGTGGAGGAAAAATATATATATGCAATTAAATTATATCCTGAAACAGGTAATGGCTGATCATGATCGAAGGAGAATGCTAACAAAATTTGAAGTCTACAGGGACTTAACTCTTCACATACTGCATAATCAATTTATTACTATGAGTTGGCTAAGGATTCCTTCCAGAACCCTCTAGCCTCTAAATCCATTTACTTTAATAATATTATATTGATCTAACAAGTGCATGCCTATATATCAAATTATTCTATAAAAATCCAATAAATATTGAGGAAGCTAGAATTTATAGAATCAAAAAACTGGTCCAAAATTCAAATCAATTGAAGCATGAGTCAGAAGAAAAATTAGTTTCCATGGCCAACTGTCAAACTAACATGCTTCATATAAAACACACGTAAGTATACACTAAATAAAATATATCTGCCTGACCACTTGAATGTCTAAAAGATAGGAAAAATAATGGATAAAGGCAAACAATCTTATCATGACGACGAAAAGCAACATTAATTGTTGATAGTGGAATAATACAGAGAATAAATTCTGATTGGTAGAATTCAAGACCAATAAATGATTTAACTTGACCCTCGATTTTAAATAGGGTTTGCAAAGATGCAGGTGTAGAAATGGTATAATGTGATTGGATAAAAAAGGGATAGTCATTAAAATCCAAATCATCCCTTCAATTTAGAATCACGTTTCCATCCTCATTTAAGAATAAATGTATTATTCTTTAGAATGCAGCTTGATAATTAAGTATAATAAAATTTTGGATGTTAAAATTATTTTAAAATGAATATAATTTCTGAATTGCGCATTTTACCCCCTCTCTCCATCAGTGCTCTGTTTTAAGATTATTTAAAGCTGAAGCTACACAGATTAGAAAGAAGTCGAAACAGACATGGAGATCCTGAGGATCAAGGCGCCATGGACCTCTTCATTCAATGTATACATGCTTTAAAGGCATTGCATGGTTGCAAATTCGTACAGTAGTTCTTGAAACTGAAAAATCCGTTCAAAAGGTTTTACCAAAATTTTAAACCAAAAACTTCAATAGATAAGATCACATAAATATGTGTATGTGTTTGATTACTCATACATGAAAACTGCTCATGATCGCAAACATAGTCTCATTTTTCCTTCCATTTTTTCACATTTTTCCACTGAGGCCAGCGCTACATTCTTAGTCCCACATGAGTGGCATGGAGCACTGCATAAGTAAAAATAATATTTTTTTTTTTGGTAAAAGAAAAAGAAAAAATGAAATTTTGTTTTAGTTACATTATTATTTATAACATCTTTAAAAAAATATTTCTAAGCGAAACTCTGCACGACATGAGGTCACCAGACCGGGGGGTTTGACATCTACACGTCTCGCCTCCACAAAATTTGGGATTCTATTCTACCTAAATATAAAAGCCTGAATTTTATCCTATATACGAATAAACTGCTCCTTAAGATTGAAATTTAGTATCTGAAGTTCTTAGTAAAATGCTTGGGCCTGTTTCTGGGAATAGAAACAGAAAGTAAAACGTGAATTTGAATTTTGAGTTTCTATATCGTGAACTGTTCATAGAATTACTTACGCCTCTGGTGATCGATAAAATATTCTAAAATACAGGAATGATCTGAAAAACTCGGTCTCAATGTATCGATGAATGTAGAGTAATTGAGATGGAATCCAAAAATTATGTAGAAGTCGAGATCTTAATAATTTTACAAACCATAACAAATCAAACTGGCCAAAACATGTCCACAAATTTTAGGGTTTTCTCACCTTTCGAGCGATCTTCTTCTGGTGATTTTGATCGATTACCAAAAGTTTCCAACGACTTGAGGATATCTTCAGTAGATATGCTTTTGGACTTGTCCTGAACGGCTTCTTTGCTCTCCATTCAATAGTATTAGGCAGGAATATTTAATAATAATCGAAGGGAAGTGTTTCTAGTGTCTGCTCTGCCATTACGAATCTCGAGCAGTCACGAGTCGAGTCGGATCATTTCATGCACCGACACTGTCTTTACCCTCCCCTCCCTTAGTACAATTTTGTTCCAGTCCGAAGCAGCCGCCACGGACGATTAATACTACTCAGGACACTGCTCGACATGACGGAATTTCAAAGAGGAATATTATGGTAACACTTTTAAAATGTATTTATTCAAAGCTGCATTAATTTATATTTTTTAGGGTTTCGTCCTTCGCCTTCGACGAGGTATGAGAAGCCGTTTAGTGACCGCTTGAATTGCCTCGGTAGGAAACTAGTCATCGATACCGCTTAGAATTTGATCAGTCTGTATTAAAACTTATATTTTCGGAAACTTTCTTTTTGAACTTCCATCGCAAATCTGTCATTTTTCGTCCAATAACTTATTGCTTTTACAAATACGTTTTTTAAAGGTACATAATTTAATGTTTATTAGATTTGACAAAAATATCGTCGTCTTGACAACCATGACCGAGGAAGCTTGAATCTTTAATAACTAGCCATGGGGCATGGAAGTAGTATTCCTAGTTCTCAGAGCAAGAAGGGTGTGGTATCAGTGCAGGCTTTGAGAGCAGGACTCAGATTTAAGGCTGGCATTGGCCATCATGACAAGGAGTCGACCACTTCACAAGGAGAAGGATTGAAAGAAGAACATGATGAAAAAGAACAAAGGGAGAAGAAAAGGTTATTACTTCTATTTTCATGATGATTTGTCATAACAACTTTTGCATGGTTTCAAGGTTTGCGTAACGGTGTAATCAGCTCAGGTTTGATTCCTGGACTCGGTACATCACTTGACAAGTGATGAGTAATAAAGTATATTGGGTCTCTCCCTTGATTTGAGGGTTTTAGGGTTTAAGTAATGTAATAAATAATATAAAGCTAATTAACCTGTTAGCAGCTATGGGAGGGTGTGGGAAGGTGGGAAGGAGGGGATGGGTTCCCTGCCTCTACTCACTAGTTCACTCTGCCCCTCCCCTATCCCCCTAGCAGGGACGTCAGGGCACATCTTAAAGTGGGGGGGGGGGGGGGGGGGTAGTATGCAAATCAGAGGGAAAAGTGAGGGGGAGGGGGGCTCTGGAGACATACATAAGATATAAATTATATATAGTTGATTTTCAGTGCATTACTTCATGGATGAATGCAAGAATGCATAAATAAATAAAATCACCAATTATAAAAGAGTTGAATGAAGATCAATAAAACTTGCAATGTGATTATTTTTTTTAGTGACAAAGATGATAATCTGCTGTCAGTAGGTGGAACAAAAGTTCTCCAAAACAAGGCAACAGCTACTAAGTCTTCTGCAAGAAAAACTACAAAACTTAAAAAGCCAGTTGCTTCAAGGACTTCTAAAAATGACAATAAACAAAATGCAAAAGTGCATGGAAAGGGAAAGAAGGAAAAAAATAAGATTCGCAAGGTTTCAAATGCTAAGGATCAAAATCAGTAAGTTTATTGCATTATTGTCATATGAGATAGTTTTAGCAGTCTGTGGTACTGTACCAGCCCGCATAGCTGCCTCTAGGCAAGAAGGTACATCTCTTCACAAAGGAACAGGTTTTATTTACTTTTTTTTCACTCTCTCCCCTATAGGTGACTCCCTTAAAATTTCCCATAGAATTTTTCCCTTGCTTTTCTCTAGATCTGTTGCTCTTCCTATGCACTAAAATGGGACCCTTGCTATGCCACTGTTTAGTTTATTATTCATTTGTAATTTAGTGGTCTTATATATAAATAATTAATTTTGCTTATATTTATATAAGCAAAATTAATTATTTATATATAATTTATAAATGCTCTCCAATCTTTTTTGCTCCTAATTATAAAAGTATGAAAATGCAAAAAAATTGTAAAATTCATGTAATAAGGTAATATTATTTATTTCAGATCTGAGCTCTCCTTACAGATTGCAAATATCTTGCATGGTGCAGTAGACCAAAAGTGTCCAATGAATACTAAACTTATTAGAATATTCATAAGCTCAACTTTTACAGGTAGGTAATTGTGCACATTTAATCCTGTCAGTCTCTTTCCCCATTTTTCCTACAGGGGATGGGGGGGGGGGGGGGGGGGGAGGGGTGGGTGGTTATTTGTGAGCAGCAGTTATTTTGGCTACATTGTATATTGTTTATATTTGCCAACTGACAACCCCTTGCTTTTTTTTGAAGGGGAGGGGGTGGGTGGGTAGTTATTTGTGAGCAGCAGTTATTTTGGCTACATTGTACATTGTTTATATTTGCCAACTGACAACCCCTTGCTTTTTTTGAAGGGGAGGGGGGCGGGGGTGGGTAGTTCGGCAAAAATCCTGCATCTTCCCCTTAAAGAGAGTAGACTGTTTGAGATTCCTGTGAATTAAACTGTGGAACTCTGTGTTTGCTAGTACTGGAATGCCAATACGTTTTCAGCCACCCCCCCCCCCCCCACCCCTTCCCCCAAGATCTTAGAATTTCTTACTCTAATTTCTTCATGAGTTTTATTAATTTATTAATTTTTTGTAGATACTGAGCATGAACGAAATGCATTGATGGAAAGAGTATACCCAAAATTAAAGTCATACTGCCAAGAAAAAGGATACGAGTTTCAGGTACACTGTTCATGATAGTACTGTTTTGACTGTGGGGACCGATCCCATATAGGAATGGTGTGGGGGTGATCCCTCTTCAAAATTTTTGTATCAAAATTGGCTTTATATAGCCTAAAAAACTTTTTTAACATCCCCTAAGTCTCGCTCAGCCCCTACTTACGCTTTCGATTTCTAGGCTGCTATATTTTCAATCGAAGTCTTCCCTCCTCGGTGGTTCATAATCTTTGCATGAAGAAAAAGGTGTCCCACTCCTGCTTGATCTGGGGCTTTCATTACTAGGCCTTAGATCATGATAGAGAAAAAAAATTATTGGTGGCAGATCTAGGATTTTGAGTACAGGGGGGGGGGGGGAGGTGGGGGTCACCATATCAAGAAGATGCACCTTTTGCTATACTAACCAACTAATTCCAAGCTAGTAGGGATACTGGGTGTAATCTATGATTAAATGTAACGCCTTTGATTTAGGTAGTAGACATGCGTTGGGGTGTTCGAGATGACGCCAAAGATACGCATGAAACAACAGAACTCTGCATCAACGAAATAAGAGCCTGCCAGAAGCTGTCTGTAGGACCTAACTTTATCGTAAGAGATCAAAAGTGAAAAGTTTTTTTGAAGTTGTAATTCATGGTTCCGATTTCCCTTAGTTACCGTTGCTATGTCAAACAAGCTAAAAAAAATTAGCTAGAAGATCTAAGAATTTCAGTAAAAAACTCTCATCGCGGAAAATTTATTATATATTTATTAAATTGATTACTGTCCTGTAAAAATGAAATAACATTGTCTCGTAATCCTTGTAGTGAAAGACTACACGTTGTATATGTTAACTGTGTAGTTGTTTGTAGGACAAGATTTTAATACTGCAACGGTGCACGTGATTCAGAGTGGTCAGTTCTCTATAATTGTGTGATTCGGAACCATGAAGTAAAAGAAAGTGTTTGAAAGTGATTTACATGTACATGACAAAAAAGCGATCACCATGGAAAAAAAAAGTATACACTGAAATTAAACTAGTACATTCTTTTCCTTCTCCTTGGTTCCTTCCTCCTTTTTTTCCTTTTTTTTCCTTCCTTCCTTCCCTTCTTTCTTTTTTTCTTCTTTTTTTGACGTTATATTTGTTTGAACGAACCAGACTCTTTTAGCTGAAAAATACGGCTACTGTCCTCTACCACCCAAAATAGACGTCACAGATTTTGAAGCACTTATGAATGCCGTCCCTGAAGACGACACCAAAGAGCTTTTCCACAAGTAAGTGTGATATTCTTATTTTTAAGATGATCAATAAATGATGGAAAGCTATTATAGTTTTCACGGCTCGTATGGAGTGATGTATTATTCAAGGGACTCATTCTTATCGTTCATAAAAACTTTGGGCGCGACCGTACGCGTGCTTTTTTCATTTTAAGCATCTGGTCAATACTGGGATTCTTGCTATATTGTTGTTTTTTTTTCTTTCAATTTTCTTCGCATGCATTACCGTTTGTACACGGTATTTTGTAAGGGAATATGATAAGAAGTATGAGTTTAGAAAAATAAATACTGTTACGGTTTTTCGTATGATAATAAGCGTCATTTTTACAGCTTCCTCATGCATTTGAAGTTAAAAGCAGATATCAGTTATTCAGAATAACAAGTCCAGGCATTTGGGTCAACAATACAGGAAATATACATGTATAGAAACTAACCCACATGCCACGACTAAGCAATAACTCGTGTTTGAAGAAGACAATGGTGTATAACTCTGATATCTGCTATTGTCTAAAATGGATAGCCATTACCACAGTGTTGTTGGGACTGTAATAGGACTGAAATACTCATAAATAATTAGATTGATTATTGTGCATAAATCCCATTTAGTTGGTACAGGATAGACCATAATGCCATCCCCACATCGTACGTCCTACAGCCCGTCACTACGGGGTATCCTGAGTATTTTTCCAAGGATGACGTGAAAAGGGACACTTCCCGACAGCAGTGGAAAGAGGTTTTCCTTCGATTGAAGAAGGCTTTAGTGACTGCAGTTCGCAGTGTCTTCAGTGATGAGCAAAAGATTCATCTTTTCATCAGATCAGGTGACTGCTTATTTTTATTAATATTATATTATCTTATGCTACTTTCAGTGTACAGCACGGCACACGGTACAATTGTTGCACACAATGTTGCATGACACCACGAAATTGCACTGCATGTTCACCTCTGCAACTGTTGTGCGTAATTAAAATAAAGAAGTCCCCCCCCCGGAAAACAGGCGTAATTGAAACATGACTTGACGTTACGGCTATATGCTGATGATAGCCTTCTCCATCATCATGTCATCTTCGCGCGAAAGCCTCAAAAGTATTATTATGATATTGTATTGTGTGAAAAGTTGCAAAAGTAGACTCGAGATCTACAGCAAGTTTCATATTCTTGTGAACACTCCTCCAACGCGTTCGGGCAGGCAGCGGCGTAATGTCCTTACGCTTGACATATGAATGCGGTTGTATGATGTATATGGGATATAGTTACACCTGGTTCCTTAATCCGTGTGGGATTCGGATGCAAAATCTGCGCATGCATGGGATCTTTCACCAAAGAACTCGTTACAAATTCTTGATATTTCAGTATCCGAGGCAGAAATAGAGGAAGGGCTTCTAACACCATCTGTAAATATCGCCAAATGTGGTTGGCTTCATCGTAAGTTCATAGGATTAAGCCCCAACGAGCAGGCAGCAGACAATGGTGTGATAAGCAGGTACATCGATAGCCTGACTATGGGGAATGATGACGTAGACACGGGAAAACTTCTCGAGGAATTTCGGAAGCGAATGCGGCAAGTCTTGGATGGTGATAACGTGATGGAATACAAAGTAAAGTGGACTGAAAGAGGTAAAATCACCATAGGAGCAGGCATAGATCAGTTGATTACTGTGCAGCCTTCGGATCTACAGGTCCATGGTTCGATCCTCAGGATCTTCACGTCTGTTTCAACTTCTTTCTAATCCGTGTAGCTTAACAAAGTATTGGATGGAGGGAGGGGGTAAAGTGCGCACGTCGGCTTCCATTGATAGCAGTTGTGCTTCGACGTTAAATATCGGTACTTTACCGTTTACCTTCTGATTACTTACATTGCATTTTCTGCTGATTAACGGAGTGAATCTGGTAAGTAGTTGGATTCGGAGTGCTCACTAGGGAGGAGGTCGGGACAAACTACACCCCTTGAAACATTACTTACCGGTACTACTTTTCCATCTGTGATAAAAGTGAAAAAGTTACAGTGTAAGAGTGTATTAGTACTATTCAGGGACTTGGTTCCGTCTGCACGCAATATAAGCAAGTCAGTTTTTTAGTCGGAAAAGATTTCAAGAATTCCCTGCTAATTTGTTCACTCAAATGTCTTGAATTTTGATGAATGGGCAAACCTTAAACAAAGGTCTATGAACTGGTACAGATTATGGCAATACTGATTTTACACACACGGATTCACCCAATACTAATAATAATGCTCATTGATGTTCCAGGCATCGACACAAACAGTGAAGAGCATCAAAAATACCTCGAAACCTTCTGTGTAGACTTCGAAAACATGCTCCTTAGGATGATTGGCAAAAGCATTACCGAACACAAGAACTCGGATATCGACAGCCCTCTGTATTCAGAAGTATGCCAGCATGCGCTGTTTTGCCAGGCGAAGATCGAAATGTTCCATGGAAGGAAAAACACGCTCCACAGGGTTTACGAGTACATTAAAAACTCGAGTCGGTCACCCCTGGTTTTGTATGGGAAATCTGGGTGTGGAAAGACATCGATCATGGCTATGATGGCTAAAACGGTGCAAGAATTGACCAAAGAAAATGTCTGTGTTATTTTGAGGTACGAATATACAAGAAATTAAACGAGTTTGTTAGAAAACAGATAAATAGAACGAAACCCGTAGATCTAATTAATCAGTGCGCAAATATTTCTCATGGCCGCAATGTCTTCGTCAGGATTACTTGCAAACTATCAATTTGAGATAACGCGTCATTCTCTCGAGTGCTGTTGCTTTTTTTTATATCAACCGAGTCAGTGATGGTGATTGTGATTTTTACATTACTGACAATTAATCTGTTATTCTTGGTTAAATTGGCAGGTTTATTGGTACAACTCCAAAAAGTTCGTCCATTCGACGATTACTCAAGTCCGTATTACAACAAATAAAGGCTGTCTACCATTTGAACATCAAAGTTCCTAGAGTAAGTGTTAATGTCTTTTGTGCCAATTTGTAGTTTAAAGGAAAACGTCTTGTCAAGAAAGGGAGTATCGGTCCCAACTATTAACTCGGTCTACTCTGCTTCATTAGGAGGATAGCACCCTTGAAAAGTAACCCAAGGTCATTTTCAAGAAAAGGAAAATTCCTTGGCTGAAGAATTTTTTTCTGATTTTGCTTTTACAGGACACTAAAAGTATAATGGAAACATTCTCCACGATTTTGTCGTCAGCCACCAAACACAAACCTCTTGTTATACTGTTCGATTCACTGGATCAGCTGTCACCAGACAGTGGTGCACGACAGCTGTCCTGGTTACCAAAATCGCTTCCAGATCATGTGAAGTTTATTGTTTCGACGCTCCCTGATAACGAATTTCGATGCTTTCCTAAGCTGAAGGTAATTTTTATCTTTCTGCCTACCTGCCTGCCTGCCTGCCTGCCTGCCTGCCTGCCTGCCTGCCTGTGGGCATTTCGATTCACCATGTCTGTCTTACTTCATGTGTATCTCTTTCTTTATTCTTTTCCAACCAATGTAATTTTACTCAAATGGACCCTACTAGTGGCATCCTCACTATTCCTTATTCAATCAAAACTATCCATATCAGTGGCGGATTCAGGGTTTTAAAAAGTAGGGTTCCAAAATAGCCGCCACGCAGAAAAAGTTGACACGTGATCGGCTTCAAAAAAAGGGGTTCCAATTTCATTATATTGAGCGTGAAGAACTAGATTGGCTTCACAAGATCTCACAAAGGGAGGGTACCATGGATCCCAACGGAACCACCCTGGATCCGCCACTGCAGATGTAGTGATCTTTTTACAATTCCTTTTAGGCAATGCTTAAAGATCCTAAGCTTTTCGTCGAAGTCCCCAGCCTTCCAGAACAAGATGTCCGTGATATACTGACCAGTTGGCTGAAATCCAAAAACAGAGCTCTCCAACCAAACCAGCTGGCATCCATTGAAACAGCATTCAAACAATGTCCACTGCCGTTATTTCTAAAGATATCATTTGATGAAGCTTGTCACTGGCGTTCCTACATGGCTCCAGACCAAACACGTTTACAGATAACCATCCGGGATGCTATAAACAATTTGTTTGAACGAACTGAGAGAAAACATGGAAAACTGCTTGTTCGACATGCCCTTGGCTACCTCACAGCAGGTAAATACCGTGATGTTATGTTGTTTTACACCTCTTGTCAATTCTAGTTCCTATTTTTAGAGGGTAAAAAGCGCAACTAAAAATGTTGTGTTCAAGAAGGAAAACTAACCACAACCACAACCACAACCACAACCACAACCACAACCACAACCACAACCACAACCACAACCACAACCACAACCACAACCACAACCACAACCACAACCACAACCACAACCACAACCACAACCACAACCACAACCACAACCACAACCACAACCACAACCACAACCACAACCACAACCACAACCACAACCACAACCACAACCACAACCACAACCACAACCACAACCACAACCACAACCACAACCACAACCACAACCACAAAATTTCAGGAAACTTTCATGAAGTGTAGTTTTTGACGCCGAATCTTCAGACATGCAGCATGCTTCTGGTGTTGGTGCTCCTGCATGATGATGATGTTGATGATGACGATGACGATGATGGTGATCCTTTTGTTACAGTTTTTATCAGTCGCGGATGTTGCTGTTGTTATTGCTCATGAATCTTTATGCGGCGTACATGTACCTCCGGTGTTGGTGCTGCTGCGTGCTCCTGTTGTTGTTAGGATTGATGAGGATGACGACAACGACGACGATGATGATGACGATGAATGATGACGACTATATGATGATGATGATGATAAACAGTTGTAGCTGCTGATGTCGTTGTTTTTGCTATTTTTGTTGTTTTTCTTGCAGCTGTTCTTGTTGATGATGATGGTGTTTTTGTTGCTGCTATACTACTGCTTTTATTGCAACAGTGTTGTTGCTGTTGTTGTGTTGTTGTCGTTATAACTTCTGGTGTTGCTCAGGTTCAGTGCTGCATGCTGCTGCTGCTGTTGTTGTTGTTGTTGTTGTCGTTATAACTTCTGGTGTTGCTGTTCAGTGCTGCATGCTGCTGTTGTTGTTGTCGTTATAACTTCTGGTGTTGCTGTTCAGTGCTGCATGCTGCTGCTGTTGTTGTTGTTGTTGTTGCGCGCGTAAGTTGGAAAGAGACTTCAGTCCATCTGCTTGAAACGAACAGCTATGTTATAAAAGCAATGGTCAATGCTTAGCTGTGCGTATATCCAGTTCTGGATGCACGAGGGAGGTTGCTTAAGCACGAAAGAACGTAAGAGTTACACGAGGCGTAGCCGACCATTCCCTTAATAATAATCTGTATTTTCCTTATAATTAGCTCGTAGTGGTCTGACTGCCAACGAACTGGAAGACATATTATCATGCGACGATGAAGTCCTAAATGATGTCTTCCAGTATTGGACACCCCCAATAAAACGCCTTCCACCGCTGCTTTGGGTGCGGATCCGAGCAGATCTTGAGTCGTATCTGGTTTTGAAGGGAGCAGAAGGTGCTAGCGTTACGTGCTGGTATCATCGTCAGTTTATTGAGGCTGCTAAAGCTCGATATTTGGCAGATGATCAACATAGAAGCAAAATTCATTCTAATATTGCTGATTACTTTATGGGTTATAACGCGGATGGTGAGTAGGGAAATGGTCACTATTTATTTGATAAGTATTTGCTTGTCTGTTGTTATTTTTTCTTTGTTTGTTTGTGTTTTTCAAAAACAAATTTGGATTTAGTAGTGGCATCTTTACAGGATAGCTATTTGTCCACTGAAATTCCAATTGGAATTTAGAAGTTGATTTTTGCGGAGGCTGGAAAACCGGAGAACCCGGAGAAAAACCATCGAAACACAGGAGAGAACCAACAGGCAACTCTACTCACACCGGAAACTCAGCCCTGCGGGACTCCAACCCGGGTCGCATTGGTTGGCCCCTAAAAAAATCCCATGTCTGTTCTTAAATATCATCATTATTGTTGTCATTTCATAAGCTTAGTCGGCCATCCATTGTCACAACTTCGACAGATCTTTATAAACAACTTATTTTTGACATATTGTGGTTTATTTTTAATATATATATCTTATGTCCTTAGAAAGTGATGGTTTTAACAGCGACAGTGCAAAGCTTGCGCGTTTGTCTAGCGTATCTTCACAACCTTTGAAGCTATCCCGTCATCGTTACAACCTACGGAAACTGCACGAGCTTCCATATCACCTAACCATCAGTCGACGATGGGAGCACGTGAAAAATGAAATTTTGTGTAACTATGTGTGGCTTGAGGCTAAGATAAGAGCGAGAACACTCAGGTAATTTGACTTGACAATGACTACCTTAATTCCATGGTGAAATAGTGAAGTTCAAAGCTATAGATTGAATTAGAGTTTCCGTACTTTACATATTTTCTATACATTGGAAATATCTGAAAAACAATTTGTTTTTCGATAAAAAGCGATAGCGTGAGAGTTTTGCTAGTATGATATCATGATAATTCTCTTTCATGCATACTTAAAGAGGATTATAATTTGCTGTCGCGCGTTGGAATGGAAAAAGTTGGAGAAAGCATGAGTATCCTGGACAAGAAATTATGCATATATTTTACGATAATCACTCCCCTTCAGAGGCTCTTTCGTGAGGTTCACTTCACACGCACTAGTGCTACATTCACTATTTCCAATACAAAACACTCAACTCACATGTTGATTTTTAAGAGAGGAAAGCCGGAGAAGCCGGAGAAAACCCTGCAAACCGCTTTAAGAAACCAAATTATGTAGCAAGTTGTCTTTCGTTGGTTAACCTTTAATAATAATAATATTTAATACTTATATTGCGCATTTTAACATATAAAATATGATGAAATGCGCATGAGCAAAACTGAACAGGTTTCAGCATCTTAATAGCGTAGGTTTTTTCACATTCCTCAGTACAAAATCTTTTCTCACAGTTATTTGAAACCAACGTTTTATCATTATTTTGTCAGCGATGTATTGGACGATTTTAGGCATGTCCAGGAGTACCACAAGGACCCAGATATCGTGACTGTTGGAGAAATACTGGAGCTGGGTAAAGATGCTATTTTGGCTGATAGTAGTCAGTTAGCATCACAACTGGTCAGTCGAATCTATGACGTAAGTAACAAGCTTCTTACTTCGTAATAGTGAGCTACTAATATAAGAACGATGGACAAACCCAAACATTACGTTTACTGATTCCTAAAGCCCCTGTTACACGTAGTTTTTTTCCATGCAACTAGAGCCGCGCGCAAAAAAGTTCATGTTGCACGTTTTTTTTAGTGTATAACACCCCTTCGTGCTAATTATTTTTCAAACATTAAAGTTGCACGAAAAGTTGATTTGGTTTCCACTTTCTCAACAAATTCCCGAAAGTTGCAACGACACAAAAATACGTGTGACATTCTCGCCCGCAACTTGAACTTTTTTTTGCGCGACTCAAGTTGCATGGAAAAAGACTAGGTGTAACACGGGCTTAAAGGAGAACTCTATTATTTTTACGACCTATTATTGAATAAATGTTCACAGTTTACTTAACTCGTTTCCAAAGTTTCTTTGGCATATCTTGTAATACAGCCGAGAAATAATTCTTGAAAGTAGCGATAAATCGCTGCCATGGACGCCGCCATCTTCGAAGCTCTTCTGAATCTGCAAGAGGCCAGCGGTTCTCTCTCGTGACGTCATTGCGCGACTGGTGTTTACAAGCACTGTGTGTTTCGTCTATTAAAGTAAGCTTATGTCTTCTTACAGTCAGGGTTTTAGATAGATTATCTCGAATTAAACATGAGTTCCTCGTCTAGTACCACGTCAAGTGTTAGTAGTGTGTCAGGGGATGATTTTAATGAGTTTTTAGCCGAAGAAACAGAGATATCTTTTCAAGGATATCAATTCCAGCCGACTCGTTGTGGCTCATCAAGTGATGAAGACTCGGACAGCAACTCTTCCAATTCTTCAACTCAGGAAATGAATGTCCGACAACAGAACTCAGATTGGTAATTAAGAAACATGATTTTTTCTTTTTAAAGCTCAAATGGTTTTATTTTAGACGTTCGACTGATTATTCTTAGGTGTACGTGCAACCATTGCCAAATAATGGATCGAGAAGTAGAGTGTGTTTGTTGTCAGGAAGTGCCTCAAGTAATGGGTAAAAATCAGCAAGTTTTCGAAGAGGAAAATCTTGGCGACCCAATAACTTGTATAACTAATAATCCTGGATTCAAGGCCGTTTGTTTAAATCGTTGGGTATTGGAAGCAGCATGGTCTCAGTACCGCCAATATTATGGCAATAAGGCTCATGAAGGTCCTGAACATAAGAGAAATAGACACATTGCATATAGGCAATTGGTTCGATGGTGTTGGGGTGTTTTGGGTAAAGAAATTAGAGTTGTTTTACCTTCTTGTGCAGTAATGTGTATTCGTGCTCATTTCCCGCCCCCTGGCCTTGAGGAAGATTTTGAATTTACTGGGTTCCTTTATGCTGATGAGTAGTAAGGTGTGTTTTTTTTTCTAAAGATTGAAAATCAAATAATTAGAGTGATTTTAATAAAACCATGAAACATCACTTCATAATTAGTGCCAAATAACACTAGAAAAAATAGATAACAAAGTATTTTACAGAAATTATTGCTATTTAGATTTAGTACTATTTCATGAGTATATTTTCTTGCTACACAATACAACGAGTGGTAGGGTTACTAGAATTACAGAGTAATTTTCATCTAGACACTTCTAGATCCAATTAGAATTTTGAAGGTAATTTTTGCAGAGGGAGGAAAACCAGAGAACCCAGAGAAAAACCATGGAAGCACAAGAAAGATCCATTGAACATGCTCTATATGCATGTATATCTGTAAGATGTGCACACTGCTACACAACCAATGCTTCCCTATGATTTAAAAGTTAGAATCCTTCTATTATTTACCTCTGAACAAAGTCCATTTATGTCAGTTAAGACACCTTTTCACTTTTTCCTCTTTGACTTTCTGATTTGCTTGCTGCTAAAATAATTTAAGTAATTAATAGTTAAAATACAATCACATTTTCAGGAACTGTACATTGTTATGTGCAGTTGTATGTATGTGTGGGAATCATTTCATAAATTACCTGTTATCACATTCCTTAAGTGAATCTTCCTTCTTTTTTACTTTTTTCCCCATTCTTGAAATATGTTGCTTGATTACATCTTCTTTTGGTGGTCTTTTAAGAGATGCAATGTTCTTAGGGATGTGTTCTGGTACTCTAATGGCATTCTTTTCTCCAGTCTCATGGTATTCCATCACCACATCCATCAGGTTTGTCACAAAGGTGTATGATTTCTTTTCTAAGATGGGTTTAGCCACCCAGGTTTTGCGATTTTTTGGAAATACTACTTTGTATCTGCTCTCTCCTATCCCTTTTCCTTTCTTCACTGTTGCTTGTTTTCTCTCACAGTTGCTGTTATGATCTAAGATAGTCAGCTGTGTTCTTCCCACCATCCCTTGGTAGGAGAAGTGACTTCTTTTGGGCAGATATTTCAAAAGGTGTGAATGATAGACTTCCAGGTTTCCTGTGTGATGGAATTCTGAAAGTTTTTCAATGGCTTTCAACAATTTCTTGTTGCAAACAATATCTTCTAGTGCCACATGAGCAGGAGAACCAGGCTTCATCCAAACTATTTTTTTCTGTTCCTTTTTAGTTAACTTGACTTCATGATTGAATGATTATTTGCCATTAACTAAAATAAAAACAAATATGATTTACCTCTGTTTTATCTCTTTTACGTAGTCTTTGTACGGTCTTATATCGTTCAAGTTTTTGCCTTGTATGAGGAAAAATGGTTGGAATAGACCCAGGCTTAAGAACTTTCTTGCCTTTCTGCCCACAGAGATGTTTATAGGAAACTTCAAAGCAGTCTTGGGTGAAGTGAGAGCTACAAACATAGCACGAATTCTCTTTGCCAGGATTTAGACGGCTAGTTTTTGAGATCCAAATTTTTTTCAACTTAGCATCTTTTGGTAAACGGTGATAAGAAATTTCTGTTCCTTTAGTCTTCTTAGAGCCATTAGTGCAACCAGGGACCATGCAGTGAGGCATTTTCTCCAAAAACACGATTTTAACAAGTTAAAATAAAAGCACACAAAGATTTTTTTTTCAATTTCGCGCGATCTGCTTGTAAACACCAGTCGCGCAATGACGTCACGAGAGAGAACCGCTGGCCTCTTGCAGATTCAGAAGAGCTTCGAAGATGGCGGCGTCCATGGCAGCGATTTATCGCTACTTTCAAGAATTATTTCTCGGCTGTATTACAAGATATGCCAAAGAAACTTTGGAAACGAGTTAAGTAAACTGTGAACATTTATTCAATAATAGGTCGTAAAAATAATAGAGTTCTCCTTTAAGGACAGCTGATCTTATGTGCTGGGTTTTGGCATGCGGAAGAAGGAAACCCCGAAAATCCTGAGAAGAACCCTCAAAGCTCAGGAGAGAAGACCCAAAGAGATTATTCTAGCATATGATGAAACCGGCACGACCTCGGTGATGAGAGATGGTGACGGGATTATTTAGCAGCGCACATCACCCGTGTTTTGTTATCTATTGTGAAGTTCAGGTTGCTTTGTTCAGTTGTTTGACGATCAACTTTTGCTATATTTGCAGAAAAAAGTTCAAGGCACGTCGTCGTTAATGACATCAGAGTTAAGCCCTGTGAGTATAGCCATTGATTATCATGATCAACATCAACAACAATATCAAGAAGAAATCGTCCTCATCAACAACGACATCATCATCATTACTATACTGCACCACAACATCATCATCCTAAATGGTCATCGTTGTCATTACCATCATCACCACCATCCTTTTTCATAGTGGTTGAGCAAATTCAGTATAAACCGAACTTCTAAAAATGAACCTTCACACACTTCTTTGCTTTAGAAATTAGCTTTTTGAAATTAGCAGGGGGGGGGGGGGGTGGAAATTTGAAATTGAACGTCGAAAATGATGAAATTTTAAAATTGAGAGCCTCGGAAATGAGATTTCCAGTGTTTTGAGGGGCATCTGCAAGAGCAAAAGTTTGTGACCCTCCTTTTTTCACTGCCTATTTTTGCATGACCCTCCCTTTTACAGTAGCTCAAAAAGTTATGACCCTCCCCCTTTTTCTGTCCCCTATCCCCCTGCTAATTTCTGACAAGTTCCTTACATTCACTCTGGATTTGATGTTATTGTACCTTTTGCATAGGTTTTGGAAACTTTGCTCAGAGACGCTCACCATTCTGAAGAACCCTCACTTTTGCCCAATCGTGCGTTTCTCGCTCCTCCTGGTGGTCAGTTGGTAAAAACTCTAGTTGGACACAAAACAGGCGTCTATGGACTAGCGTGCACTCAGGATGGAAAATATCTTGTTACAGGTACATGGTAGCATTAGTTTTATCACCAGTATAAGAAGTTTCGATCCTTTGTTACTATGAATTGTAGCATTAAAGCTAGAGGATCCAGTCCAGTGGCGGATCCAGGATTTTCTTAAGGAGGGGATTCAGCGTTGAAGGTGCAGCAACCCGCAAAAAAACGCCGAACCAAAAAAAAGTACTGCTTGATAAGGGTCTCGGGTAGAAAATTCGAAAATATTTAGGAATTTTTATCGATCATTTTGAAAAAAAATCGAAAAATTCTCATAGGGGGGTTACAACCCCCATAACCCTCCCCCTGGATCCGCCCCTGAGGTCCCATGTGACGTTAATGGTTTTTCATTGATGAGAAATCTTGACATCTTGAAAAATAAAAATAAATAAATAGCCATTGTTTTAAGTGAGAAGCACTTAATAGCCAGTGGCTAACAAATCTGCATGTGGACCCTTTCTTTTTCTAGCAAAGGTTCTGTATCATTGACTAGGTTAACGTTGTCTACCTTTAAGCTAAGCGCTAAAGAGTTCACCATTGTTCGTTATCTTATCAGGTTCACAAGATGGTTCAATCAAGATTTGGTGCATTAGCAATGGTTACTTAATGACAACTGTAGAAGACCTGGGTGAAGATATTGGTGCTATCAGATGCTGTGATGACGATAAGCGCCTTGTTGTCTCATCCAAAAGAGGATTGACGGTCCTTGACTTTGATACCGGGGAAATATTGCAAAGGTTGGTCGTACTTCCTTCCTCTCTCCCTCCCTCCCTCCCTCCCTCCCTCCCTCCCTCCCTCCCTCCCTCCGTCCTTCCCTTCCTTAATTCATTTCTTCATTTCTTCATTCCTTCATTCCTTCCTTTCGTTCGTTCCCGGCTTCCTTTCTTTCTGCTATTCTTTTTTTTCTTTCCCTTCTTTCCGTCGTTCCTTTCTTCCCTTCCTTCCTTCCATCCATTCTGTTCCTTTCTTTCTTGCTGCCTTCTTTTCTTTTTATGATGACGCATGAGGTTGCAGATCACATTGCCACATTCGCCTGCAACAGCGAATGTATTGTCATAGTCCTTCCACCAAGACAACAGTTGCGCGACACACTGGTGGAATATCTGGTCTCACATCCCAAAATACTTCACTCATATTGCAAAGCTGTCACTAATCAAAATCCATTCTCAAACCACTCATACAATGATGAAAGAGACATCTTAGAAACACTCAAAGTAACCCAATGATGCAACGGCTGAAATTAAACAATGATTTCTTTTATTCACAGTTACAAAACACAGTTTTTCGATTACCCATCACCATTTACACTGGCTGGTAAAAAGGGAAAGACTATGGTCTTCTTTGAAGAGAAAGGTCTAAAATCAATCGATTGTATGTCGAGTAATCTTAACTTCAAAATGAAGGATATTCTCCCTGTAGGCAGTACCGGTCAAAACAGCCTTTTGACATCCTATGAAGATACTGTACTCTGCAACTCGAAACAAGAGGAAAACTCCTTGAATGTCTTAGATGTTTGTCAAGGCAACATAGTTCACACTTTCGTAGTATTCGATAGTAAAGATGACGAGGCGTTTCTTAATTTGACAGAAATTGCCATGCGCAAGCCTGATGAGGTCATCGTTGGCAAGAAAGTGGTTGTTGATTTATACGATGTAAAAAGTGGATCAAAGCTAAGAAGCATTCGATGTAAAATCGATGATTGGATCAAACATCTGTCTGTTGATGCCGACAGTGACTTCATGGTATTCCCAAAAAGGAACAAAGTTGCGATATTGGATCTTAACACCAACAAGAGAAGAGACGTCCTCGAGCATTCAAACTACATATCTCGGACCTTAGCCGCTGCTGGTAGCATTATTGTGACCTCTGGTGGGGACAGCGTGGTTCGTGTTTGGGATCTGAATCGCGAAGATATCCGTCATCAAACAGAAAGACCCGAAACAGTGCTCCAAATCTACCCCCTACCTACCGACCCAAGACATGTTATAACCGTGGGGAGACTGGGTCTGAATGTTCATGTGATCACCACGTGGGATCTCTCTACTTTCCTTCCGGTCTGTAGAGTGAGCAACATTTTGTCCAATTATTTAAAGGTGATTAACGACCGGCGAGCTGCCCTCCGTGTCGACAACCGTGCAGTAATAGTAGACATGAATAGCTGGAAAGTATTATGCGTCCTGAAGGGCAAGATTCCCGACTTCATTTACGCTGGCACTCCAGACCTGTGTCTAGTCAACGAGGCTACAGAGATGCTTACCTATTCATCTGATCAGAAGAACCTTAAGATATACAGCATTGAAACAGGAGAGGAGACCGGCAGGTTAATAGGGCCGCGCCAGAATTTCAAGATTCGGGCATATATTGTGAATAGTGGAGGCACCGTTCTGGCTCATAACGACGAACCTTTGGATGTCATATTCATATGGGATGTTATTAAGCGGGAACAGTTATTTTCTATAGATAGGACTGGGTATGCAAGATTCGTGTTAACTCTTGCTGCATTCACGCCAGACGGAACGAACTTTGTTTTGAGCATTCGGCGAACGAACGAAGACGATTACATTCGACACCCATCTGTCTGGAACGTCGAGAAAAGTAAGTCATTATCAGTGCTATCGAATTACTACAGTGCTGTGAATTTTTCAATTGCAAATAGCTCACTTTTCATGTTTTGCTTGAGACATTACTAAGAAAGATTCTGGGAACAATACTACTGTTTCTAGTAACATCGCCTTTTACTCGTTTAGCCATTTCGAGGTTGAGGAAAAAACGTGGACTAGTTGGTATTACAGTGCATTGTGGGACTGTTTTAGGGGGCATATTTCCAAGATGGCGTCTATTTCGTCCACTAAAACAGTCCCACAATGCAATGCCAACTCGACCCAGTTTTTTTCTTCAACCTCAGAATGGCTAATAGGGGTGGTGAAAACCCAAGTGTTAATATTAAAGGGGCACTTTGATGAAAACGTCCTATTTTTTGAAAGTCCGAAAAAATCAAGTATTCGTAGATAATAAGACTCAATTATGATTGTGAAAACCAGATTTACGAAAATGTTAGCCTGGAAGCCACTTGCAGTTAAGAAATTTCGGTTTAAAAACTAAAAGAACAATAGGGTTGAGTAAAGGACATCATTTACTCACAATTTAGATGCTGAACAAAATTGATAATTCTTATCCGCCATATAGATAAGTTTCAAGTCATTTCCAATTTTCATCCAAGTGCCCCTTTACGAATAACTGCCGCACATCTGAGACATCACTAGTTAATTGAAAAGTATGCTTATAGAAGATAATTAATGATTCATAAATCGTTGAATCTAGAGAGAGTTATCCACGACTTGCGATATCCCGATGACACAGACACCAGGTCCCTCGCGATCATTGACAAAAAATGTGCCATGACGTCACACAAAGATTATAACATAGTGGTATGGGATCTTATTACTGGTAAGTATGGGTGAGAAGATTTAGCTGTTCATAGGGTTGTTGGACTAAAGGTCATCACTTCTATGCACCACGAGCTCGTCGCTAGTCAGAGTTAGATCGCTTCCCCGGTTATTGTTTTTCTAGGCCTTCCCAATGAAACTTTTTTGATCCAAGTGTACCGTAGCGGTAATAGTGCATTCTCCTCTCACTTCTGGGTACTCGGGTTCGATTCCTGGACTCAGCATCACTTGTGGGAGGAGTATGTTGGATCTCGCCCTTGATTCGAGGGTTTTGTTCCGGGTTCTCTGGTTTGCGTCCCTCCATAAAACCTAACAAGTTAATTAATAATAATTTTAATTTATCTCTGTGAGTTAGCCATGCCCTGACTTAGATCAGTTCGGAGATTGTTTCATTGTTTGAGCTGTACGTTAGCCGTGCCATGACTAAGATCAACCCAAAGGTTGTTTCAAGATTCAGGCGTTGTTCTTTCTCTAGGCATTGCTCGCTATGTGCTACATAGCATGCATTATGGCAGTCGAGTAGACGTGCTAACCTCTGGAGGAAGGTACGCTGTATCACATGATGACAAGACTATCATATTATGGGATGTTCTAGAAGGAAAACAGGTTGGCAGTTTCACAGCAGACAAGGTAATTTAGATTTCATTTGATTATTTTAAAATATTAGGATTCAGTTGCTGTTGTTATGTTGTTTTTATTGCTGTTGCTGTTGTTATGTTGTTTTTATTGCTGTTGCTGCTGTTGTTTTTGTTGCTGCTGCTATTGTTACTGTTGTTGCTGCTGCTATTGTGTTGTTGTCGTTGTTGCTGGTGTTATTGTTTTTTAGTATTGCTGCTGTTGTTATTGTTGTTGTTGTTGCTCTTATTGATGTTTTGTTGCTGCTGTTGTTGCTGATGATGCAATTGTTGTTGTTGCCGCTGTTGTTTTCGTTGTTTTTGTTATTGTTGAGTTGTATCATTCAGTATAGCGTTTTTTGTCTTGGTCCACCCAGCTTGTCACAGTGCAGCCGTTGTTCGATGGAGACGTTATCGCACTGGGCTACGAAAGCCCTTTACCTATGGTGTTCCTCAGAAGACAGGGACGTAATCTGGTACCATATCAGTGTCCCAAAGAGGGCACTAGAGCGATTGGTGGTGGAGGTTAGTCAATGAAAGAATCAGGGATACTGTGCAAACACTATTAACTCAGTAGAACCCACAGGGACCGCGGAGGGGGGGGGGGGGGGGCTGGGGGCTTTAGCCCCCCCAATAATGGGAGCATGCCCCCAAACCCCCCTAGGTGTTCCAGTATTTGGTGGTCGTTAGCCCCCCCCCCCCCCCCCAATCAAAATTACTCTCCGCGGTCCCTGACCCAACATGCAATATTCGAATTCGATCTGTGAGTAAGAGTAAGGCGTGCATTATAGATTTCAGAGCTCGATACGATTGACAGTATTACACAGTTGTGTCTACATAAGAGCGAGTAAAGCACCACGGAAAAATCTACTGAAAAATGTGCGGAAATAAACATTGCTGGACTGTGTTTTGCTTGGTTTTTCTACTCGCATGGTCACGTGCCAAAAACCAAGAAAAGGGCGATAGTTTCCGATTTTATTTTCATAGTGGCGCTTTTACCTTGAGCGGGCCTCCCATGATAACGGTCATATATCTAAATAATATATGTAATACTTTATTTTCGCCACAGAAATGAATATCGTGTTTGAAGGAATAAAGATGACAAGTGGTTTGGATGAAGAACAAGATGAATAATAGCTGACCGTATCCTCCCCCCCCCCCCCCCCAACAATTGCTGCAGTCAAGTTGCGCTTCAAACTCAAAAAAATGAATAAAGATTGAATTGTTGAAATTTTAGTTTTATATTTTATCTCGGAAAACATGAAAACACAAAGAGCCTTCATTGAGGAATCCATAAGCAACAACATTTCAAGAAGTGACAGTACGCCAGTGAGGTTTGGATTTGTGATGGAATAGCAAGAGAAAACTACTGTTGGTGCCAACGCATGTTTTGAAATCATGCTTATCAAGACGACAAGGAAACTAGAAAATCACGACTGTGTAGAGATCCCGGTTGCATAGTGGCTGTTGGTGGGGAGGGCCCGGGAGGATCTGGGACCGACATTATTGATGGCTGCGAGGGAGACTAGAAACTAGTAAGCACCGACCAGAAAGCACTTTTCGATCAAGTGCGCTTTTTAGAGAAAATATATAGTTTACTCAATTGCGTCGCCATTTTTCTTCGAATATGCAAAATGTTTTGAGTATAGTTTTGTGAGACCAAGATACAAATGACAATATTTAAGTTTTGTCATTTTGTAAATTCCATTTGTCAGGCAAGTTTAAACTTTTCCTAGTAATTTGACTTTTGTTTGAAGACGCTTTCGACTAATTTCATACAGGTATGCGCAGGCTTTTGCACTCGTGTCTTAAGAATATGAACAACTATTAAAGGGCAAAAAGTTGAAATAGACTATTTATGGTACAATGAACTTCTCTTGTCTATATCTCTTTTACAAGCGTTTATCCCCTATCTACCTACATTTAGCTTATATATTGTATAATTTAGTCTATTACCTTTCTAATAATTTCTAACTTTACTACCGCTTTTTGCAATTTCACTACTGATATAGGGAAAATACATACTTGACAATGATATCGACAATTTTTCATTGAAATACAGTTCTACGTTTTCATATATATGTAGCAACTAGAATCGTACCTCGTGAGGGCGAGATGGCTCATCATTTGATGATAAGCAAACTAGTTGAGACAGTATTAGAAAATGTTTAAAAGAAACTCATTTTAGACTGTAAAATCACTCAAGCTGTCTTGCATTTTTAATTTTGTTAATGATCTGTTTACTTTTTTTTATTTTACTGTTTTTAAAGATTTATTTTAACCAAGCTAAGGATTTCTTTAAAAATTACGAATCTTACAAACTCAATAGGTATGTTTATTTTAAATGTGACATTTATAAATCAATACATTTTTACTTAATTTATTTTTTAAAATGTCCAATTCAGCTATTATACAGCTATTTTAAAAAAGGTTGGTGAAGGTTTTGTTGAATGTTGCATGTCAAGCCCGAAATGCAGTTTGGGTGATGTGAATTCAAGCAGCGAAAGGTCAGAATAATCTGGTATTTCCCCAAACTTTGTCTGCAGGTTTTTCCAGCATATTTTCTTCTGTACTGATATTATTTACATATGATTTTGTTTTACATTTCAAGCTTGGTAAGCGGCATGAAACATGCTACAAAAGCTTTAACAACTTTTTTTGTAATAGCTGCATTTGTTCGAATGTATCGACGCATTTAAAAGTCAATGCATTTTTTACTTTAATTGCCTTTTTTTAATAGGTTATTTTAACTTTAATAAAATTCTTATTTTGATATTTTCAAGGTATTTTTAAGCTAAAAAAATTTACAAACTTTTTTGTTGGTCTGTAGTTTCTTTAGTTCAATGCATTAGCCCCTTTTACCTTACCGTAATGTTGTTTTTTTTAAATTTTAGACCACGTGTCATTCGCTAGAATATCATTTCTTTGTTTAAGGGTTGAACATGAGAAGGCACATGAATATGTCAACCATACAGCCAATAGTATCTATTGTACATCACGTGATAATGGTTCTATTAATGTCATTAATATTACATATGACAAAGTTATTTGTTCTTCTATCTTACTAGTGATACAGTCAGCCACACAGCCAATAGTATATATTTGTACGCTAGGTGATCATTGTTCTATTAATGTCATTAATTAATGTCATAATGCATCATCTAGTGATATGTATAACTCCTGTACAGCTTCATGACTGATTTCTTCACAAAAGTAATAGTGATGAAAAGTAAAAGTAAAAGTGATGTTTTTCACATAAGTTTGTTTTTCGATAAGTTGTATCTGCTTAGTAAAGCCAGCAAAAGGAATGACAACAAACAAAAAACACCAGAAAAAGTGGGGATCCTAAAACCCACTGGATTCGAACTGTTTGCAGCGAGCTTGGCAAAATTGAGGATTGCAAGATCATCTGATCGCTTATTGGTTCAAATTCCCTTGCGCTAATTGGCTAATATTTGAGCAAGTCTCGCCAAATTGTCGGCTTCTATTTTTTCATTTTTATGCAGATGTTTTAGATGATCAAGCCATTTTTTCTTTAAAAAAAGTATTGGAAAACTAGTTTTTTTCTAATAAAAACACATCAGGTTGGTGATTTTTTGGTTCAATAAACAGCATATTTAGCTCTGGAAGGGCAGTTTAGCGAGTGTGTTTCTTTTCTGGCGAAAAGAACTCGTTCTGTGATTTTGAAGAAAAAGGATTTAATCTTGAAAATATATAAAATGCCTAGGGATACTATAGTTATCTAGAAAATTAAGATTTCAAATCTGGAGAGGTTTTGAATTTCTAAACAGTGTATTTTCTACTTCGTTTTCGAAACGCAGTGGCACTGACAACGATTTTGATAGTATAATACAACTCAAACCAAAAATTTTATCTTTAAGAGAATGACACGTCGTCTTAAATGGGAAAACATGCGCCAAAGCTAAAAGAGTCTATTTGCTTACTTCGTAAATCAAAGTTTGACTTAAGTCATTCAGTCAGTCACCGTCACACATGTGTAGCAACACGCCATATACCTCAATGCCAGAAAGATACAATGCATAATCACCAGCTGAATTCTTGCCAGTTTGATAGATTCTTAAATAACGGACGGCATCGATGGGCCCTTCGATTGCCCAGGTACCCGTGTAGAATGGATATACGGCTTGACGTTTCTTACACCATCCTCTTTCATTTTTATGTTCCCGTAAGACTTTCCAGTTGTTCCCATCACGTGACCCTTCGAGTTTCCAGTTGCTGATCGCTGCCAGCCCATTATCACTGCCATGACGTAATGCATAGTGATTGGGAAATACTAGGACATCCTCTCCCAAGTCTATTTGCCACCAAGAATGTTCCTTGTTTTCAGTGCCACTGTGGGTGCCAGTCGAGTGGTTAAAGATGTCCATCGCGTGACCATGTGCATCTGAAGAACGCTTCGCAGCCAATGAAAAATTCTGATTTTTTGCACTCAAAGTGTAGATGACACCATTACGATCAAATGCCTTGTTGAAGTTCAACACTTCTGAAAAGCATCAAGAGAAAAATTGCTTAATGGAGTTTCCTTCAGCCTCATGATATAGTTAAAACAACATATTCCTTGCTCCACCGTTCAGTAATACAGGTCGCAGGAAGTTAAGAAAGCACAAAAGAAGTGTAGCTTATAATAATGTAAAGAGCTTTTCCCACATTTTGATTGTCCTCTTCAACTTCTTTTGTGCTTCCGTCACTTTCACTCTTTGTGAGCCGTATTATTTAAAAGAGCACGGAAAACATTTTTGGGAAGGGTTTTAAGCTATTAGCGTGGATTTTTACGCACTTACAAAGCTTTACTGAGTAGAAAACCAGTATTGTCCTCCTTAACACTGGAAAAATCGATCTATTTTAGATGTTGAAAATATTTTGGAAATATGACGGAAGTGGCGACTTGCAACATATTTCTATACCATGGAAGTTCAAAAACCATGGAAATATCATGGAAGTCATGAAAACGCACGCGTCATTTCCAAGGTATGGAAATATGCTCTTCCAACTTATTTCCATACCATGGAAGTGTTCAAAAGGTTGGAAGTTTGACTTCCAACCTTTCTCATCATATTTTCAACATATTTCCAACATCTAAAATCGATCAATTTTTCCAGTGTAAGCTTGGACTCGTTTGAAAACAACAAAGAAGGGAGCGCCAAAGCGAGGCTTATGATTCCGCTTGCGTTGTTTTGATTCACAATAGATCGTAAGCAAGGACCGCAGAGCACCCGAAGAAGTGTTGGAGCTATATAAGAGACTAGTATGGGAAAAAGTGGTGGTGCTAAGGTTGGAAAATATAAGACCCACTAGTATCCAGCTGAGTTGACCTTGAGAACAAACTAAAGGTCAACCATTCAGAATTGACAGAGGATTCGACATCGTATTTTGATTAGCATTTCCCATTATTCTGCCAAGATAATTTATGAAATACGAGTTCTTCCTTCTTTAAATTAATCGTAAGCACTAGTCGAACTCATGGCGGAATTTTATTTCAATCAACAAGGAAAGTCTACATTGTATACTTGGAAAATGCTCGAAAAATGCTAGCCAAAAGTAGTGACCCATAATTCCTTTCGGGGAAGGCGATCAACTCAGCTGGATGGGAAAAGGGAAAAAATGATAGGGCTATAACCCTACCAGCCCCTCCCCCTCCGCGGTCCCTGGTAAGAGCTTCTTACGTTTACGATTTCGATTCCGTTTACAACGCTGGACACAGTGTGAACCAGACTTAAATGAAATCGGTAGAACTTACTTCCAGGCAGAGACTTCCATTTTTCTAATTCAGTTTCGAGGAACTCGCACTCATTTTGCACTTTACTAGCTATTTTTCTTAAGCTTGCCATTTCTTTTTCGCTCCTTGTCTTTTCTTCTTTGATAGATTCTAAAGTTGTTTTCTTCTCTTCCAAAAGCTGTTTGTTTTCTTCTTGAAGATTTTGCTTTTTCTGTCTCAGGACAGCCAACTTTTTCTCATCAGATTCAGTTTTCTTCTTTAATTTTTCGGCTTCTTTGTTTAAGCGTCTAAGCTCAGTCAATTTTTCATCGAGTAGAGTCTTGGATCTTTCATCTATAGCTCTACAATTTTCTTTGCTTTGTTCATTTAGTGATTGTATGGCTGATAAGTTGTTCTGAAGGGTTTTTATTTTGTCTTTATCCTCCATCGTGGCATTCTTTAAACTTTGTATCTCTTCTGTACTCTTTTTCTGTAGGTCGAGATATTCTAGACCAAGAATCTCGCATTTCTTGCAAGTTTTAGAATCTTGGGTGAAAAAAATGTCAAATGAGTATCAAACCAGCCATCAGACAGAAAGACAGACAAATCAATTCAGAGCCACCACCACCACCACCACCACCACCACCACCACCACTACTACTACTGCTACTACTGCTACTGCTACTGCTACTGCTACTGCTACTGCTACTGCTGCTACTACTACTACTACAACTACTACTACTACTACTACTATTACTACTACTACTACTACTATTACTACTACTACTACTACTACTACTACTACTACTACTACTACTACTACTACTACTACTACTACTACTACTACTACTACTACTACTACTAATAATAATAATAATAATAATAATAATAATAGTAATAATAATAATAATAATAATATTACTACTTCTTATATCTATGCTATCAATTTGATCCTATACCATTCTCATAGCCAGACCCTTAGAAATCTGAAAAGTTCTGGGTGCGAGAATGCCGGATCCAATACTCAATTCAACCTTTCTTAAATACAACTCAAGATTGTCACTTGCCTTCAGTTTCTACTTGCAATGACTTAAGTTTATCTTGAAGCTTTTTGCACTCTAATTCCAATTCACTCTCTCTCTTGTAACATCTGTTTAGCTCCATATTCAATTTTTTCAGATCTGGTGAGGGAATTATATTTCCATTCTCGTCTACCGGTAAAATCTCATTTGGACTGGATCTGCCAGAATTAATTAATTTCTTCTCTAAAACGTCTTCAAAATACCGTTTCAGGTTATCCTCTGTCATCAGTATTAGCTTGTGTAATTTTTTGAGCTCTACGTTCTCGGCTTGAATATTCAGATTCTGCTTTTTTACCCTGTCCAGTTCATCGATGGTTTCGCTAAGCCGTTGCCTTAGTTTGGCACTGGTAACACCCTCTATTGAAACCGCTGAAATGAAATGAGAGTATATTACAACAAGTAATCACTCAAGCCTCAACTTTTTATTGTGTATTGATCTGCATTGGAAAACGTATTAACCTAAAATATGTACTCCCCCTTCAACACTAGCTTTTTTGTGTAAGTAGTTCTACATGTTTTATTCAGTAGTTTTAATTTACGAGGGTATCTGCATATATTAGGGACGGGTCACTAATGGAGGGTGAGGGGGTGGGGGTGTAGGAGGGAGAAAAATTAGAAATCAGAAATCACTGTGGTAATCCGGCTATGAATGCTTCATAGGTTGTTGTTGAGATTCAAGGTGAAAAAATATGAGCCATTTATAAATCATCACATATATAGTTTCTTTTAAATGAACAAAAACATTAGGTTTGGGTTACCTGTGGGCACACACTCGTGTAGCGGTAAAAACCCACATAAAAGAACCATTATTTTCTAGCCCAACTTTAACTCTGTCGGATGATGCTACTTTCGAATGGGAATACTTCAAACGTTTTGAACGCATGTTGGAAGATACGGCTATTACAAAATTATCTCTTCATACAAAAGTATGAATTATATGAAGAGCAACGAATGGAATAGAATGCCTGGAGAGTTACTAACCGACCGGATCGATAGTGCTCCTGTTTTGTCTGATTATATTAATGCAAGTGAGATCTTACTGTTACTTCGTTTATCTAGAATATTATCGACGCTTTATTATCGACTTATTATTATTTTATTTTTAGCATAATATATTAGTTTTATTAGCTCTATATTTAGTATTTAATTTCGTTTTATTAGCTCTATATTTAGTATTTAATTCGTTTTATTTCACGTCTATTATATCGTATATTTTAAACTTCATTTGTAAATAGATATATTTTATAATGTAAGCGCATTGAGGCTTGCGAAATGCGCAAGAATTGTTAATTAAATTAAATTAAAGTGTTTCAGAACAACCAGAAAACTTTTTTCTTTTTCAATGATGGTTATCTTTAGGATACCCGTGGGCTATAAAGGCTATATATGGGAGTGCCCCCCCCGCCTTGTCAACGGACGAAAGCTAAAAGATTTTAAATTAAAGATGTATCTTGCTACGACTGGGCCAAGGCTTGTTGAGAATCGAAAACTTAACACTTTGACAGTAACTCAGCTTGATAATTACATCAACTCATAGCAAAAAGAGGGGGAAAGGGAGTGCAGTAGGTGCACTTTAAGGAGGAAAAGAAAGACATAAATAATTGTAATTCGCTACTACCTCATTCATACCTTCCTCCCTTTGTAACATTTCTGCTAGATGTGGCTGTTCTTCTTCCAAGGCTTTAAGAAAGCAATGGAAAGCTTTTCCTCCCCTTCTCGGGAGCATATCCAAAAATATATCCGCACACTTTGCCCTGATCTGAGCTCGTGCTGTAATTTCGTCTCTATCTTCTGAGTTTAGTACTTCTGTCATATGTTTTAGCAATCGTACAGGCTCGAGGTCTTTACTCAATTCTACCCATTTTTTTTGCAAGATGTCACGATGGAAGTTATTCATACTTCTTGAATTGATGGAGACCAGAATCTTGGCTTTAGAAAAGAAAATACAAAGCTGAATCAACTGAATTTAGTCCACTTGGTGACTATAGACGCACAAAACACAATTATATTTTCAAAAGAGCAAGAAGTAAGGTCACAACCTATCGAAGAAATTTTATACCTGAAAAAATAATTCAACATTTCTACCGAGCAGGAAGTCGAATGAACTTTAGAGGGCACAGCCATTCTTTCTCTGTCGTAATTCCTATAATTTCACTACTTTTTGTTCTTGCTACTTTAACTGAGCTGCTTTCTACAATTTAGAATTTTTGAACAAATTTGAATTTCTTTGAACTTTGATTTGGCGATTTCAATCAAATGTTATGCTTGCTTGCCATGGAAAATGCAACTTGATCGGTTGCAAAGCGTTGCTTATTCGCTTTTTCTTCGGGAACTAACCAAATGAGTTGATCGGAACTGTTTATAAAGAGATATTCCGATAAATTAAAGGATGGGTTAAAGACACTTCGTAAGATATTTAATCCATCAAATAGCTTTACATGCTTATGTGCATGTCTTCAACAATATTGACATCAAGGAGAAGATTGGAAATTTAGTGCAATTAATTATATTTATTTTATGCTAAAATTACTGCACAAAAACTGAAATGTTTTCCTGTATATATATAAATCGAATACAGAAACCAACTTACCTTTGATTTACGTTATCTTGACTTTAAGAAGACCAAGGAGTTTTACTTGGAGAACCGAATGCTATTGCGATGACGACAGTTTCACTCACCATGGCAACCTACGCAATTGACACCAACATGGGTCGTTTCAGTGATATCCGATTTCTTTCGACCTCAAGGATGTACTTACCATTTCTATATCTCAAAAAAATTAATTACAGGATTCCCTCGGGGACCAGTCATTATTTACAGGCTGGGGGGAGGGGGGGGGGGATGCTGCTGAATTTTGAATTTCACTTGCACAAATGTTCGTGACCCCTCCCCCTAAAGGGCCCTTTGTCTCTCTTAGCCCAATCCTTTGTGGAGCATAAAAAAATGCTGCTCCCCTCTATTTGCACCATCCCCATTTCCATTCTCTCAAAGTGCTTTTTTTTTTAAGTTCTAGGATTCCGTCCTCATTTCTGCCTGCGCGATAGACACCAACATGGGTCCTCATGTGAGTTAGGTTTCTTAGATTTGTTGTTCTCTCTCTTGCCACGAGAGTGTTTCTCCGGTTTTCTTCCCTCAAGATCCTCAAAAAAACACCAGGTACCTGTATTAAGAGTTTTATACACAATATATTGAATAGAGTGGTAGTGCTATATGGCTGTTATTTTTTAAATAGATCCATGCATCCATGCATCCATGCATCCATCTATCCGCCCGCCCGCCCGCCCGTCCGTCCATCCATCCATCCATTCTGCGCGATAGACTCAAACATGGGTCCTCATGTGTGTTAGCGGTTTGTAAGATGTGTTGTTCTCTCCGTTGCTACAATGGTGTTTCTGTGGATATTCCGGTTTTCCTCCCTCAAGCTCCACAAAAACCAAATGATAGTGATAGAATGGGCCTCACGAAGTAGTACCCCAAGGTTGTTAAATATTCATTCATTCCCACCTTTTCTTCGATCCCTCTTTCCCTCCCTCCTCCACATTCGGCATCATTTTTGATGCAATTTTTACACTCTGAATTCACCTAGGTTAAAATCAGTTTATTGGATCAACTCAACGGAAATTACAATAAATTTTAAATTCACGTTCTTCATGAATTCTTTTGCTCATCTTAGCTTGCTAGTCGGCTTGAATGGTCGGATCTTCGCTTTTTCCCTAATTTGCAGTAGTTCAGCTTTGACTTCGCTAATGATGTTACCTCAGATTGGCACTGTTAACACGCTTTATTGATAGCTCTGAAATGAAATCAAGATTTTTTGTACATGGATAAGTATTATTTAGCTCAACATGATTTGCCATTATTGATCGGAAAAAAAACTAAGGAAAAATTACTCCTCCTTAGTTATTTTATTTTTTGTAAGAGCTTCTACCAAATGTACGTGTTTTTATTTATGAAGCTTTATTATAATTACTGATGCACAATTAAGGAGAAAAAGATTTTAGGCATGTCCAGGAGTACCACAAGGACCCAGATATCGTGACTGTTGGAGAAATACTGGAGCTGGGTAAAGATGCTATTTTGGCTGATAGTAGTCAGTTAGCATCACAACTAGTCAGTCGAATCTATGACGTAAGTAACAATCTTCTTACTTTGTAATAGTGAGCTACTAAGAACGATGGAGTTGTGCGCATCATCATTATTTAAAACCAAACATTACGTTTACTGATTCCTGAAACAGCCTAAGGGCAGCTGATCTTATGTGCTGGGTTTTGCGGAGGAAGGAACCCCCGAAAATCCTAAGAAAAACCCTCGCAGAGCACAAAACAAAACTACGGACGCGGATCTAGAATAAGAGCTATTGAAGAGAAGACCAAAAAGGGTTCTTCTAGCATACTGAATGAAAACGGCACGACCTCGGTGATGAGAGATGGTGACGGGATTATTTAGCAGCGCACATCACCCGTGTTTTGTTATTTATTGTGAAGTTCAGGTTGCTTTGTTCAGTTGTTTGACGATTAACTTTTGCTATATTTGCAGAAAAAAGTTCAAGGCACGTCGTCGATAATGACATCAGAGTTAAGCCCTGTGAGTATAGCCATTGATTATCATGATCAACAACAACAACAATATCAAAAAAAAAATCGTCCTCATCAACAACGACATCATCATCATTACTATACTGCACCACAACATCATCATCCTAACTGGTCATCGTCGTCATTACCATCATCTCCACCATCCTTTTCATAGTCAGTGGTTGATCAAATTCAGTATAAACCGAACTTCTAATAATGAACCTTCACACACTTCTTTGCTTAGGCACTTGCCAGAAATTAGCGGGGGGGGGGGGGGGGGGGGGGAGCGGTAGAGATATTGAACGCCGAAAATGATGAAATTTTGAAATTGAGAGCCTCGGGAATGAGATTTCCATTGGTTGGTGATTTTTTGGTTCAATAAACAGCATTCGAATTCTTAGCTCTGGAAGGGCAGTTTAACGAGTGTGTTCCTTTTCTGGCGAAAAGAACTTCTCACTCTGTGATTTTATAAAAAATATATATAAATATATAAAATGCCTAGGGATACTATAGTTATCTAGCAAATTAAAGATTTCAATTCTGGAAAGGTTTTGGAATTTCTAAACAGTGTATTTTCTACTTCGGGGACGTCCATTTTCGAAACGCAGTGGCACTGACAACGATTTTGATAGTATAATACGACTCAAACAAAGAATCTTTAATCTTTAAGAGAATGACACGTCGTCTGAAATGGGAAAACATGTGCACAAGCTAAAAGAGTCTATTTGGCTTACTTTGTCAATCATAGTGTGACGTCAGTCATTCAGTCAGTCACCGTCACACATGTGTAGCAACACGCCATAAACCTCAATGCCAGACAGATACAATGCATAATCACCAGCTGAATTCTTGCCAGTTTGATAGATTCTTAAATAACGGACGGCATCGATGGGCCCTTCGATTGCCCAGGTACCCGTGTAGAATGGATATACGGTTTGACGTTTCTTACACCATCCTCTTTCATTTTTATGTTCCCGTAAGACTTTCCAGTTGTTCCCATCACGTGACCCTTCGAGTTTCCAGTTGCTGATCGCTGCCAGCCCATTATCACTGCCATGACGTAATGCATAGTGATTGGGAAATACTAGGACATCCTCTCCCAAGTCTATTTGCCACCAAGAATGCTCCTTGTTTTCAGTGCCACTGTGGGTGCCAGTCGAATGGTTAAAGATGTCCATCGCGTGACCATGTGCATCTGAAGAACGCTTCGCAGCCAATGAAAAATTCTGATTTTTTGCACTCAAAGTGTAGATGACACCATTACGATCAAATGCCTTGTTGAAGTTCAACACTTCTGAAAAGCATCAAGAGAAAAATTGCTTAATGGAGTTTCCTTCAGCCTCATGATATACTTAAAACAACATATTCCTTGCTCCACCGTTCAGTAATACAGGTCGCAGGAAGTGATGAAAGCACAAAAGAAGTGTAGCTTATAATAATGTAAAGAGCTTTTCCCACATTTTGATTGTCCCTCTTCATCCTTCTTTTGTGCTTCCGTCACTTTCACTGTGAACAGTATTATTTAAAAGAGCACGGAAAACATTTTTGGGAAGGGATTTAAGCTATAAGCATGGATTTTTACGCACTTATTATAAGTAATAGCATGACTTGAGGGTGATTAGTGATTAAATGTCCCCGAAAACCGAGGGAGGTTTTGTTGAAGTCCCGACGCCAAAGGCGGAGGGACTTTAACTAAACCTCCCGAGGCTTGAGGGGACAAAATTAAAATCACTAATCACCCGAAATTTCATGCTATTAGTTTGTAATATTATGATTACCGAGGAATAAAACTGCTTTTAGGAAATATGTTAGCTTTCGTACGATGCATGAATTACAAAGTTTTACAAAGCTGTTGATATGCGGCATACTTAAGGGAATTTGCCTTTGTTAAATGCGACAATGGCGAATTCAACCAGCATTCATTCATTCGTGGTGCTTTATTCTAACTCACTTTGGTTAGCCTAGAGCGGTATTAATGAAGTGTTTTCAAACCATCTTGATTACGTCACAAAAAGTAAGAAAAATTCTCGGCTACTCAACGCATGCGCAAATATTACTCAATAGTGTGTAGTGCAGAGTCATTGCGCAAATCTTTCGATTAGGTCAATGCCACCCAGCCATTGTCCCGGTGATTGTCATATGAGGGACCATGCCTCATGAATATTATATTCATGAGAGATATTTAGTCTAACCAGGTGATCTGACTAGGCGCGCAAAGCATGATTTCCTGATCTGAAAAAGAATCAATCCCATCATCCACCTCACGCTCAATTCACTTGAGTTGCATGGCGGCCATCTTGAAAATAGGCTAATTATGAGCGACTTTCTCGCCAATAAGTCTTTTCTTATTGAAAACGAGACACTATAAATAACAGATAAAAGGATTTTCTTAAGGTTCAAAGCATCCTGGAGATTGCCAAGGACAAAAGAGCAGCGTAGGGTGTGGAAATGTTAGTTAAATCCTGCCAAGGAATCGAGAAAGCTTTTCGGCAGCTTCTTCGAGATCGTTTCAACGGTAATTCTTTAATAAAAAACCATGAATATTAACCTAACCGATGAAAATATATTCTTAGTCTCATGTAGACAACATATTCTTTGAAGTAGAAACATTTTTAGCCTTAAATAATCGGCTAAATGACACTTTTCCTAGCATTATTGTACTTGTATGCTATTTGGTTTTGTTTTGATTTCCCTCTGTTTATCCATGATTGAGCTCGAAAAGACGCATGGGATTGATTCTTTTTCGGATATCACGATTCGCAATCTGATTGGCTAATCGCTTTTCCTAAGATCACCTGGAAATCATCGCTATTCATCCAGGGGGATGTTAGACCTTTTAAAAACATCCTTCTGGAAACAATGGATCCCGAGGTAATCATGATATTATTATAAGTAATAGCGTGACTTGAGGGTGATTAGTGATTAAATGTCCCCGAAAGCCGAGGGAGGTTTTGCTGAAGTCCCGACGCCGAAGGCGGAGGGACTTTAACTAAACCTCCCGAGGCTTGAGTTGGCCTAGAGCGGTATTAATGAAGTGTTTTCAAACCGTCGGGATTACGTCACAAATAGTAAGAAAAATTCCCGATCTAGTCAACGCATGCGGAAAGATTACTCAATGGGTCCCACAAGTGCTGGGGTGTTGAATAATGTGTAGTGCAAGGTCATGGCTCAAAATTTTCGATTGGGTCGATGCGACCCAGCCATGGTCCCGATGATTGTCATATGAGGGACAGTGCCTCATGAATAGTGATGAGGGATATTTAGTCTAAACATCCCTCATGATTATATTCATGAGGGATATTTAGTCTAAATATCCCTCATCACTATTCATCCAGGGGGATGTTAGACCTTAAACAGCCCTCTGGAAACAATGAATCCCGAGGTAATCATGATATTACAAAGCTTTACTGAGTAGAAAACCAGTGTTGTCCTCCTTAACACTGAAAAAAAACCGATCTATTTTAGATGTTGAAAATATTTTGGAAATATGATGGAAGTGGCGACTTGCAACATATTTCTATACCATGGAAGTTCAAAAACTATGGAAATATCATGGAAGTCATGAAAACGCACGCGTCATTTTTCACGCGTCATTTCCAA